>OY997266.1:107690010-108315010 GCA_963921465.1 Triticum timopheevii
GTCCATTCAGCACTTGGTGATCGGTGATCTGAATCACGGCGAGTACGACTCCATCATCACCCTTCCCTTGAACGCTTCCGCACGCGATCTACAAGTGGTATGTAGATGCAATCTCACTCCCTTGACTCGTTGCTTAGATGAACTCATAGATGGATCTTGGTGAAACCGTAGGAAATTTTTTAATTTTTTGCAACGTTCCCCAACAGGTGATGCAATTGACTGATACTCCTCAGCCCAAGCCAAAGGATCCCTTCTCAAAGAAGTAGAAATTCAAGGCTGATGACTTCTTCGGCGAGCATGTTTTCTTCACTGAATTCAACCCTTATGACAATGCTCGTCTTAGAAGGAAGCGCTTCTGGACTGCCAGCCAGGCCAATTTCTATTCTTCACTGCTTTTCAACAAGGACAAAGTCTTCGACCACGAGCATATTCCTCATGTGGACATGGAATCAATGCCTTGCTTCTCTCAAGTCCTCAGTGTGCTTCATGATGCAGGATTGCTCAACTTTTGCTCTCACATTGTTGATTGGAATGAAGAGCTTATTCTTAAGTCTACGCAACGCTGCACATCACATGTGATGCTGATGATATCAACACTTGGGTGTTGGACTGGATGACCGAAAACACTCATTATAAGGCACCGGCCTCTGAATTACTTCATGCCCTGCCAATCAGTCCTCCACCTGAAGGTGCTCGTTGTCTGTACCAAGACCTTGAACTTACTACTCATTACATGCAAGTGCTAATGAAGCCTGGTCAAGCCCCAAGGACCAAATTCCTCGTGAAGGAATTGCTGTATGTGCCAAGAACCGTCTATCGCATTCTGACGAAGACTATGAGTCTTATCAAAGGCCACGACTCATTTAATGAGGACATTTTTGGCATCATGAAGAATATGCTATTCGACATCATGCATGGCATCCCTATCAACTATCATGATTTCTTCATGCAGACTCTGGCAAATGTTGCACTTCCTCCGTTTGAGCTGACGCCTTATGCTCCTAGGATCATGAGATTCCTCAGAACAAGGTCTTCACTCAACTACAAAGCTGACTTTCAGAATCACCTCAGCTACTTGCCACCGATTGAACTCCTCAAGCGGACATATTCCTCAGCTGATGAGAGAGCAAGGCACCAGCTGTTATCGATGAAGGAATTCGTCCATTGGATGGTCAGTTCCGCAAAGCTGCATCTTATTCCACCAATGATGACTCTGCCACTCATGATTCTTCTGCCAATGCATCCAAGCCAAATCCTCAAGCCACTGCTCCTCGTGTGATGATTGACCGTGAGCTACTTCTTAGTCTTCACCAGAAGGTGGATCGAAACAACAAATGGGTTAAGCGTCAGTTTGGCTCTATTCTTCACAACATGACTGCTACACATAATGCAGTGAAGAAAAACCATTACTACCTCCATGAAGTCTTCGATCGCACCTGGGCTATTCTATCTCATCTCTATGGTGAAGAAGATTTGAAGCAAATGGGTTTCAAAGAAGATTTTGACTGGTCTGCTCCTCCACCGAAGAAATACAAGAAGGTCAAGGTTCCTTCTTTGGTCGCCAGTTCATATTCTTCATCACGCGACACGGACGAGTATGAAGACTTGGACGACACTGCGGCAGGCCCTACATCGACTCAAGACCCCAACAACGCTGGCGCTCCTTCATCATCATGATATTCTTCAGGGGCGTTAGTCCTCATTTTCAACCCTTTTGGTCCTTCGATGACAAAGGGGGAGAAATTTGAGTTAGTCTTCAAGCGGGTCTATCTTATATGGGCGTTTTTTGCTAAGTTACAACTCTCGTTCTTTTGATGACTTTGCTGGATCGAGTTGTAATCTTAAACTCTATGGTGGCCTGATACTTTTGGAGAGTTCTCCTGCATGCTTATTCCTCATTAATGTCAATGCACGCATGCTGAATTACATCAGTCACCATATTTCATCATGCATTTCAAATTCTTCATATTATATACCAAATGTGTGTATGAATTACAAGATATAGGGGGAGATCTCCATGATTATACTCTTCAAGTGTGCATTGCTTCAAAAGCAAATTCCTCACTATGCACATCTTCAGGGGGAGTTCTTCTATATCTTGCATATCAAATTCCTCAATATCATTATTTACACTTCATATGTTTATCCCCGTAGAAAACTTAACCTATATTGTCATCAATCACCAAAAAGGGGGAGATTGTAAGTGCATCTAGTGCCCCTTAGTGATTTTGGTGTATTGAAGACTTATAGGTTAAGGGACTAATGCGTTTGTGAGTGTACACAGGTCTATAAGTCTATGAGGAGTTTGATATTTACAGAGAAAGTCAACCCCTAAAAATGAAGTTCTTCAACTGAAGACTTTGGATTTCTGAAGACCTTCTGAAGACTTTGAAAGTGAAGAAATTGGTGTGACCTTGAAGACTTGGCAATCATTCAAGGAACATGAAGCGTGAATACTTTTGTTTTTGTAGTTTCATTTTCTCTTTCTTGAGTCATAGGAAACACCGTACTGTTAAAGGGGGTCGAGGAAATACTAAGGAAAAATTTCCATGTGATGGTCAACTCAAAATCCTACACCTACCAATCCCTTCGAGTGAAGCCATTGGAAATATCATACAGTTCAGTCATATTCTTCAGTGACAGAGACGAAGTTCTTCTAGTCTCTGAGGAATTTGTTCTGACTGAGGAGTTAGGAATTCGCCAGTGCGGATTGCCTACACAGTGAGGAACATGATAGCCCTGAGGAATTTGAGAGTCAAAATTCCGACCGTTGCTGTGCTATGCGCCAGCTGTCCCAAAATATCTACCCACCTAACGGTCATATCATTGAAGGGAATTTATGTCTTATCATGTCGGGCTGCTCCCTAGGCTATAAATAGCGGCCCCTACAACCACTAACTGGTTGGCTGCTCCAAGAGAAACTGACACTTGTCATTTGAGAGCATCCCATCCTCCGAGGACTTTGAGCAAAAATCATCAAGTGAGGAAAACCCAAACCCAACACACCTACAACCCAAAGTGATTGAGCATCACTTTGTGGCCTCACGGATGGTATTCCCACGGGTGTCGCCTTACCAGGCCCGGGACCGTTTGCGCCTTTTGGCAAACGTATATGATAGTATAGCTAGCATCCATATGACAAGGAGCCTGGGCTGACATGGCTAGTCGTGAACCCAAAGTGGCACTAACTTACAGGGACATGCATACATGACCCAACAACGAACGTGTTAGTCATCAGCAAGTGAATCCGGGATGTAGCAGCTGGGCTAGCAGGACTCCGATAAACCGGGCTGTAGCAGGCTAACAGGACTCCGGTAGACACCGCGTAACATTTCCCCGAAGGGACAGACACATGAACAAAGAAGGACACATGCCGGCCAACCTAAGTGTTCCGGAGCAGTAGCAAGCTACCATGGCTCAGTGGAAGCACTAGGAGACATTTCCCGGTAAGAGAGGCTACCAAGGATAAACAACTAGATAGTTAGATCCCACACATACCAAGCATTTCAATAACATTCACACAATATGCTCAATATGTGCAAATACAACATGGCATCACAACATGACTCTACAACTCAAGTATTTATTCAATAGGCTCCGAGGAGCGAGATATTACAAACATGGGTCTCATGACCCAACACTCAGAGCATACAAGTCAAAGCACAAGCGGAAGCTTAACATGTCTGAGTACAGACATCTACAAATGAAAAAGGCTGAGAAGCCTGACTATCTACCAGATCCTGCCGAGGGCACAAGATCGTAGTTGAGGTAACAAGCTAAACATCGAAGTCCACGTGAAACTACTTGCGAGACTGAAGTCTCTCTGCAAAAACATAAATTAAGCAAACGTGAGTACAAATGTACCCAGCAAGACTTACATCAGAACTAACCACATATGCATCATTATTAACAAAGGGGTGTTGGGGTTTAACTACAGCAAGCCAGCTTTGACTCGGTGGCTATTCTGAACTACGACTGCAAGTAACTCTTTTGAGGTGGTGCACACGAGTCCACATATTCACCATATCAGTACACCACTATAGATCCGCTCCCGTCTCCCTACGAGAACGCCATCCATAGAACTCATGCTTATCTTGCGTATTTTAGAGTATCCACTTCAAGTTATCTATGAATTGTACAGGCAACCCAGTAGTCCTTTACCGCGGACACGGCTATTCGAATAGATGATGTTAACCCTGCAGGGGTGTACTTCTTCACACACGCTCTCACCACTTATCGCCGTTTACACGACATGTACTCGGCAACCTTCAAGCGGAAGCCCAGCGAGGGTGTCGACCATGACCTGACTAACCACACAAGTCTCTCGTCCAGGTTTATCGCCTATTCGGGTTCCATCCGCAAGGAGATCCTGCCGGGGTGTCACTCACGGCCCCAAACGATGTGAGCAGGGTTCCCAAGCCCACCATCCGGGTGCCACTTGGTACACCGTGCCACTGTGCCTAGTCTGTCCCAAGCCCACCTGTACCGGGTGCCACTTGGTAGACTACTAACACTACCTACAAACACCAAAAACTAGTTGCAACTCCTGGACAGAGATCATATTGATTAATAAGTTGAGAGGGGTCGAGTTACCGAAACCCAATGTGTGGTAGTAACTGTTCATGAATCACAAACACAGAACTCAGTTCCCGAGGACGGCTGCAATGAGACAACCCACATGTACTCCTACATGGCCTCTCACCGCTACCTTTACCAAATCGTGTTCACACACTTAGCTCTCAACAGTAGGACATGTTCACACACCTCCGATTCATCCACGATGAATCAGACCTGACTCAACTCTAAGCAGTAGCAGGCATGACAGACAAGCATGAATGAGTAGGCACATCAGGGCTCAAACAACTCCTACTCATGCTAGTGGGTTTCATCTATTTACTGTGGCAATGAGAGGTCATGCAGAGGAAAAGGGTTCAACTACCGCAGCATGTAACAGTTGAATCGTTGTTGTCGTAATGCAGTAAAAGAGAGCAGGAGCGAGAGAGTGGGGTTGTATCGGAATGAACAAGGGGTTTTCGCTTGCCTGGCACTTCTAAAGATAGTATTGTTGGAGAACGTTGCATAAAATAAAAAATTTCCTACGTTCACCAAGATCAATATAGGAGTTCATCCAGCAACGAGAGAGAGGAGTGCATCTACATACCCTTGTAGATCGCGAGCGAAAGCGTTCAAGAGAACGGGGTTGAGGGAGTCATACTCGTCTTGATCCAAATCACCGGAGATCCTAGCGCCGAATGGACGGCACCTCCGCGTTCAACACATGTACGGTCAGCGTGACGTCTCCTCCTTCTTGATCCAGCAAGGGGGAAGGAGAGGTTGATGAAGATCCAGCAGCACGACGGCGTGGTGGTGGATGCAGCAGGGATCCCGGGAGGGCTTCGCTAAGCGTCTACGGGAGGGAGAGGTGTAGCAAGGGGAAAGGGAGGCGCCAAGTGCAAGGGTGCGGCTGCCCTCCCCCCCTCTTTATATAGGGTCCCCAGGAGGGTGCCAGCCCTGGAGATGGGATCTCCAAGGGGGGGCGGCGGCCAGGGGGGAGGCTTGCCCCCCAAGGCAAGTGGAGGCGCCCCCACCCTAGGGTTTCCAACCCTATGTGCAGGGGGGGCCCAAGGGGGGGCGCACCAGCCCACCAGAGGCTGGTCCCCTCCCGACTTCAGCCCACGGGGCCCTCCGGGATAGGTGGCCCCACTCGGTGGACCCCCGGGACCCTTCCGGTGGTCCCGGTACAATACCGATGACCCCCCGAAACTTTCCCGATGGCCGAAACTGCACTTCCTATATATATTTCTTCACCTCCGGACCATTCCGAAACTCCTCGCAACATCCAGGATCTCATCCGGGACTTCGAACAACTTTAGGGTTACTGCATATTCATATCTCTACAACCCTAGCGTCACCGAACCTTAAGTGTGTAGACCCTACGGGTTCGGGAGACATGTAGACATGACCGAGACGCCTCTTCGGTCAATAACCAACAGCGGGATCTGGATACCCATGTTGGCTCCCACATGCTCCTCGATGATCTCATCGGATGAACCGTGATGTCGAGGATTCAATCAATCCCGTATACAATTCCCTTTGTCAATTGGTATGTTACTTGCCTGAGACTCGATCGTCGGTATCCCAATACCTTGTTCAGTCTCGTTACCGGCAAGTCACTTTACTCGTACCGTAATGCATGATCCCGTGACCAGACACTTGGTCACATTAAGCTCATTATGATGATGCATTACCGAGTGGGCCCAGAGATACCACTCCATCATACGGAGTGACAAATCCCAGTTTCGATTCATGCCAACCCAACAGACACTTTCGGAGATACCCGTAGTGCACCTTTATAGCCACCCAGTTACGTTGTGACATTTGGCACACCCAAAGCACTCCTACGGTATCCGGGAGTTGCATAATCTCATGGTCTAAGGAAATGATACTTGACATTTGGAAAAGCTCTAGCGAAATGAACTACACGATCTTTGTGCTATGCTTAGGATTGGGTCTTGTCCATCACATCATTCTCCTAATGATGTGATCCCGTTATCAATGACATCCAATGTCCATAGTCAGGAAACCATGACTATCTGTTGATCAACGAGCTAGTCAACTAGAGGCTTACTAGGGACTTGTTGTGGTCTATGTATTCACACATGTATTACGATTTCCGGATAATACGATTATAGCATGAACAATTATCATGAATAAAGAAATATAATAATATCCATTTTATTATTGCCTCTAGGGCATATTTCCAACAGTCTCCCACTTGCACTAGAGTCAATAATCTAGTTACATTGTGATGTATCGAACACCCATTGCGTCCTGGTGTTGATCATGTTTTGCTCTAGGGAGAGGTTTAGTCAACGGATCTGCTACATTCAGGTCCGTATGTACTTTACAAATATCTATGTCTCCATCTTGAACATTTTCACGAATGGAGTTGAAGCGACGCTTGATGTGCCTGGTCTTCTTGTGAAATCTAGGCTCCTTGGCAAGTGCAATAGCTCCAGTGTTGTCACAGAAGAGTGTAATCGGCCCCGACGCATTGGGTATGACTCCTAGGTCGGTGATGAACTCCTTCACCCAGATTGCTTCATGTGCTGCCTCCGAGGCTGCCATGTACTCCGCTTCACATGTAGATCCCGCCACGACGCTCTGCTTGCAACTGCACCAGCTTACTGCCCCACCATTCAAAATATACACGTATCCGGTTTGTGACTTCAAGTCATCCAGATCTGTGTCGAAGCTAGCGTCGATGTAACCCTTTATGACGAGCTCTTCGTCACCTCCATATACGAGAAACATGTCCTTAGTCCTTTTCAGGTACTTAAGGATGTTCTTGACCACTGTCCAGTGTTCCATGCCGGGATTACTTTGGTACCTTCCTACCAAACTTACGGCAAGGTTTATATCAGGTCTGGTACAGGTCATGGCATACATGATAGACCCTATGGCTGAGGCATAGGGGACGACACTCATCTTTTCTCTATCTTCTGCCATGGTCGGGCATTGAGCCGAGCTCAATTTCACACCTTGCAACACAGGCAAGAACCCCTTCTTGGACTGATCCATATTGAACTTCTTCAATATCTTATCAAGGTATGTGCTTTGTGAAAGACCTATGAGGCGTCTTGATCTATCTCTATAGATTTTGATGCCTAATATGTAAGCAGCTTATCCAAGGTCCTTCATTGGAAAACACTTATTCAAGTAGGTCTTTATGCTGTCCAAAAGTTCTATATCATTTCCCATCAAAAGTATGTCATCCACATATAATATGAGAAATGCTACAGAGCTCCCACTCACTTTCTTGTAAACGCAGGTGTCGGTGTCAAAACCGGCGGATCTCGGGTAGGGGGTCCCGAACTATGCGTCTAGGCGGATGGTAACAGGAGACGAGGGACACGATGTTTTTACCCAGGTTCGGGCCCTCTTGATGGAGGTAAAACCCTACGTCCTACTTGATTAATATTGATGATATGGGTAGTATAATAGTGGATCTACCACGAGATCAAGGAGGCTAAACCCTAGAAGCTAGCCTATGGTATGATTGCTGTAATGTATGTTGTGTCCTACGGACTAAAGCCCTCCGGTTTATATAGACACCGGAGAGGGCTAGGGTTACACAGAGTCGGTTACAATGGTAGGAGATCTACATATCCGTATCGCCAAGCTTGCCTTCCACGCCAAGGAAAGTCCCATCCGGACACGGGACGGAGTCTTCAATCTTGTATCTTCGTAGTCTTGGAGTCCGGCGGACGATGATAGTCCGGCTGTCCGGACACCCCCTAGTCCAGGACTCCCTCAGTAGCCCCTGAACCAGGCTTCAATGACGATTAGTCCGGCGCGCATAATGTTCGGCATTGCAAGGCGGGTTCCTCCCTTGAATAATCCAGAGAAGATCATGAACACCAGGATAGTGTCCGGCTCTGCAAAATAAATTAAACATTCCACCGTAGAGAGAATAAAATGCACACTTAGTTCAATCTGCTGACGTATTATGCGGCGTGACATCACACCGCTACCAAGCCTTTGTTTGAATCGTTTTTTACTATACCACCTCAGCACGTTTAGCAAAGCGGTTCCCTTGGCACGTCTTGTCGAAGCAGATATCGTGTTCCCCTTATTCCGGGATTCTCATCAATACGTGCGTGGGTAACCCAACCGCGCCATTGATGGTGGCGCTTGGGAGATAAGCGAGTTTTATCAGGCTGGTGGGGGACGCACAGTTTTCGTCCGCCTATATATAAGGGATAAGGATTCACCTTCTCACCTACGCCTTCTTCCTCCTTTTCTTATCCATCTCCGCGCACTCAAGCTCCAACGCCCAAGTTCACGCATCTCGCCTCGATCTTCTCCGAATATGTCCGGAGCGGGAGGCAAATGGTTGGCCTTCACCGTTAAGGAGGAGCACATCACCAAGCTGCGCAGCGCCGGATACCTTTCCGGCGATATCGCGCATCGGCTGCCCGACGAGGGGCAGCTCATCCCTACCCCTCGGCCTCATGAGAGGGTCGTCTTCCTTCCCCACTTCCTCCGTGGACTGGGCTTTCCGCTCCATCCATTCGTCCGGGGGCTCATGTTCTATTATGGCCTGGATTTCCACGATCTGGCGCCGAACTTCATCCTCAACATCTCGGCGTTCATCGTCGTGTGCGAGGCCTTCCTCTGCATCCAGCCCCACTTCGGCCTGTGGCTCAAGACCTTCAATGTCAAGCCGAAGGTTGTGAAGGGCACGCAAGCGGAATGCGGAGGCGCCATGTTTGGTAAATTACCCAATGTCCTTTGGCTCGAAGGGGCCTTCGTGGACTCCGTCAAGGGGTGGCAATCGGGGTGGTTCTACATCACCGAGCCGCGCAAGCCCACATGGGCGGCGGCCCCCGAGTTTAGATCTGGCGTCCCCACGCAGCTCACCTCCTGGAAAGAGAAGGGCTTGTTGTGGGGCGATCCGAAGGAGGTGACGGGACTCCAAGCCTGCATCCAGAAGCTGGTGAGCAATAAGCTCAGGCTCGTCGACGTGGTCCAAGTCATGCTCATCCGCCGGATTCTCCCATGCCAAGAACGGGCATTTAATTTGTGGGAGTTCAATCCGGAACAGCACCAGGCGCTGAGCGGGCTCTTCGATACGACATACGAAGGCGCCTGGAGGGTGCTGTTTAAGGGCGCCGAAGCCCCCGCATCCGTGACGGAAGATCGCGGATTCAGCTCGCAGCATCCAACTGACGAGGTAAGTGATTCAACCCCATTACGGGACACTTTGTAGCAATCGAATTGATTATAAGGGGGTTTCATTCTTTCCTTTCCTTTGACAGGAATGGATGGAGAAGGCCAAGCAGCTTATCAGCCCGGCTCCCATGCCAGAAGACCCAGTGGACGCCCGTTTAGCAGGGCTGCTGGTTCCAGCACCGCACGTGGTGCCGGAGAAGAAGGCCAAGAAGGTGGCCGTGGGGACTCGAAAGAGTTCCCGCAATCAGGTGTCTGATGACGAGGCGTACTCCTCTCCCGAAGACGAGGAGGAGGAGTACTCTCTCCCGGAGGAGGGAGAGAAGAAGAGGAAGGCTTCCCTAATAGGGGAGGCCGAAGGGTCCAAGAGGGGGAGGACTATCCCCCCGGACAGTTTCGCCAACCCCACAGTTGGCGAGCGTGAGTGGCCTCCAAGGGCCAGGCATCCAGCAAGATCTTAAGTATCCGGATCCTTTATATGCAATTTCTTTCGTGTCGCGTAGTGTCCTTAATGCCGCATTCTGTCCGTAGTCCGGCCGATGACGATCTCCCCGACTCATCGAGCGGGTTGTTGGCCCCGTCGGATGTGGATTCACTTCCAACTGCCTCTACCCCACGCGCCGACGAGGACGCCGAGGTGGGATCCCAGAGAGGAACCCATCAGGAGGAGGCTCCGGAGGCGCCGTCAGGCAGTCTCCCGGACTTTGCGCCGGACTCTACATCGGAACCCGCAGTGGTTCCAGAGTCCGGCAAGCGGCCCCTTCGAAAGAAGGGCAAGACCGTGACACCGGCGGCCACCGTCCAACCGGAGGCGCCGGATAACTTGTTGGAGGCGCTTAAAGGCGCTTCCATCGAGGAAGAACACCGCACTATCATGAGTGCGGTGATTCAAAAGGTTCAGCTCGCCAAAAGCGGGCTGACCGAAGCCTGCAGCAGCCTTCTAACAGGCTTTGAGGTAAGAAGTTAAAATTATGTAATGTAATACCGCATAGACAGTAGCCCCTGATGCTCAGTTCGGTGTTCGGAAAGAAAAGCCGGACTGAGGATCCAACAAGATATACACAGGGTACTTAAAATATGTCTGAGGGAGTCCTGGACTAGGGGGTGTTCGGACAGCCGGACTATCATTATCCGCCGGACTCCAAGACTACGAAGATACAAGATTGAAGACTCCGTCCCGTGTCCGGATGGGAATTTCCTTTGCATGGAAGGCAAGCTTGGCAATACGGATATGTAGATCTCCTACCATTGTAACCGACTCTGTGTAACCCTAGCCTCCTCCGGTGTCTATATAAACCGGAGGGCTTTAGTCCGTAGGACAACATACATTACAACAATCATACCATAGGCTAGCTTCTAGGGCTTAGCCTCCTTGATCTCGTGGTAGATCCACTCTTGTACTACCCATATCATCAATATTAATCAAGCAGGACGTAGGGTTTTACCTCCATCAAGAGGGCCCGAACCTGGGTAAAAACATTGTGTCCCTCGTCTCTTGTTACCATCCGCCTAGACGCACAGTTCGGGACCCCCTACCCGAGATCCGCCGGTTTTGACACCGACATTGGTGCTTTCATTGAGAGTTCCTCTGTGTTGTCACCGATAGGCTTGATGGCATCTTCAACCAGCAACGCTGTCCAGGGTGAGACTTTTCTCCCCGGACAGATCTTCGTATTCGGCGGCTTCGCCCTGCGGGCCAATTCACTTGGCCATCTGGAGCAGATCGAAAGCTACGCCCCTGGCCGTCAGGTCAGATTTGGAAGCTTAAACTTCATGGCCGAGGTCCGCGGAGACTTGATCCTCGACGGACTCGAGCCACAGCCAAGCGCGCCGCACTGTGATGACGGGCATGATTTAGCTCTGCCACCGAACAGTGCCTTGGTGGCCGCACACGGGTCCGCTTCGGCCATTAGCCCGGAGCCGATCGCCCAGATCGAGGGCCGGTGGGTAGACGCCGCCCTGGGGGCTTCAACATCCACGGCGATGGAGCCGAACACTAATCTTGTCCCCTGCGAAACTCGTGATTCCGAGGCGCCGGACTCCTTGCCGGACTCCGAGCCTCCCGCGCCCTTACCAATCGATCCGGATTGGGCGCCGGTTATGGAATTCACCGCCGCGGACATCTTCCAATGCTCGCCTTTTGGCGATATCTTGAATTCACTAAAGCATCTCTCTTTATCAGGAGAGTCCTGGCCGGACTATGGCCAGGATGGTTGGGGTACGGACGACGAAGAAATTCAGAGCCCACCCACCACCCACTTTGTAGCCACTGTCGACGATCTAACCGACATGCTAGACTACGACTCCGAAGACATCGAAGCCATGGACGACGATGCTGGAGACGAACAGGAACCAGCGCCTACAGGGCACTGGAAGACCACCTCGTCATACGACATATACATGGTGGACACCCCAAAAGACGGGGATGGCGAAGAAACAACGGAGGCAGACTCTTTAAAGAAGCAGCCCAAACGCCGGCGTCAGCGGCGCCGCTCTAAATCTCGCCACAGCAAGAATGGAGATTCCGGCACAGGAGATAATAACACTCCAGAGAGCGCCGAAGACAATCCCCTCCAGCAAGACTCAGCGCAGGAGGATGCAGAAGCAAGCCCTCATGAGGGGGCGGCAGACGAAGAGGTTGAGGATCATAACTATATGCCTCCCTCCGAAGACGAAGCAAGCCTCAACGATGACGAATTCTTCGTACCTGAGGATCCCGTCGAACAAGAGCGCTTCAAGCGCAGGCTTATCGCCACAGCAAACAGCCTAAAGAAAAAGCAGCAATAGCTTCAAGCTGATCAGGACCTGCTGGCCGATCGATGGACTGATGTCCTCGCGGCCGAAGAGTATAAACTCGAACGTCCCTCCAAAAGTTACCCAAGACGCAAGCTGCTCCCCCGATTAGAGGAGGAAGCAGACGTACCTCCATCACCAGCGCACGATATGGCTGACCGACCACCCCGTGGTCGTGACAGAGAGGCATCCAGACCCCCAGCCAAGACCATACCCCGGCATCGCTCCAAAAGTATGAAGCCAAGAGGGAACGCGCCAGACTTGCGAGACATATTGGAGGACAAGGCAAGGCAATCCAGATCCATCTACGGATCACGTGGGCGCCCTACGACCCACGACGAATACCGTCGCGACCGGATACAATAACCCCGGCCGGGCCGAACACAGCAGACAGCGCTCTCTCGAGCTGCGTCGCGATATCGCTCAATACAGAGGCGCCGCACACCCACTATGCTTCACTGACGAAGTAATGGATCATCAGATCCCCGAAGGGTTTAAACCCGTAAACATCGAATCTCACGATGGCACAACAGACCCCGCGGTTTGGATCGAAGACTATCTTCTCCACATCCATATGGCCTGCGGCGACGATCTCCACGCCATCAAGTACCTCCCACTCAAGCTTAAAGGACCAGCTCTGCATTGGCTTAACAGCTTGCCCGCAGAGTCAATTGGGTGTTGGGAGGACCTGGAGGCCGCATTCCTTGATAACTTCCAAGGCACATATGTGCGACCACCAGATGCCGATGACCTAAGCCACATCATTCAGCAGCCAGACGAATCGGCCAGACAATTCTGGACACGGTTCTTGACGAAGAAAAATCAAATCGTCGATTGTCCGGACGCAGAGGCCCTTGCAGCCTTCAAACATAACATCCGGGACGAATAGCTAGCCCGGCACCTGGGGCAGGAAAAGTCGAAATCCATGGCAGCCATCACATCGTTAATGACCCGCTTTTGCGCGCGAGAGGACAGCTGGCTAGCCCGCAGCAACAATCTCCGTAAAAATTCTGGCAGTCCGGATACTAAGGACAACAACGGCAGGTCACGTCGAAACAAAAACAAGCGCCGCATCAACGGCGACGATAAGGAGGATACGGCAGTCAACGCCGGATTCCGAGGCTCTAAACCCGGTCAGCGGAAGAAGCCATTCAAAAGAACCACTCCGGGTCCGTCCAATCTGGACCGAATACTCGACCGCTTATGCCAGATACATGGCACCTCTGAAAAGCTAGCTAACCACACTAATAGAGATTGCTGGGTGTTCAAGCAGGCCGGCAAGTTAATTGCCGAAAACAATGACAAGGGGCTAAACAGCGACGACGAGGAAGAGACCCGACCGCCGAACAACAGAGGACAGAAGGGTTTTCCCCCACAAGTGCGAACAGTGAATATGATATACGCGACCCACATACCCAAGAGGGAGAGGAAACGCGCACTAAGGGACGTCTATGCGATGGAGCCAGTCGCCCCAAAGTTCAACCCATGGTCCTCTTGTCCGATCACTTTCGATCGAAGAGACCATCCGACCAGCATACGCCATGGCGGATTCGCCGCATTGGTCTTAGACCCAATCGTCGATGGGTTCCACCTCACGAGAGTCCTGATGGACGGCGGCAGCAGCCTGAACATGCTTTATCAGGATACAGTGCGCAAAATGGGCATAGACCCATCAAGGATTAAACCTACAAAGACAACCTTTAAAGGTGTCATACCAGGAGTGGAAGCCAACTACACAGGCTCAGTCACACTGGAAGTGGTCTTCGGATCCCCGGATAATTTCCGGAGCGAAGAGTTAATCTTCGACATAGTCCCGTTTCGCAGCGGCTATCACGCTCTGCTCGGACGAACCGCGTTTGCCAAATTCAACGCGGTGCCGCACTATGCATACCTAAAGCTCAAGATGCCAGGCCCTCGTGGAGTCATCACGGTCAATGGGAATACGGAATGCTCCCTCCGAACGGAGGAACATACAGCGGCTCTCACGGTAGAAGTACAGAGCAGCCTTCTAAGGCAATTCTCGAGTCCAGCCGTTAAACGGCCGGATACAGCAAAGCGCGCCCAGAGCAATGCCAACCAAGACCACCTGGCGCGATCAGAACACGCGTAGCAATGCGGCCCCAACCCTCGCCCGCGCATGATCGCAAGAATAACACTCCGCGTACATCATTACGCTTTGGAGATACCATGGGCACAGGGGAGGGGGCACGATCGCAACGGACCCAGAGTGCGTTTCGACCACACCGGGGGCTCGCAAATGTGCCCCTCTTTTTTTATTATTTTTCTTCTTTTTTACACAGGACTCTGTTAACCAGAAGCCCTGTCCGACGGTGAACCTGCCGAACTCATGATGCAACAGTCAGGGACTAAAGAAGGCCACGACGAACACTCAGGTGGTCTCAATTACGAGCATTAAATTTGATTATATACACCAAGTCCGCAGCTGATCCCTGGAGGGGGACATGTTTACTTAGTCCGAATCCCTTGCTTACCGCGCTATTTGTATCAGTCCGCTCTACTAGCAGACTTTCTTTCATAAATAATGCAGCAACTTTTTGATCGCAATTGCATTACCTCTTATATATATATGCTCATTATGTGACATCTTGCACCCGTATATTTTGGTACGGCCTCATACACCGGGGGCTTGTGTTCCCCACTCTATGGTGTGATAAGTCCGAACACTTTCACAAGTGCGGCACCCCGAACTTATAGCATTATATGAATCGGCTCCGAATCATGTCTTGGGTCAATAGTTAGGTTTGCCCGGCTCCCACGTTTTGGTGCCTTACGTTCCGTTCCGTCGGCTAAGGTGGCACTGGGAGAACCACTGCGATTGCCCCCCGGTTGAACCGGGCGAGCGCCTCAGTGGAGAAAGCTAAAACTGACTGGCATGATAGGGCGAGAGACCGGTCGCTGTTCGAGAGGTTTTTTTCGGGTCCTTAAAGACTCACGCCGCTTCGAGCAAAGTTCCGGACAATGTCCGATGAAGGCGTGGATAGCGCCCCGGATTCGGCCTTCCGAATACCAGGGGCTTCGCCGAAATTTAAAATTATAGAATTCTATGGCTAAGTGAGAGTGTTCAAGCATTATAAGTGTCGGTGTACTAAAGTAGGGGGGCACCTTAGTACCCCGAACTTGTGCACGGGCAGTCGTAGCGCCTCGCGGCAAGGCTTGCTGGGCGCCCGCCAAGACCCTCCACCATTTCCTATTACTGCCATTCAAGAACAAAGTACTAACCAAGAAAACAAAGGCCCCAGCAAGAGGAGCTTGCCGGGAATGCCAACCAAGGCATCGCCAAAAGACTTGCCGCGGCGCCCCGCGCGTCCCGGCAAGGCCCGACGGCCGGCAAGCTTGCCGGCACAACAAGAGAAGGGCCGCGGCAAGGCACTTGCCGCGGCAAGGCTGCCACCCAAACTCCAGCGCATCCGGCGACGTGTCATCACAGGGCCATGCGGGGCGAGGTGGCAAGCGGAGCTGACAGAGACGCCATCGTGGCAACCGGTGGCTCACTTAACGGTCGCTTCTATGCACTGTCGGGGCGACCGGACGGGCATTAAATGCCCTTGTCCCCTGCCGTCAGAGTTAGGTAGGGGACACTGTTGGTCACTGTTGTACCAACCTGCGTTTTTACCTTTCTACCCCCTCTTCCTACGCTGCCACCTGTTGGTGCCCCCTTCAGACTATAAAAGGGAGGCCCATGCGCACGTAGAAGGGGTTTGGTCCATGGAACACAGGCAACACCACCATACACTCGCACCCTCGAGCAAAATCAAATACGAACACAAAGCAGCAGTAGTAGTTTTATCTCTCCGGAGAGCTCCGAAGCTGGGTAAAAATCGCCCGTCTCCCCCGCGCGCCCGACCTCGATCTGCTCTGCGCACGGCCTCCGCCCCCCTTGCCGGACTAGAAGGGGCCCCCCATGCCCCATAGGTGCTCGTGGCCACAGAGAGATACGCCCCGACATCTTTGGCGCGCCAGGTAGGGGAGCGTCGAGGTCGTGAGCATCTGATCCGGTCTCCGCGCGCGCTGCATCAACGCCTTCATCAACATGCCACCGAAGAAGAAGCCTTCAGAGGTGGCCACTCCGTCTACATCGATTCCGCCACCACCGCCGGAGCAAACGGGCGGTGGAGTGGACGCCAGCGGAGGAGCGGGCGCCGACGCTGGGACTCACGTCGTCACCAGATCCAAAAACAAGGCCCCGCAAGCGTCGGCGACCGTCCAGACACCGCACCCTTCCCAGGAGGTGCAAGGTCAACAACGCCCTGGTGCTCCTAGCACCGTGCTCGCATTGGAGCAAGGCCAAGCTGGTGGGTCGCGGGACGTTCGAGGTCAGCATGCACGCCCGCATGCTGGCGCGAGCGAGGTACGGTCGCCCGGACGGGGTGTTGCACCTCCCAATCCAGTTGGGAGTCCGAGCACATCCCGCTCCTCGCGCCGCTCGTCACCACCGCCACCCAAGACAGCAGAGGAAGCGCTGGCCCGAGCCCAGCTGCTTCTAGACTACCCTCTGGCGCCGCACAAGATCGACGACTGGAGGATGACCATATACAGCCTCATCGGCTTCGCCAACGGCGACAAGCCTCGGCAACCGAGCACATCGAGGCCCCGGCAAGGCGCCCAGGCGCAAGCCAACGACGACAAGACCGCTGGGGTTGCCACCTCCGTGCACTCCCAGCCCAGAAGGCCAAGATCGCCGGCTCGTCGGACCAACCCCAACGGCGACTCCACCGCGTCGTCGGACCCGCGAACCCGACGCGATCAATGCCACGTTCTTCAAGAACGATGGCATGAAGACGCTCGCACTCGTATCGAGCGCAGAAGGGAAACGCGACGTCAATCTGACCAGCGTGCTGGGCCCACTGTCGATATGCACGCACCAGGGGAACCAGGCGACTTGCCGTACGCGGCATGTTGCCCTGCGTTCACCCGCGAGCTGCGGCAAGTCCAGTGGCCCAAAACCAAGAACTTCAAGCCAGACGTGCCCGAGAAGTACGATGGCAGGATACATCCGTCGGAGTTCCTTGGCATCTACACCATCGCGGTGCAGGCTGCCGGAGGACGCGACGAGAAGATCCTCGCCAACTACTTCCCGCTGGTGCTCAAACCCAACGTCAGATCTTGGCTCATGCACTTGCCGGACGGCTCCATCTCTTCATGGGCGGACCTGTGTCATCAGTTTGTCGGCGCCTTCACAGGTGGCCACAAGCCTCATGGCCAGGAGAGTGACCTCCACTTGCTCGTCCAGAAGGAGGGGGAGCCCCTGCGCAAGTACATACAGAGATTCAGCCAGGTGCAGCGCAACATCCCAGACGTCCACCCTGCCGCAGTTATCAGCGCATTTCATCAGAACGTGCGTAACCGTATGATGAGGGAGGAGATGGCGATGTGCAAGATTAAAGACGTCACCGAGCTCTACGCTTTGGCCGACAAGTGCGCACGGGCTGAGGAGGGGAGAAAAATCCCCGGAGATGTTGCAGGAGCAGAAGGATCTGACAGTGAGGATGCCACCCCGGCAAGGAAGAACCGGAGGCGGAACAACAGGAAGAGAAAGGCTAAGGATGTGCTAGCTGTTGAGCATTCCGGCAACGGAGGCGGCTCCGACAAGGCCAAAGCCGATGACTCCGGCGAGGCCGTGGTAGCCGCCGACAAGCAGGATGGTTCCGGCAAGCGGTATTGCAAGATCCACTGCACCAAGGGCCACGATCTCCAAACCTGCAAGTAAGTCGAGCAGATGGCGGAGCTACAGAAAGCCGAGTACGAGCGCCATGATAAGGAGAGAGCCCAGGGAGGTGGTGGAGGATCCGGCAAGAAGCTTCCTGCCCGGGGAGGGCACCGCGGCAAGGCCAAGCCGCGGCAAGGAGATAGGCCTCCCCGCGGCCGCGACAAGGACGAAGATGAGGATGAGGATGATGAGATGGAGGAAGATGAGACCGATGACCAAGAGTTTCAGAAGGCTACAGAGGTGTTGTGCATCGATGGCGGCGCCTCTCTGCACACCTCGCACCGCCAACTCAAGCAGTGGGTGCAAGAAGTGAACGCAGCGGAGCCGTCCGTCGAGGCGCGCAAGCCTCTGAAGTGGTCCAGCACGCCCATCATCTTCGACGTTGAGGACCACCCTGATCGCATCACTGCGGTCGGGTGCTTGCCAATGTTGGTCTCACCAACAATCCGCAACCTCAAGGTCACGAAGATGTTGGTTGACGGCGGGGCCGGCCTGAACCTGATTTCCTCCGCAGTGCTCAAGAAGCTCCAGATCCCCGACAGCGAGCTCGAAGAGACTGGTACCTTTCAAGGGATAAATCCGGGAAGAAGCAAGCCCAAGGGGAAGATCACATTGCCAGTGATGTTTGGCAGCGAGCTGAATTTCAGGACGGAGAGGGTCACATTCGACGTGGCTGATATCCCATTACCCTACAATGGGATACTCGGCCGGCCCGCGCTCGCCAAGTTCATGGCGGCCTCTCACTACGCATACAATGTGCTCAAGATGCCTGGCCCGATGAGTGTCATTTCTGTCCAAGGTGACAAGAGGGATGCACTCATCTGCGCCGACAAGATCTACCGGGAAGCAGCAGCCGCAGCAGAGCGCGAGCCACTTGCCGCTGAAGCTCCCCGGGGGAAGAAGAAAGCCAAGTCCGGCAAGAATAGCTCTGATGCCCACTTCGGCAAGCGCACCTCCCCGGAGTGCTGCGCTGCTGTCGAGGACGCACCATTGAGCTCCACCGGCAAGTGCAAGAAGGCAAAGGCAGATCAGCCAAAGACTGAGCCCGGCAAGAACAGCTCTGGTGCCCGCTCTGGCAAGCACGCCTCTCCGGAGTGCCGCGCTGCTGTCGAGGACGCGCCATCAAGCTCTACCGGTCAGTGAGGCAAAGAAAGCTGCTAGTTTCGAACTTTTGAGTTGCATTCCCTGAAAATCTGCACCTGGTATGAAGAACCTGTGCGCAGAGGGGTCGAATCGTGGCTAAGTTGCGCCTTTGATCTGTTTCGAGTCCGCTCGACGATGAAAGCGTGCCGCAACTAGCCCGACGAGTTCTTCCTGCCGGAGGCAACACCGCCAGCGGGCTGCTGATGTCCTGCACTCAGCAAGCGTGTTTGCGTCGGCGGGTTCCCTGGAAGCGTGAGGGCGAAAACATACAAGGGGGGAAGTCAAGGGGAAGTGTGGCCTCGGCGGATCGCTGAAGACGGAAAAGCTAAGTCACCCAAGCTTGAGTACAGAGCACCTTTTAGTCCTAAGCTTTTATGTTATATTCCTCGAGCGTTCGTCCCTTGTACGAAAAACCTGTGCGCGGAGGAACCAACTCGTGGTTAAGTTGCGTCCTTGCTTTGTTTCTGAGTCCGCTCAACAATACAAGTGCGCTGCAACCGGCCCGAGGAGGTTTCTTGCCGGAAACAACACCGCCAGCGGGCTGCTGATGTTCCGTACTCAGCAAGTGTGTTAGCGCCGGCAAGTTCCCTAAAAGCGTAGGGTAAAAACGTACAAGGGATGTAATGAAGTAGAGGACGTAACATGGCAAGCCTTGCTGTGGGACGTCCTTCGTATGAGAAACTTGTGCGCAGAGGAGCTAACTCGCGGCTAAGTTGCGCCTTTGATCTGTTTCGAGTCCGCTCGACGATGAAAGCGCGCCGCAACTAGCCCGACGAGGTTTCTTGCCGGAGGCAACACCGCCAGCGGGCTGGTGATGTTCCGCACTCAGCAAGTGTGTACACGCCGGCAAGTCCCCTAAAAAGCGTAGAGTGTAAACGTACGAAGGGCGAAGCATGGCATTGCGTCGCCCAGCCTAAAAAAGTCATCCCACGAAAGAGTAACTTATTACGGCGCTGTCTCAGTTATTTTCGTGACTATGATAACAGCGACAAGAAAAAACCAGAAGGGCGCACTGGCACAGGGGCCCCGGCAAACCAGCTTCGCTGGAGGCTGCGAGTATCGAAGTTCCTTCGCGGCAGGCCATGGTCCCCGGAGGCCGCGGCGTCAGCGGCAAGGGCAAGGAAAGGCGCACCGGCACCTAGGTCTCGGCGGGGCCAGAGTTGCCGGGGGCTGCGAATGCCAAGATTCATCCCTGGCAAGCTAGAGTCACCGGGGGCTGCGGCATCAGATAAGTTTTTCATCCCTCATCATGCATCCTCTTACGGACTGGGGAAGGCGGGGCCACGTCCTTGAACGAGTGTGCCTTGTAAAGAAAAACCCGTGCGTGGAGGGGCCGAGTCGCGGCCAAGTTGCGCCCTTGATTTGTTTTCGAGTCCGCTCAACAATACAATCGCGCTGCAACTGGCCCGACAAGGTTTCTTGCCGGGAGCAACGCCGCCAGCGGGCTGCTGACGTTCCGCACTCAGCAAGCGTGTTTGCGCCGGCAAGTTCCCTAGAAGCGTAGGGTGGGAACATACAAGGCACAAAATTAAGTAAAGGACTTAATCCGGCAAGCGTTCCCCTCTTTTCATTTAAAAAACATCCCAATTTAGTACAAGTCCTTAGAGGATGAAAAACATGATAGAGAGGATTACAAATTTTAAATACAGCTAAGGCCCGAAGGCTTACAAATTGAAAGATAAGATGCCCGTAATCCCTCTCCTGTTTCTCTCTCCAGGAGGTAGGTCAAGGAGGCCCCGGCAAGAGAAGCTTGCCGGGGAGGGCAAAAGGGGCGCCTAGGTGAGCTACGGGTGCCAGAAGACACCAAGAGAACATCCCGGGGGCCGGCCAGGAGCTTGGCGGAGACGGGGGCGCCGGAGGCAGAGCTCGAAGACGGGGCGGCAGGACGTCAGCACGCTGTCGAGGGCACCTCGCCCTCGTACTCCGACTTGACGGCCTTGCCGCCACCCCTCTTCCTCTTCCGCAGCCTCCCTACGCCAGCCGCCCAAGGAGACGGCCCCGGGGAGTTCAGAAGGCCGGCGACCTGGATGATGGGTTCGCCGGTGGCGCGCGAGGCGGCGTCCGGCGCCTAGTCGGACCCGCCGTCCTCGTTGTCGCTGTCGCTCCCCTCCTCATCACTCTCGCTCGAGGAGGGGCCTTCGCTATCGGAGGAGCTGTCCACGCAGCATCTCGCCCGGGTGCCGGAGTCCCCGAAGACCTTGACGGCGAGAAGGTCGCCCTCCATTAACTTAAAATGGAGGGTAAACCCCGCCGTCAAGCTATGGATGCGGGCGAACGTCTTCCACCCTCGATCGAAGTACATCACGCCGGGGACTGCGGATACGACACTAACTCGAGTGCCGCTGATCCCGCAGCCCCTCATGCGCAACTCCAACATCTCGGGCGGATCCGGTTCCATCGCGCTCGCGAACGGGGCCGGTAGCCGGAGGCGGCGACGAGGTGCCCGGCGCAGCTTGACAAAGAACTCCCAGGGGTCATCCCCGGTGTGGACCGCCTCAAGGAGAGGAGCTGCCGGCGGAGACGGGGGTGGCGCACCACCCCGGCCGCCTCTCCGCCGAGCACTCCGACCACGTCCACGACCTCGTCCGCGGCCTCGCCCCCTCCCTCTCCCCCTCGTGGCTGGCTCCGCTGCCACAGGCGCAGGATAGGGAGAGGTGCGCTGCCTGGTGGCGACCCTCGCCGCCACAGATGAAGGACCAGGGTTCCCTCCCTCCATGGCAGATGGGAGGAAGAGTAACGGAAGTTGAAGAAAGAGGAAGAAGAGGAAGTGCGGGATTTTTGTGCTACCCTTCCGCCCTTTTTAAGGAGCGAGGTGGGGGCTCGGCCGCCCCGCTCAGCCAATCAGAGCACGGGGAGGGCAAAGGAGCGGGGCCGACTCACCATCTCCGCCCGTGACGGCTCGGTCTCCCACCTTCGCCGCCCATGACCCCCCGCGCATGGGAGCCGCGTGGCGAAAAAGCGAAGCCGGGGCGACGTATGAAGTGACCTCGCCCTGCCCCGTGATCACGGGGTTGGACGCCTTAAAGATCGCACGCACCACCCACGTCTCCCACGACGCCGCAATCGACGCGTGCCGTTGCGGGAGGACGCGGTGGACACGGAGTCCGATTCTGTGTGGACCCAGGCCACGCGTGCCCGTGCACTGTTTTGGGCCTGGCCCAACAACGCTCGGCACCGTGTATGGCCCAGGCCCGGGGGCTCCTGTCGGTGTACTAAAGTAGGGGGGCACCTTAGTACCCCGAACTTGTGCACGGGCAGTCGTAGAGCCCCGCGGCAAGGCTTGTCGGGCGCCCGCCAAGACCCTCCACCATTTCCTATTACTGCCATTCAAGAACAAAGTACTAACCAAGAAAACAAAGGCCCCGACAAGAGGAGCTTGCCGGGAAAGCCAACCAAGGCATCGCTAGAAGACTTGCCACGGCGCCCCGCGCGTCCCGGCAAGGCCCGACGGCCGGCAAGCTTGCCGGCACAACAAGAGAAGGGCCGCGGCAAGGCACTTGCCGCGGCAAGGCTTCCACCCAAACTCCAGCGCATCTGGCAATGTGTCATCACAGGGCCATCCCAAGGGCACGTGGCGAGGCACTACGCAGCCATGCGGGGCGAGGTGGCAAGCGGAGCTGACAGAGACGCCATCGTGGCAACCGGTGGCTCACTTAACGGTCGCTTCTCTGCACTGTCGGGGCGATCGGACGGGCATTAAATGCCCTTGTCCCCTGCCATCAGAGTTAGGTAGGGGACACTGTTGGTCACTGTTGTACCAACCTGCGTTTTTACCTTTCTACCCCCTCTTCCTACGCTGCCACCTGTTGGTGCCCCCTTCAGACTATAAAAGGGAGGCCCATGCGCACGTAGAAGGGGTTCGGTCCATGGAACACAGGCAACACCACCATACGCTCGCACCCTCTGGCAAAATCAAATACGAACACAAAGTAGCAGTAGGAGTTTTATCTCTCCGGAGAGCTCCGAAGCTGGGTAAAAATCGCCCGTCTCCCCCGCGCGCCCGACCTCGATCTGCTCTGCGCACGGCCTCCGCCCCCCTTGCCGGACTAGAAGGGGCCCCCCGTGCCCCATAGGTGCTCGTGGCCACAGAGAGATATGCCCCGACAATAAGTCTGGTTGCCTTGTCGTTGTGTTGAGCGCCTCCCTCGATGGACCCAACAATGGGAACAAGAGCGCTCAAGTTTATCCCGAACACCCCAGCACTAGTGGCTTGGGGGCCGAAGCCAACGACTTGCCATCTCTCAGATTTTATAAACGGCCGCACAGAAGGTAATATTTTAAATTAAACAAGCGTTGCTTAACGCGCACATGAACAAAGTTTCAGCGCGCAGGATAATACATAGCGAATTCACTCAAAGATTACATTTCGAGGGCACTCATCCGCAATATTGCGGGCTCCCTTCAGGAAAATTTTATAATACATCTCGGGCGTGCGATACTCCTTTCCCGGCGGCGGGGGGTCCGTGAGAAGCTTCTCTGCATCCAACCTGCCCCATTGCACCTTTGTGCGGGCAAGAGCCCAGCGAGCGCCTTCAATACAGGCGGAGCGCTTGATGACATCCACCCAGGGGCATGCATCCACCAGCCGCCGCACGAGGCCAAAGTAGCTCCGAGGCATGGCTTGTCCAGGCCACAGCCGGGCTATGAGGCCCTTCATGGCCTCTTCAGCTACCTTGTGGAGTTCGACCAGCTACTTCAGCTGGTCGCTTGGGGGCACCGGGTGTCCGGCCTCTGCATACTGAGACCAGAAGACTTTTTCCGTCGAGCTCCCCTCCTCGCCACGATAGAATGCGGCAGCATCGGACGCACTACGTGGCAGATCTGCAAACGCCCCTGGAGAGCTCCGAATGCGGGTAAGTATAAGGTAATTTACATTAACATGCTTGCTCTGCATGAAAAATGCCTTACCCGCCGCTATTTTCTTTATATCTTCAACCTCCTGAAGGGACTTACGGGCCTGGGCCTTGGCGGATTTGGCACTTTCGAGAGCCGAGGCAAGCTGGGACTCTCGAGTCTTGGAGTCACGCTCCAAACTCTCATGCTTTCCCATGAGAGCCTGGAGCTCTTGCCGAACTTCCGCCACCTGTGCCTCTTGCTTTTCTCGCTCAGCCCGTTCCACGGCCGCACTGTGTTCGGCCGCGGACACAGCATCCTTCAGGACTGCCACCTCATTAGTGGCCCCTGCAATACACATATTATCCTTGTTAATTTTATTGCAACCGAAATCCTTTTCTGTAAGGTACCTATTCAAAGTGGTGTTACTCACCTTCTTTTTCCTCGAGCTGCTTCTTCGCATGGCCGAGCTCTTGCTCGGACCGCTCGAGATCCTGCTTTAACACATCGACCTCCACCGTTAATGCGGCAGAGGCCAGCAGCGCAGCCTGCAAACCCATATTGACATATTTTTAGCAACCCTGCGAATATCTTGTTAGATCCTCAGTCCGACTTTTCTTTCCGAACACCGAACTGAGCATCAGGGGCTACTGTCTATGCGGTATTACATTACATAATTTTAACTTCTTACCTCAAAGCCTGTTAAAAGGCTGCTGCAGGCTTCGGTCAGCCCGCTTTTGGCGAGCTGAACCTTTTGAATCACCGCACTCATGATAGTGCGGTGTTCTTCCTCAATGGAAGCGCCTTTAAGCGCCTCCATGAAGTTATCCGGCGCCTCTGGTTGGACGGAGGCCGCCGGTGTCACGGTCTTGCCCTTCTTTCGAAGGGGCCGCTTGCCGGACTCTGGAACCACTGCGGGTTCCGATGTAGAGTCCGGCGCAAAGTCCGGGAGGTCGGCTGACGGCGCCTCCGGAGCCTCCTCCTGATGGGTCCCTCTCTGGGATCCCACCTCGGCGTCCTCGTCGGCGCGTGGGGTGGAGGCGGTCGGAAGTGAATTCACATCCGACGAGGCCAACGACCCGCTCGATGAGTCGGGGAGGTCGTCATCGGCCGGACTACGGACAGAATGCGGCGTTAGAAGGACACTATGTGACATAAAAGATATGCATATAAAGGATCCGGGCACTTACGATCTTGCCGGACGCCTGGCCCTTGGAGGCCACTCATCCTCGCTAACGCTGGTGTTGGTGAAACTGTCCGGGGGATAGTTCTCCCCCTCTTGGACCCTTCGGCCTCCCCGATTGGGGAAGCCTTCCTCTTCTTCTCTCCCTCCTCCGGGAGGGAATACTCCTCCTCCTCGTCTTTGGGGGAGGAGTCCGCATCGTCGTCAGACGCCTGATTGCGGGAACTCTTTCGAGTCCCCGCGGCCACCTTCTTGGCCTTCTTCTCCGGCACCACGTGCGGTGCCGGAACCAGCAGCCCTGCTAAGCGGGCGTCCACTGGGTCTTCTAGCATGGGAGCCGGGCTGATAAGCAGCTTGGCCTTCTCCATCCATTCCTGTCAAAGGAAGAGGCAGAATGAAACCTCACTAGAGTCAATCTAATTATCACAAGTGTCCCGTAATGGGGTTGAATCACTTACCTCGTCAGTTGGATACTGCGAGCTGAATCCACGGTCTTCCGTCGCGGATGCGGGGGCTTCGGCGCCCTTGAACAGCACCCTCCAGGCGCCTTCGTATGTTGTATCGAAGAGCCCGCTTAGCGCCTGGTGCTGTTCCGGATTGAACTCCCACAAATTGAATGCCCGTTCTTGGCATGGGAGGATCCGCCGGATGAGCATGACTTGGACCACGTCGACGAGCCTGAGCCTATTGCACACCATCTTCTTGATACAGGCTCGGAGTCCCGTCACCTCCACCGGATTGCCCCACAGCAAGCCCTTCTCTTTCCAGGAGGTGAGCTGCGTGGGGATGCCAGATCTAAACTCGGGGGCCGCCGCCCATGTAGGCTTGCGCGGCTCGGTGATGTAGAACCACCCCGATTGCCACCCCTTGACGGAGTCCACAAAGGTCCCTTCGAGCCAAGGGACGTTGGGCAATTTGCCCAACATGGCGCCTCCGCATTCCGCTTGCGTGCCCTTCACAACCTTCGGCTTGACGTTGAAGGTCTTGAGCCACAGGCCGAAGTGGGGTCGGATGCAGAGGAAGGCCTCGCACACGATGATAAACGCCGAGATGTTGAGGATGAATTTCGGCGCCAGATCGTGGAAATCCAGGCCGTAGTAAAACATGAGCCCCCGGACAAATGGATGGAGCGGAAAGCCCAGTCCGCGGAGGAAGTGGGGGAGGAAGACGACCCTATCATGAGGCCCAAGGGTAGGGATGAGCTGCCCCTCGTCGGGCAGCCGATGCGCGATATCGCCGGAAAGGTATCCGGCGTTGCGCAGCTTGGTGATGTCCTCCTCCTTAGCGGTGGAGGCCAACCATTTGCCTCCCGCTCCGGACATATTCAGAGAAGGTCGAGGCGAGATGCGCGAGCTTGGGCGTTGGAGCTTGAGTTCGCGGAGATGGATAAGCAAAGGAGGAAGAAGGCGTAGGTGAGAAGGTGAATCCTTACCCCTTATATATAGGCGGACGAAAACTGTGCGTCCCCCACCAGCCTGATAAAACTCGCTTATCTCCCAAGCGCCACCATCAATGGCGCGGTCGGGTTACCCATGCACGTATTGATGAGAATCCCGGAATAAGGGGGACACGATCTCTGCTTCGACAAGACGTGCCAAGGGAACCGCTTCGCTAAACGTGCTGAGGTGGTATAGTAAAAAATGATTCAAACAAAGGCTTGGTAGCGGTGTGATGTCACGCCGCATAATACGTCAGCAGATTGAACTAAGTGTATATTTTATTCTCTCTACGGTGGAATGTGGAATTTATTTTGCAGAGCCGGACTCTATCCTGGTGTTCATAATCTTCTCTGGATTATTCAAGGGAGGAACCCGCCTTGCAATGCCGAACATTATGCCCGCCGGACTTATCGTCATTGAAGCCTGGTTCAGGGGCTACTGAGGGAGTCCTGGACTAGGGGGTGTCCGGACAGCCGGACTATCATTATCCACCGGACTCCAAGACTACAAAGATACAAGATTGAAGACTCCGTCCCGTGTCCGGATGGGACTTTCCTTGGCGTGGAAGGCAAGCTTGGCAATACGGATATGTAGATCTCCTACCATTATAACCGACTCTGTGTAACCCTAGCCTCCTTCGGTGTCTATATAAACCGGAGGGCTTTAGTCCGTAGGACAACATACATTACAACAATCATACCATAGGCTAGCTTCTAGGGTTTAGCCTCCTTGATCTCGTGGTAGATCCACTCTTGTACTACCCATATCATCAATATCAATCAAGCATGAGTAGGGTTTTACCTCCATCGAGAGGGCCCAAACCTGGGTAAAAACATCGTGTCCCTCGTCTCTTGTTACCATCTGCCTAGACGCACAGTTCGGGACCCCCTACCCGAGATCCGCCGGTTTTGACACCGACAGTAACATTACCATCCGCGTCCGTCTTCTTCCTAAAGATCCATTTGTTTTCTATTGCTCGCCGATCATCAGGCAAGTCTGTCAAAGTCCACACTTTGTTTTCATACATGGATCCTATCTCGGATTGCATGGCTTCAAGCCATTTGTTGGAATCTGGGCCCACCATTGCTTCTTCATAGTTCGAAGGTTCACCGTTGTTTAACAACATGATTTCTAAGACATGGTTGCCGTACCACTCTGGTGCGGAACGTGTCCTTGTGGACCTTCGAAGTTCAGTAAGAGCTTGATCCGAAGTATCTTGATCATCATCATTAACCTCCTCTCTTGTTGGTGCAGGCACCACATGAACATCTTCCTGAGCTGCGCTACTTACCGGTTCAAGAGGTAGTACTTCATCAAGTTCCATTTTCCTCCCACTTAATTCTTTCGACAGAAACTCTTTCTCCAGAAAGGACCCGTTCTTGGCAACAAAGATCTTGCCCTCGGATCTTAAGTAGAAAGTATACCTAATGGTTTCCTTAGGGTATCCTATGAAGACGCATTTTTCCGACTTGGGTTCGAGCTTCTCAGGTTGAA
Organism: Triticum timopheevii; assembly: GCA_963921465.1. Taxonomy (NCBI): domain Eukaryota; kingdom Viridiplantae; phylum Streptophyta; class Magnoliopsida; order Poales; family Poaceae; genus Triticum; species Triticum timopheevii. The sequence goes on from OY997266.1 coordinate 107,718,356, forward strand.
GTTTCTTGACATAAGCATCGCATCCCCAAACTTTTAGAAACGATAGCTTAGGTTTCTTCCCAAACCATAATTCATACGGTGTCGTCTCAACGGATTTAGATGGTGCCCTATTTAATGTGAATGTAGTTTTTTCTAGAGCGTATCCCCAAAATGATAGTGGTAAATCGGTAAGTGACATCATAGATCGCACCATATCCAATAGAGTGCGATTACGACGTTCGGACACACCATTTCGCTGAGGTGTTCCAGGCGGCGTGAGTTGTGAAACGATTCCACATTTCCTTAAGTGCGTACCAAATTCGTGACTTAAATATTCACCCCCATGATCTGATCGTAAGAACTTTATCTTTCGGTCACGTTGATTCTCTACCTCATTCTGAAATTCCTTGAACTTTTCAAAGGTCTCAGACTTGTGTTTCATCAAGTAGACATACCCATATCTACTCAAGTCATCAGTGAGAGTGAGAACATAACGATATCCTCCGCGAGCCTCAACGCTCATTGGACCGCACACATCAGTATGTATGATTTCCAATAAGTTGGTTGCTCGCTCCATTGTTCCGGAGATCGGAGTCTTGGTCATCTTTCCCATGAGGCATGGCTCGCATGTGTCAAACGGTTCATAATCTAGAGACTCTAAAAGTCCATCAGCATGGAGCTTCTTCATGCGCTTGACACCAATGTGACCAAGGCGGCAGTGCCACAAGTATGTGGGACTATCGTTATCAACTTTACATCTTTTAGTATTCATACTATGAATATGTGTTACATTACGCTCGAGATTCATTAAGAATAAACCATTCACCAGCGGGGCATGACCATAAAGCATATCACTCATATAAATAGAACAACCATTATTCTCGGATTTAAATGAGTAGCCATCTCGAATTAAACGAGATCCTGATACAATGTTCATGCTCAAAGCTGGTACTAAATAACAATTATTGAGGTTCAAAACTAATCCCGCAGGTAAATGTAGAGGTAGAGTGCCGACGGCGATCACATCGACCTTGGAACCATTCTCGACGCGCATCATCACCTCGTCCTTCGCCAGTCTCCGCTTATTCCACAGCTCCTGCTTTGAGTTACAAATATGAGCAACCGCACCGGTATCAAATACCCAGGAGCTACTACGAGCACTGGTAAGGTACACATCAATTACATGTATATCACATATACATTTGGTTTTGCCGGCCTTCTTGTCCGCTAAGTACTTGGGGCAGTTCCGCTTCCAGTGTTCGCTTCCCTTGCAATAAAAGCACTCAGTCTCAGGCTTGGGTCCATTGCTTGACTTCTTCCTGGCAACTGGCTTACCAGGTGCGGCAACTTCCTTGCCATCCTTCTTGAAGTTCTTCTTACCCTTGCCCTTCTTGAACTTAGTGGTTTTATTCACCATCAACACTTGATGTTCCTTTTTTGATCTCCACCTCCGCTGATTTTAGCATTGAATATACCTCAGGAATGGTCTTTTCCATCCCCTGCATATTGAAGTTCATCACAAAGCTCTTGTAGCTTGGTGGGAGCGACTGGAGGATTCTGTCGACCACCGCGTCATTCCGGAAATGAACTCCCAGTTGAGATAAGCGGTTGTGCAACCCAGACATTTTGAGTATGTGCTCGCTGACAGAACCATTCTCCTCCATCTTACAACTGTAGAACTTGTCGGAGACTTCATATCTCTCGACCCGGGCGTGTGCTTGGAAAACCATTTTCAGCTCTTGGAACATCTCATATGCTCCGTGCTGCTCAAAACGCTTTTGGAGCCCCGGTTCTAAGCTGTAAATCATGCCGCACTAAACCAGGGAGTAATCATCACTACGCGACTGCCAGGGATTCATAACGTCTTGAGTTGCTGGGAAAACGGGTGCTTCACCTAGCGGTGCATCTAGGACATATGCTTTCTTGGCAGCTATGAGGATGATCCTCAAGTTCCGGACCCAGTCCGTATAGTTGGTGCCATCGTCTTTCAGTTTGGTTTTCTCTAGGAACGCGGTGAAGTTGAGGGCAACATTAGCATGGGCCATTTGATCTACAAGACATATTGCAAAGATTTTAGACTAAGTGCATGATAATTAAGTTCATCTAATCAAATAATGAACTCCCACTCAGATAGACATCCCTCTAGTCATCTAAGTGATCCATGATCCGAGTCAACTAGGCCGTGTCCGATCATCACGTGAGACGGACTAGTCATCATCAGTGAACATCTTCATGTTGATCTTATCTTCTATACGACTCATGTTCGACCTTTCGGTCTTCCATGTTCCGAGGCCATGTTTGTACATGCTAGGATCATCAAGTCAACCTAAGTGTATTGCATGTGTAAATCTGGCTTACACCCATTGTATTCGAACATTAGGATCTATCACACCCGATCATCACGTGGTGCTTCGAAACAACGAACCTTCGCAATGGTGCACAGTTAGGGGGAACACTTTTCTTGAAATTATTATGAGGGATCATCTTATTTACTACCGCTGTTCTAAGTAAACAAGATGAAAAACATGATAAACATCACATGCAATAAAATAGTGACATGATATGGCCAATATCATATTGCTCCTTTGATCTCCATCTTCGGGGCGCCAAGATCATCTTCGTCATTGGCATGACACCATGATCTCCATCATCATGATCTTCATCATCGTGTCTTCATGAAGTTGTCACACCAACGACTACTTCTACTTCTATGGCTAACGCGTTTAGCAATAAAGTAAAGTAATTTACATGGCATTCTTCAATGACACGCAGGTCATACAAAAAATAAAGACAACTCCTATGGCTCTTGCCGGTTATCATACTCATCGACATGCAAGTCGTGATTCCTATTACAAGAACATGATCATCTCATACATCACATATATCATTCATCACATCCTTTGGCCATATCACATCACAAAACACTTGCTGCAAAAACAAGTTAGACATCCTCTAATTGTTGTTGCAAGTTTTACGTGGCTTCTATAGGTGATCTAGCAAGAACGTTTTCTTACCTACGTTAAAGCCACAACGTGATTTGCCAACTTCTATTTACCCTTCATAAGGACCCTTTTCATTGAATCCGCTCCAACTAAAGTGGGAGAGACAGACACCCGCTAGCCACATTATGCAACTAGTGCATGTCAGTCGGTGGAACCTGTCTCACGTAAGCGTACGTGTAAGGTCGGTCCGGGCCGCTTCATCCCACAATACCGCTGAAGCAAAATTAGACTAGTAGTGGCAACAAAGTTGACAACATCTACGCCCACAACAAATTGTGTTCTACTCGTGCAAAGAGAACTACGCATAGACCTAGCTCATGATGCCACTGTTGGAGAACGTTGCATAAAATAAAAAATTTCCTACGTTCACCAAGATCAATATAGGAGTTCATCCAGCAACGAGAGAGAGAGGAGTGCATCTACATACCCTTGTAGATCGCGAGCGGAAGCGTTCAAGAGAACGGGGTTGAGGGAGTCATACTCGTCGTGATCCAAATCACCGGAGATCCTAGCGCCGAACGGACGGCACCTCCACGTTTAACACACGTACGGTCAGCGTGATGTCTCCTCCTTCTTGATCCAGCAAGGGGGAAGGAGAGGTTGATGAAGATCCAGTAGCACGACGGCGTGGTGGTGGATGCAGCAGGGATCTCGGCAGGGATTCGCCAAGCGTTTGCGGGAGGGAGAGGTGTAGCAAGGGGAAAGGGAGGTGCCAAGTACAAGGGTGCGGCTGCCCTCCCTCCCACTCTTTATATAGGGTCCCCAGTGGGGGGCGCCGGCCCTGGAGATGGGATCTCCAAGGGGGGGCGGCGGCCAGGGGGAGGCTTGCCCCCCAAGGCAAGTGGAGGCGCCCCCCCACCCTAGGGTTTCCAACCCTAGGCGCAGGGGGTCCCAAGGGGGGCGCACCAGCCCACCAGGGGCTGGTCCCATCCCCACTTCAGCCCACGGGGCCCTCCGGGATAGGTGGCCCCACATGGTGGACCTCCGGGACCCTTCCGGTGGTCCCGGTACAATACCGGGGACCCCCGAAACTTTCCCGATGGCCGAAACTGCACTTCCTATATATAATTCTTCACCTCCGAACCATTCTGGAACTCCTCGTGATGTTAAGGATCTCATCCGGGACTCCGAACAACTTTCGGGTTACTGCATATTCATATCTCTACAACCCTAGCGTCACCGAACCTTAAGTGTGTAGACCCTACGGGTTCGGGAGACATGCAGACATGACCGAGACACCTCTCCGGTCAATAACCAACAGCGGGATCTGGATACCCATGTTGGCTCCCAGATGCTCCTCGATGATCTCATTGGATGAACCACGATGTCGAGGATTCAATCAATCCCGTATACAATTCCCTTTGTCAATTGGTATGTTACTTGCCCGAGACTCGATCATCGGTATCCCAATACCTTGTTCAGTCTCATTACCGGCAAGTCACTTTACTCGTACCGTAATGCATGATCCTGAGACCAGACACTTGGTCACATTGAGCTCATTATGATGATGCATTACCGAGTGGGCCCAGAGATACCTCTCCGTCATACGGAGTGACAAATCCCTGTCTCAATTCGTGCCAACCCAACATACACTTTCGAAGATACCCGTAGTGCACCTTTATAGCCACCCAGTTACGTTGTGACGTTTGGCACACCCAAAGCACTCCTACGGTATCCCGGAGTTGCACAATCTCATGGTCTAAGGAAATGATACTTGACATTTGGAAAAGATCTAGCGAAACGAACTAACGATCTTTGTGTTATGCTTAGGATTGGGTCTTGTCCATCACATCATTCTCCTAATGATGTGATCCCATTATCGATGACATCCAATGTCCATAGTCAGGAAACCATGACTATCTGTTGATCAATGAGCTAGTCAACTAGAGGCTTACTAGGGACTTGTTGTGGTCTATGTATTCACACACGTATTACAATTTCCGGATAATACGATTATAGCATGAACAATAGACAATTATCATGAATAAAGAAATATAATAATAACCATTTTATTATTGCCTCTAGGGCATGTTTCCAACAAGTATAGCTCTTCATCGGTGTCATCGAACTCATCGTCGGTACGTCGTCTATTGAGAGGGAACAAACACCAGCAAACAAGGAAGAACACAATCAATGCAATGCACAATATGATGCATGATCATGACATGGTAATATGAGTGTGTTGGCCTAATGCAACTACAACCAGATGGGTTTGGGTCATTTTGAACCAAAGGTTCAACCCCAAACTCAAATTAGGAATTTAAATAGTGCCTTATCATGTTTTGCACTAAACAACAAGGTTAAGTTGCTTAAACATGCATGAAACCAGTACATGTGGATAGATTGGATTTTTCTGATCATTTTTCATATATAACTTATTTCATTTGGAGTTATATATAATTTTCTATGAATTTTAGAAGTTTTGACTATTTTCTGAAATTTCCTGGATTTATTTTAAATCTAGAAAATTGTTAATTGCGTCAGCATTGCGTCAGGGTGATGTCAGCAGAGTCAATAGGGCTGCCCCGAGTCAAACCTGACACGTGGGGCCTGCATGTCAGTGTCACATCTAACTAACTAAATTAGTTAACACTAATTAAATGCTAATGCTAAACAAACAGGGGCATGGGCCCACCTATCAGCGACCCAGGGGAGGTCAAACCTCCTGGTCAGCGGGGTCAAACTTGCCGGCGACTCAACACCGGCAAGGCCAGACGCGGCAGCGGGCTGCGGGATTGCGCCTCCGGCGACCAAACCAACGGCGGAGGCCATCTACATGACGAGGAGGCTCGGCCGCATCGACTAGTGCCATTTGTTTCGCCAGAGGTGGCCTAGACGACAGCGGCGTCCACTTGGGCGGCGGCTGGAGTTCGGCAGGGAGGGGAGAAGGAGCTACGGTGCACGGCAGGGGCCGGTGTTGGTCGTGTTCGGCTCCTGGGAGCTCGGCGAGCATGGCGGCACGCTCAAAAATGGGCGGGGGCGATTGTGGCCACGACAACGACATAGCACGGCGGCGGCAAGCTCGGCCGTGGTCGGAGGACGGGGCTAGGGGAGGGGGCGAGCAAGGGAGAAGCAGCAAGAGCTCACATGGTCCTGAAGATCAGCACGGGAGGCTCGGGGACGGCCTGGCTGCAGCGAATCCATGACGAGGAGGTCCGGCGACCGCCGGTGAAGAAGATGACGACTGCGTTGCTTTGATGCCTCCGGGCTCGCGAGATTCGTCAGAGAGGAGCCGCTCGAGGTAGTAGTGGCGATGGACGACTCGAGGAGGCGAGGCGTGCGCGGTTGATGCAGTGGAGCTCGTCGGCGTTCTTGGGCGCTTGCGGACGGTCGTGGGAGAGAGGGGCAGAGAGGGGAATCGCCACGAGAGAGAGAAGGAGAGGGCCAGGAGGGTGCGTGGTGGCTTTAGCCGGTCCAGGGCATCGGCAGAAGCAGGAGGTGGCCAGGGCGCGTGGGCGCGCACGGCGGCCACACGCCTCTCGTCCTACTGGCGAGAGGTGGGGGATGACTGGCAGTGGCCCTTGGCTGGGCCGGCCAGGTGGCCTGGCCAGGTGGGCTGCTGCTACAGGTAAGAGGCCCAGGTGAGTTTCTCTCTCTCTCTCTCTCTCTCTCTCTCTCTTATTTCTATTTAAGTTGTTTTTCTATTTTTCTGTAACTGTGTAGCTTTATTAAAAAAACTAGGCATTTCCAAAAAACCTGAAAATAATTAGGGGCTTTGTTTGGAATATTTCCAACATCCCACACTTATTTCCAGAATTATTTGAGCATTTAAAATATTTTATAGCATTTAAATGCCCCAAAATCCAAAATGGACCTAGAAATATGTGCAGCATTTTTGGCAGAGGTTTTAAACCAATCCAAAAATGATGAACTTTTCTGAAGGGCATTTCGGGTTCATTGAGAATATTTTTATTTGAACCTAGTTGATTTGATATGGTGCTAGGGTTTGAGCAATCCCCATTTCAACTTCAGGTGCATTGGGTCACTGACATAAGGGCCCAACAGGGGACTGGCCCACATGTCAGTGACGCAACAGACTACACAACCTTCTTCTTGTAGACGTTGTTGGGCCTGCAAGTGCACAGGTTTGTAGGACATTAGCTAATTTCCCTCAAGTGGAAGACCTAAGGTTTATCAATCCGTGGGAGGCGTAGGATGAAGATGGTCTCTCTCAAGCAACCCTGCAACCAAATAACAAAGAGTCTCTTGTGTCCCCAACACACCCAATACAATGGTAAATTGTATAGGTGCACTAGTTCGGCGAAGAGATGGTGATACAAGTGAAAAATAGATAGTAGATATAGGTTTTTGTAATCTGAAATAATAAAAACAGCAAGGTAACTAATGGTAAAAGTGAGCACAAACGGTATTGCAATGATAGGAAACAAGGCCTAGGGTTCATACTTTCACTAGTGCAAGTTCTCTCAACAATAATAACATAGAGAGATCATATAACAAGCCCTCAACATGCAACAAAGAGTCACTCCAAAGCCACTAATAGCAGAGAACAAACGTAGAGATTATGGTAGGGTACGAAACCACCTCAAAGTTATTCTTTCGGATCAATCTATAAAAGAGTTCATACTAGAATAACACCTTAAGACACAAATCAACCAAAACCCTAATGTCACCTAGATACTCCATTGTCACCTCAAGTATCCGTGGGCACGATTATACGATATGCATCACACAATCTCAAATTCATCCAACCAACATAAAAGTACTTCAAAGAGTGCTCCAAAGTTTCTACCGGAGAGTCAAGAACGTGTGCCAACCCCTATGCATAGGTTCCCAATGTCATGAAACCCGCAAGTTGATCACCAAAACATACATCAAGTGGCACATGATATCCCATTGTCACCACAGATAATCACGGCAAGACATACATCAATTGTTTCTCATAAAAGACTCAATCCGATAATATAAGTTCAAAGGGGAAACTCAATTCAACACAAGAGAGTAGAGGGGGAGAAACATCATAAGATCCAACTACAATAGGAAAGCTCGTGATACATCAAGATCGTGCCATAGAGGGAACACGAGAGAGAACACGAGAGAGAGAGAGAGAGAGAGAGAGAGAGAGAGAGAGAGATCAAACACATAGCTACTGGTACATACCCTCAGCCCCGAGGGTGAACTACTTCCTCCTCGTCATGGATAGCGCCGGGATGATGAAGATGGCCACCGGTGATGGGATCCCCCTCCGGCAGGGCGCCGGAAAGCTCCCGAGAGGTTTTTGGTGGCTATAGAGGCTTGCGGCGGCGGAACTCCCGATCTATCTTCTGTTCTGGAAGTTTTAGGGTACGTAGGTATATATGGGTGCAAGGGGTACGTCGGTGGAGCTACGGGGGCCCCACGAGGTAGGGGGCGCGCCCTAGGGGGGTGGGCGCGCCCCCCACCCTCGTGAGCACCTCCCGTATCTTCTGACGTGGAGTCCAAGTCCATCAGGTGGGTTTCCTTCCAAAAATAACTTCTCCAGTTGATTTCGTTCTGTTTTGACTCCGTCTGATATTCCTTTTCCTCGAAACACTGAAATAGGCATAAAACAGCAAATCTGGGCTGGGCCTCCGGTTAATAGGTTAGTACTATAAATAATAGAAAAGTGGATAATAAAGCCCAATATCGCCTAAAACAGTAGATAAAGTAGCATGGAGCAATCAAAAATTATAGATACGTTGGAGATGTATCAACCTGCAGTTAAGTCAGTGCAGCTCAGTCCATATCTTACATAGGTGTGCCATTGCTCGCTATAAATACTGCGCCTCCCACGACATTGCTATCTCCTCCCCCTCACATTCACGTTCATCGCTATCTCCTCCCCCTGCCTCTCACGTCGACCACCATGGAATCACCCCTCCCAAGCCCTAGGAGCCCCTCGCTACATCGCGCGAACGGTCATGCGTCGTCGTTCCGTTCCTCGACGCCACTAGTCGAGGAGGATACATCGGTGTTCCGCTCCTCGCCGCTACGCGACGTGTCGCCATTTCGTTCCACACCGCCACTAGTCGAGGAGGACGCGTCGGCGGTCCGCTCCTCATTGCGACGCGGCACGCCGCCGTTCCGTTCCTCGCCGCCACTAGTCGAGGAGGACACGTCGGTGTTCCGCTCCTCGCCATGACGCGTCGAGGTGGACGCGTCGGCATTCCCAATCTCGCCAGCACGCGCGTCGGAGGACGCGTCGGCTCCCCGCTACGAGGAGAACGCCGCGCCGCCCGCCGAGCCCCCCAGCCTTGAGGAGCTTTGGAAAGAAATGGATGTCGCCTTGTGGGAGGCTTTGCCTCCAGCAGAGTGCGCCAAAATAGAGGTGGAGAAGAAGGCCGAGGAAGATAAGCGCACTGCGGGACAAGCTGCCTGGGAGGCCTATGTCGCGTCCGAGAGAGTCAGGCAATTGGCTCTTTGGCGGAAGGCTCGTGCGAGGGCCGTGAGGGTGGCGGAGGATGCCCTGCCAACGCCCTGAGTGCAGTCGGGCCCAAGTGCCTCATCTACGCTTGGCGGTACATGGACCGGGTGCATGCTTCCAGCGAGGAGGAGTACTTGTTGGCGCCGGATCACCACACCGATGATATCGCGCTCGCCCGCCGGCAAGCCGCCAATCAGCACCTCGCGAGTTGCGAGGTTGAGGAAGAGGCGTTGTGTCGGCGCGCTGGGAAACGGCCGCGCACCAGGGCACTCGTGGCGCGCCGCAAGCGCTCCTGCGAGCGCTGTGGCTTTTAGGAGGAGTATAATTTTTGTTTCGTAAGGCGATCTCATTAGTTTTGGGACGCAAATGATAAATCCCGAATGTTCAGGAATTTTTAGCGTCCTTAATTAAGTATGTAAAAGGGAAAGTTTGGAAACCTTGTGTATTATTACGCATTTTGCAAGTACGTGCATATAGCACAAACTTTACAATATACTATCGGACTACACGTCTCTCTCGATATATGCTTGCAGACTGTGCTACTCCCTCCGTCCAGGTCAATAAGTCATCTTTGGTTGTGCACGGTGACCAAGAAGGAGGGAAGACTTGTACACCTAGATGGAGGGAGTACTACTATCACTTATGTACGTGCAAATGCACGTTTTAACATTACGATGCGGTTTTTGTAAAAGTAAAAAAAACAGCACTAGTCAAGCTTGTGAAACGATTCAATGCAAAACAAATGCAAAAATGCTCGTTTGATTGTTTACATTTAGCTTCCTTTTCTGTGGTTATTTCTCTGTCGTACTTTGTACGGAGTATCTCATTGGTTGGAAAGGCATGCAAATTCCCAAACCGCTTCCTACACCCTGTATCGAATTTTTTGCCTAACAAGTTGTGCCGTGCAATTGGAATTCCAACTTGAGTACTACTACTAGTAGGAGTACCAGGGGCTAGTTCTTTTAGGCTTCTAGATTAGTAATCCCATAACTACTACCTCCGTCCTGGTTTATTGGTCACCATTGTAATCTGTGTAAAATTTTGATCATAAATTTAACTAATGAAATGTTAGTGCATGTCACATGCACTACTCCATCCGTCTAGGTGAGTAAGTCATCTTAGGCTGTGCACCGTGACCAAAGAGGAGGAGAAAACGAGAAACGTTAATGTTTATTTGCTAATTAATAGTATTGCATGCAATGAACTAACCACCGCATGTCGTGTTTGATATCTCAAGTCATTAAAAGCATGCACACTCTTTATCTCTTATTGGTTGATATGTCAAGAAACAAGAAACGAGGTAGAAGTTAATGCACCGCGCCTAAGTGTTTTGGGATTATTTGGTTTTCGTAAGATGACATACACACCTAGACGGAGTACATTTTATCAGTTAAATCTTTGGTCAAAATTTAGCACAAATTACAATGGTGAGGAATAAACCAGGACGGAGTAGTAGTTTAGAAGCCCAAATAAATGAGTGAGGCGCCTTATTGTTACTCTCCACTGTGACTAGTCTTGTGGGAAAAGCTGGGGAAGCCGCCAAAAGAACTGGCCCTAGGAGTAGTAGCTAGGGATCGAGTGTGCGAGATGAACCGGAGAAAGTAAATGTAGAGAGGTGAAATGCAAAAAAGACGGAGGGATGTGATGGTTGCTTGTCCGTTTATTTTACCAGGCCACTTATTACTGGGAGTGGTTGGGTTTTGTGATATGACGGCTTTACTGCCGCGCCACGAGCAGGGTGAGAGGTGAGACTCCCCTGCTGCGCCACCCTCTACACTTGTACTACATCGGTCGTGGTTTATTAGTCCCCCATTGAATTTGACTGAAGATTTAACTGACAAAATGTTAGTGCATGTCAACAAAAACTATATCGTTGGATCCGTATTTGAACATAGTTTTGAATGATATAATTTTAGGTGACATGCATCAGCATTTATCGTACTATATATAATGTTACTTCAATTTTTAGTCATACTAATCTATAGTAGTAAGGTGCCCGTGTTTTGCACCGAAGAGTGAAATGCATTGATCGGGGAGTTGTTTATTTTGACAAAGGATGTGGGGGTCATCTCATGTGTAACGGGTATCGATAGGTTTCTTCGTATATTATTTCATCTCTAGAGCTCACAAACATCCGAGTGAAATAGATAAAAAGGTATCTTTTGCAAACAAAAGCGTTCAACTGTTCAACCTGCATCCAAAACTTGTGAAGAAATAACACTTATTGTGCTTTGCAAGAAATGATCTTTAAGAATTAGTCTTTGAGTATCGATTGCTATACATGTTGGCTACAGATGACATGGCACTTTCTTATAGTCAATAGTTGGCTATACTATTAAGTAATATTAACCATGGCCTTATACACCTAGACGGAGGGATTAAATCAGGATGACTTGCAAGGGGGCAGAGGAGATGTAAGAAATGGTTCATCGTAAGTCTTTCACCAGTACTGTAGTAAAAAATTCATACATGGAAGATTCTAGACTAAACTATAAACGAATACACTTTTATTCATGCGTGATACTCCAATAGAGCAAGATCCTACATGGAAGTCTCCACATGCTTAGACAGCGGATTACATTGAGCAAAGACTAATGATCAACATTTAACATGATAATGCGTATGTCCAGGTGATCCTCCTTGGAGTCCCCGTGCACCGCGTCGGCGGGTAAAGGATGCCATGGGTTTTCCAAGTCCACATTGGCGGGATAGTCCCAGCTCCCCAGAGTCCAAGTCCGTCCGATGAGGCCGGTGTCGCCGCCCATGCGACCCGGAGGGGTAGTAACACTGACCACGCACCCGTACATCGGCCTCGTGTCAGTGTCAGCATCAGCGGCGTCGCCCCTGACACACATTATAGAGACGGGGCAGCGGCCTGCGCGGGCCTCGCTGGTGCCCACGATCAAGAGGAAGACGCTGCCGTCCTCCTCCGAGACTAGCAGGCGACCGTGATCCTCCAGCGACACCGGCATGGTGAACGGGTAACACGTCTCGTACTTGATGTTCTCTGCCAAGGGCCAGCAGAGACCGCTGCACGCATCCGTGAGGTGATGCACCATGTCCGCCAGCGAGCCACAAAACGACATCGGGCACTCATAGCAGTGGATGAAGGGCTCCTTGGAGGCATCGACCATGCCGTCCATGAAACGGGAGTGGCTGTAGGGGACATCGCGCCAATTGAATATATGAGCAAGTTACTACAAGATTTAATCCGAATAAGCACAAAATAAATCATGATGGCTATAACAGAGATGAAACTAATCATCGGCCTTGCCAAGAAGCAGCTCGAGGACAAAGAAGGTGAGTAACACCACTTTAAAATTTGTACCTTACAGAAAAGGATTTTGGTTGCAATAGAAATAACAAGGATAACGTGGGTACTGCAGGGGCCACGGACGAGGTGGCGACCCTGAAGGAGGCCGTGTCCTCGGCTGAACGCAATGCGGCCGCGGAACGAGCGGAGCGAGAGAAGCGGGAGGCGCGGGTGGCGGAGGTGCGGCAAGAGCTCCAGGCTCTCATGGAAAAGCATGAGAGTTTGGAGCGCGACTTGAAGACTCGAGAGTCCGAGCTTGCCTCGGCTCTTGAAAGTGCTAAAGCTGCTAAGGCCGAGGCCCGTAAGGCCCTCCAGGAGATTGAGGATGTGAAGAAAATAGCGGCGGGTAAGGCATTTTTCATGCAAAGCAAGCATGTTAATGTAAATTACCTGTTACTTACCCGAATTCGGAGCTCTCCAGGGGCGTTTGCAGATCCGCCTCGTAGTGTGTCTGATGCCGCCGCATTCTACCGAGCCAAGGAGGGGAGCTCAACGGAGAAGGTCTTCTGGTCTTAGTATGCTGAGGCCGGACATCCGGTGCCCCCTAGCGACCAGCTGAAGCAGCTGGTCGAACTCCACAAGGTAGCTGAGCAGGCCATGAAGGGCCTCATAGTCCGGCTGTGGCCTGGAGAGGCCATGCCTGGGAGCTACTTCAGCCTCGTGCGGCGGCTGGTGGATGCGTGCCCCTGGGTGGAAGTCATCAAGCGCTCCGCCTGCATTGAAGGTGCCCGTCGGGCCCTTGCCCGTGCAAAGGTGCATTGGGGCAGGCTGGATGCGGAGAGGCTTATCACTGACGCGCCGCCAGCGGGCAAGGAGTATCGTACGCCCGAGATGTACTATAAGACTGTCCTGAAGGGTGCCCGCAAGATTGCGGATGAGTGCCCCAGAGATGTAATTATTGAGTAAACTTGCCATGTGTTATCCTGTGCGCTGAAAACTTTGTTCATATGCGCTAAGCAACGCTTATTGATTTAAAATATTACCTTCTGTGCGGCCGTTTATTAAATCTGAGAGATGGCAAGTCGTCGGCTTCAGCCCCCATGCCACGAGTGCTGGGGTGTTTGGGATAAACTTGAGCACTCTTGTTCCCATTTTTGGGTCCATCTAGGGAGGCGCTCAACACAACGAACAAGGCAACCGGACTTATAATGCTTGAACACTCTCACTTAGCCATAGAATTCTATAATTTTAAATTTCGGCGAAGCCCCTAGTATTCGGAAGACCGAGTTCGGGGCGCTATCCACGCCTGGTCCGGACACAGCCGGTTCCTCGCTCGAAGCGGCATAAGTCTTTAGGGACTCGAAAAGACCTCTCGAACAGCGACCAGTCTCTCGCCTTATCATGACAGTCAGTTTTAGCTTTCTCCACTGAGGCGCTCGCCCAGCTCAACCGGGGCGCAATCGTAGTGGTTCTCCCAGTGCTACCTTAGCCGACAGAACGGAACGTAAGGTACCAAAACATGGGAGCCGGGCAAACCCAACTATTGACCTAAGACATGATTCGGAGCCGATGCATATAATGTTATAAGTTCAGGGTGCCGCACTTGTGAAAGTGTTCGGACTTATCACACCATAATGCGGGAAACATAAGCCCCTGGTGTATTCGGCCGTACCAAAATGTACGGGTGCAAGATGTCAAGAATAAACATATATGTAAAAAGGAAATGCAATTATAAACAAAAAGTGATGCATTGTTTATTCAAGAAATTCTGCTATGAGTGCAGAACGATACAAATAGTGTGGTAAGCAAGGGACTGGACTATTAGAAGTGTCTACCTCCTGGGGTAGGCTGCAGAATGGTGTATTTAACAAATTTAATGCTCGTAATGGAGACCACCTGAGTGTTCGTCGTAGCCTTTGTCCCTCCCTGGCTGTTGCACGGTGAGTTCGGCAGATCTACTGCCGGACAGGGCCTCTGGTGAACGCAGTCCTGTGAAAAAATAAAAAAAGAAGAAAAAAGAGTGACACACTTGGGAGCCCCTGGTGTGGTTAAGCCGCACTCTGGGCCTGTCGTGGCCGTGCCCCTCCCCCTATGCCCATGGTATCTCCAGAGCGTAATGATGTACGCGAAGAGCTGGTCTTGCAATCATGCAAGGGTTGGGGTTGGGGCCGCATTGCTATGCGTGCTCGGAACGTGCCAGGTGGTTTTGGTTTATGTTACTCCGGGCGCGTTTGGCCATGTCCGGTCGTTTAACGGCCGGACTCGAAAATTGCCTTAAAAGGCTGCTCTGTACTTCTGCCGCGAGAGCCGCTGTGTGTTCCTCCGTTCGGAGGGAGCGTTCAGTATTTCCGTTGACCGTGATGACTCCACGAGGGCCTGGCATCTTGAGCTTGAGGTATGCATAATGCGTCACCGCGTTGAACTTTGCAAACGCGGTTCGTCCAAGCAGAGCGTGATAGCCGCTGCGGAACGGGACTATGTCAAAGATTAACTCCTTGCTTCGGAAGTTATCCGGGGATCCGTAGACTACTTCCAGTGTGACTGAGCCTGTACAATTGGCCTCAACACCTGGTATGACGCCTTTGAAGGTCATCTTTGTAGGTTTAATCCTTGAGGGGTCTATGCCCATCTTGCGCACTGTATCCTGATAAAGCAGGTTCAGGCTGCTACCGCCGTCCATCAGGACTCTAGTGAGGTGAAATCCATCGACGATTGGCTCTAAAACCAATGCGGCGAATCCGCCATGGCGGATACTGGTCGGGTGGTCTCTTCGATCGAAGGTGATCGGGCAAGAGGACCATGGATTGAACTTCGGGGCGACTGGCTCCATCGCGTATACGTCCCTAAGTGCACTCTTCCGCTCCCTCTTGGGTATATGGGTTGCGTATATCATGTTTACCGTCCGCACGTGTGGGGGGAAACCCTTCTGTCCTCTACTGTTCGGCGGCCGAGTCTCCTCCTCGTCATTGCTGTGCAGCCCCTTGTCATTGTTTTCGGCAATTAACTTGCCTGCCTGCTTGAATACCCAACAATCTCTGTTGGTGTGATTAGCTGGCTTTTCGGGGGTGCCATGTATCTGGCAAGAGCGGTCGAGTATTCGGTCCAAATTGGACGGACCCGGAGTAGTTCTTTTGAATGGCTTCTTCCGCTGACCGCGTTTCAAGCCTCTGAATCCGGCGTTGATTGCCGTATCCTCATTGTTATCGCCGTTAACGCGGCGTTTGTTTTTGTGTCGATGCGACCTGCCATTGTGGTCCTTAGTATCCGGACTGCCAGCGTTTTTGCTGAGGTTGTTGCTGCGAGCTAGCCAGCTGTCCTCTCCCGCGTAGAAGCGGGTCATGAGTGATGTGAGGGCTGCCATGGATTTCGGCTTTTCCTGTCCTAGGTGCCGGGCCAACCACTCGTCGCGGATGTTATGTTTGAAGGCTGTGAGGGCCTGTGCATCCGGACAGTCGACGATTTGATTTTTCTTTGTTAAGAACCGTGTCCAGAACTGTCTGGCCGATTCGTCTGGCTGCTGAATTATGTGGCTTAGGTCATCAGCGTCTGGTGGTCGCACGTATGTGCCCTGGAAGTTGTCGAGGAATGCGGCTTCCAGGTCCTCCCAACACCCAATTGACTCTGCGGGGAAGCTATTAAGCCAATGTCGAGCTGGTCCTTTAAGCTTGAGTGGGAGATACTTGATGGCGTGGAGATCGTCGCCGCGGGCCATATGGATATGAAGGAGATAATCTTCGATCCAAACCGCGGGGTCTGTTGTGCCATCGTAGGATTCAATGTTCACGGGTTTAAACCCTTCAGGGATTTGATGATCCATTACTTCGTCTATGAAGCATAGTGGGTGTGCGGCGCCTCTATATTGAGCAATATCACGACGTAGCTCAAGAGAGCGTTGCCTGCTGTGTTCGGCCCGGCCGGAGTTGCTGTATTCGGTGTGACGGTAGTCATCATGGGTCGTGGGGTGCCCACGTGATCCGTAGATAGATCTGGATTATCTTGCCTTGTCCTCCAATATGTCTCGCAAGTCCGGCGCATTCCCTCGTGGCTTCGTACTTTTAGAGCGATGCCGGGGTACGGTCCTGATGGAGGGGCTAGATGCCTCTCTGTCGCGGCCATGGGGTGGTCGATCTGCCATATTGTGCGCTGGTGATGAAGGTTTGTATGCTTCTTCCTCTAGTCGGGGGAGCAACTTGCATTTTGGGTAACTTTTGGAGGGGCGTTCGAGTTCATACTCTTCGGCCGCGAGGACCTCGGTCCATCTGTCGGCCAGCAGGTCTTGATCAGCTTGAAGCTGTTGCTGCTTTTTCTTTAGGCTATTTGCCGTGGCTATAAGCCTACGTTTAAAACGCTCTTGTTCGACGGGATCCTCTGGCACGACGAATTTGTCGTCGTTGAGGCTTGCCTCGTCTCCGGATGGAGGCATGTAGTTTTCATCCTCCTCGTCTGCCGCTCTCTCTCGAGGGCTGGCTTCCCCGTCCTCCTGTGCTGAATCTTGCTGGAGGGGGTTGTCTTCGGCACTCTCTGGGGTGTTATTATCTCCGGTGCCGGAATCTCCATTCTTACTGTGGCGGGATTTAGAGCGGCGCCGCTGACGTCGGCGCTTGGGCTGTTTCTTAGAAGAATCTGCCTCCGCTGCTTCTTCGCCGTCCCCATCCTTTGGGGTGTCCACCATGTATATGTCGTATGACGAGGTGGTCTTCCAGTGCCCCGTAGGAGCTGGTTCTTGATCGTCTCCGGCATCGTCGTCCATACCGTCGATGTCTTCGGAGTCATAGTCTATCATGTCGGTTAGATCGTCGACAGTGGCTACAAAGTGGGTGGTGGGTGGGCTTTGAATTTCTTCGTCGTTCGCATCCCAACCATCCTGACCGCAATCCGGCCAGGGTTCTCCTGATAACGAGAGATGCTTTAGCGAATTTAGTATGTCGCCAAAGGGTGAGTGCTGAAAGATATCTGCGACGGTGAACTCCATGATCGGCGCCCAATCGGATTCGATTGGCAGGGGCGCAGGAGGTTCGGAGTCCGGCAAGGAGTCCGGCGCCTCGGAGTCACGAGCTTTATAAGGGACAAGGTCGGTATTCGGCTCCATCGCCGTAGAAGTTGCAGCTCCCGAGGCGGTGTCTAGCCACCTGTCCTCGTTCTGCACGGTCTGCTCCGAACTATGGGTCAGAGCGGACTCGTGTGCGGCCTCCAGGGCACTATTCGGCGGCAGAGCTAAATCATGCCCATCGTGACAGCGCGGCACGCTCGGCTGTGGCTCGAATCCATCGAAGATCAAGTCTCCGTGGATGTCGGCCGTGAAGTTTAGGCTTCCAAACCTGACCTGATGGCCAGGGGCGTAGCTTTCGATCTGCTCCAGATGGCCAAGCGAATTGGCTCGCAGTGCAAAGCCGCCGAACACAAAGATCTGTCCAGGGAGAAAATTCTCACCCTGGACTGCGTCGTTGTTAATTGAAGGAGCCATCAAGCCTATCGGTGATGACACAGAGGAACTCTCAATGAAAGCACCAATGTCGGTGTCAAAACCGGCGGATCTCGGGTAGGGGGTCCCAAACTGTGCGTCTAGGCGGATGGTAACAGGAGACAAGGGACACGATGTTTTTACCCAGGTTTGGGCCCTCTCGATGGAGGTAAAACCCTACTCATGCTTGATTGATATTGATGATATGGGTAGTACAAGAGTGGATCTACCACGAGATCAAGGAGGCTAAACCCTAGAAGCTAGCCTATGGTATGATTGTTGTAATGGTTGTGTTGTCCTACGGACTAAACCCTCCGGTTTATATAGACACCGGAGAGGGCTAGGGTTACACAGAGTCGGTTACAATGGTAGGAGATCTACATATCCGTATCACCAAGCTTGCCTTCCACGCCAAGGAAAGTCCCATCCGGACACGGGACGGAGTCTTCAATATTGTATCTTCATAGTCTTGGAGTCCGGCTGATGATGATAGTTCGGCTGTCCGGACACCCCCTAGTCCAGGACTCCCTCAGGGGGGGTGGGCGCAACCCCCACCCTTGTGAGCACCTCCCGTATCTCCTGACATGCACTCCAAGTCCATCGAGTGGCTTTCCTTCCAAGAATAACTTCTCCAGTTGATTTCGTTCCGTTTTGACTTCGTCTGATATTCCTTTTCCTCGAAACACTGAAATAGGCATAAAACAACAGATCTAGGCTGGGCCTCCGGTTAATAGGTTAGTCCCAAAAATAATATAAAAGTGGATAATAAATCCCAATATTGCCTAAAACAGTAGATAAAGTAGCATGGAGCAAGCAAAAATTATAGATACGTTGGAGACGTATCAAGCATCCCCAAGCTTAATTCCTGCTCGTCCTCGAGTAGGTAAATGATAAAAAAGAATTTTTGATGCGGAGTGATACTTTGGCATAATTTCAATGTAATTCTTCTTACTTGTGGTATAAATATTCAGAACCGAAAGATTCAAGACAAAAGTTCATATTGACATAAAAATAATAATACTTCAAGCATACTAACTAAGCAACTATGTCTTCTCAAAATAACATGGCCAAAGAAAGTTATCCCTACAAAATCATATAGTCTGGCTATGCTCCATCTTCCCCACACAAAATATTTAAAGCATGCACAACCCCGATGACAAGCCAAGCAATTGTTTCATACTTTTGACGTTCTCAAACTTTTTCAATCTTCATGCAATACATGAGCGTGAGCCATGGATATAGCACTATATGTGGAATAGAATGGTGGTTGCGGAGAAGACAAAAAGGGAGAATATAGTCTCACATCAACTAGGCGTATCAACGGGCTATGGAGATTCCCATCAATAGATATCAATGTGAGTGAGTAGGGATTGCCATGCAACCGATGCACTAGAGCTATAAGTATATGAAAGCTCTACAAAAGAAACTAAGTGGGTGTGCATCTAACTCGCTTGCTCACGAAGACCTAGGGCATTTGAGGAAGCCCATCATTGGAATATACAAGCCAAGTTCTATAATGAAAAATTCCCACTAGTATATGAAAGTGATAACATAGGAGACTCTCTATCATGAAGATCAGGGTGCTACTTTGAAGCACAAGTGTTGTAAAAGGATAGTAACATTGTCCCTTCTCTCTTTTTCTCTCATTTTTTTGTTTTTTTATTTGGGACTTTTCTCTTTTTTTATGGCCTCTTTTTTTTATTTGGGCTTCTTCGGCCTCTTTTATTTTATTTCGTCCAGAGTCTCATCCCGACTTGTTGGGGAATCATGGTCTCCATCATCCTTTCCTCACTGGGACAATGCTCTAAAAAATGATGATCATCACTGTCGGTGTCAAAACCGGCGGATCTCGGGTAGGGGGTCCCGAACTGTGCGTCTAGGCGGATGGTAACAGGAGAC
The DNA here is from genome assembly GCA_963921465.1 of Triticum timopheevii. Lineage (NCBI taxonomy): Eukaryota > Viridiplantae > Streptophyta > Magnoliopsida > Poales > Poaceae > Triticum > Triticum timopheevii. The sequence goes on from OY997266.1 coordinate 107,738,350, forward strand.
GAGGGACACGATGTTTTACCCAGGTTCGGGCCCTCTTGATGGAGGTAAAACCCTACGTCCTGCTTGATTAATATTGATGATATGGGTAGTACAAGAGTGGATCTACCACGAGATCAAGGAGGCTAAACCCTAGAAGCTAGCCTATGGTATGATTGTTGTAATGGATGTTTTGTCCTACGGACTAAAGCCCTCCGGTTTATATAGACACCGGAGAGGGCTAGGGTTACACAGAGTCGGTTACAATGGTAGGATATCTACATATCCGTATCGCCAAGATTGCCTTCCACGCCAAGGAAAGTCCCATCCGGACACGGGACGGAGTCTTCAATCTTGTATCTTCGTAGTCTTGGAGTCCGGCGGACGATGATAGTCCGGCTGTCCGGACACCCCCTAGTCCAGGACTCCCTCAGTAGCCCCTGAACCTGGCTTCAATGACGATGAGTCCGGCACGCATAATGTTCGGCATTGCAAGGCGGGTTCCTCCCTTAAATAATCCAGAGAAGATCATGAACACCAGGATAGTGTCCGGCTCTGCAAAATAAATTCCACATTCCACCGTAGAGAGAATAATATGTGCACAAGCTCAATCTGCTGACGTATTCTGCGGCATGATGTCACACCACTACCAAGCTTTTACTTAAATCATTTTTTATTATACCACCTCAGCGCGTTTAGCGAAGCGGTTTCCTTGGCACGTCTTGTCGAAGCAGAGATCGTGTTCCCCTTATTCCGTGATTCTCATCAATACGGACGTGGGTAACCCAACCGCGCCCGTCGCCACGCCTCCTCTATCGAAGGCGAGTCCCGAACGGTCACAGAGATGGCTCTTGGTATTCTCCCTCTTTATAATAGGACCAAGGCTCGTTCCTTTTCTTCAATCTTCCATCGAATCTTCTCCTTGCTCCAAGTTCCAACACCCAGAGCCCCAGATTCGAGCGCTTCAGACCTTCAACAATGTCCGGCTCCGACCTTCAAGGCCGGTGGATGCCCTCCTCCGTCACGGAGGAGGACGTGCTAAAGCTGCGAGAAGCCAAGTACCTGTCCTACGAGATTTCGCACAGGTTGCCCGCCGAAGGGCAGGTCATCCCTACCCCCGAGCCCGGCAAGTATGTCGTCTTTGTATCCCACCTCCGTCGGGGTTTAGGCTTCCCGATGGATCCTTTCGTGAGAGGGCTCATGTTCTACTATGGGTTGGAATTCCACGACCTGGCTCCGGAGTCCATCCTCCAAATCTCCGCATTCATCGTCGTCTGCGAAGCCTTCCTCCGCGTCACCCCCCACTTCGGCCTGTGGTTGAAGACCTTCAATATGGAGCCGAAGATGATCGGGGGGCGTCAAGCAGAGTGCGGCGGGGCGGCCGTAGGCAGGAGGGCCGATGCCCCGTGGCCAGAGGGCTCCTTCCAAGAGGAGCTTGGCTTGTGGCAGTAGGAGTGGTTCTATATCACCGCTCCGAAGGGCAGCAGGCAAAAGCCGCCGCCTTCATTCTGCTCGGGACCTCCACGACGATTGATGTCGTGGGTCAACCAAGGGCTCAATTGGGGGCCGTCAAAAGACGTGCCCCTATTGCAGGGCCGGATCCGAGACCTCCAAGCGAGGGAGATCGATCTGGTCGTGGTGGTGCAGGTCATGCTAATTAGGCGTCTCCTGCCCTGCAAACGCCGTCCTCTCCGGCTGTGGGAGTTCAATCCGGAGGGACCACGGATTCTCCAACACTTCATGGGTACAACACCCGTGGAGATGTACAAGTTGTTCTTAGGATCACAGGAGGTGTGTCCGGAATTGACCGAGGATGCCGGCCTAAGCTGCAATCGCCCGGATACTCAAGTAAGTAGCTCAGTGTTCGGACGTACCATTTGTTTGCCTTTCTACAATTCGCCTTTTAACCCATTATCCTTCAACAGGAGTGGATAGCGCAAGCAAAGCTGATACGGTGTCCGGCCCCCCTCCCAGAGACCGCGCCGGAGCCCGTGCTGGTCAGAATGTTGGAGGTCGCGCCTTCAGAAGAAGGCGAAGGGGAAAATAGAGGAGCTACCACCTCGCCCAAGGGGGCGCTTGAAGAAGGGGGATCGAGAATCCCTCCCTCCAGGGGGAGAAGAGGACCGCCTCCGAAGACCCGGAGGCCAAAGCCCCTAAGCGGGGGAAGAAATCTTCATCAGAGGGTCCTGCGTCCGGGGAGGTCCCGGCCGCACAATCTTCTCTAAGGAATCAGCCCTCCAGCGAGCCGTGAGTAGAAAAGGGGGAGTTCATTAATAAGAAACATCCCTATTTGTGCTTCTGAGGATAACCGAAATTTTTACCTTGTAGTTCGGATCTGCGACCTTCTCAGATGAGCTCGTCTTTGGGGGATCTTCGTCCGGAGATGATGGAGAGCGAGACGCCTCCGTCTGCTGCACCGTCGGATAGGGCGGACGAGCCTGAAGTGTCGTCACGGAGGGTATCCCCGAGCCCGGCAGAGCCGAAGAGTTTGGCGCCGACTAGTGTTCGGCCGGGGGAGCTGAAGGATCTGCTTGAGAGGGCATCCATCTCAGAAGATCACCGTGCATTGATGAGCATGGTGATTGGAAGGATTTCATCCGCCGAAAGCGGATTGCATAATGCCGTCGGGAGTTTGCTGGCGGGGTTTGAGGTACGTAAAAACAACGCACCTTTTTGACAGTTTTGCACATGAAAGTGTGCCCTGTATAGATAGTAGCCCCTGAGACTCGGTAGGTTGTCGAAAGCGACAGCGTGCCGAGGATCAAAATCGCAGGTATTGAGTGTTGCCTTTCCTATGCAGGTGGCGGATAGTCCGGGGGCTAGCCGTACTAATGGAGTTGCTGAATTAATGCGGCAACTCGATGTTGCGGATGCGGACATCGCGCTAGTGAACAAGCGACTTGACGAGTCACAAGGTAAATTGTTTCTCTGCAGTCACCTATTAAGGGAGCCAAAGCCCACCTCTTACAATATTTATGCTTGACGCAGATGATGATGCTGCTGTGGAGAGCCTTCGGGCAGAACTTGCTCAAGCCAAGGAGCAAGCCAGAAGGAGTGATGCGGCTGCCTCGAGGGCGGTCGAAGAGTTAGAAGCCGAAAGGGCTGCACACTGCTGAAGCAGGGAAGAGATGGCCGAACTGGCCATTAAATTGAAGGATGCTACCGACCGCAATGAGGCTCTTGAAAAGGAGCGCCTATCGGAGCGAGAAGACCTGGGGAAGGCTACCGCCGAGGCCAAGGATGCCCGTTCTGCAATGCGGGCTATGAAGGAGGAGCTGCGTCAAGCCGGAGACATTGTGGCTGGCAAGCCTTTTCTGTTGCGCCGCAGGTTTACGGATCCAAATTATGCCCAGCTTGGCCAGTTGTGGGGTCTGGAGGATCCATATATGGACTTAGCGGCAAGTGCGGCGGATGCCGTTGTGCACTTCCGGAGTCAGAACGATCACAAGACGGAAGAGTTGTTTTGGTCTCAATTCCATAGTCCGGGATCGTTCACTTCCGCTGACTGATCGGTTGGCTGAATGGGCTGAGCTGAATAGGTTGTCCGGACTTGCCATGACGGATATCATGACTCATGTCTGGCCGGAGAGGCCCAAGGAGACGAGCTATTTTGGCTTATTGCAGCAATTTCTTGGGGCGGTGCCGCATATCAAGGAGATGAAGCGGTCGGCCTGCATAGAGGGTGCGCGGATGGCCCTTGCCCATGTGAAGACACATTGGACAGAGATGGATGCCACCGCTGTTGCAACCTAGGGTTTGGACGAAAGCCGGTTACCCGCCGAGCACTATTTTGGGGAAGTTATGCGTGGTGCTCGTGTAATAGAGTCGCAGTGCTCAAAAAATGTCACGTTCAAATGAACGTTTTATTTTGTAAAACAATGGTTATGATGTAATCACTTTTTATACTTGTGCGTTCCAAATATTGAAATATCTCCTATGCGGCCGTTTATGTATACGTGTGTATAACCTGAAAGATGGCAGTCTTCGGCTTCAGCCCCCACGCACAAGGTGCGGGGGTGTTCGCAAAAATAGCGCATTGTCACACTTAATCCGACGTCTCGGTCCTGTTGAGGAGGCGGTAGCGTAGCAAACGAGGCAACCGGACTATGATGCTTTATCACTTTCACTTAGCCATTGGAGTTCGAGGGTGGGGCTACAATATAGCCCCTGGGGGCACCGCGCTCTCCGAATTCGGGGCACGTGTGTGCCTGACCGGGAAACGGTCCTTCGTCAAAGCGGAGGAATTCTAAACATTCCGGTGGTCGATCGAGTGGTTGACCAGTCTCTCGTTGTATCATGACAGCCAGTTTTCGGCTTTTCCTACTGAGGCGCTCGCCCAGCCGAACCGGGGCACAATCGCAGTGGTTCTCCTGGTGTCGCGTTAGCCGATGATACGGAACGTAAGGCAGCAAAACACAGGAGCCGGGCAAACCCAACATTTGACCAAAGACATGATTCGGAGCTGATGCATATAAGGCCTAACTCGAGACGCCGAACACTCCCTAAGGTGTTCGGTCTTTATAATAATGGGCAGAACAATGCCCTAAACCCCTAGTGTCCAGGTACGGGCAAGGTCCTCTGACGCGGCCGATGCCAAAACGTCAGGCTCCACTCTAGTTATAATGAGAAACCAGAGGATTATAACAACAAGAGACAGTAAAAAAGGTTTACGCAGGGTCTTAATCTGAAAAGAATCCTTGCGACGGGTCCCTACTGCACGTCTGCGCCTGTGTCTCCGTTGTGCCGTTATCCTGAACGGGTGTGCACGTTGTTCATCTGTAAAAAGAGAGGAACTTAGTTTGAAAGGAAATCGTGCGAAAAAAAGTATATGAAAAATATTAATAAATAAGTAAAGCGGAGTCTATATTAGCTCATTGTTGCTTGTACGCACAGCCCCTTGTGAAGGGATGTGCGGCTAGGGAGCCCCTAGCTTATTTATGCGGACTCGTCTAGCTGTGTCCGGGGTCTTTAAATGACCCTCATAATGAAATGATGCCACGTGGACCGAGCATTTTAAGTGTAAGGGACGCGTAATGTGGTATGGCGTTGAAGCGGACAAAAGCTTCACGTCCCAATAGTGCTTGATAGCTACTTTTGAATGGGACGACATGAAAGATTAGTTTTTCGCGTCGGAAGTTGTTTGGTGACCCGAACACAACTTCTAGTAATAAGGAGCCTGTGCACTTGGCGTAAGGGCCTGGCGTCACTCCTTTAAAGGAAGTGCGGCTATGTCAAATTTTAGTAAGGTCTATCCCCAACTTGCGGATTGTATTTGGATATAGCAGGTTTAAATCGCTGCCTCCGTCCATCGGGACTTGTGTAAATTGTAGTCCGTCGATTACAGGATCCAATATCAGGGCAGTCCATCCTGCATTTCGAACGCTTCTGGAATAATCCAGGTGGTCGAAAGTGATTGGTTTTGATATCCAATCTCGAGGTTCCGCTGGGGTGGACCGTGCGAGACCCATTTCAGCGGGTGCCGCATTGCTTTTCTGTATTATCACATGAAGTGAGTTTACTGCTTTGACTTCTTGTGGGAAAGTCTTTTGTTTTCCGGTGCTCTACTGGTGGGGTTTATCATCGTCCTTGCTTGATGCGTCGAGCCCCTTGTGTTCGGCGTTGAGTCGGTCGGACTGTTTGAAAACCCAACAATCTCGGTGAGTGTGGTTTGCAGGCCTTCCGGGGGTACTGTGGATTTGACATATCCGATCCAAAATTTTGTTTAAGTTGGATAGCTCATCACTGTTATCCTTAAGAGGCAGTGTTTTGTTGTTTGGCCGCGAGCATTTGAATCTGGTGTTGACCGCCGTGTTCTTTGGGCTTTTCTCTTTATTCCGGCGCTGATCTTTTCTGCGCCGTGATTTTCCGTTTCCATCTCTGATCTCAGATGTACTTGGGTCGCTGGTGCTGCATCTTGCTAGCCAGCTATCTTCCCCCGCGCAAAAGCGGGTCATGAGGCTTGTTAGCGCAGACATTGTCCTCGGCTTCTCTTGGCCGAGGTGTCTGGCGAGCCATTCGTCTTGGACGTTGTGTTTAAAAGCTGCTAAGGCTTCAACGTCCGGACAGTCGACAATTTGGTTCTTTTTAGTAAGGAACCTGTTCCAGAATTTGCGCGCTGACTCTCCGGGCTGTTGAGTTATATGACTTAGATCGTCTGCATCCGGAGGGTGGACATAAGTCCCTTGAAAATTTGCTCTAAACGCGTCCTCAAGCTCTTCCCAACTTCCAACAATGTTTTCTGGGAGACTTTTGAGCCAATGACGGGCTGGCCCTTTGAGCTTGAGGGGTAAATATTTTATGGCGTGGAGATCATCTCCTCTAGCCATGTGTATGTGTAGTATATAATCCTCTATCCAGACTCCAGGGTCTGTTGTTCCATCGTAAGCCTCTATGTTTATGGGTTTAAACCCTGCTGGGAATTCATGATCCAACACCTCATTGGTGAAACATAGTGGGTGTGCGGCGCCCATGTATTTGGGTGTACCGCTGTCTTCGAACACTTGACGTGTTGTGTTGCTTCCTGGGGCCCTCTTTTTTGGCCCGTAAATGGACCTGGCTGGGCCATCTGTTTTCCCAGGGTCATGAGTCGGCTTGTGTGCGGCGCCGCTTGTAGATTTTGGCCTATCATCTGGCCGTCTATTTGGCCAGGCGGCCTCTTTGTTTTTTGACTGTGGGGGCTCTATGGCTTCCTCGTCAAATTCTGGCAGTAGCTTGCGCTTCGGGTAGCTCTTTGATTGATGGCCATTGCCGTATTTGTCTGCGGTTTTGAGCACTTTGCTCCACATCATTCTGAGTATGTCTTCCGCTGTTTTGAGCTTCCGTTTTTCCTTCTTCAAACTTCTTGCAGTGGCGACGAGTCTTTTCCGAAGGCTCTTATTCTCCGGTGGTGTGTCTCGCGTGAGGTCGTCTGGACTGTTGGTTTCGCCGGGCATGGATTGATTATCCGACTCGTCCTGTTCGGACGGTTGCTTGGTTGCATGTTCGTCATCCACTGGTTTGCCCTGCTCTATTGCTGGGTCATTAGGAGCGCTATTGTTGCCGAGGCGGGACTTAGGGCAGCGTCTGCGTCGCCGTTTTGGTTGTTTATCGGCGGGATTATCTTTTGCCGCGCCCCGTTGGTCCTCGTTATCGCTTCCTTTTGGGGTATCCACCATATATACATCATGTGTTCGGGTGGTCTTCCAGTGTCCTGTAGGCGCTAGTTCTTGATCGTCTCCAGCATCGTCGTCCATGCCGTCGATGTCTTCGGAGTCATAGTCTAGCATGTCTGTTAGATCGTCGATAGTGGCTACAAAGTGGGTGGTGGGTGGGCTTTGAATTTCTTCGTCGTTCGCATCCCAACCATCTTGGCCATAATCCGGCCAGGGCTCTCCGAATAGCGAGAGATGCTTTAGCGAATTTAGAATGTCGCCAAAGGGCGAGTGCTGAAAGATGTCCGTAGCGGTGAACTCCATGATCGGCGCCCAATCGGATTCGATTGGCAGGGGCGCAGGAGGTTCGGAGTCCGGAAGGGAGTCCGGCACCTCAGAGTCACGAGCTTTATAGGGGACAAGGTCAGTGTTCGGCTCCATCGCCGTGGAAGTTGCAGCCCCCGAGGCGGTGTCCAGCCACCGGTCCTTGATCTGGGCGATCGGCTCCGGACTGAGGGCCGGAGCGGATTCGTGTGCAGCCACCAAGGCACTGTCCGGCGGCAGAGCTAAATCATGCCAATCGTGACAGTGCGGCACGCTCGGTTGTGGCTCGAGTCCGTCGAAGATCAAGTCCCCGCGGATATCGGCCGTGAAGTTTAGGCTTCCGAACCTGACCTGACGGCCAGGGGCGTAGCTTTCGATCTGCTCCAGATGGCCAAGTGAATTAGCCCGCAGTGCGAAGCCGCCGAATACGAAGATCTGTCCGGGGAGAAAAGTCTCACCCTGGACGGCGTTGTTGTTGATTGAAGAAGCCATCGAGCCTATCGGTGACGACACAGAGGAACTCTTAATGAAAGCACCAATGTCGGTGTCAAAACCGGCGGATCTCGGGTTGGGGGTCCCGAACTGTGCGTCTAGGCGGATGGTAACAGGAGACGAGGGACACGATGTTTTACCCAGGTTCGGGCCCTCTTGATGGAGGTAAAACCCTACGTCCTGCTTGATTAATATTGATGATATGGGTAGTAAAAGAGTGGATCTACCACGAGATCAAGGAGGCTAAACCCTAGAAGCTAGCCTATGGTATGATTGTTGTAATGGATGTTGTGTCCTACGGACTAAAGCCCTCCGGTTTATATAGACACCGGAGAGGGCTAGGGTTACAGAGAGTCGGTTACAATGGTAGGAGATCTACATATCCGTATCGCCAAGCTTGCCTTCCACGCCAAGGAAAGTCCTATCCGGACACAGGACGGAGTCTTCAATCTTGTATCTTTGTAGTCTTGGAGTCCGGCTGTCCGGACACCCCCTAGTCCAGGACTCCCTCAATAACACTTTTATTTTCTTACAACTCAACAATTACAACTCGATACTTAGAACAAAATATGACTCTATATGAATGCCTTCGGTGGTGTATCGGGATATGCAATGAATCAAGAGTGACATGTATGAAAGAATTATGAACGGTGGCTTTGCCACAAATACGATGTCAACTACATGATCATGCTAGCAATATGACAATGATGGAGCGTGTCATAATAAACGGAACGGTGGAAAGTTGCATGGCAATATATCTCGGAATGGCTATGGAAATGCCATGATAGGTAGGTATGGTGGCTGTTTTGAGGAAGGTATATGGTGGGTGTATGATACCGGCGAAAAGTGCGCGGTATTAGAGAGGCTAGCAATGGTGGAAGGATGGGAAAAAGTGCGTATAATCCATGGACTCAACATTAGTCATAAAAAACTCATATACTTATTGCAAAAATCTAGAAGTTATCAAAGCAAAGTATTACGCGCATGCTCCTAGGGGGATAGATTGGTAGGAAAAGACCATCGCTCGTCCCCGACCGCCACTCATAAGGAAGACAATCAATAAATAAATCATGCTCCGAGTTCATCACATAACGGTTCACCATACGTGCATGCTACGGGAATCACAAACTTCAACACATGTATTCTTTAAATTCACAACTACTCAACTAGCATGACTCTAATATCACCATCTTCATATCTCAAAACAATCATCAAGTATCAAATTTTTCTTAGTATTCAACACACTCATAAGAAAGTTTCACATATCTTGAATACCAAGTATATTAATATTACGCAAATTACCATGCTATTAACGACTCTCAAAATAATCTAAGTGAAGCATGAGAGATCAATAGTTTCTTTAAAACAAATCCACCACCGTGCTCTAAAAGATCTAAGTGAAGCACTAGAGTAATAACAAAAATTACTCCAAAAGATATAAGTGAAGATCAATGAGTAGTCGAATAATTATGCAACTATTTGAAGACTCTCCCATTTAATAATTTCAGATCTTGATACTTTATTCAAACAGCAATCAAAGCTAAAGAAAACTATATTGCAAGGATAGCACAACTCATGTGAAGAAGCAAAAACTTAGGCTCAACCGATACTAACCGATAGTTGTTGAAGAAGAAAGGTGGGATGCCTACCAGGGCATCCCCAAGCTTAGATGCTTGAGACTTCTTGAAATATTATCTTGGGGTGCCTTGGGCATCCCCAAGCTTGAACTTTTGTGTCTCCTTAATTCCTCTCATATCATGGTTTCTCTTTTTATCAAAAGCTTCATTCGCAACAAACTCAACAAGAACTCGTGAGATAGGTTAGTATAAACCAATGCAAAACCTTATCATTTCCTACTGTAACAAATCACTAACATTATTATTCAACATTGAATACTAAATGCCTCTGCATATTTAATACTCCTATCATCAAATAGAATCATTAAACAAGCAAACATATGCAAACAATGCAAACATAACAGCAATCTGCCAAAACAGTACAGTATGTAAAGAATGCAAGATTCATCATACTTCCCTAACTCCAAAAATTATGAAATAAAATTCCCACTGTAATAAATTTATCAGAGCTCATCATACAAAAGGTTTCATCATTATATCATTCTCTTACTTTTCTAGGAAATTTTTGCAACAGCGGTAAACTTTCTGTTTTCAAACAGCAACATGTATACTAGCAAAATAAGCATGGCAAAGGCTATCCTTGACTTCTTTATTGAAACTAAAGATGCAAAACATTATTCTAACTATCAGCAAGCAAAAACTAACAAAAGGAAATGACGCTCCAAGCAAAACACATATCATGTGGTGAATAAAAATATAGCTCCAAGTAAAGTTACCGATGAACGAAGACGAAAGAGGGGATGCCATCCGGGGCATCCCCAAGCTTAGGCTGTTGGTTATCCTTGAATATCTTTGGGTGCCATGGGCATCCCCAAGCTTAGGCTCTTTGCCACTCCTTATTCCATAGTCCATCGAATCTTTACCCAAAACTTGAAAACTTCACAACACAAAACTCAACAGAAAACTCGTAAGCTCCGTTAGTATAAGAAAATAAAACCACCACTTAGGTACTGTAATGAACTCATTATAAATTCATATTGGTGTAATATCTACAGTACTCCAACTTATCTATGGCTCATACCCTCCGATACTACTCATAGATTCATCAAAATAAGCAAACAACACATAGAAAACAGAATCTGTCAAAAACAGAACAGTCTGTAGTAATCTGTATCAAAAGTATACTTCTGGAACTTCAAAAATCCTACGAAATTCGGTAGTCCTAAGAAATTCGTTTACAAATCCAGATCAAAAAGAATCAGCTCAGAAGCGCGTCTTTGTGAATTAAAAAAACTAATTTACTGGGTGCAAAAGTTTCTGATTTTCAGCAGGATCAACACAACTTATCACCGTAGGCTATCCTAAAGGTCTTACTTGGCACTTTATTGAAACAAAAGCTATAAAACATGATTACTACAGTAGCATAATCATGTGGACACAAAAAAACAGTAAGGACAAATATTGGGTTGTCTCCCAACAAGAGCTTTTCTTTAATGCCTTTCTAGCTAGGCATGATGATGACAATGATGCTCACATAAAAGATAAGAATTGAAACATAACGGGAGCATCATGAAGCATATGACTAGCACTTTTAAGTCTAACCCACTTCCTATGCATAGGGATTTTGTGAGCAAACAACTTATGGGAACAACAATCAACTTGCATAGGAAGGTAAAACAAGCATAGCTTCAAAACTTGGAGCACATAGAGAGGAAACTTGATATTATTGCAATTCCTACAAGCATATGTTCCTCCCTCATAATAATTTTCAGTAGCATCATGAATGAATTCAACAATGTAACCAGCACCTAAAGCATTTTTTCATGATCTACTAGCATAGAAAATTTACTACTCTCCTCATAAGCAAAATTCTTCTCATGAATAGTAGTGGGAGCAAACTCAACAAAATAACTATCATATGATTTAAGATTAGGATCAAGATGACAAGTTTCATGGTTATCATTATTCTTTAAAGCATACGTGTCATCACAATAATCATCACAGATAGGAGGCATGCTTTCATCATAGTAAATTTGCTCATCAAAGCTTGGGGGACAAAAAATATCATCTTCATCAAACATAGCTTCCCCAAGCTTGTGGCTTTGCATATCATTAGCATCATGGATATTCAAGGAATTCATACTAACAACATTGCAATCATGCTCATCATTCACATATTTTATGCCAAGCATTCTATGTAATTCTTCTTCTAGTACTTGAGCACAATTATCCTTCCCATCATTTTCACGAAAGATATTAAAAAGGTGAAGCGTATGAGACAAACTTAACTCCATTTTTTGTAATTTTCTTTTATCAACTAGACTAGTGCTAAAACAAGAAACAAAAAGATTCGATTGCAAGATCTAAAGATATACCTTCAAGCACTCACCTCACCGGCAACGACGCCAGAAAAGATCTTGATGTCTACTACACAACCTTCTTCTTGTAGACGTTGTTGGGCCTGCAAGTGCACATGTTCGTAGGACAGTAGCAAATTTCCCTCAAGTGGATGACCTAAGGTTTATGAATCCGTAGGAGGCGTAGGATGAAGATGGTCTCTCTCAAACAACCCTGCAACCAAATAACAAAAAGTCTCTTGTGTCCCCAACACACCCAATACAATGGTAAATTGTATAGGTGCACTAGTTCGGCAAAGAGATGGCGATACAAGTGCAAAATAGATGGTAGATATAGGTTTTTGTAATCTGAAATAATAAAAACAGCAAGGCAACTAATGATAAAACTGAACGTAAACGGTATTGCAATGATAGGCAACAAGGCCTAGGGTTCATACTTTCACTAGTGCAAGTTCTCTCAACAATAATAACATAGATAGATAATATAACAAGCCCTCAACATGCAACAAAGAGTCACTCCAAAGCCACTAATAGCGGAGAACAAATGTAGAGATTATGGTAGGGTACGAAACCACCTCAAAGTTATTCTTTCGGATCAATCTATAAAAGAGTTCGTACTAGAATAACACCTTAAGACACAAATCAACCAAAACCCTAATGTCACCTAGATACTCCATTGTCACCTCAAGTATCCGTGGGCATGATTATACGATATGCATCACACAATCTTAGATTCATCCAACCAACACGAAGTACTTCAAAGAGTGCCCCAAAGTTTCTACCGGAGAGTCAAGAACGTGTGCCAACTCCTATGCATAGGTTCCCAATGTCACGAAACCCGCAAGTTGATCACCAAAACATACATCAAGTGGCACATGATATCCCATTGTCACCACAGATAATCACGGCAAGACATACATCAAGTGTTCTCATAAAAGACTCAATCCGATAAGATAACTTCAAAGGGGAAACTCAATTCATCACAAGAGAGTAGAGGGGGAGAAACATCATAAGATCCAACTACAATAGCAAAGCTCGGGATACATCAAGATCGTGCCATAGAGGGAACACGAGAGAGAACACGAGAGAGAGAGAGAGAGAGAGAGAGAGAGAGAGAGAGAGATCAAACACATAGCTACTGGTACATACCCTCAGCCCCGAGGGTGAACTACTCCCTCCTCGTCATGGATAGCGCCGGGATGATGAAGATGGCCACCGGTGATGGGATCCCCCTTCGGCAGCGCGCCGGAACGTGCTCCCGAGAGGTTTTTGGTAGCTATAGAGGCTTGCGGCGGCGAAACTCCCGATCTATCTTCTGTTCTGGAAGTTTTAGGGTACAAGAGTGTATATGGGTGCAGGGGGTATGTCAGAGGAGCTACGGGGGCCCCACGAGGCAGGGGGGCACGCCCGCGGGGGGGGGGGGGCTCACCCCCCACCCTCGTGAGCACCTCCCATATCTCCTGACTTTCACTCCAAGTCCATCGGGTGGCTTTCCTTCCAAAAATAACTTCTCCAGTTGATTTTGTTCCGTTTTGACTTCGTGTGATATTCCTTTTCCTCGAAACACTAAAATAGGCATAAAACAGCAAATCTGGGCTGGGCCTCCGGTTAATAGGTTAGTCCCAAAAATAATATAAAAGTGGATAATAAAGCCCAATATTGCCTAAAACTGTAGATAAAGTAGCATGGAGCAATAAAAAATTATAGATACGTTGGAGACGTATCACCCCCCCCCCCCACACACACAACGCTCACTGTTCATCCAATCGATCAGCTTCAGTTAGTAGCAGTAGCGAAGGAATCGCTCGATCAGGTTCAGTTAACAGCCATCGATCGATCGCTCGGGTTCAGTAATGCGTAGCCTGCAGTGCAATCGCTCGGGTTCAGTTAGAGCCCAACGCCTCGCTCGGGTTTACTTAGAGCCAATGCCTCGCACACACGCGCGTACGTGTATGAGAGAAACGCGCATCCCTCGGCCCCGACCTCCCACCGTAACCGGCAACCCCCCGAAATTTTCGTCCCCCTCGCTTCTAACACAGTTTTTTCCGTCATGGACGGCCCAAAGAATGTCATGCAGCTGCGTCTACGGCCCGTCTCCGGCCCGCCCAGGACGAAAAGCCCATTTTCGGTCATGATTTTTTGTCATAGAAGTAGGAGCCCACCACATCTATGATGATACTGGGTTTTGTCACAATTATCGTCATAGAAGTTTCATACGTATGACAGGAAAAAATTCGTTCGGCCCAAAATGTCACGGATGTGTCTTTTTTTTGTAGTGTACATGCTACCATGAGTACAAACAAGAAGTGAAGTGTAAGGCGGGTGAGGTAAGACTTCATAGCAGAAACACTTGGTCGCCTTGAGTTCTGGCGGAAAAGTTTTGAGCTTGAAGCACGAAGCATCGAAAGATGAACAAGAGTCATATGGTGATATGATCGGAAAAAGATTGCCTACGGTTGAAATTCACATCATATGAGATGCTACCATCCATGGGTGTGAATGAGTCAGGATCTTGAATCATCCACTTTCAATTATGAGAGATACTGATTTGAGTGGAAGTGCACTTTATATTAAATTTTGTTTAAACACTAGTCAACATTAATTATTAATAAATGTCTAAGTGAATCGTGTGTTTTATTGTTGTAGATCAAGTGGCTTGCAATAGTTTTAATTTAGCACCTTTGTTTGAGAAATAAAAGTTGGCTGCAAATGGTGGAAACTATGAGGATTGGACACACACTCTGAGATATGTTCTCAAAGGTGCTAAGAAATAATATGTGCTTGATCAATCACTTGGTGACTACCCGGTGCCAGGAGCGTCTCAAGATGTCATCAATGTGTTCATATCTCGCAAGAATTATTTCAATGTTGTCAAAAGTATTATGCTATCTTGCATGGATCAAGTGCTACAGAAACGTTTTGAACATCTGAGTGCTATTGAAATTTGTTGAAGCATTGGAAGTTCTGTATCATGAAGATCTAGCCAAAGTTCATGAGTTGACTAAAGCATTGGATGCATGCAAAATAGCTTAAGTTGGTGAAGAAAGTGTTAGGCTTGCAGGCTATTATGATAGTATGAATGCAATGGAAATAGATTTTCCCAAGACACCGGAAAATGGTTTGATCCTTTCATCGCTTCATTAAGTGATGCTAAAAAACAACGGGTTGTTGTACCAGGAAAAGTTGCTTGTGAAAAAGACAGAAAGTTTCAAAAGAAAAAGCAACGCCAGGAGGAACAAGGGTGGAGCTTCTTGCGAGAATATTTGTTTTTACCACAAAGAGAAATGACACTGGAAAAGAAATTGCATTAAGTATCTGGTAGATAAGAAGAACTCGCCTTCTGGTAAAAGTATAAGAGTTATACAAGTTAATGTTATTGATAATCTACTCGCTGAAAATTCCAAGTCTTGGTATTTGATACGGGGCCGGCTGCTCACATTTTCAACACCACACATGGACTGCGGAAGATTCACAAGCTGGGAAATAATGAAGTCATGACGCATGTTGGAAATGGTGATGGGATCGCTGCTCAGGCCATCAGTGTCATGTCATTAAGTTAACCTTCAGGATTTATCTTAGAGCTGAATAATTGTTATTTAATTCCGAAGTTATGTAAGAACATTATCCCTGGATCATGTTTGATAAATGATGGTTATTCTTATAAGTCTGAGAGCAATGGTTGTTCAATATATTAAAATGATATGTTTTATGGATTTGCACCCATGGTTGGTGTATTATCCATATTAGATCTTGAACGTGATAAAGAACTCTATAACATTAGCTAAACGTCTTAAGAAGACCGAGACCACTTATATGTGGCACCACCAGAAAGAATCCCAATTTCTATCACTTTGGGGTATGCAGATTATAACACGTAATAGGTGCATATAACTTGCAAGGTAGGATCAAGAACACAATATATTCGTGAAAACATAAATGGTTCAGATATGAAATCATGGCACTCGGGCCCTAGTGACAAGCATTAAGAATAGCAAAGTCATAGCAACATCAATCTCAGAACATAGTGGATATTACGGATCAAGCCCTAACAAAACTAACTCGATTACATGATAAATCTCATCCAACCCATCACCGTCCAACAAGCCTACGAATGAATTACTCACTCCCGATGGTGAGCATCATCAAATTGGTGATGAAGAAGGGCCGGTGATGACAATGACGATGAATCCCCTTCTCCGGAGCCCCGAACAGGCTCCAGATCTGGCCTCCCGATGAAGAACAGGAGGTGGTGGTGGCTCCGTATCATAAAACGGGATGAGACTTCTTCTCTTATTTTTTTCTCGGGAATTCTAAATTTATAGTGCTGAGATTGGGGTCAGCGGAGCCACATGGGCCCCACAAGCCAGTAGGGTGCGCCCGGGGGGTGGGCGCGCCCTTGTGCCTTCTAGGCATTAGGTGGCCCCCTCTGGAGGGTCTTGGCTCCAGTATTTTTTATATATTCCATAAAAATCTTCAAAAAGTTTCGTCCAATTCCAAGAACTTTTATATTTCTGCACAAAAACAACACAATGGTAGTTCTGCTGAAAAAGCGTCAGTACGGGTTAGATTCATTCAAATCATGCAAATTAGAGTCCAAAACAAGAGAAAAAGTGTTTGGAAAAGTAGATACAACGGAGACGTATCAACTCCCCCAAGCTTAACTCATTTCTTGTCCTCAAGCAATTCAGAGGTTTTAAGCAAAGATCATAACTAACCATGCAAATGATAACTAACCATGCAAATGATAACTCCTAGAAATTATATTTACTCATATCAATGGCATAATCAACCAACGAGCAATAATAATATATCTAAAATGCCAACACTTTGTCAAAACAATCATGATATAATATGAGAACATGGTATCTCGCTAGCCCTTTCTAAGACCGCAAAACATAAATGCAGAGCACCTCCAAATTTCAAGCAACAAATAAACATTGTAATTCATGGTAGAAGAGATCTAGTCATCATGCACACAACCTTAACTATACAAAATGCATAAGAATGCCAATAGTGCTCTCAGGACTCATGCTTGATTGAGAAGGTGATGACTCAACAATAAAAACTAAAATAATATAAAAGTAAATAGATAGGACCTTCGCAGAGGGAAGAAGTGATTTGTAGAGGTGCTAGAGCTCGAAGCTTAAATCAGAGATAAATATAATTTTGAGAGGTATGCCTTTCCAGTCAACGTCACAACCGAGAGTTCTCAATATCTTCCATGCTAAACACATTAGCGGCGATTCCCAAGTGGTAAAGTAAAGTTTACTTCCCCTCCACCAATAAACACAAGCCATGGCTAGCCGAATCCTCGGGTGCCCTTCATACCAACAGCTTTCCAGGGGAGTTTTTTTTTATTTTGCAATTTAATCATGGGACTGGGCATCCCGGTTACCAGCGCCTCTCGTGCAATGACAAGTGAATAAACACTCATCATGAGAATAAACCACTTAGCATGGAAGATACTGACCACCCCGTGTTGCTCCATGAGCGGTACAATCACACAAAACATACATTCATTTGAATATTTAGAGGTGGCACATGCAAATTTACTTGGAACGGTAGGGTAATACCGCATATAGGTAGGTATAGTGGACTCATCTGGAATAACTTTGGTTTAGGGATTTGCATGCACAAGCAGCATTCCCGCTTAGTACAAGCAAAGGCTAGAAAATAGACCGAGAAGCGAATAACTAGAGAGCAAAAACGGCCATAATCATGCATTGTGAATAATTAACATTGAATACTAGCATGAGTAGGATATAAACACCATGAACATAAATATCGTGGACGCTATGTTGGTTTTGAATCAACTACATGCATGAACATGTGCCAAGTCAAGCCACTTGAAACATTCAGAGGAGGATACCATACCATCATAGTACATCATAACCATTTTAATGCATGTTGACACCCAAGATAAATCATTATCCACCCCTAGCTACTTAAGCATGGCGTGAACAACTATAATCTCTAATTGTCATCATAAAACATGTTTAATCATAATATGCTAAATCATGGATGCTGAGTTAAACATATTTACAAAAAAACAAGTTGAGTTCATACCCGATTTTCCCTGCCACAGGCACTTCATCAAATATCGTCATTATTGCCTTTCACTTGCATAACCGAATGATACGAAAATAATAATAGTGCAAGAGTGTCATGGACTAAGTTGGAATCTACAAACATTTTATTCAAAGGAGAAGACAAGGTAATATGGGCTCTTTGTTGGATCAACAATAATGCATATGAGAGCCAGTCAACATTTTCACTGTGGTCTTCCCCTTACGACGACTCAGCAAATCGATGAAGAAAAAACAAAAATGAGAAAAACTGTTTACACGGGAAAGCTCCCAATAGGCAAAATAAGAAACAAGAAATCTTTTTAGGTTTTCTTTTAATGCTACATCTAATTAAATAAGAAACAAAACTGAAAAGAAGCGAGAAATATTTTTGGGGTTTTCTCAAAGTTTATCAAACACACAAGAAGAAAGTAGAAATAAAACTAACATGGAGTATACAATAAAAGAGGATGAACGCCGACAACTGGAATGAAATGTGTGAACATGAATGTAATGTCGGTGAGAATATGTACTCCCCCAACCTTAGGCTTTTGCCTAGCTTGGTAATCACCACCTATAGTAGCCATCTGGTCCAACATGGAAGTGCTGATGCGGTGACACTTGAGCGTCCCAATCCTGGGCCTTGTCATCTGCCGCTGCCAAAGCGTTCCGGTACACAACGATTTTCGGTGGCATAGCGGTGTATCCCTTCCTGGCATGTGCTATCTCTTGAACATGCGTTGATTTTCCCTTGAAGAGGAAAGGGTGATGCAGCAAAGTAGCGTAAGTATTTTCCCTCAGTTTTTGAGAACCAAGGTATCAATCCAGTAGGAGGCTACGCTCAAATCCCTCGTACCTACACAAACAAATAAGAACCTTGCAACCAACGTGATAAAGGGGTTGTCAATCCCTTCATGGCCACTTGCAAAAGTGAGATCTGATAGAGATAATAAGATAAATATTTTTGGTATTTTTATGATATAGATTGGAAAGTAAAGATTGCGAAATAAAATAGATCGGAAACTTATATGATGGAAATAGACCCGGGGGCCATAGGTTTCACTAGTGGCTTCTCTCAAGATAGCATAAGTATTACGGTGGGTGAACAAATTACTATCGAGCAATTGATAGAAAAGTGCATAGTTATAAGAATATCTAGGCATGATCATGTATATAGGCATCACGTCGGTGACAAGTAGATCGAAATGATTCTGCATCTACTACTATTACTCCACACATCAACCGCTATCCAGCATGCATCTAGAGTATTAAGTTCATAAGAACTGAGTAACGCATTAGGCAAGATGACATGATGTAGAGGGATAAACTCAAGCAATATGATATAAACCCCATCTTTTTATCCTCGATGGCAACAATACAATACGTGCCTTGCTGCCCCTGCTGTCACTGGGAAAGGACACCGCAATATTGAACCCAAAGCTAAGCACTTCTCCCATTGCAAGAAAGATCAATCTAGTAGGCCAAACCAAACTAATAATTCAAAGGGACTTGTAAAGATAACAAATCATACATAAAAGAATTCATAGGAGATTCAAATATTGTTCATAACTAATCTTGATCATAAGCCCACAATTCATCAGATCTCAACAAACACACCGCAAAAAGAATTACATCGAATAGATCTCCAAGAAGATCAAGGAGAACTTTGTATTGAGATCCAAAGAGAGAGAAGAAGCCATCTAGCTAATAACTATGGACCCGAAGGTCTGTGGTAAACTACTCCCACTTCATCGGAGTGGCTATGGTGTTGATGTAGAAGCCCTCCGTGATCGATTCCCCCTCCGGCGGAGCGCCAAAAAAGGCCCCATGATGGGATCTCATGCGTACATAAGGTTGCGGCAGTGGAAATAGGGTTTCGTGGTGCTCCTGGATGTTTTCAGGGTATATGAGTATATATAGGTGAAGGAAGTCGGTCAGGGGAGAAACGAGGGGCCCACGAGAGTGGGGGCGCGCCTACCCCCCGGGCACGCCTCCCTGCCTCATGGCCGCCTCGTTTCTTTGATGACGTCCACTCCAAGTCTCCTGGATTGCGTTTGTTCCAAAAATAACTCCCCCGAAGGTTTCATTCTGTTTGGACTCCGTTTGATATTCCTTTTCTGTGAAACACTGAAATAGGCAAAAAAAACAGCAATTTGGGCTGGGCCTCCGGTTAATAGGTTAGTCCCAAAAATAATATAAAAGTGTATAGTAAAGCCCATTAAACATCCAAAACAGATAATATAATAGCATGGAACAATCAAAAATTATAGATTCGTTGGAGACGTATCAAGCATCCCCAAGCTTAATTCATGCTCGTCCTCGAGTAGGTAAATGATGAAGCATAATTCTCAATGTAATTTTCTTTATTGTGAAATGAATGTTCAGATCCAAAAGATTCAATATAAAAGTTTAATATTGACATAAAAATAGTAATACTTCAAGCATACTAACAGAGTAATCATGTCTTATCAAAATAACATAGCCAAAGAAAGCTTATCCCTACAAAATCATATAGTTTGGCCATGTTTCATTTTCGTCACACAAAATACTCCCATCATGCACAACCCCGTTTTCAGCCAAGCAATTGGTTCATACTTTTTAACGCGCTTCAGCCTTTTCAAACCTCACGCAATACATGAGCGTAAGCCATGGATATAGCACTATGGGTGGAGTAGAGTATGATGATAGGGTTTATGTGAGAAAACAAAAAGGAGAAAGTCTCATATTGACGCGGCTAATCAACGGGCTATGGAGATGCCCATCAATTGATGTCAATACGAGGAGTAGGGATTGCCATGCAACAGATGCACTAGAGCTATAAATGTATGAAAGCTCAAAAAGAAACTAAGTGGGTGTGCATCCAACTTGCTTGCTCACGAAGACCAAGGGCATTTTGAGGAAGCCCATCATTGGAATATACAAGCCAAGTTCTATAATGAAAAATTCCCACTAGTATATGAAATTGACAAAATAGGAGACTCTCTATCATGAAGATCATGGTGCTACTTTGAAGCACAAGTGTGGTAAAAGGATAGTAACATTGTCCCTTCTCTCTTTTTCTCTCATTTTTTCCTATTTTTTTATTTTGGTGGGCTTCTTTGGCCTCTTTTATTTTTCATAAAGTCCGGAGTCTCATTCCGACTTGTGGGGGGAATCATAGTCTCCATCATCCTTTCCTCACATGGGACAATGCTCTAATAATGAAGATCATCACACTTATATTTATTTACAACTCAAGAATTACAACTCAATACTTAGGACAAAATATGGCTCTATGTGAATGCCTCCGGCGGTGTACCAGGATATGCAATGAATCAAGAGCGACATGTATGAAAGAATTATAAAGTTGGCTTTGCCACAAATACGATGTCAACTACATGACCATGCAAAAGCAATATGACAATGATGGAGCGTGTCATAATAAACGGAACGGTGGAAAGTTGCATGGCAATATATCTCGGGATGGCTATGGAAATGCCATAATAGGTAGATATGGTGGGTTTTTTGAGGAAGATATAAGGAGGTTTATGTGTGATAGAGTGTATCATATCATGGGATTTGGATGCACTGGCGAAGTTTGCACCAACTCTCAAGGTGAGAAAGGGCAATGCACTGTACCGTAGAGGCTAGCAAATTGCGGAAGGGTAAGAATGCGTATAATCCATGGACTCACATTAGTCATAAAGAACTCATATACTTATTGCAAAAGTTTATTAGCCCTCGAAGAAAAGTACTACTACGCATGCTCCTAGGGGAAGGGTTGGTAGGAGTTAACCATCGCGCGATCCCGACCTCCACTCATAAGGGAGGAAATCAAAGAACACCCCATGCTTCAAATTTGTCACACAACGTTCACCATACGTGCATGCTACGGGACTTGCCAACTTTAACACAAGTATTTCTCAATTTCATAAATAGCCAACTAGCATGACTCTAACATTACCACATTTATATCTCAAAACAATTATCAAGTATCAAATTTATCATAGTATTTAGTGCATTCTATATGATAGTTTTTATTATACCTATCTTGGATGCCCATCATATTAGGACTATTTTTTGTAACCAAAGCAAATACCATGCTGTTCTAAAAGACTCTCAAAATAATATAAGTGAAGCATGAGAGATCAATAATTTCTATAAAATAAAACCACCGCCGTGCTCTAAAAAGATATAAGTGAAGTACTAGAGCAAAATTATCTAGCTCAAAAGATATAAGTGAAGCACATAGAGTATTCTAATAAATTCCGATTCATGTGTGTCTCTCCCAAAAGGTGTGTACAGAAAGGATTATTGTGGTAAACTAAAAAGAAAAGACTCAAATCATATAAGATGCTCGAAGCAAAACACATATCATGTGGTGAATAAAAATATGGCATCAAGTAAAGTTACCGATGGACGAAGACGAAAGAGGGGATGCCTTCCGGAGCATCCCCAAGCTTAGGCTTTTGGTTGTCCTTGAATTCTACCTTGGCGTTCCCTGGGAATCCCCAAGCTTAGGCTCTTGCCACTCCTTATTCCATAATCCATCAAATCTTTACCCAAAACTTGAAAACTTCACAACACAAAACTCAATAGAAAATTTCATGAGCTCCGTTAGTGCAAGAAAACAAACCACCACTTTAAGGTACTGTAATGAACTAATTCTTTATTTATATTGGTGTTAAACCTACTTTATTCCAACTTCTCTATGGTTCATACCCCCCGATACTAGCCATATATTCATCAAAATAAGCAAACAACACATGAAAAACAGAATCTGTCAAAAACAGAGAAGTCTGTAGTAATCTGTAACTTACGAATACTTCTGTAACCCTACAAATTTTACCAAATTAGGAAGTCCTAGCCAATTTGTCTATAAATCATCTGCAGAAAGAATCAACTGAAAAGCACATTTCTGTGATTTCTTAAAATTATTCTCGTCTGTGCAAAAGTTTCTGCTTTTCAGCAAGATCAAATTAACTTTCACCGTAGGTTATCCTAAAGGTTTTACTTGGCACAAACACTAATTAAAACATAAAACCACATCTAACCAGAGGTTAGATGAATTATTTATTACTAAATAGGAACAAAAATTAAAGAACAAAAATAAAATTGGGTTGCCTCCCAACAAGCGCTATCATTTAACGCCCCTAGCTAGGCATTGATAATTTTATTGATGCTCACATCACAGACAAGAATTAAAGCACAAAGAGAGCGTCATAGAACACGTGATAAACACATATAAGTCCAACATACTTCCTATGCATAGGCATTTTATAAGCAAAAAAATTATCAAGGCAAGCAAAAACTACCATATGCAAGGAAGAAGAGAGAAACAATAGCAATCTCAACATAACGAGAGGTGATTTAGTAACATGAAAATTTCTACAACCATATTTTCCTCATAATAATTACACGTAGGATCATAAGCAGATTCAACTATATAGCTATCACAAAACATATTCTTAACACGATCCACATGTATGCAAAGTTGACACTCTTCCAAAATAGTGGGATTAACATTAACTAAAGTCATGACCTCTCCAAACCCACTTTTATCAAAAATACCATAAGATTGAACATTCTCCAAATATGTGGGATCTAAAGTTGACACTCTTCCAAACCCACTTTCAATATTATTGCCAACACTATTATCAATCTCATATTCATCATGAGGCTTAAATAAATTTTCAAGATCATAAGAAACATCATCACCCCAATCATGATCATTGCAACAAGTAGTAGACATAGCAAAACTAGCATCCCCAAGCTTAGGGTTTTGCATATTATTAGCACAATTGACATCAAGAGAATTTATAATAACATCATTGCAATCATGCTTTTCATCGAAGGAACTATCAAGTATGGGTGCAATAGCAACGATCTCATATTTAACATAAGGAACTATAGCAAATTCTTCTTCATAAATATTGGCATCATGGCCACAAGAATAGCAAGCATCATTTTCATCAAGGGATATTTCAACCAAAAAATCGGAATCATAATTATCTGTATATTCATGCATATCATTATTTTCTTCAGAAGCAACGGCATTCTTTCAGTAAATTCTTGGACATAGACATTATGAGCATAGTTTTCATAGCAATATTTAAGTATGTAAAAAATTTCAGATTCGTAGAGAGTAATATCATACTTTTCAATCAAAGAAGCAACTTCATAAGCACCCTTAAAAGCAACAAATTATTCAATTTGTTCGGTATCATAGTAACTATAAACACCCTTTGCATAAGAAGATAAGATTTCATTATCATTAAACTCACATAGGTAGGGAAGGTGTTTTTAGGGGGTTCTTAGAGCAACAAGTAAAATCATAAATTTCACAAAGATTCCAAGCATAGCATAGCAAACTATTTATTTGATACCATAAGAGCTTCCCCTTTTCAGACAAACGATGACGCACAAAATGAGCATGCTCATCTAAAGATTTCCCATCAACTAGGCTAGTTGGGGTTTCAGCATGAGCGCATAAGGATCAAAGATGATCCAAGTAGAGCACTTTAAGTGGATCCATAACAATAGATTTAGCAAGCAAAGATGCAAGCACATAGAAGGCACATGGAGACACAAGCAAACATAAGATCAAACGAAAGAAGGGCGAATAAAACAGCAAGGGTGAAGTGGGGGAGAGGAAAACGAGAGGCAAATGGCAAATAATGTAATACGAGGGATAAGAGTTTGTGATGGGTACTTGGTATGTCTTGACTTGTGTGTAGACCTCCCCGGCAACGACGCCAGAAATCCTTCTTGCTACCTCTTGAGCATGCGTTGGTTTTCCCATGAAGAGGAAAGGGTGATGCAGCAAAGAAGCGTAAGTATTTCCCACAGCTTTTGAGAACCAAGGTATCAATCCAGTAGGAGGCTACGCTCAAATCCCTCGTACCTACACAAACAAATAAGAACCTTGCAACCAATGCGATAAAGGGGTTGTCAATCCCTTCACAGCCACTTGCAAAAGGGAGATCTGATAGAGATAATAAGATAAATATTTTTGGTATTTTTATGATATAGATTGGAAAGTAAAGATTGCAAAATAAAATAGATCGGAAACTTATATCATGGAAAATAGACCTGGGGGCCATAGGTTTCACTAGTGGCTTCTCTCAAGATAGCATAAGTATTATGGTGGGTGAACAAATTACTATCGAGCAATTGATAGAAAAGTGCATAGTTATGAGAATATCTAGGCATGACCATGTATATAGGCATCACGTCCGTGATAAGTGGATCGAAACGATTCTGCATCTACTACTATTACTCCACACATCGACCGCTATCCAGCATGCATCTAGAGTATTAAGTTCATAAGAACAAAGTAACACATTAGGCAAGATGACATGATGTAGAGGGATAAAGTCAAGCAATATGATATAAACCCCATCTTTTTATCCTCGATGGCAACAATACAATACGTGCCTTGCTGCCCCTGCTGTCACTGGGAAAGGACACGCAAGATTAAAACCAAAGCTAAGCACTTCTCCCATTGCAAGAAAGATCAATCTAGTAGGCCAAACCAAACTGATAATTCAAAGAGACTTGCAAAGATGACAAATCTTACATAAAAGAATTCATAGGAGATTCAAATATTGTTCATAACTAATCTTGATCATAAACCCACAATTCATCAGATCTCAACAAACACACCACAAAAAGAATTACATCGAATAGATCTCCAAGAAGATCAAGGAGAACTTTGTATTGAGATCCAAAGAGAGAGAAGAAGCCATCTAGCTAATAACTATGGACCTGAAGCTCTGTGGTAAACTACTCACACTTCATCGGAGAGGCTATGGTGTTGATGTAGAAGCCCTCCGTGATCGATTCCCCCTCCGATGGAGCGCCGGAAAAGGCCCCAAGATGGGATCTCACGGGTACAGAAGGTTGCGGCGGTGGAAATAGGGTTTCGTGGTGCTCCTGGATGTTTTCAGGGTATATGAGTATATATATAGGTGAAGGAATTCGATAAGGGGAGAAACAAGGGGCCCACGAGGGTGGGGGCGCGCCTCCCCGCCTCGTGGCCGCCTCGTTTCTTTCTTGACGTCCACTCCAAGTCTCCTGAATTGCTTTTGTTCCAAAAATAACTCTCCCAAAGGTTTCATTCTGTTTGGACTCCGTTTGATATTCCTTTTCTGCGAAACACTGAAATAGGAAAAAAACAACATTTTGGGCTGGGACTCCGGTTAATAGGTTAGTCCCAAAAATAATATAAAAGTTTATAGTAAAGCCCACTAAACATCCAAAACAGATAATATAATAGCATGGACCAATCAAAAATTATAGATACGTTGGAGATGTGTCAGCATGATAGTCAAACAAAGCAGGTGCAGGCAACGAAATAACATCACGAGTATCCTCACTAAAAACCAAGCTATAACGAATGTGTGAGGAGGCTCAGGGGCGTCAATGAAATGGTGATCCTGCATAGACTAGTGATCTAAGTAAAGTCTAGGCAACAAATAATCATGAGAGCATATATTAACATGAAAATGTCTCGCTAAGCGAGTAGCATAAATACCACAATGGATTTTACCCTTAGTCCTAGGCAGTGTGCAATGATAACTCCGAGGCTATATCTTTTGTCACTGAAAAGTGCTCGGCGTAAAATGGCGAGGTCAAGGGCACTGAGCGTACCACCTTACTCTCTAGCAGTCAAGCATTTCCCTCTGAATAGAGCAAAGTAATGCACAACAGGAAAATGCAAACTAGTATCTCAGGCTTTCGACATGCTCCTTTCCTCTCCCATAGTTAAAGTGCGGAGAAAACCCTCAAACTCATACGGTCTAGGCTCTTTTAATTCCCCATCAAAAGGAATCAAGCATATCTCACAAAACCAAGTGGTATCTGATGAGGTTCAACATATAAATCAAAATGCACCATGGGGCGTTCGAGCCTATTCAGGACATGAAAATTTTGCACAAAGGAATTTGTAAGGATGTGGTGCTGGTCACACTCATCTGCGAGGAAGTTGGTCAATCCGGCATTTGCAACAAATTGCACGGACTCTTAGTAGAATCCGGCTTCGTTCATGAAAGAATTGTGCGCCAGTTCGCATGGTCGGGCTTCCATCCTACGCGGAGTGTTGAGGTCACTGTGCGAGGAGTCCCCAATGATTCCCTTGGCATTCCGTTTCGAGGAACTCCTTCGAAAGAAATTCATTTTTTCTACGAACAAATTTCTGAAATTTTTGGGCCACAAAATGATTTCAATTAAACTTCACAAGATTGGTAGCAACTACTCATATGGATTTCTAGAGGCTATATCAAGCATTCAAACTACTTGGAACTCAAAGAATTCAACATGCAAGCTCATTTTCAGTAGAACCAAGAGTAGCAAATCATGCAAAATATAATCCATGAAAACAAAAACTAATTGGAGCAATGGAGGATTCACATACGAAGGAGCGATCGGCCAAAATAGTTTCATAAGTGGAGCTCCGAGCAAAGAGATCGAAAATGTCAGGTTTGGGAGCAAGAACTCGAGAGAGAGACAGAGCTACCAGGAATTTTTTCTAGAGGTAAGAGACGAAGTGAGCAAAAGGGATAAGTGAGGGGGTCCCTATGGGGCCCACAAGCCACGAGGGCGCGCCCTGGTGCCTTGTGGGAACCTAGAGCATCCCCATGGGTTGATTTCAATGCCAGCAATTCTCAAATAGTCCAGAAAAATTCATGTTAAAATTTTACGTAATTCCGAGCACTCCTATTTGTGGGCCATTTTTTATTGCATGAATAATTCAGAAAATAGGATAATCATGGCAATTTATTGTATTTAACTAAAACTAAAGAGAGCAAATAGTAGGTACAGAAAGTTGTGCTTACTGAATTCATCGACCACATGCCCCTCAGAAAGAATCCATTAATAAGGTTGATCATGTCTTATTAACAAACTATTTCCGAGTAACATGAAACCGGAGAATCTTCCTATAACACTAAGTTACCTCAACAGGGATATGCACCTCCCAATAATAAGTGTTTCATATTTCTTTTTGACAGTAGGAAGTGGGAGTTGAAAACTTTCAATAGTAATTGTGGGAGTCTTTTCAATAACATTAATACCATTCACTTGAAATTGTTTATTTGGAAAGTGCACCATATGCTCATTACTATTTATATGAAACGTGATCTTGCTTTTGTTGCAATCAATGAATCAATAACAACCCATGTAGTATTGTACCAAGGATAATTGACATGTTATCGTCCTCGGGCATATCAAGTATAACAAAGTCTGTTAAGATAGTAACATTTGCAACTACAACGGGCACATCCTCACAGATACGATAGTTATGGCAGTGGATTTATCAGCCATTTGCAATGATATTTCACTAGGTGTGAGTTTATTCAAATCAAGTCTTCTGTATAAAGGTAAAGACATAACACTAACACCAGCTCCCAAATCACATAAAGCAGTTTTGACACAATTTCCTTTAATGGAGCATGGTATAGTAGGTATTCCTGGATCTCCTAGTTTTTTACGTACTCCATCCTTAAAAGAATAATTTGCAAGCATGGTGGAGATTTCACCTTGAGGTATCTTTCTTTTATTAGTGACAATATCTTTCATATACTTAGCATATAGGGCCATCTTTAAAATATCAATCAAATGGGTATGCAAAAAGATCGGCCTAAGCATTTCAGCAAAGCGTTCAAATTCTTCCTCATCCTTATTCTTAGATGGTTTAGTTAGGAAAGGCATGGGCTTATGAACCCAAGGTTCTCTTTCTTTACCATGTTTTCTAGCAATGAAATCTCTCTTATCATAACATTTATTTTTAGGAGGTGGGTTATCAAGATTCTTTATCATTGTCTGGTTGAGCATCTACATGAACATCATCATTATCATTATCACTAGAAGAATGTTCATTACTAGATTGTTTCTCAGCATCAAAAATAGAAACATCATTCTCAGAAGGTTTTTCTACTTTAGGTTCACTAGGAGCATGCAAAGTCCTGTCTCTTTTCGTTTCCTTTTTCTTCTTAGATGGACTAGGTGCATCTATATTAGTTCTCTGAGAATCTTGCAATTCTTTTACGATGAGCTTCAGGATAAAGTGGTTCCTGTGTCATCCTACCTCCTCTAGTCATTACTCTAACAGCATGATCATTCATATTACTATTCATCTCATTAAGTAATTCCTTTTGAGACTTAGCAACTTGTCCTAACTGAGTTTGGACCATGGATGCATGTTTGCCTAGACCTCTAACATCATTAGCAATTCTAAACATCAAGTCACTCAAATGATATATCATGAAAGCATTACGTTTAAATTTCTTCATAACATATTCATTAAAATGTTCTTGCTTAACAATGTAATTGCCAAATTCATCCAGCCTTTGACTAGCAGATTTATAAGGAATATCACCTTCATCAAATCTCATGAGAGAATTTACCTCTACTACCTGTGTCGGGGTATCAAGTCCATGTATTTCTTCAATAGTAGGTAATTCTTAACATCCTCAACTTTAATACACTTTTCTCTCATAGATTTTTAGCCTCTTGCATATCTTCAGGACTGAAAAATAGAATACCTCTATTCTTTGGAGTTGGTTTAGGCGGTGGTTCAGGAAGTGTCCAATCATTATCATTCCTCGGTATATTATTTAATAAATCTTCAGCCTGCTTAACAGTTTGTTCCCTGAAAACACAACCAACACAACTATCCAGGTAGTCCCTAGAAGCATCGGTTAGTCCATTATAAAAGATATCAAGTATTTCATTTTTCTTAAGAGGATGATCAAGCAAAGCATTAAGTAATTGGAGAAGCCTCCCCACGCTTGAGGGAGATTCTCTTCTTCAATTTACACAAAGTTAAATATTTCCTGTAAGGCAGCTTGTTTCTTATGAGCATGAAAGAATTTTTCAGAGAAGTAATGTATCATATACTCGGGACTACTCACACAACCAGGAGCAAGAGTATTAAAGCATATCTTAGCATCACCGTTTAGGGAAAAAGGAAACAACTTAAGAATATAGTAATAGCGATTTTTTCCTGATGAGAAAATAGGGTGGCTATATCATTCAGTTTAGTGAGATGTGCCACAACAGTTTCAGATTCATAACCATGAAAATGGTCAGATTCAACCAAAGTAATTAACTCAGTATTGATAGAGAATTCATAATCCTTATCAGTAACAAAGATAGGTGAAGCAGCAAACTTAGGATCATATTTCATTCTTGCATTCAGAGATTTTTCTTTCAGCTTAGATAGTAATTTCTTGAGAGCATCTCTATCATTACAAGCAAGAAGTTCTCTAGTTATCTGCTCACCCACAACATAACCCTTAGGTATCTTAGGCATTTCAATTGTAAGGTAGCTAGGCCTAATAGGTGAACCATAGTTTTCAGCTTCAGTGATTTCATTTGTTTCAGTATTTTCAATTTTTTTAGCTCTAGCAAGTTGTTCATCAAGAAATTCAGCTAGTGGCACTGTATCATCAAGCATAGTACTAGCATCATCAATAGCATCATTCATAGTAGAAGTGGCATCATCAATTATTTGCGACATATCAGAATTAATAGCAGGTGGTGGTGTCGCAAGCTTACTTGGTGGTGTCACAAGCTTACTTAAAACAAAAGGCGAATCAAGTGCAGAGCTAGATAATAGTTCCTACCTCCCCTCATCCTAAAGGGAAGGATCTTGGTTCTATCATCCTTTAGGTTATTCATAGTGATCAATAGATATAAATCCCAAGTGACTCAGTAAATAGAGCTATGCTCCCCGACAATGGCGTGAGAAAGAGGTCTTAATAACCCACAAGTATAGGGGATCACAACAGTTTTGGAGGGTAGAGTATTCGACCCAAATGTATTGATTCGACATAAGGGGAGCCAAAGAATATTTGCAAGTATTAGCAGTTGAGTTATCAATTCAACCACACCTGGAGAACTAAATATCTGTAGTAGAGTGATCAGTAGCATAGTAATATGATAGTTTGATATCGGTAATAGCAGTAGCAACAGTAATGGTAGCGGTAACAATAGCAATTTTGTAGCAATTGTAACATTAGCAACAACAGTAGTAACTTAGCAAAGATCAATATGCGGAAGTCGTAGGCATTGGATCACTGATGGATAATTATGTTGGATGACATTCATCATGTAATAGTTATAACCTAGGGCGACACAAGGCTAGCTCCAATTCATCAATGTAATGTAGGCATGTATTCTGTATATAGTCATATGTGCTTGCGATAAGAACTTGCATGACATCTTTTGACCTACCCTCCCATGGCAGCGGGTTCCATAAGGAAACTAAGGCACTTATATGTGGCACTGCCATCTTTGTCATATCAGAAAGAAACATATGCAAAAACTTCATAAATATGGGGTGTTAACATCGTTTGATTTTGAATCATTTGATACATGCGAAGCTTGTCTGATGGGTAAAATGACCAAGACACCATTCACTGGTCATCTTGAACCCGTGCTTGAATTATTTGATATAATACATAGTGATGTATGTGGATCAATGAGTGTTCCGGTGCATGGTGGATACTTATACTTCGTTATCTTCACTGACGATTTGAGTAGATATGGGTATATCTACTTAATGAAACATAAGTCTTAAACATTTGAAAAGTTCAAAGAATTTGAGAACGAAGTTGAGAATCATCGTGGCAAGTTCTACGATCAGATCATGGAGGAGAATATCTAAGCCATGAGTTTAGCAAGCATCTAAGTGATTGCAGGATTGTACCACAACTTATCCCTCCCGAAACTCCGTAGAGAAACGGCGTGTAGGAAAGGCGTAACCGAACCTTGTTAGACATGGTCAGGTCAGTGATGTCATTTACCGATCTACCTTAATCATTTTGGGTATATGCACTTGACACAGCAATATATACGCTAAACAAAGCACCATCAAATTCTACTGAGACAACACCATATGAGTTATGGAATGGTAAGAAACCAAATTTGTTGCATCTCAAGGTTTGGGGTTGTGAAGCTTATGTAAGACGTTTACAGCCAAACAAGCTTGACCCTAAAGCACACAAGTGCTACTTTGTGGGTTATCCCAAAGAAACATTTGGGTATTCCTTCTACCAAAAGTCCAGTGACAAAGTGTTTGTTGCAAAAGGTGGACACTTTCTCAAGGATGAGTTTCTCGCTAAAGAAGTAAGTGGGAGGACAGTACAGCTTGACGAGCTTTCAGAATCTTCAGAAAATATAGATAGGACTAACAAAAAGGAATATGTTCCAGAAGTTGTCCATGCCACTGAACCAGAAGTTACTACACCACTTCTAGGAACTCTAGTTAAGATTGTGACTGAACTGCGTAGATCAGGAAGAGTTATCGAACCTCCTGAATTGTTTCATAGTGAAATATTCATCTTAGAAGAAGATGAACCTACACACTAAAAGGAAGCGATGGCGGTGCCCATCTCAAAGAATGGCTCAAAGCCATACAATTTGAAATTGAGTCCATGTACGAGAATCAAGTTTGGAACTTGGTCAATCCTCCAGAGGGTGTAAAACCCATACAATGTAAATGGATCTTCAAGACAAAAATGGACGCAGATGGTAATCCCACCATCTACAAAGCAAGACTAGTTGTGAAACGGTTTTCTCAAGTCGAGGGAGTCGATAATGATGAGGCTTTCTCTCTAGTAGCAATGCTAAGGGTGTGTTTGTTTGGGCTCTTTTTAATGGCTTCTATGGCTTCTAATGCCTAGAAGCTGGAGCCCAAACAAAGGCCCATTTTTTGAGCCAGCTCCTCTCAGCCAAATCCGGAGTGCTCCAGGAAAACGGTCCAAAAGCCGCAGCTCACAATTTGGGCTTCTTCCGGTCGCAGCTGCCTCCAAATCGACGAAAGACGGGTTTACCCCCTTCCCCACCAAAGATCATTATACGGACGAATTGCCATTGCCCGGTATGTATTTGTTTCTTCACCCCTCTCCTTTCCCATGAACGCACCACCCCCACGTCCCCAGGGTTCGTCGTTCCCCATCTTTGCCGCAACCCACCCCAAGATCGGCTAACGGCGGCTCGGCCAATCGGCGGCCGGCGAACTGGAGACGCCACCACCGTAATCCCTCTTTCCCGGGGTGCAAGGACGCGGCCGCCGCATCAGCTGCCTTTTCCAAGGGCCGCTCCCCATCACCGGACCACCTTTACGAGCCCCAATCCTGACCACCGGCCAGTCGGATAGTCGCCCACCTCCACTGTAGCCTCTTTTGCCTCTCTCCCTCTGTTCTCTCTCTACTCCCTTCCCCTCTAGCAGCATGCGCGTGCCTGCCCTATGTGATGTGCGTGTGTATGAGCATGATCCACATGTTATGTGCTATTGAACTGCTACTGTTGTTTTGACTGATGCTAATTCTAGCGAGACATCTAGTACTAGTACTGATTCTAGTGAGACATCTAGTACTAGTGAACTGCTACTATTGTTTTGACTGCTCGATTTGGTACTAGCCAAGTACTAGTGTGTGCTACTGCAAATTTGACTGCTCACATTTGGTACAAGGGAACTGCTAGTGTGTGCTCTTTTAATATAAATTGCAAATTTGACTACTCCATTTGGTAGTAGCGAACTGCTAGCGTGTTCTCTATTTTTACAAATTGCAAATTTGAATGCTTGAATTGGTACTTGGGCCTGCTACTGTTACTTCCATTTGAAAACTCATACTTGGTTGTATAGATGGAAGAACCCAAAGTAAAAGCCCGGTGAGTACTACATGGCTACAAAGTTGTTTGCTAAACCATCAAACCGCAGCTTCTTTTATGCAATGAAGACAAATGAGGGAGACTCAATTGGCTCAAGAGACAGTTTGATGATAGAAAGAAGTAGCTTCTGTCATGTATCTTTACTTATTTCCGTGCTTTTGAACAATTTGAAACATGTGTTTGCTTGTTGTACCATGTTGAATTATGTATTTGCTATGTCAATTGAGCACTGTTGAAACATGTTCCGTAGACTATTGGCTTTTTACCATAACCATGTATTTTGTAACGAAGGACGGTCAGTGTCTCATGCAATATATAATTAATACCATATGTTATGACGAGTTCAAAAATATTGTCATGTGCTAGAGTATGTGAAAACTAGTATGATCTAAGTTCAAATATGTGAAAACTGGCCATCTACGACTAAAACAATTCAAATTGGGTCATTTACTGTTAAAATAGTGTAATCAGCACTTAAACCCAATCTACAGAAGAACAAAGGGTGTTATGGTCATTTCATCATGTTTCAGCATCAGCCGCAGCTGCTACAGCACAACTATCAAACGGCTGCACTTCAGCTCCAACCTTCCAGCCACAGCTAGCAACTACAGCCGCTCCTTCCAGCTGGAGCCGGTGCAGCTACAGCCGAAGAAGTTGTAGCCCAAACAAACACACCCTAAAGTCTGTACGGATTACGATGGCTATAGCTGCATATTTTGACTATGAGATATGGCAGATGGATGTCAAAACTGCTTTCCTAAATGGAAATCTGAAAGAGGATGTATATATGATACAACCAGAAGGTTTTGTCGATCCAAAGAATGTCGGAAAGGTGTGCAAGCTTCAAAGGTCAATCTATGGTCTGAAGCAAGCATCAAGGATCTGGAATCAATGTTTTGATGAAGTGGTAAATGAGTTTGGCTTCATTAAAAATGACAAGGAAGCTTGTGTATACAAGAAGTTTAGTGGGAGCTCTATAGCGTTTCTAATCTTATATGTTGATGACATATTGTTAATTGCAAAATGATACAAAATTCCTTAGCAAAATAAAAGACTATTTGAAGAGTGTGTTGCCAATGAAAGACTTAGGTGAAGTTGCATATATATTGGACACAGAGAACTATAGAGATAGATCAAGACGTCTAATAGCACTAAGTCAGGGCACGTACATTGACAAGGTTTTAAAGAGGTTTAAAATGGAGAATGCTAAGAAAAGGTTTGCTCCCAATGTCACATGGCATATCACTTAGTAGAAATCAATGTCGATAGTTGATGAGCGAGTGCAAATGAGTGGAGTTCCATATGCCTCTACTATTGGGTCCATATGTATGCTATGATATGTATAAGACCGGATCTTTCTTATGCACTAATTGTTAGTAGCAGGTACCAGAGTGATCCAAGAGTGGCTCATTAGACAACAGTTTAAGAACATTCTTAAGTACTCAGAAGAACAAAGCACATGCTCCTTGTTTATGGAGGAGATGAAGAAATCATTGTAAATGGTTACACCGATGCTAGCTTCATGACCAATATAGATGACTATAAATCTCAATCAAGTTATATTTTCACACTTAATGATGGCTGATTGTTTGGAAGAGTTTCAAACAAAACACTGTTGCGGATTCTACGACAGAAGCAGAGTATATATCGCGGCTTCAGAAGCTTCAAAGGAGACATTCTGGATCAAGAAGTTTCTTGAAGAAGTTAGTGTGGTCCCAAATGTGATGAATCCAATGGCTCTATATTGTGATAATAGTAGAGCCGTTGCACAAGCAAAGGAACCAAGATCACACATGAAGACCAAACACATTGAACGCAAGTATCACATTATCCGACAATATGTTGAGAAGGGCTATATGAAAATTCTCAAGATTCACACGGATTTGAATGTGTCATACCCGATGGCGAAGGCTTTACCACGAGCAAAGCATGAGCAACATCGGATAGCCATATGTGTTAAGAGACTATGTAAATTGACCCTAGTGCTAGTTGGAGTCTATTAGAAATATGCCCTAGAGGCAATAATATTTGTATTATTTCATTTTTGTATTCATAATTAAAGAGTTTATATTCTATGCTATAGCTGTTATGATCCTGGAATATACGATTCAGTGGAAAACTCATATGCACGTGTGGAATGGTAAACAATTACATAAAAGGTTCCTAGTCTTCCCTCTAGGACTAGCTCAAGTGTTGTTGGTGATCAACTTTTCCGGATCTTAGGATATCATTGATTGTAAACGATAGTCCTAAAATAACATTGAGATTATGACATTGGTATAACAATCATATTCAATCGACCCAAACTTGTCTGTTATGAATTGAGTTTATATCGTGTGTAATCAATTGTAATAACATGGATTGTTAATGTGTGATTTTTCTCCTTAGACCATAAGAGTACCATAGTCACTTCTTACCGTACAGTGGACTTTGGGGTTGCTCAAACGTCACATGTAACACGGTGATCACAACGACAATTTATTGGCTCATCGAAAAGTTTGACAAGGGACTAGATAGCTAGAGAGTGGGATTTTCTCCTACGACAATGGAGAGATATTCTTAGGGCCCTCTCGGTGTGACAGTATCTAAAATTGTCTAGCTAGTCAAATGACTACGTTACGAGGATGCCGAAACACGACAACGAGAAAGAAGAAGAAAACCGGTAACGAGGAGAATGGTATAGTGAGCATGTGATGACTGAGGAGGATACCGATGCATCCCGGGTTATGTGAAGTATCGCGAAGAAAAGGGAACATCACATGATAACCAAAGGTTCACTCGAATATCATTCGTGTGCTCATAGGGATCGATATGGACATCCATGGTTCCACTATCTGTTATTGACTGAACGCTTTCGTTCATGTCTATGAGTTACCAAACCTACGAGGTCACAAGCTTAAGGTAATCACAATTTGCAGAGTGTTAGTAGGACGGGATTGATTAGAATATATTTTTTGAATTGTTTCATAAATATTCAAAATGGTTTTGAGAGGATAGAGAAGCATTTCGGGGTCACGAGAAGGGTTTTTTAGAGTATCAGGTAATACCGGGTATTGCCGATAATTAATATATAGGTGGAAATGTTTCCGGGGCTGCTAAATTATATATAATATGGTCTAGTAATTGTTAGAGGCACTACAAAAAAAAGACACATCCGTGACATTTTGGGCCGAACGAAATTTTTTTTCTGTCATACATATGACACTTCTATGACGATAATTGTGACAAAACCCGGTATCATCATAGATGTGGTGGGCTCCTACTTCTATGACAAAAAATCATGACAGAAAATGGGCTTTTCATCCTGGGCGGGCCGGAGACGCAGCTGCATGACATTCTTTGGGCCGTCCATGACGGAAAAACCGTGGTAGAAGCGAGGGGGAGGAAAATTTCGGGGAGTTGCCGGTTACGGTGGGAGAGCGATGCGCGTTTCTCTCATACAGGTACACGCGTGTGTGCGAGGCGTTGGCTCTAACTGAACCCGAGCGAGGCGTTGGGCTCTAACTGAACCCGAGCGATTGCACTGCATGCTACGCGTTAATGAACCCGAGCGATCGATCGATGGCTGTTAACTGAACCCGATGGAGCGATTCCTTCGCTATTGCTGCTAACTGAAGCCGATCAATTGGATGAACAGTGAGCATTGTGGGGGGATTTGGATGAACAGTGAGCGGTGGCGTTGCCTCTGGATGAACAGGAACCCGTGGTGTGGAGGGCTGGATGAACAGTAGACGGTGGAGGGGTGGCCGTGGAGGGGTGGTTGAACAGGACCCCGTGGTGTGGAGGGCTGGATGAACAGTAGACGGTGGAGGGTGGCCTTGGAGGAGTGGTTGAACAGGACCCCGTGGTGTGGAGGCTGGATGAACAGTAGACGGTGGAGGGGTGGCCGTGGAGGGGTGGTTGAACAGGACCCCGTAGTGTGGAGGGCTGGATGAATAGTAGACGATGGAGGGGTGCCCGTGGAGGGGTGGTTGAACAGTAGCCGGTGGAGTAGCGCACGGTGGAGGCTGGATGAACAGGAGCCCGTGGAGGCTGGAGGAGGTCGACGGTGGAGATGAACAGTATCCCCATGGTGTCCTATTTTGTGGTACGCCACACCCCTCCCCCCTATTTCGACCGTAGCGCTCCAACACAAGTCTGTTTCGTCCGTTTTGCGGTACGCCACACCCCTCCCAATCAACAGGACCCCCGTTTCGACCGTAGGAGGTCCGTTTCCTCCGTTTTGCGGTACGCCAGGCCCCTCCCGATCAACAGGACCCCGTTTCAAACGTGGCCGATCGAACACAAGGCCGTTTCCTCTGTTGTGCGGTACGCCAGGCCTCGTTTCCATTGCCTGTTCCATCCAAGCCCTCCCGATGAACACGACCACGCATTCCGTTCCGACCCAGCCGGTTGGCTCCCCATGAACACGACGATGATGCTGTTTCTCCTTTCCGACCCAGCCATGTACGTATGCGCGATAGGCATTAGAGACCCTGCCCGTATGTACGTACATGGCCGTCTTTTCTTTCCCTCGCCGTTGTACGTACGTGTACATGCTACGTGCGCGCCTCTACTACGACACGTGCATGCCTCTACTCCGACACGTGCGCGCCTCTACATCCACCAGTATATATGTATGTACATGTTCGTGACCAGAATGACAACGCATAGAGGAAATAGTCAAAGTCTCAAACAATTACAGGCAAAAACATTTGGCTAAACTTGTCAGAGTCTCAAACAATTACAGGCAAAAATAGTGGCATGGCTTCATTTTTACCAGGGACATTATATTAAGAACAGCTAAGGCTGCGTTCGGTTCACAGGTTTGGTGCAGGATTTTCGTAGGAACACAATTCCTACGGTATTCTTTCCCTTCCAACCGTTCGGAACATGGGAAAGGTGAATAGTGTTTCATAGGAAAGCTGGTCTGGTAGTACTGATTCCATCGGATTAGAAACATCCACGCGCTACTCATTTTTTGGGCGGAAGCCTGAGGCAGGCGCTCGCTGCCATGCGTTAGACAGGTTGCTATGCTGTGTTTGCCGGAATAAAAAAATCAACCTATGTGTGGTACGTGAGGTGACGACAAGAGTAGTCACTGTGCAGCTGAATAAACAAATAGCATCTCATACTGCCAAGCATGCTACTCTAAAAAACAAATCTGTACATTTCATAGTCCATCCAAACACATTCTCTTGAGAGTTTCCTACGGTTCGATGTTCCATAGTTTTATACCTACATTCCTTTCCTATTCCTCTATTTTCATCAAGACCTATGCTTTTTGCCCCTTTATTCTGACCGGAGCCTAAATATTTGGTATAAGGGCATGGGACAGTGGGTGCACCAGCAATACAGCACCATGTACGTAAACAGGGGCATGAAGTGGTGATTCATAGTTTGTTGCCCCGAGAAACAAACATCCAAGAAACATATCTGGGTAGGTCCCATTTTTGTTCACTCTAGCCACCTACTCCTATGTGTGGATAGCAAATCTAGTCCTGGTCATACCACTGTGTACAGCGTTACCCCTATATTTCCCTTTTCGACCAAGACACCGGTTGGATGACCAGTCTGTACTACTTTCATCCCCTTTCCTTCCTGTTTGTACCAAGTCCGATGTACATACTAAATTCCCCCACCCCCACTTTATTTGAATGACAAGTATTTTCGGACGGAGGGAGCACAAGATTCAACTCCATGAAGTAGCTTTACCTCTAACAATAGAAGAGAAAAAAAGGTGACATTGGACCATCCGATCGAGAGGGGCTGAGAGGTAGAAAATGATGCACATGCAGCGACGTAGCGAGCAGGGGAAGTAGAGCTAAGGCGGTTTCGAACGAAGATATACCTGAAGGTCGTCGGGATGTGGATAGGTGGGTGGCGGGAGGCCGGATATGCCCACAGGCAACGACGAAGGGATCGGAGGACCTCCCGCGTCGGCGCTCGGCCAGAGATAACGGTGCGGCCGGCAGTGGGTCTCCTCCCTCGCTGTCGACGACGGCCTAAACGCTGCCCCTCCTCCCCTTCACGGGCGGAGGGGGATATGTCCAATCTGTAACCAGC
The DNA here is from genome assembly GCA_963921465.1 of Triticum timopheevii. NCBI lineage: Eukaryota > Viridiplantae > Streptophyta > Magnoliopsida > Poales > Poaceae > Triticum > Triticum timopheevii. Next base: position 107,777,973 of record OY997266.1, read on the forward strand.
AGTGAGGATAGAAAGCCAGTGTTTTTTGAAGGGAGAAAGATAGGGTTACTACCCCTATCTTGTTTAGATCTGGAGAGGATGAGAGTGTGTGAATAGAGCAGCCCTAGCAAGCAAGCGCGGAGGCTCTGGCCTATATATAAGTAGTGGGGTAGTTTTCCTTTTTCACTCCATCAAAACAATCGTTTAAAATTGTGTACTACTACATGCCAGGTCACGGTTTTTTTTAGTTGTTGATTGTTTTTTGAGATAGCTACCCGCTTGTTCCAAGTGGTGTTACGGTGTGCCAGGTCGCACTTTGTATCGTTCAAGTCTGGTAGTACTACAAGTCCCTCCATTAAATGAGCAACCACCCCCTCGTAAAAATTGTGAACAAGCCCACGGCTAAAATTAGCGGAAACGTGGGTTGCCCCAACATGCATTATTATTTATATTTTCTACTCCCTCCGTTCCTTAATATAAGTCTTTTTTATTAGCCACACCTAAGACAAGAATTTTTTATTAGCAGTGAACCCCACATGTCATAGACACAAAAATTGTGGCAAGATTCCCTTAGGCAAGCCAAAGTGTGTCTAACAATTTGAGTAACTCAGGTTAGGCAAGTGTGGGAAAAATAATGTGGCAACATAAGACAAACATAGTCACAATCCAAACATCCCCGTGATTTTTTGTGACATGCATGAAAATTTGGTTAGTTAAATTTATAGTCAAAATTTGGCAAGGTGCATCAAATCAACACATGCAAGTATCAAAAGGAAAGTCACGGCATGCATGCATGCGTTGTACTCCCTCCGTTTCCAAATATGAGTCTTTTCAAAGATTGCAACAAGTGACTACTCCCTCCGTTCCTAAATGTAAGTCTTTTTAGGGATTCCACTACAAACTACATATGGATGTATATAGACATATTTTCGAGTGTAGATTCACTCATTTTGTTTCGTATGTAGTTCATAGTGAAATCTCTAAAAAGACTTATATTTTGGAACGGAGGGAGTACATACGAAGCAGAATATGTCTACTCTTACATACGAAGTAGCCCATTTGAAATGTGCAAAAAGACTTTTATCGAATGCAGTGCTTTGATGTGTCGCGTAAACTCGTACAAGACCGAGAAATTTGATTACTACGATGCCCTCTCCCTCGCGGACTAAGCTCCGGTGCCTTAACTGCACCTGCCTTTGGCTGCATGACAGGTGGGCCAACCACCTGTTGGGCCCACCTGTCATGGACGCAAAGGCAGGAGCGGTAAGTAGAAGCTTTTGCTACACGCTATCCCTCCCGCACGAGGTGGACGGACATGCAGCAGTGGATTCGATACTGTAGAAGTAGGAGTAACATCATTGTTCATCTTCTCGAAGAGGCGAAGAGCCAAGTGCAAGCCGAATATGGCAGTTGCGAACGCTCGCGTGGTGCGGTTCCTTGGAGTACTAGCCAGGCTCTTGCATGAGACAAAATTGCTATTGTTTAACAATTAAACTCCATTATCCATTGGTTGATACTCATTCTGCATAGGTCCACGCACTTAGCACCGTTTCCTCCTGGGGTCACCAATGTTTATTTGCTAATTAATAGCATTCCATGCAATGAACTAGCCATTGCAAGTCATTAAAAGCATGCACACCTCTCATCTCTTATTGGTTGATACGTATGTCAAGAAACAAGAAACAAGGTAGAAGTTAATGCACCGCGCCTAAGTGTTTTGGGACTATTTGGTTTTTGTAAGATGACTTACACACCTAGACAGAGGGAGTAGTATAGACGTGTAAACCGGAAAGGAGTATTTGCCTTTCTAGAGATTTCAACAAGTGACTAGACTTCGGCTCAAAAAAAAACAAGTGACTAGACTACACCGTGTGCAGTACCCCCTCCCTTCCGGTTTATAGGGATCAAATCTCAAATCTCATGAACCAAGGCATTTTGCGATTGGAGGAATGTATCTCGTACATTACAAAACTACCCTAATTAAACTCATGCATTAATTACGTAGTTCTCTCGTTTTCCTCTCCACCTTGGTCGCGGTGCACAATATTGAGAGAGTGCTTGGATACGTTTTAGTCTCATGACTAAAAGTAGTGGGACTAAAACTTGTTAGCCTCATCCATGCTTGGATCCAAATACTAAAGAGACTAAAATCAAGTTGATGACATTTCAATTCATCCGGGCATGCATGCCATCCACCAAATCACAGCGAGGTGCTACAGTCGAGACTCACCTGTCACCCCGGTGTGGCCGTCATGACCCATCATATCACAAAACCCACACCTTTACCAGCAGTGGTAAGGTGGCCTCCAAGTTAGACTGGACGAAGCAACCATCATTTCATTGGAACGCTCGTTCAAGCCCTTTCTTCCCTTTCTTGAAGAAAACCTCACTCCAGGCTACTCACTTCTGCCATTTTTCTTCTCTACCGACGAAGGAAAGGTGGGCGAATCAGTTATGCTGCTATATTTTCATTCCAATAATCTTCTTTTTGTGAAGCACCGACCGATTCTCACATCCTATTCTTTTCCCGTTTTCATTGCGATTGTGGTTTCCTTTCGATTGCTTTTTGTTTGTTAGTTCATTGATGGATCCTGGAGCACTAGGCAAGAGTCGTCGGCGGACAACCCACTGGAGATAGCGATCTCCAGGAAGCGAGCACCGACCAACGAGTTGACCATGTTGGCGGGCCAACCCATGGAGATGAAGAACTCCAAGAAACAAGCACTGGCCAAAGAGTTGAGGACGTTGGCGGATGAACTCCTCAAAGAAAGTTGGAAGAACAGCAAGGGCCCCACCGTGCCTACCCCAGGAGCTCTCATTGCCACCTATGTGAGGCTCAAGACCGAATTTGACGAGATAGTCGCCGTTGAGAAGCAGTATTCCCCTAGCAAGGTGATGGCCCCCATCGAGGACGAGGAGATGGCCCCCGGAGGGATGAGATCCCCCGGTGAGCTGCACAAGGTAAAAAATAATGGCTTATTACCATAGTTGTGGTTTTTGATTATTTGCAATGTGCTTGCTTTTTGATTATTTGCACTGTGCTTGCTAATATGTTAGTGTTGTGCAGGTGCCGGTGGTTGTCCTTGATGATTCCGATGTCGTGGCCAGTCCTGTTGGCATCGCCCCGGAGATCGATTCCGATGCCGCTGTCCATCCTGTGGACATCGCCCCAGAGATCGATTCTGATGTCGCGGTCAGTCCTGTGGACATCGCCCCAGAAATCAATTCCCATGCCGTTGTCTGTGCTATGGTCATTGCCCGAGAGATCGATGACAAGAAATAGTTGGTCGCGCTAATCCTTCAGCGTAGTTTGCATTGCCCTGTGTTTAATTACCAGAACGATGCATGTTATCAAACCATCTTAGGGCTAGTGCACTGTCTTGTGTGGGCGGATCTTGCTACTTTTGTTTGATAGTGAATCATGCGATGAATCATGCGAACCCTCTCTGAGTTATGGAAACAGATGTATCCTCACCAGCTTTTGATGTAATATATGGCATGCTTAGATGTAAGTTTGAATTCTTTACCATATCAGCAGGGCTTGTTTGATGATTCTTGGTGTTAGTAGGCTAGCTACTGTGCGAGCTATAGTACTTGCAAAACACTCACCGAAGAGAAACGATGGGGCTGATGAGCTCGTGGTACGCTTATACTTATCCCTCGTCGATTGACCAATAGCCCTAGCTCCTAAAATTGTAGTCTTAGCGATCGATCAGACAATAGTCGACATACATTCAGGCCTCATTTGGTTCATAGGGTAGGAAAATCGTAGCAAAAGTATAGAGACGTGCAACACAAAATCATAGCAGTGCAGAGACGTACTCCCTCCGTTCCAAAATAGATGACCTAGGCGGGCTAGTTTGGCCTAGTGGGTTTCAGTGATATGACGTGGTACAGTGCTGTCCAGTCTTCGCGTGTGGTAGCAGTATTGCGGGTATAGTAAGTTTTCTTGAAGAAGCGGAATTCAACGAAGTCATGATGGTTCCTTCGTCCGAACAACTTACGGTGGGAAAGGTTGGGTCTGCAATACGACCGGGGTAGACCAGGATAATTTTGTGCATGGCAGGTGGACCAGGATGGTCGACGTCCCACATGTCGGCGAATGAAAGTATTCTTTCCGATATAGAGGACGAGCAACGAGTATTCATTGTTTATTTTTGATGAAAGCTATTGTCTCCACTGTTACTCCTTGACTTTGTCAATGCCTCTCTCTCCTCCACATAAGCGGGGACTACTTGCTATGCATGCAGCGGGCAGCTGGCGTCTTGATGGGCCAGGGCGGTGTGAGCGGGCTACGGAAGCAGTCCGGACTCCAGCATGGCCCACCTCACATTATCACCATATATTTCTTGGAGTCCGTGCGCGGTGGGCGGGCGATCTCTTCTCCCTCCCCCATTTCTCTCTTCTCATCCGACGCCTGCCGAGCGAATAGATTTCGGCTATCGATGGTTTATTCAATTATGGTCCCACATGTCAGTGAAATTGCAAGACAACGCGTGTCCCCTTTGGTGAGCGGCGTGCGAGCCGGACTGTCGGGGTTGCGATGCGTACGAGTCGTAAGTGTGCCGCCTTTTCCTTTAGAACTTGCAAAGCGTAACATTTTCGCGCGATCGATCGATAGAAATCCAGAACAAAATGACGAGGGTGGTGCTTTCCCGCTCGATAGGCGGCCTAGTTCGAGTGATATGACGTGCTACAGTTCCATCCACTTGCTCCATTTTTATGTAAGCAAGAGTTTACACTCGTACGCGGGAGGAGTGCGAAACATCGCGAATCTGATTTTGATCGAGGGATAACTGTTCCCTGCCAAATAATGGAGGATTGTTAGCAATTATAGCATGATAGTTAGGGCATCTCCACAGCTGGCCCACAAATTTACACCGGCATCTGTCCGAGGACACTGATGGATGCCATCCGATGCTGCCCGCATACCTTTCGACAACTATATGAACTAACCGGACGAAATTCGTGCAAACAAAGCAAATTTCAAATTAACCGGATGAAATTCATTACATTTCAAAAACTTTTCCTACAAACTGGACGAAATTCATTACATATTTCGCACAAACCGTACTAAACCTACTGTAAACCTAATCTAAACGATCGCCGGCACCCGACCACCATGTCCGACCATGAACCCGAGAAAGCCGGCCATTGCCTTTGCCTCCTCCTCATCCGCCTCGATAACCTCCTCCTCCGGCCGGAGCACAAGGTTACGAAGATTTCCGCCTCCACGTCGCCGTCAAGTGGCTAATGGCCGCCGATGTTTACCCCACCAAGCTTGGCGTCGACTGAGTGGAGTAGCGGTGGCCTTCCCGGGACAAGAGCGGCGGCGACCTACCGTGTACTACTCTTCCTCGCTGCCGGCTACGCCCGCGCCCGCGCGCCGGTGATGTCTACTACACAACCTTCTTCTTGTAGACGTTGTTGGGCCTGCAAGTGCACAGGTTTGTAGGACAGTAGCAAATTTCCCTCAAGTGGATGACCTAAGGTTTATCAATCCATAGGAGGTGTAGGATGAAGATGGTCTCTCTCAAGCAACCCTGCAACCAAATAACAAAGAGTCTCTTGTGTCCCCAACATACCCAATACAATGGTAAATTGTATAGGTGCACTAGTTCGGCAAAGAGATGGTGATACAAGTGCAACATGGATAGTAGATATAGGTTTTTGTAATCTGAAAATATAAAAACAGCAAGGTAGCAAGTGGTAAAAGTGAGCGTAAACGGTATTGCAATGATAGGAAACAAGGCCTAGGGTTCATACTTTCACTAGTGTAAGTTCTCTCAACAATAATAACATAGATAGATCATATAATAAGCCCTCAACATGCAACAAAGAGTCACTCCGAAGCCACTAATAGTGGAGAACAAACGTAGAGATTATGGTCGGGTACGAAACCACCATAAAGCTATTCTTTCGGATCGATCTATAAAAGAGTTCGTACTAGAATAACACCTTAAGATACAAATCAACCAAAACCCTAATGTCACCTAGATACTCCATTGTCACCTCAAGTATCTGTGGGCATGATTATACGATATGCATCACACAATCTCAGATTCATCCAACCAACATAAAAGTACTTCAAAGAGTGCCCCAAAGCTACTACCGGAGAGTCAAGAACGTGTGCCAACCCCTATGCATAGGTTCCCAATGTCACGAAACCCGCAAGTTGATCACCAAAACATACATCAAGTGGCACATGATATCCCATTGTCACCACAGATAATCACGGCAAGACATACATCAAGTGTTCTCATAAAGACTCAATCCGATAAGAAAACTTCAAAGGGGAAACTCAATTCATCACAAGAGAGTAGAGGGGAGAAACATCATAAGATCCAACTACAATAGAAAAGCTCGGGATACATCAAGATTGTGCCATAGAGGAACACGAGAGAGAACATGAGAGAGAGAGAGAGAGATCAAACACATAGCTACTGGTACATACCCTCAGCCCCGAGGGTGAACTACTCCCTCCTCGTCATGGATAGCGCTGGGATGATGAAGATGGCCTCCGGTGATGGGATCCCCCTCCGGCAGGGTGCCGGAACGGGGTCCCGATTGGTTTTTGGTGGCTACAGAGGCTTGCGGTGGTGGAACTCCCGATCTATCTTCTGTTCTGGAAGTTTTAGGTACGTAGGTTTATATGGGTGCAGGGAGAACGTCGGTGGAGCTACGGGGGCCCCACGAGGCAGGGGGCGCGCCTAGGGGGGAGGGCGCGCCCCCCACCCTCGTGAGCACCTCCCGTATCTTCTGACGTGGGCTCCAAGTCCATCAGGTGGGTTTCCTTCCAAAAATAACTTCTCTAGTTGATTTCGTTCCGTTTTGACTCCGTCTGATATTCCTTTTCCTCGAAACACTGAAATAGGCATAAAACAGCAAATCTGGGCTGGGCCTCTGGTTAATAGGTTAGTCCGAAAAATAATATAAAAGTGGATAATAAAGCCCAATATTGCCTAAAACAGTAGATAAAGTAGCATGGAGCAATCAAAAATTATAGATACGTTGGAGACGTATCAAGCATCCCCAAGCTTAATTCCTGCTCGTCCTCGAGTAGGTAAATGATAAAAAAGAATTTTTGATGCGGAGTGATACTTTCGCATAATTTCAATGTAAATATCCTTAATTGTGATACGAATATTCGGATCTGAAAGATTCAAGACAAAAGTTCATATTGACACAAAAATAATAATACTTCAAGCATACTAATCAAAAAAATCATGTCTTCTCAAAATAACATGGCAAAAGAAAGTTCATCCCTACAAAATCGTATAGTTAAGCTATGCTTCATTTTCGTCACACAAAGATGTTCCCAACTTCTATACCCCCGATGACAAGCCAAGCAATTGTTTCATACTTAAATAATCTCAAACTTTTTCAACCTTCACGCAATACATGAGCGTGAGCCATGGATATAGCACTATGGGTGGAATAGAATATGATGATGGGGATTGTGTGGAGAAGACAAAAAAGGAGAAAGTCTCACATCGACTAGGCATATCAACGGGCTATGGAGATGCCCATCAATAGATATCGATGTGAGTGAGTAGGGATTGCCATGCAATGGATGCACTAGAGCTATGAATGCTCAACAAAAGAAAACTAGTGGGTGAGCATCCAACTTGCTTGCTCACGAAGACCTAGGGCATTTGAGGAAGCCCATCGTAGGAATATACAAGACAAGTTCTATAATGAAAAATTCCCACTAGTATAAACAAGACAATTTATGAGACTCACTATATGAAAAACATGGTGCTACTTTGAAGAACAATATATGAGACTCACTACATGAAGAACAAGGTGCTACTTTGAAGCACAAGTGTGGAAAAAGAGATAGTAGCTTTGCCCTTTTTATTTATTTTATTCTTTTGGGCCTTTCTTTTTTTTGGCCTTTCTCTTTTTTTTGGGCCTTTTTTTTGGCCTTTCTTCTTTTTTTTGGGCAATGCTCTAATAATGATGATCATCACACTTCTATTGATTACAGCATAAGGATTACAACTCGTAACTTAGAACAAGATATGACTCTATATGAATGCCTCTGGCGGTGTACCGGGATGGTGCAATGAATCAAGAGTGACATGTATGGAAAATAATGCATGGTGGCTTTGCCACAAATACGATGTCAACTACAAGATCATGCAATGGCAATATGACAAAAGTAATGTATGTCATGATGATGATGGAAGTTGCATGGCAATATATCTCGGAATGGCTATGGAAATGCCATGATAGGTAGGTATGGTGGCTGTTTTGAGAAAGATATAAGGAGGTTTATGTGTGATAGAGCGTATCGTATCACGGGGTTTGGATGCACCGGCGAAGTTTGCACCAACTCTCAAGGTGAGAAAGGGCAATGCACGGTACCGAAGAGGCTAGCAAAGGCGGAAAGGTGAGAGTGCGTATAATCCATGGACTCAACATTAGTCAAAAGAACTCATATACTTATTGCAAAAATTTATAAGTCATCAAAAATCAAGTACTACGCGCATGCTCCTAGGGGGGTAGATTGGTAGGAAAAGACCATCGCTCGTCCCTGACCGCCACTCATAAGGATGCACAAGCTAGGTACACTTCATGTTTCAAATTTGTTACATAACTTTAACCATACGTGCATGCTACGGGACTTGCAAACTTCAACACAAGCATTCTTTAAATTCATAATCACCCAACTAGCATGACTATGATATTATCACCTCCATATCTCAAAACAATTATCAAGCATCAAACTTATCTTAGTATTCAATTCATTCAAAAGAAAGTTTCACATATCTTGAACACCAAGTATATTAACATTAAGAAAATTACCATGCTATTAACGACTCCCAAAATAATCTAAGTGAAGCATGAGTGTTCATGTATTTCTTCAAAATAAAACCACCATTGTGCTCTAAAAGATATAAGTGAAGCACTAGAGCAAACATTATCACGCTCAAAAGATATAAGTGAAGCACATAGAGTATTCTAACAAATTCCAATTCATGCATGGCTCTCTCAATTAATAATTTCAGATCTTGATACTTTATTCAAACAGCAAGCAAAGCTAAAGAAAACTACATTGCAAGGATAGCACAACTCATGTGAAGAAGCAAAACTTAGGCTCAACTGATACTAACCGATAGTTGTTGAAGAAGAAAGGTGGGATGCCTACCGGGGCATCCCCAAGCTTAGATGCTTGAGACTTCTTGAAATATTATCTTGGGGTTCCTTGGGCATCCCCAAGCTTGAGCTTTTGTGTCTCCTTAATTCCTCTCATATCATGGTTTCTCTTTTTATCAAAAGCTTCATTCACAACAAACTCAACAAGAACTCGTGAGATCGGTTAGTATAAACCAATACAAAACCTTATCATTTTCTACTGTAACAAATCACTAACATTATTATTCAACATTGCATACTAAATGCCTCTGCATATTTAATACTCCTATCATCAAATAGAATCATTAAACAAACAAACATATGCAACGCAAACATAACAGCAATCTGTCAAAACAGTATAGTATGTAAAGAATGCAAGAGTATCAATACTTCCCTGACTCCAAAAATTATGAACTAAAATTCCCACTGTAATGAATTTATCAGAGCTCAATATGCAAAAAGATTCAACGTTATACCATGCTCTGACTTTTCTAGGGAATTTTTGCAACAGCAGTAAACTTTCTGTTTTCAAACAGCAACATGCATACTAGCAAAATAAGCATGACAAAGGCTATCCTTGACTTTCTTATTGAAACTAAAGAGGCAAAACACAATTCTAACTAACATAAAGCAAAAACTAACAAAAGAAATTGACGCTCCAAGCAAAACACATATCATGTGGCGAATAAAAATATAGCTCCAAGTAAAGTTACCGATGAACGAAGACGAAAGAGGGGATGCCTTCCGGGGCATCCCCAAGCTTAGTTGCTTGGTTGTCCTTGAATATTACCTTGGGGTGCCATGGGCATCCTCAAGATTAGGTTCTTGCCACTCCTTATTCCATACTCCATCGAATCTTTACCCAAAACTTGAAAACTTCAACCACACAAAACTCAACACAAGACGCGTAAGCTCCATTAGTATAAGAAAATAAAACCACCACTTAGGTACTGTAATGAACTCATTCTAAATTCATATTGGTTCAATATACACTGTACTCCAACTTATCTATGGTTCATACCCTCCGATACTACTCATAGATTCATCAAAATAAGCAAACAACACATAGAAAACAGAATCTGTCAAAAACAGAACAGTCTGTAGTAATCTGTATAAAACGTATACTTCTGTAACCCCAAAAATTATGAAATAAATTGCTGGACCCGAGTAATTTGTCTATTAATCATCTGCAAAAAGAATCAACCTAAAAGCGATCTCCAGTAAAAATGGCAGCTAATCTCGTGAGCGCTAAAGTTTCTGTTTTTCACAGCAAGATCACATAAACTTCACCCAAGTCTTCCCAAAGGTTCTACTTGGCACATTATTGAAACAAAAAGCTATAAGACATGATTACTACAGTAGCATAATCATGTGGACACATAAAAACAGTAAGGATAAATATTGGGTTGTCTCCCAACAAGCGCTTTTCTTTAATGCCTTTTAGCTAGGCATGATGATGACAATGATGCTCACATAAAAGATAAGAATTGAAACATAACGGGAGCATCATGAAGCATATGACTAGCACTTTTAAGTCTAACCCACTTCCTATGCATAGGGATTTTGTGAGCAAACAACTTATGGGAACAATAATCATCTTGCATAGGATGGCACAACAAGCATAACTTCAGGAATTTAAGCACATAGAGAGGAAACTTGACATTATTGTAATTCCTACAAGCATATGTTCCTCCCTCATAATAATTTTCAGTAGCATAATGAATGAATTCAACAATATAACCAGCACCTAAAGCATTCTTTTCATGATCTACACGCATAAAAAATTTACTACTCTCCTCATAGCAAACTTCTTCTTTATAGCATATGTATCATCACAATAATCATCATAGATAGGAGGCATGCTTTCATCATAGTAAATTTTCTCATCAAAGCTTGGGGGAAAAAATATATCATATTCATCAAACATAGCTTCCCCAAGCTTGTGGCTTTGCATATCATTAGCATCATGGATATTCAAGGAATTCATACTAACAATATTGCAATCATGCTCATCAAATAAAAACATTCTATAGATTTCTTCTTCTAGCACTTGAGCACAATTTTCCTTTCCATCATACTCACGAAAGATATTAAAAAGGTGAAGTGTTTGGGACAAACTCAACTCCATTTTTTTGCAGATTTCTTTTATAAACTAAACTAGTGATAAAACAAGAAACAAAAAGATTCGATTGCAAGATCTAAAGATATACCTTCACTTACCTAGCCTCCCCGGCAACGGCACCAGAAAAGAGCTTGATGTCTACTACACAACCTTCTTCTTGTAGACGTTGTTGGGCCTACAAGTGCACATGTTTGTAGGACAGTAGCAAATTTCCCTCAAGTGGATGACCTAAGGTTTATCAATCCGTAGGAGGCGTAGGATGAAGATGGTCTCTCTCAAGCAACCCTGCAACCAAATAACAAAGAGTCTCTTGTGTCCCCAACACACCCAATACAATGGTAAATTGTATAGGTGCACTAGTTCGGTGAAGAGATAGTGATACAAGTGCAATATGGATAGTAGATATAGGTTTTTGTAATCTGAAAATATAAAAACAGCAAGGTAGCAAGTGGTAAAAGTGAGCGTAAACGGTATTGCAATGATAGGAAACAAGGCCTAGGGTTCATACTTTCACTAGTGTAAGTTCTCTCAACAATAATAACATAGATAGATCATATAATAAGCCCTCAACATGCAACAAAGAGTCACTCTGAAGCCACTAATAGCGGAGAACAAACGTAGAGATTATGGTCGGGTACGAAACCACCATAAAGCTATTCTTTCGGATCGATCTATAAAAGAGTTTGTACTAGAATAACACCTTAAGATACAAATCAACCAAAACCCTAATGTCACCTAGATACTCCATTGTCACCTAAAGTATCCGTGGGCATGATTATACGTTATGCATCACACAATCTCATATCCATCCAACCAACATAAAAGTACTTCAAAGAGTGCCCCAAAGCTACTACCGGAGAGTCAAGAACGTGTGCCAACCCCTATGCATAGGTTCCCAAGTGTCACGAAACCCGCAAGTTGATCACCAAAACATACATCAAGTGGCACATGATATCCCATTGTCACCATAGATAATCACGGCAAGACATACATCAAGTGTTCTCATAAAGACTCAATCCGATAAGAAAACTTCAAAGGGGAAACTCAATTCATCACAAGAGAGTAGAGGGGGATAAACATCATAAGATCCAACTACAATAGCAAAGCTCGGGATACATCAAGATCGTGCCATAGAGGAACACGAGAGAGAACACGAGAGAGAGACATCAAACACATAGCTACTGGTACATACCCTCAGCCCCGAGGGTGAACTAATCCCTCCTCGTCATGGATAGCGCCGGGATGATGAAGATGGCCTCTGGTGATGGGATCCCCCTCCGGCAAGGTGCCGGAACGGGGTCCCGATTGGTTTTTGGTGGCTACAGAGGCTTGCGACGGTGGAACTCCCGATCTATCTTCTGTTCTGGAAGTTTTAGGGTACGTAGGTTTATATGGGTGCAGGGAGAACGTCGGTGGAGCTACGGAGGCCCCACGAGGCAGGGGGGCGTGCCCAGGCGGGAGGGCGAGCCCCCCACCCTCGTGAGCACCTCCCGTATCTTCTGACGTGGGGTCCAAGTCCATCAGGTGGGTTTCCTTCCAAAAATAACTTCTCTAGTTGATTTCGTTCCGTTTTGACTCCGTCTGATATTCCTTTTCCTCGAAACACTGAAATAGGCATAAAACAGCAAATCTGGGTTGGGCCTCCGGTTAATAGGTTAGTCCCAAAAATTATATAAAAGTGGATAATAAAGCCCAATATTGCCTAAAACAGTAGATAAAGTAGCATGGAGCAATCAAAAATTATAGATACGTTGGAGATGTATCAGCCGGCTTCGTGGTCGTGGCGGCGGAGGGCGGCCCGGGGGTGCCGGCGATCTCCTTCATTTGCTCCTGCGACAGTACGTCGAAGAGAGCTTTGGAGCGCGCCCGGAGCGGAGCCGCCGATGTCCCTCGTCTGCTCCTGCGACAGTACGTCCAAGAGAGCTTCAGAGCGCCACGAGGCCATGGTTGAAGTGGTGTCGATAGAAGGAAGGGACCAGAGGAGAATAAGTGTGGGTCTTTGGCTATGGCTGGGAGTTGGGGCTCAAGTTAATATAGCGGGCAAATGGCAATGAGCCACGGCAGACGGATGGACAACTGGTGCCGGAGTAGGTTCGTCGGGCGTGAATGCGGACGCTGCTTCAGTGACTTAACTGCAGATGTGTTTGGGTGTCTGACATGTGGGCCCAACGGGCGTCTGGCCCGCATGTCAGTGACACACCAATTGCACCTGCAGTTAAGTCCAGTGAATGCGGCATTGACATTCTGGAGAGATGGTGACCGTTTCAGGCGCTTGCGGACTGTTTGACTGGTCAACGATACAAATACGAAGCTATACACTGAGCCAGCAACCGTATAATCACCATATCTCGTATACAATGATCAAAGTGAGCTATCAAGACAAGTTCGATGACCGCCAATGCATTTTACTCGGTAATAAATGACCAGGATTGAAGGGGAATCCTAATTTGCTTCGTCTTCTGTCCTTGAGCTCTTGACAAACCAATGCACTATACGGTTGTCTGGCCACTCAACCCCAGAGCTCTCACCAAGCGTCGTTCATGCCACCGCGCCGCACACTAACCGGTAAGGCAGCGATGGCATCTCGCCGCACTGAGTTCCTCACCGCCCACGAATGCACACAAAATGGTAGGGAAGCGATGGCATCCCGCCGTGCCGAGTTCATCGCCGCTCGCGACCTCACAACTATATGGGAGGAATTTGAAGATGCCAAGGCCGAATGGGCGGTAGAGCAAGAGGCGGCCAAAGCCGCACAGATGGAGCGGAAAAGTCAGAAAGCACTCAAGAAAAGAGAGGCCCATCGCCGCAAGAAAGAAAAGGACGCACGCGCTGCTGTGGAGAGGTTGGTGGAGATCCAAGCATGGTGGGGTTTCGCCGACAAAGCCGGGAAGGAGAACGACGGCGTCTGGCCAGCATGTGAGAAGTAGTAGTACTAGTAGTTAGTGTGTGTGTCTGTGTCTGAGTACGAGCATGTACCAGTACTACTAGTAACTACTGTAGTTTTTAGAGCAAATTACCAGTACATTAGCCTAGACTAAATGGAAAAATTCCTATCCTATGCATCAAATGGCATCGCTTTCTCTATAGGAATTGAGATGCATGTCATCTCACTTCCTATGATTTTCATATTCCTATCCTATGAACGAAAGGAGGCCTCTGTTGGAGTAAATACTGTAGCTAGGAGTACTGCTGGTACAGTAGTTTTCTTCAAGAAGCGGAATTCAACGAAGTCATGATGGTTCCTTCGTCCGAGCAACTTCAAAGTGGGAAGTGGGCCTGTGATTTGACGGCTCATTAGTCATTGTTACTACGGCGCGACGACCTGGGTGACTCTCCCTTGGAGTTCTACGTGCATGGCAAGTGGACCAGGATGGTCGACGTCCCACATGTTGGCGAACGGAAGTATTCTTTCTGATATCGAGGAGCAAGGAAACCGCGTGGTATAGTACCACTGCTGATTGGTTCGCAAAAAAATAGTATCACTGCCGATTTATAATTATTTTTTATTTCTGATGAATGCTAGCATTTCAACTCTTACGACGAAGGGTGCCAAACACGGCACGTGCTGGATGTCCCACACGTCAGCGAAAGGAGTGGGACATGAATAGCATGGTAGAGCCCAGCGTAAAAAAATAGCGTGGTAGAGCGTCTCCACTTCTTCCACTTCTGGGTCAGAGACCACACGTAGTAGTACTTAGTTGTATGAACGATACAAAGTGCGACCTGGAGAGAAAGACACGTCTAGTTGGAAGGTCTTGGGGCATACACGTAAACAAATATAAAAGTTAATATGTGCCTCCAACTAATATAGTAGTAGTAGAGTACTTAGGCACGTACTCCATAACATCACCATGCATTGCACGTACAACATTTAGTGGTAGTACGTAGTAAGAGACAAATGCCGCCCAAGAGTTCCCTTCTCGACCTACTTTTGGGTGTTTGGTAGAGTGTATGGAGGGTGCATGAGTCCACACTAGTTTAGCACAAATACACTAGAAGCATGCATGAAGAGAGCATGCATGAAGAGGGGTGTTGAGTTGAGCATGCATGAAGAGGGAATAACTATGCTGAGACGAGAACGCAACCAAACACACCCTGTATGCCACGCATGTTCATACCATTTGTGCCTTTCTACTTCACTTACTGCGCTACATTCCTCAGGTTCGTACGTCCACTCCTGGGTACATGTCCGTCTCGTAGTTCCAGTGCCACGTGTTCTTCATATAGATGGAACGATCATTGCATAACACGTGCGCCTTGATGCTAGATGTCTCGCGTGTTGGCAAAAGGATGAACAAAGCTAACGTAAAAAAATAGAGTGGAAGAACATAGATTCTGGACGACCGAGAAGGAGCAAGGAACCTCGTGGTGGAGCGTCTGCACTCATAATATTTAATATTATTCAGCGATATAAAATTAACCAATCATCTCCACAGTGGACTAGAAGAGTACTAAACACGGCAGCCTAGTGTAGTTACATCATACTAGTATATGGCTAACCCACGCTATCACCATATTTCTTGGCTTCCGTGCGACACCTATCTCTAGTAATCCAGCAGCCTGTATCGCTTCTCCCTCCTCGTCTCAATCAAAGTGCGGCGGGCTGGCGTTTCTGCCGTCTATTGAGGTCGGTTAACTATCACATGTTAGCGACATGCCAAGAGCATTCTAAAAAAAAGTTCCTTTCACATTCCGTTTTCAAAAAGAAAAAATCCTTTCACGTATGAATTTGCTTGTATGCTTTGAGCAACTTGCATGTCCTATACTGCTCCTGTTTGATACTCTAACTTAGCTAGAGGTTAGACTAACTCATGACTAACCCTGAACTAACTATAGCCAAAGAGGTGTTTGGGTGATAGGGTTAGATTGACAATAAATGCACTTCATGGAGAGAGAAAAGTGATTTTTCAGTGGTCCGGATGAGAACTATCTCCAGTTAGCACCTCTTGGGTGGGATAGTTTTTTTTGGTGGGTTCGGTGCAACTTGCTCCAATTTAAACCCTCATGCTTGGATACTTTAGGGCTATTTGAGCCCCAACTAGATCAAACTAACTCTAACCCATGGATCCAAACAGGGCCTATGGCCAGTCTCAACGCGGAGCAGTCGCGTGCACCGGGAAGCGGCGCTCTCTCGGCCGTCGCGCCACTTCAAAGCCGGCGCCAGTGAGAGGTCGCCTCCGCTCTGGTCGGGCATTAATGCGGCACTGACACTCCATGGCGATGCTGACCGTTTCACGCAGGAAGCGCGTGCTGGCAAGGGAGTATAGGTTTTGAACCGTTTCAGGTGTAGTAGTAATGGTAGTTTGCAAAACTACTCAATTATTGCACTCAGTTTCCTAAGAAATTATGGTAAAAAACGTTACTCCACAGCCCGCTTCCCTTCTCCTTCCTGCTCGTGATTTACGTGGCCATGTTAACGTGGTTGTGTCAAAAATGTCACTTCCTGCTCGTGATTTGCGTTATATAATTACAAGCAAGATTCTCATGCATTGCACGGAACATCAATATGCATTTCTTTTACAAAACACCTGTTGTGATTGACCCATGTAGGAGTAATCCCATGTGTAAAAACTAATGATATCTCGAGAATTTTATCGAAAAATTGGTATCTCGAGAATGTCATCGAAAAAATGAAAGATGAGAGATAAGGCGAGGAGGAGTGGAGCGTGGTGGTGACTGGTGGTCGGAATGGGCGGAGGCATGGGGATGGACGGCGCCGGTAGGCGGCAGTGGCCACCATGCTTGCTAGATTGTTCCAGAGACTTATTCCTTTTTTAATTGCTGAGCAATGAGGTTGCGGGAGATAATGATGTGGAGAGAGGTGCGGGTATCTTTTGTAAAATTATCATAGTTTTCTTCCTATCCGTCAGATATAGATCATACGGTCTGTATTACAAGATGGCAGGCACACCATCATCGCCAACTCGTTTTTTTATAAGGGTATACAGATGATAAGTTTGTTGACTACTAAAGTAAAGTGGAATCTGCCAATGTTATGCAAGTAAATAAAGGTGATTGTTTATCATACGGGTAAGGTTGGATGAAGGGTGGTAGGAACAAATGCTCCGCCTAGAGAATGTGTGTGTGAGATGGAGTCTTAGTCTGTGTGGTGTGTGTGTGTGTGTGTGTGTGTGAGAGAGAGAGAGAGAGAGATGGAGTCTTAGTTTGTGTGTGTGTGTGAGAGAGAGAGAGAGAGATGGAGTCTAAGTGTGTGTGGGGGGGTGCGTGCGTGTGTGTGTTTGTGTGTGTGTGTGAGAGAGAGAGATGGAGTCCTGGTGTGTGTGGGGGGGGTGCGTGCGTGTGTGTGTGTGTGTGTGTGTGTGTGTGTGTGTGTGTGTGTGTGTGTGTGTGTGTCACGGGGTCCTCTGTGGCGGATGTAATTTAAGTGTGCATGGCTTCATCATAGAGAGGTGATGTGTATGGCAGAGGCCACCAACGATGGGGTGCGAGAGAGAAAATGCCCGTAGGAGGGAAGAGAAGGTGCGTGCGCGTGAGAGGAGTCGACATCGAGAGAATGTGTTTGTTCGAGAGACACCACGGAAGACTACTATATATCGATGGTGCATGTAGGCGGGAATTAAACAAAGGGATGGTCTTATTGGTTTCGGGAATATAGGGGAAGAGTGAGAGGCGCGCGGGGCAGGGGGGTAGCTAGAAGGAGATTGTTAAGTGTGAGTGTGTGTTTTGCCCATCCAGACAGAAGTTATGTGCACAAAAGAGGAGAACGATTCGATGTGGCGTTAGGATTGAGGGTAATTAACTACGTATTGAGACATAGAGACCTTGAACGTGCATGTGTGAGAGGTATACATGTATACGTGGGATGTGTGCGTGTGTGCGCGCACATGATCGAGATAAAAGAAAGAAGACATAAGTCCTAAGATCAACGACATGGGAGAGACGGATCGGTATGACAATATGCATGCATGTGAGAATGTAGGGAAGAAGGCCCGACAATTGAGCATGTGTTTTTGTCTTTAAGAGATTGTGGCGTGGGCTGGAGCATGCATCTATGGCGAGCAGAGGAGGTGAGGCACAACGATTGTGCAAAAGAGATCAACCTATAAATGCATATGTATGGATAGACATACATAGTGTGGGTGATAGGAAGCAAGACTCTGTGCGAGAAAGAAATGTTGACGGAGAAACTACAGATAGATAAAGAGATGGAGATGCTAGCTAGAGAGACATCCGTTAGTTTGGGTGTCGGAGATGACCGTCGGGTGGTTCAAAGGGTGAAGTTATATATGTGTGTGAGAGGGCACTTGACTGCATGTAGAGAGAAACATATGTAGTGTGCGTGATAGGAATCAAGAGTGAGGGCGAGAAAGAAGGTTGATGGAGAAACAGATAAATAGAAAGATAAAGATGCTAGCTAGTGTGCGCTAGAGATAGGAGTCGAGTGGATCAGAAGGCTGGGTTATGTGTGTGGGTGTGAGAGAGATAGAGAGAGGGTGCATGTGAGTCACATACAAACAAATATCAGAGAGAAATGAGATCCAGAGAGACGGAGTTTTGTGTCTGCGAGAGAGAAAGATATTTCACAACGAGAGTGATAGCTAGAGAGACATATGAGGGAACGCAAGATATCTCTAGGGAGAGAGGGTGTGTTTGAGCGACATACAAGAGAACAATGGAGAAATATGAGACCCTGGGAGACAGAGTTTGTGTTTGTGTGTGAGAAAGAGATATTGAAGAGGAAGAGTCGTAGGTTCTCATATCTAAGGAGCGAAAGACATCTCTGTATGAGGGGTGTGCGAGTGGCACACATGAAAATAGTTGAGAGAAATGAGACCCCGGGAGACAAAGTTTTGTGTTTGTGTGAGAGAAAGAGATTCCACATGGAGAATCATAGCTAGAGACACATAGCAGGGAGCGAGATATACTTAGAGAGAGATAGAGTGATGAAGGTCGAGGGAGAGAGTACCGTCAGTGTGTTACGAAGATAAAAGATCATTGTCGACATACAGGTAGCACGAGAGGTGCCTGAGAGACGATGAACGCGTATAGGTCCAGAGAGATAGTCCTATATAAGCATGAGTGATAGCTATATGAGACGAATATCTGGATTAAAGGGGATTCAAATATTTAAACTGGAGATCACGACATCGATAATATCATAACGCAAATTGGTGTATCAAACATGCATATTCATTTGAATTTGGGCACACGTGTAATGTTATATAGTTTATCAATATTGGTGATCCATAGATTCTTCAATTACAAACAATGCATGGTTTATATGCAATTAATGTCTAAACGGGATTACACTATATGTTGCGTGTGTGAAACACATTATACATGTTTGAGAAGTTAAAAAAACCCGCATTAAACACACATTAATTGGAGACATTTAGCGAGGAATGCATACATTGGATTTCAACATAAAGTGGTTTCAAATATTTGAAAATCCAAATTGATGGATACAAGCTTATGAATCTGAGATCATGCCATTTGTAAACCATATTTATGTATAAATGGTGTTGTGCTTTTGAAAGTATATATATAAAAAATGATGTATATAGAATGTACAATTGAAAATGGATCCCGCCCGAAAAAAATAGTAGAATACAAACGGGATTCGAATTGAGTTGGCACGGTAAACGTGCACTGTGCAAAATTTGAACAAAGCGGGGAAAGTCGCAGTAACCGCCCGAAACCAAAATCTGCGGGATGGAAATCACTACTGCCTATCCCTGCCGCGCAAAGCCTATCTGCTGGATTTCTATAGGTTTTGATAGGGGTAGGTTTGTAATTTCACCCAAACGTGACGTAACCGCCTCTCACCCGGATTCATACACGGTGGGCGCCAAAACATAGTGTGCCCTCGGCTGAAATTGACTCCCTCCCCGATTCATATTCATACACGGTGGGCGCCAAAAACAAACTCTCGTAGGAAAATATTCGGTGTATGCGAGATTACCGTCCTATCCCCAACCGACTAATGTTGTTGTGATGTAGTAGAAATTTGAAACGGGGCTAAGTTTGTAAATTTCCTCGCATTTGAGACAAGCGCACCCTGAATACATGGTTCCCCCCTTCCTCTCTACCTCCCTTTCCCCATTCGTACTCCGTGGGCGCCAAAACACCCTCTCCACCCCACCCTCCTCCGTCCACCGTCGTCCGCCACCCCATCCACTGTTGTCCTCCTCCACCATGCCGGAGCTAATACCCCGACACCGCCATCCATTACAAGAGATCGACCTCTCTCATCCACGCCTTCGGACAGGGATCCTTGCATCCCATCCTCTCGCTTCATCCCCGCCGTCGTCCACCTTGCCGGCGCCGCTCCTACGACCGTGTCGTCCACCGCGCCCCGCCGCCACCGTCTACCCTCCTAGATCTGCTTCCACGCCGCCGACAGCCATCGCTACCGCAGTACCGTCAAATTCTCACCAGATGCGTACACGGCGCCACACCAGAGGCGGTACTCTTTCGTATCTGCTCAACTTATTTATCGCAGCAAGAAAATAGATCGCCACTGCTTTACTCTGATTTCTTGTCTTGGTTGCGAAGTTGCCTTTGTCTGGTTTGCACCTTCAGATCCGCCATGGCACGCTCAACACTATACTCCCAATGCTTATGGTTTTCCCCTTTTATATTCCACACTAGTCAAATCACAGTAGACTAAATTTCAAAATTGGGTCAGTCGATTTTTCAGAGCTCGCCGGAGTTCGTCGGTGCGATCCAAGGGGCTCGGGTGGTTGTGGGGCCCTGCCGAACAAAGAAAACTCGACGCGGGTGGGGGGTGGGGGTGGCGGAGGAACACAGATGGTGGGGGCCGGTGGTCCGGCCGGCGGCCTGTGCGGTGTTCTGTATGGGAAGAATTAGAGACGAGGAAGAAGAAGGGTTAGGAGACATAGGATCTTCATCCAACCGCCTGAAATGGTCGAGAGACAGCTGGGAGTTGCATTCTTAATGCGCTCTGGTTCATCATGTGTGGGCATTGCACAACCAACATTTTATTATCCAAAATCTGCTTGCTCTTCTTTACCATGTTTGATAGTGCTGGCCTGTACGTGATCGATAGGCTTTCAATTACTAGCGGCAATACAACACCGTATTTTCAAGCCAGTTCCACTTTCCCGATTTATATATCGTGGTTATGGTGTACCCCTGTTATGTACACTATGATCTGCCTAGTTGCTGTGTGCTCTTGTTATCATGGTTTGGCAATAAACTATCTATACAGTATATTATGAACCTATCATCTGCCAGCTATCCTTACTTCTGGAGCCTATTTTTTTGTGTACTGTGCCAAATTATATAAATGCATGCACGATATTACAGCACACATGAGCTCTCTCATCATAATCCAGTGATAGCACATAAGTGTTTACAGGGGCGTCCCTATATTTGAATATCATCTGCATTACAAAGATAATCTCACAACTATTTATGTTTTCATGGTTCTCAGATATTATACGCAATTACAGTGAATATCAGAATCCGCGCATCAGAAGAATATTGTGGAACACTGAAATGACTTACAAAATTGGCACCAAGGCATTGAGTGCCATTCTGGAAGCAATGAAACTCGTACGCTCCCCACCTGTTGATTCTTGTTCAGAATATCATTCTAATGACTATTCTAACCTCGAGGAGTCAAAGGCGGATGGCATGTCCTGTTCACCCATCAAGGTGCCTATTCTAATTTGGCAAGGTTTTATTGATTGCGCGTATCTTGCATATGTTGTCTTGCATTTCTTCTACTTTGTTGCACCACCATCTGCTTAGTTTACTCATCATATAACTCGAGATGCCATGCCCGTCCATTATCAATACATATTCCATTTGTCATCATACCATGTTTTTCCACTCAAATGTTGTTCTTGTGCATCAGACATCAAAAAGGAAGAGGGTGCCGAACCTGAAGGAGCACCAGCAAAGCCCTTGAAAAACATGGTGGTGCTAGAGAAATCAGACAGCGCCCCACTTATATTGGCTGTACAACCAGTGACACAAAACATAGGACCGACTCCAGCAGACTGTACCCATACTTCACTGGCCACACCACTAGCCCCACCACACAGGACCTGCACTCCAGCAAAAAGTATACCGATTTCATTTGCCATAGCACCAGCCGTACCACAGAAAAATCCCACTCCAGCAAAAAGTACAGCAAGTCCACTGGCCGAAGACCTATCCCAACTATAGAGACGGCCAATTCCTGCAGATTGGAACCCCATTCCATTTATTCCCAGTTTAAAAGACAATGCTTTCAATGTTGTTAGGGACTACGTGCATATATTCCCATCATGGGAAGATTATAGTGAAGGCAAACACCATTTTCACATCTTCCTGTCCAACTTACGTGTAAGTGCTATTATTCATGGTTATTATTTTCCTGTTTTCTGCTGATCGAACACATCAATCATTTACATTACATTGTTGTAACTAGGTGAGGGTCAATCTGGATAGTCATGACGAGCAAAGCTTGCTTGTGCTTTTCAAGGAAGCATTGCAGCAGTATCGGTGTTACCTGAGGAAATCACACTTTGATGGCAAGTCTATAAACGAATTTCCGGTGAAGTCTCCTGTGCTAAATTTAGAAGACATTGAATGGAAAAACCTTGTTATGCACTGGTCTCGTTCCCAGGATGCGGTACTGTCTATGAAATCACATGACAATTTGAACTTCTACTTTTCCGCATGTGCCTTACGGATCTTTTTTGCAGGAAATCAGCTCAAAGAAGAATTCCGGTTTGAAAAGAACGACAGGATATCACAAATATGCTGCCCGCTGCTTTGCTCTTGTTAGTACCTGTTGTCCTGTATCACTGTATTTTCATACATACCTGGTTCATTATGTGACAGCAGTATGCATGATAGCTTGCTTATCAATTATTCGCTCCAAATTATCTCATCTGTATGAATGGTTACATTAGTGTAGAATATATCCAATGCCAATGAACTTTTTTAGCTCTGCATTGTTCTTGTAAGTACATGCTGTCCTTTATCAGTGTACTTATATTGACAGGTAGTTGTTCATGTACCATCACTCTGCAGCTTATTTTCCTTTGCCCTCCATTTTCTACACATCAGATCTATATTTACTCTTACCATAAGGTTGGTACTAAAGAAGTTTAGCTGTGCATTGCTCTTGACTGTGCCTTTTGCCTGTATCGCTGCACATACATTTATAGCTACTTGGTTATGTAGCATCACCCTGCATCTTATCTTAAATATTCTCCATTTTTTCGTATATTATCACATCTATATTTACTCTTAACAAAATGTAGAATAAAGGCAATGCTTATGAAGAACATTCTGTGCTAAACTTCTTGAATTCCCCCCCCCCCCATCGGCATGGACAAGGGCTTTATAGAGCCTGTCTTCACCAGTAATGTAAGTTTGTCCTTCTCAAGCCTTCAAACTTTGTTGTGTATATTTGGTTAGGCATGACTGCAACAGCTGTTTATTTTTGGTGTTTGCATCAAATTGCATGTTTAAAGTTTATTATGTAGTTCATAAACAAAAGTTTGTCCTTCTCAATTTAAGTTTTCAGTTATACAACCAAGTTCCTTCTTCATACCATGTAAATTAAACTATATAGAGCAAGTGATCTTCTTTTGCACTGCATGTATGCTTCTGTTCTTCATCCGTAATCCAGTGGTGTGGTGAACCTACCCACTACAGCACAATGTCATATTCTGCAATGTCTTAACTAAGATCAATGTCATATCATTCTACTATTATTTAAACCGCCTCTTTATTTGCCAATCTGAAATGGGATAAATTGACAGCACACTAACCATTGATACTTATGAGTTCTTGATCTGTAATCCAGTGGTGTCGTGAAGCTGCCAACTCCTTCACAATGTAAATTCCTGCCATGTCTTGACCTGAACAATACCATATTGTGTTAATGCAATTTTAAACTGTGTCACTTTATTCGTCAGTAAGAAATGTGATGAATTGTCAGCACTGATACTTTTATGTGCAAAACCTGTCATCTATCTGCTTGTTTATCTTTCAGAGTGAGGAAGATATAAGTGTTGAACAAGCGCAGTCTCATCATCTTGCTCATCTGCTTGCGCTGTAGCTCCCCAGCAGGGCTAACCTTTCTTGAACTCTATTGAAGTGCTGTCGGTTTTGTATATTATTTTGTCGGCATGTTTATTTGCACTGGTGGCGATCTTTGATGCCCAGTGTATGTAATCTGCTGTCTGCTTGTGCTTTATTATCATAGTGGCGAACTTTGATGCCCATTGGATGTAATATGCCGTAATTTCTTTATTGTATAGTCTAGGTTTTTTCTTATTCACGATGCTGCAGTTATTTTACTGTATATATATCCTGTCTTCGCAGTAAACCAGCCAAACTGTAAAATTACGGTACATAATCGGGCCGTCATGCAATCACGATGTATGATCCGCATCATGGGCCCCGTCAAACTGGCCCACTAGTAGATTCGGGCCTTTAATAGGCCGAGTAACCCCCGGCCCTCTTTTCGCAAGAAAACTCAATGGGCTTTTAGGAGGCTGAGAAGTAGGCTGGGCCTGAAACGTGCCGAATAGCTCACGGGCCGGTAGCAGCCCGAAATGGACCCCGGCCCATGATTGTGCGAATCAATTCACGGGCTTTTAACAGGCCAAAGTTGTCTTGGTCCTTGTTTGGCCCAATCAGATATCGGCTGCGAGCAGGCCGGATGCAAACCGGGCCGTAGTTAGGCCCAACTATATGACGGGCTTTTAACAGGCCGAAATTAATATAGGGCCGAAATGTTAAATGGGCCCTTAACAGGCCGAAACTAATATCAGGCCGAATTACTAAATGGGCCTTTAGCAAGTGGGCCCAAAAGCATAGCATCCAGTCAACGAGCCGAATCTGATATGGGCCATAATTGAGCCCAAAGCCTCTTAAAGGGTCGGACCTGATCTGGGCCGTGATTTGGCCCAGAAAGTGGGAGGCTTTTAACGGGCCGGATCTTATATGGGCCATTATTAGGCCCGGAACATGGTAGGACATTAATGGACCGGATCAATTATGGGTCGGCATTTGGCCCAAAACATGGCAGCCAGTTAATGGGCCGGCCTACTAGGGTCCTCAAAATCTTGTGGGCCTACAGCTAGGCCGGCCCATTAATGTTGGCGAAATCTCGTGGGCCTTTAGCTAGGCCGGCCCATTATGATCCGCAAGAATTTTGTGGGCCTTTACCTGGGCCGGCCCATTATGGCACACAAAAATCTTATGGGCCTTTACCTGGGCCGGCCTATTATGGCCCGCGAAATCTTGTGGGCCTTTAGCTGGGCCAGCCCATTATAGTCCGCAAAATCTCGTGGGCCTTTAACTGGGCCGGCCCATTATGGGCCGCAAAATCTTGTGGGCCTTTAGTCGGGCCGGCCCATTTAAACTTGATTGGCCGTGCCACGTGTCGACGTAGGCGCCTTCTATCCAATGAGTGGATGACATCTATCCCAACGATGAGCCGACACGTGTTTCCTCCATCCAATAATGATTTTACACATGGAAAATCCCCATTGGTCGGGGCTGTTAACGGGTTATCGGATCCAAAACCCGACCCGATAGCTTAACGGCGTTCCGTTATGGTGGATGCCACGTGTCGGTCACCCTTGATGAAAGCACTTATGTGACGCGCGATTTATCGTCATGGAAGTGGACACTTCCGTGATGATAATTTTGGTAATGTCATCGAACACTTCTACGACAGCACATGTATGACTATCTTGATTCTGTCATAAATTTGTCATGGATGTACATGCATGACAAAAAACGCGACCTACTATGACAAACACGTATCATCACGGAAGTGTATTTTTTTTGTAGTGAGGGTATTTATACTTAATTTAATATCAATGAGACTTAAAAGGCCAAATGGTGAAAGGCGGCCACAAGGGCCCAATATGGGTGCCCCCCTCTCCCATGAAAAGAGGGGAGGGGAGGCCGAATTGGAGGGGGTTTCCCCCTCATTGCCCGACGCAAGGGGGAAGGGAACCCGGATCCTCCTCTAGTTCTAGTTAATCCTAGTTGATGTAATTAGAACTAGACCTAGATCCTCTAATCCTCGTAATTAGAAGACCATTGTGGTTCTAATCTCCTCCCTCTAATTCTTTGGCGACGATTATGTCTGGACGGTGAAGCGCTACTGGATCGTGAAGGTTGCATGCTTGCAACCAAGTAGAGAGGTTGTGCTTTCAGTCTTCAGTGTGAGGGAATGTTCATGGGAAGTTCACGGGATCGTTCATCAATGGTTCGAGTGACTCCAAGTACGATCTACACCGACACGTTCTTCTTCCACTGCAACTCAGCGACGGTAACGATCGTGATCCCAACACGTAATGCCTCTCCATATTGATCTTGGGTGTGCGTAGGGGCGAATTTTTTGTTTTCTACTATGTTTCCCATCACACACTAAGCATTTGCTTTACATAGAAACAAGAAATAAACTACTTTGTGAGCATAATGAGATTTGTTTGTAAGATACGAAAGAACGTGGAAATAAAAGTTAGGTGTTGTTTAAGTAAAAGAACAATAAAGTAAATATAGCGAGTGTGAAAAAGTGGTGGTAGGATGTGCGGAATTGTCCCTGGGCAATTGATAACTAGAAAAATATAATCCTCGTTGCAGTTTTATGTGTGGGAGAGGCCTCTGTTAACATACTATCACTTTATTGAAATTTCATGCACTTATGATTGTAACTATTAGCAAGAATCCATAACTAAATAACAAGTTCATTAATATAAACCCAACCATAGTATTAAGATAAATTGGTCCCCCTTCATCCCATATGTATCGATCCCTACACTCAGCCTCGGTAATTTCCGCCACCCCGACTGGCCTATGCATAGTTCTCTTCAACATACAACTAACCCTAAAGTGTGATCCATATACGGGTACGCTCAAATGATGGGCACAAAAGGACATCAACTAAATAAAACATGCAACTCAAACCAATCACGATCACCAATTAACCCATTGAACAAAAAGAAACTACTCAGATATAAGAGCGATGAGACAAATCATTGGATAATAATTTATAGCATCAAAAACCATGTTCAAGTAGGGGATTACAGAGGGTTGCAGGAGAGTGGACCACTATATAGAGAGGGAGGAAGGTGATGGAGATATTTATGAAGTCGACGAAGTTGATGGAGATGATCGTTGTGATGATGTTTCCCTCGGGGCAACTAGGGTATCTATGTTTGTACAAATGTTAGTTGTACAGGAGAGCATCCAATGAAAATTCAGAGTTTTATTCACATGCTCAAGCAAACGGTCTATGTGTTGACAAAGAAAGCTATGTGCAATGATCATCGTTAAGGAAAATAGAAAGACGGGTCATCTAGTTATAAGAAAAATTAAACAAAACAACGTAGGATATTCACCCCATAGTACCTATATAATAAACAACAAAAAAGCATTGATCTTGTTTGTTCGATGATTCAATAGTGTGGTGGGAGTTAACTAGCCAATGAACCACGACTAGTCATCTCCACCAATAAAAAATAACTCTTATCTATAGCTTGTTTCTCCTATGGTTTCACAATAGGTAACCATGTGCATATTTTCACATAGGCTTTTTTCGGCTCTTAGGGATCGAAAAGTGTTTTAGAGTGTCTGTTTTCTTTTGCTCATCTATATGCAACATCTGTAGAAGAAGCATCAGTTAGCTTTTATCATTTATTTTTATTTATGCAGTATTTTTTTATGTGTAGCTATGTACAATTTATATGCAAGTTCATGGGGAAAATTCATTAATGTGTTTTAGTCACTAGGTGGTGCTCATATATTTCAGTATCCATGTTATAGGTATATGATATCACCAATTCTGAAACTACTCAGTAATAAAAAATGGCTGAGATGCTTTCACTCTTCATATGGCAAATTGTCAGGGACTTTTAGTCAACTTTAAATAAATTTAATAGTTGCGGTAAGAAACATACATTTTGCCAAGTTCTAGCAAATCTTCATTGAAAAGTGTGATTTCTTAATTAATAAAAAGGGAAAGATAATTAACATACTCCATCGATCTGTTTCAAAATAGAAGGTGTATTAGTTTTCTCAAAAGTCAAACATGTGCATGTTTGACCAATTTTTTTGAAAAAAGTACCAATATCTGCAATACCAAATTTGTGTCATTAGGTCCATCATGAAAACTATTTTCATAATTTTATTTTATTTTTGTAATGCAATTGTTGATATTTTATTCTTCAATCCTGGTCAAATGTACATAAGTTTGACTCGCACAAAAACTAATGCATCTTATATTTTCGAACCGAGGGAGTAGTACACAACCATCAAAGATGACTCTGTTGTTTACATAGGGAAATAGCAACACAAACATAGCCACGAAAATAATTTTCAATAGTTTCGCACCCACATAACATATCTTCACTCTTATGCTATTCTATTGATAATTTTGTTTCCAAATATAAATAACCTCTTATAAATTTTCTCCACTTGCGATGAAACCATCGTGCCTTCATCCATTGTGTTCTTAGAAAAAATATTGGTCCCACAAGAGTATCAATCAGGGGATGTCAAGCTACATGGGAAGATCAACTTTGTAGGCGTTTCATCCTTGCTTTGCTATGCGAACTCATGTGACCACCATATGCTTGAGATGTGTTGAATGTCGCATTGCAAATCTTGCATGTGTATTTACGTGAGGTTATAGAATCATGCATAATAGCACTATCAGAAATGCCATTTGGACCAACTAGAAGGATCTTATCTTCTCTTTGAATATGTGAGGATTGCATGGCTGGAGAAGCAGGGGCGGGTACACAATTTGGATCAGCATTTGATAATCTTCCATCTTGTATCTTCAGTTGCTTCTGCATAGTACTTGGTGTGAAGGGGTGAATCTTTTGAGAAGAACAAAGAAACTTAGACGGTAGTGAGCTTACCTCTGAGACATCCCTCGTGGCCATATTAAAGAGTGAACCATCATCCAACACTCCATTAGTGTTAAGTTGGGAATGAACAACTGAATTTGGTTCTGTTTGGAGTAAGGGTGTGAATGGTGAAGCCTTCGTTGACAAATTGTGCATCTGATGTGATGAGTTGAAGTCATTCCAAAAAGGATTTGTGAGGAAGTCTTCATGCGAGAACATTCCTTTTTCGTCAAAGGATAAAGGAATAGGGATTGTATCACCCAACTGTGGGGGTAGTGGTGCGAGTTCTGCATTAGATTGGTATGGAATCATGGAACTATCATTGACCGACATCACGGTACCTTCTTGTGGTGCATGGATGTTTGTTGATGAATTTCCTATCGAAGGTGAATATGATGATGGGGATTCAAGGTCTATGAAATCATTCAATATCGGCATGGCGGTCGTGCCTCTCAATGCTTCATGCAAGGGGGAAATGTTAGGATAGGAGCCATTAGGATCCATAGCTACTAGCAATATCAACAATTTGCAGTAGATGTTATGGAGAATAGAGATGCATATGCTAGGATGCCTTTGATGCTTATGTGGGGTATTACATAAGATGATATTTATAAGGATCTTACAAAAATATAGACGTGCATGGAATCATGTACTATTTAATTATCTCATTAACAAGAATATTTGGATTTTAACAATTGCTATTAATATAATATATAGGAGATATGATATTATAATTTCTAATAATTAATGAGATCTTCTAGGATCTGTTGGTTAATCTGGCCTCCCCACTGGTTTTCATCAAACCAGGCATTATCATGTACAATATATGGTATGATTATTGTAGCCTGAGTCCCGTGTATCTTCTCTTTTATTGGAAGGAAAAAACATGTATGTTGATGCAAAGTTGCATGTGTCTTCCTAAACAAGCGATGTCAGTTTATTCTCGGCTTGCAAAAAAATTAACTTATATGATTGCACAATAGGTCAAAACTAGTATTGCTAATGGATCTTTCACACACACACACACACACACACACACACACACACCGGGGGGGAGAGCAAAGATTGTCCATATATGTCTTTCTCTTAAAAATCAGTTTTATATATCCAAATATGTTGTGATGTAACCGAAAGATTGCCTTCATCATTGAAATATTTTTTAATACATGTAAATATCCAACCATATCAACCTTATCCTCCTAGGTAGCAACATCAATTCCTTCTTCCTCTACCTTGGTGCCTGCTTCGCTGCCTCTTATCCCCCTCGGCATTGGCAATGTTGACATCGGGCGTTAGCCCGCGCGTTGCATCATCCGTCATTAGAACCACTAGATAAGGAGTCAGCAGGGTAGAGTTCAACCAATCATCCGACTCGGGAAGAGGCGAGGCCGCTGTAGGGGCAACCATTACTGGTGGGACCCTATATTAGGTATCAAAGGAGAAGGGAAAGAAGACTCCATTATGGCCAAGGGAAAATCATAACATGGTCACGGGAACCTCCATTGGTGGGGCTCAGGTGGTGAGGTAGCGTAGGGAGAGATGAAAGATCCTAAGGGGAGGCAAAGGAAGGGATACAGTAGACTCTTCCATTTCTTCCTGGCCCCTTTAAATAAGATAGGGGGAAGCCAAAAGAACTCCGCACACGAGCATCATCAAGAGTCATGACACCACCATTCAAAGCACTGACATGACAAGACGTGTCTGTGACCCTCCGAACCTTCGATCTTGTTGATGCCATCTATACCCTTACTGCTTGGGTAGCCAAAACAAATCTCACTAACAACACAACGTATCCAGAGGCGAAAACCTTTGAAAAGCATTGAATTGTGGGTTCCCCGCCTTTCCATTAATCATGGGATTGGAGCCTAAGGTATGAGGAGACCACACTTTGAAAGTCTCTGCGGAAGAACAAGGGAAGTTAACAAGACCCACATTGTTCCACTCTAGGCAACAGAGGAAACCTAACACTCGAGAGCTGCTAACAAGGGTTCCAAAGATTGAGACCTTCATCCTCCAAGGATGCATGAGCACATCCTGGGAATCTCTGACCCCTCAAGACCTCCCTCTCGGGGACTTGAGAACCAAACTTGTAATGCAAATCCGACCGACTATACAAAGCGGACCAGAGGGTCCCATCGGGGGCATAGGGAAAAAAGATAGGACATATCTACTTTCTACAACCCCACTCTCTGCTGCTAGGTAGGGTGACCAGTAAATGTCAGGAAAGATCTCGCCAGTGATCCACTAGATCCTTGGCGAACACCTTGACAATAAAGATAATAAGGTAGGAGTAGGGTCTTACCTCCCCTAGAGGGCCTAAACCTATGTAAACTCACAGTGTCTTCGTCTTAACATTCTAATCTGACATGCCCTCACCAAAATGTTTGTCGTACCTTGCCGACACTTTCATGACAAAACCCCAACACTAGCGGATGTAAAATATAGTAGGTGTACGCACCTACCCACAGGGCCTCCTTATGAAAGAATACTTCTTAGTTTTCTCACAGTGAATATACACTTGAGTATAATTTACAAATGGGACTAAGTAGGTCTTGTGGTTAAAGTTGTACAACCTTTGTAGGGTATCGTTGCATCGCCAGCAGGAAGTAACAGTCCGGCAACATGTTCAATTCAATGACGAGCGACCGCAACCAGAGTGGGTGAGGGGAGGCCAGTTCTACACCTAAAATGCTTTCATGAAGGAGGCGAACGCAACTACGAAAGTAAGTTCCACGACTTTGGCACCACTGGCGACGAGGTAATAATGGAGGAGCAAGAAAATAAACACGAGGCCACGAATCGAAGAAAAATATAAGAAATTTGAGAGGAATTCATCAGGGAGTGACCATGGTGGAACAACGCTAACCTGTGGAGGCAGCGGTGGCAGGAATAGGAGACCTGGATGGAATAATGCTGACCCACGGCGGCACCGGGGTAAGAGTAGGCGACTTGGAGAAAGGTGTGGTTCTACCTGCTAAACTATCGACGAGGGGATGGAGAGGATGTAATGGAGGAGGCATTGGTGGGGGCTCTCGAGACGACAACGGCTTCTAGTGGGACTCGATGCATGAAAGATGAGAGAACCCTGCCCGATATAGTGCGACCCTCCGTGACCTACTACGGTAATTAGGTGGGCTATAATACACGACCAAAGCCAGCCTAGCTACAGGGAAAACGCGCACAACAACGTGAGAAATTAATGATGACGTGGCTTCACCATAAGCCACGAAATCAGGTAGTGAGCGCCTCTTATTTAAATATTCTAGATACCAAGGACATTGCATTGTGGATGTTGACCTAGATAACATAATATGACAAAATAAATAAATAAATAAAATGGCATAGGACTTTTATCTAGATGCAGAGGCGGGGTCATCCTCCTTTTTAAAAAAATAAAATAAAATCTATCTTAATATTGGCGTTGCCTTACTGCACACACATTTCTTTTTCATGAATACGCAATAGTGTGTGTCATTTCATTGATAGGGGAAAAGAAGTTACAGGGTGCCACTCGAGGGGGCGTACACAAGCCTCTTGGAATTCGCCCGCAAACCAATCACATAAAACCACGACCAACACGTGCACATAAAAACTTTGTGGCCAAGGGCGCAGTGTCGTGCCTGTATTTTCTTTATTTCTCTCAATATCCCACGGTACATCAAAAGCTAACCCTGCATTGTATATATATACACACGCAGGAGCAACGACCCAAATAACCTAGACCTATACGGACTCTTGCTAGAAGCCTACCCAGACTAGTAGTCGGCTCCGTACACAGCCAGGACACAAACCAACCTGAACTAAACTTACCCAAAGTAGTACTCCTCGACTCACACGTACTAAACCTAGTACCACAAACACTTGACAAAGTCCTAACCGGACTACATGACCACAAGCACAAACCGTACATGCACGCGCTAGTACTTCACTAACACCTGCACAAGACTGGGAGAGCGGCCGGCCTGCTCCGAGAACAGGGTTCCGTCATTTGTATGGTAGATAGGGAGGATCTGGGTGAATAATCTGCATGAGGATTTAGGGCTTTTATAGCCGTGGTGGGGTTTGTAAAATACTTGGCCCTTCTTGGCCTCTTCTATCTATCTTCTAGATGCGTCAATCTTTGATTGTATCCCTTGAAAAAATACTTCACTAACACCTGCACTACAAACTCAAGATTACCACTAACAATCTCTTTCTAATCTAGATGGTTTGTCTTCCATATCTCTCCGGTCTTGGCTTGTCGATGATTCACCCCTTGTCGACTCATTCGCTCACACAATGACAAGTTAAATTGACGGCCTTGATTGCTCAACAAAGCCGACGTCGTCGAGAACGCAACATGAGCATGGTAGAGGTTGCTCAGCCTCGGTACATCAGGTTCAGACTACAAGGATCACTAATTCTAGCCCTATGGCTCCGGCCCTTGGCCAAAGCCGAGCCTCATCCTTGGTAGAAGGCCGGAGGTCGTTGAAGACAACAGCGTTAAAGTGCTTCCATATAGACCAGGCGACAAGGGTGATGAGGGAGTTTAGGCCCTTCAGCAAGCTCGCCGGAGAAGTGCTAACGGCAGCAGACCACCAAGGGAAGAAGCACAACGCGGCGGTAGGTAGAGGCACTGGTATCCGGCACAAGGATAATATATCATGCCAGGTAATCCTAGAGAAGGCGCATTGGATGAGTAGGTGGTCAAGAGTCTCGTGCTCCTTGCAACATAACTTGCACAACGGATCGTGCGGTACTCGATGGTAGCAGCAGGGCCAAGGGATCCATGGATGTCGCTTATCCAGTTAATCGGAGATCCCTTCACATACCAGTTTGTGCCGCCATTGGCGTCACGGGAGTGCTTGGGTGATCTCAGTGATAGAATGGCCTTGAAGCCAATGATCACACCAGAAGAGGCAAGTCTTGCCGTCACCAGTGGTCCTGATCATAGAAGTAGGGATGAAAATGGAGTGGAAACTTTCCGCTTTTCTGGAGAAAAAGAGAAAATGGAGAGGAAATATGAAAACGGAAACGGGAATTTACAAAACAAAAACGAAATGGATTTTTATGTGGAAAACAAACAAAATTGGAAAGAGGTTTTTCGGTGCAACAGACGCTCCGTTTTCGTGAATATGGAATTTCCGTTTTTAGTATAGGGATATGTCGGGACCCCGATCCTAAGTCACACCGATCTAGCATAAGACACGTCATATCAATTTATGGCCTCACATACGGTAACCCACGGCTGCCACCTTTACCTTGGCCGGAACCGTTTGCGTCTTTTGAATCACGTATATGATTGCGATGTTAGCATCCATATGACAGAGAACCCGGGTCGACATGACTAGTCATAACCAAGGTGGAACGAACGTACAGGGACAAGCATAGGTAACCCAACAGTGCACGTGTCCGTCATCAACGTATGAACCCAAGTCGTAGCAAGCTACAAGGACTCAAAGGAAGAACATGTGACATTTCCCCGTAGGGACAGACACAGGAGCAAACAAGGATACATGCCGATCAGTCCATGTGTTCCGGAGCAGCAACGAACTACCAAGGCTCAGTGGAAGCACTAGGAGGCATTCTCCTATAGGAAAGGCTACCAAGGCAGATAACTAGGTGTGGAGTCCCATACATACCAATGCATTTCAAAATATACACATAATATGCACGATATATGTAGATACAACATGGCATCACAACATAACTCAACGAGTCAAAGTATTATTTAAGAGGCTTGAAGAGCCATACATAACATGGTATTACAAACAGGGGTCACATGACCCATGATACAAAGCATACAAGGAACGGAAGCAAAATATGTCTAAGTACAAACATCTACAAAAGAAAAGGCTGAGAAGTCTGACTATCTACAAGACCCTCCGAAGGGTACATGATCGTAGCTGGGATACAAGCTACTCATCAAAGTCCACATGGAACTACTAGTGGATCGAAGTCTTCTTTGCAAAACATAAATTAAGCAAACGTGAGTACAAACATACTCAATTTCAACTCCGCCTTCAGAACTTTGAGACGTTGTTGAGGCGCCTTCAAGACTTCACCATCCCGTGCATGCATTTCTTTGTGAACGGCAGCAGTACACACCACAATAGATGTTGTAGGACTCGTCTGTTCCCATGCATCTCTCACCAACCATGTCCCTTTCCTTCAACCAACGAGCTTCAAACTGGTTGTATCCTCTCGGTTGCTGCAGGTTACCTCCGACGGCCCCTTAAGTATCCAGGAAAACAGTTCTGTGGTAAGATTTTTGTTTTCTGCGGTTACAACCTTTGCATTTGGAAATACACCATGAAATTCTCCATTACAAACAACTGTATCCGGTCATTCCCGTGGCCTCATCCTTCTCCATGTAAACTAATCTTCGGTAAACCCCCTATCTTCCAACTCACAGTCAATCAGAGCATCACAGAAATCTTGCATCATGTGCATCGGATGTGGAGCTCCTCCCTCTTTCTCATAAGAGTATAAGATCTAATTAAAGTCACCAATTACAACCCAGAGGAGTCGAGTTTGATGGTGTAAGTCTAGGATATAATCCCAATAAAGATGCTCATCTTCCTACTTAGGTTCATCATAGAACCCCATCAACCTCCAAACATCATCATCCGACGGTTCCACTGTTATGTTGATGCAGTTTTGGGTTTTATAGAACACATGAATTAGCACAGGACTACACCAAAATAACAACAGCCTACCACTAGCACCACTGCTCTCATGGACCTCCACACGGTCCATCTGTAGTTTCCTTCTCAATTTTTCTACCCTAGCTGTGTTTAGATGCGACTCGGACGGGAAAATCATATATGTCCCCCCTTGCTTAGAACCTCAACTAAGCCACAAAAGTTGAAAAAATCCGGTAGTTTTTCATATTATACTGGATACCTTCTTTTAAGGTTACTAGCA
This sequence comes from Triticum timopheevii, assembly GCA_963921465.1. Lineage (NCBI taxonomy): Eukaryota > Viridiplantae > Streptophyta > Magnoliopsida > Poales > Poaceae > Triticum > Triticum timopheevii. Next base: position 107,813,982 of record OY997266.1, read on the forward strand.
AACATGCTCGTGCATTGCAATGGGCGAGAGAAAAAAAAATACACGCTAGCCAAATAAGTATGACTCAATACCCTGACATATGAGCATCATCTATTTTAACACAGTGACTCGTCATGTTGCCACTTATCTTTCTTCCCACCCTCGCTTATGATGGACGTGATGTCCACGTGATCGCAATGTATTTGACATGGTAAATCTCAAGGCAATGAGCTTGCCACTGCACGGCACACTTTAAAAACAAATCATCGACCAAAAACTTGCATTTTTTTAGTTTTTTGAATATTTTCTAAAATTTCATGGACATTTTTGTCAGATTCACAAATTTTCTTTGAATACATGATTATTTTTTCAAAATCATGAACATGGTTTTATTTCCCAACATTTTTTCACAATTGTATTTTTTTAATAATTTGTGAACAGTTTTGTAAAATCACTAATTTTTTCTTAAACTACAAAAAAATTATGATTTCACACACATTTTTTAATTCAAAAAAATTTTATAATTTGTAGAACATTTTTTTCAAAATTTGTAACATTTTGAAATTTGGAAATCTCGAATTAATTTAAAGAAGGAAAAATAAATAAGAAAAGAAAAGAAAAGACAAAAGACGAAAGACAAAAGACAAAATTTAAAAAAATAGGGGAGTCATGCTCTGCTGGCCGGCCCATGAACACGGACGGGGGAGGAGGTGCGCGACGAAAAGGAGAAGGAAAATCAGCAGGTCCTCAGGTCGAACCATGGCCTACATAGTGGAAGCAGCAGGCTCTAGCTAGTGCACTGCTCCCATGTTTGTAGGGTATCTTCTCTATAAAACAACTTAGCACGGCGGAGGCTTTGAAAAACATGAATCATTTTTTGACTTACGAGTAGCATTGGTGAGTAATTTTTGTCAACTTATAGTGTAAATTATATGACATATGATCAGAAGCAATAGCCCCTTTATTATTAGGGGAAAGAGGAGATACGGGTACAAAACGGACCAAAGGTGTTTCCAGCTGAACAAAGACCCGAGCCCTAAGATACTTCGAGGGATACAATTACTTTGAACGATGGAAGCCCAACATTTTTGCAATCATTTCAACCACCTCTTTTTTCTGCATTAATCCCTCAGGAACACCCATGATTCTTGCCACACCCCTGAAGTGCTTGGGGCACGAGAAGCACCTTGATTGATTCCAGCGACTGGATGCGTGTGTACACGATGCACAGTTGCACACGTACACTGAGACCCTGTTCGATAATCACCCGCTTCCGGAATCTGCATAGCGGGAAAATTGCAACTCCACCATTTTGAACTGCAGCTCCGCCAACTCCGCTCCCAGAGTTGGGAAGCGGAACAGTATCGAACAGCCCCTGAGTCACTGATTGATCCTCTCTTGGAAAGATCAAGATATGGCACAATCTCCGCACAAGAAATCTGCTTTGGTCTCTGTAAGCAACTGTGACAATAGTCATATGACTTCTACCTTTACCAACACTGCAGCATTTTTTACAAGCTAAAATGCAAGAAACTATTCTAAAAAGAATGCAAAAAATAACATTAGAATGCATGCATGCTATTCTCAAAAAAAAAAATGCATGCTTCCCGTGCAGGTAGATACATGCATAACCTAAAGTCCAATGATAAGCAGAAAAGTAGCATGGATCGGCCTCCATTAACATTAGAATGCATGGATGGGCATCATGATGAAGTAATTTGAAGGAATGATATTTCAGTTTCTTAACAAAATATGAAAACTGACATAAATGTAGAACATATATATACATACGAGGAAATATGATAATTTCAAGCTGAGAAAAAGAAACAAATTAAGTTAGACACTACCTAACGGTAACATGCTGTAAAAATGTATCTAAATTATAGTAAATACAGATCGTAAATTATCGCTAGACAGTCGGCATATTTTGTATCCTTATTTTCAGGAGATTGTCAATGTGAGGAAGCATCCTCCCATGAACCCATGACTCAGCCTACAGGCTCACACGACAGCACAACAAGGCTCTAACAACAACAACAACAACAACAACAACAACAACAACAAAGCCTTTAGTCCCAAACAAGTTGGGGTAGGCTAGAGGTGAAACCCATAAAATCTCGCAACCAATACATGGCTCTGGCACATGGATACGCAAGCTTCCACGCACCCCTGTTCATGGCTAGTCTTTGGTGGTACTCCAATCCTTCAGGTCTCTCTTAACGGACTCCTCTCATGTCAAATTCGGTCTACCCCGCCCTCTCTTGACATTCTCCGCATGCTTTAGCCGTCCGCTATGCACTGGAGCTTCTGGAGGCCTGCGCTGAATATGACCAAACCATCTCAGACAATGTGGACAAGCTTCTCTTCAATTGGTGGTACCCCAACTCTATCTCGTAACAATGAGGCTCTAAGCTGACAAAAAATCTCAGGTGGCATTGGCTCACTATAAAGGAAAGAAAAGGCGTCTAAAAATTAAGACAGTGCTACATGCCTGATGAATTTTCATCCAATATTTGTTCGACACTGCTCAACCAACCTGGATCAAATCACTACATCATCTTCGAATCGTGGGATTATAGTGTAGGTTGCAAATAATACACAGAATCTTGTATGCAGATTTTTTTTTTCTGAAAAGGAGGTTGGAGCCCCCGTGAGTTAGAAAATTGATGCACGCTGACATTTTCATTACAACAACAACAACAACAACAACAACAACAACAACAACAACAACAACAACAACAATAAAGCCTTTAGTCCCAAGCAAGTTGGGTTAGGCTAGAGGTGAAACCCATAAGATCTCGCAACCAACTCATGGCTCTGGCACATGGATAGCAAGCTTCCATGCACTTCCATAGCTAGCTCTTGGTGATACTCCAATCCTTCAAGTCTCTCTTAACGGACTCCTCCCATGTCAAATTCGGTCTACCCCGCCCTCTCTTGACATTCTCCGCACGCTTTAGCCGTCCGCTATGCACTGGAGCTTCTGGAGGCCTGCGCTGGATATGCCTGAACCATCTCAGACGATGTTGGACAAGTTTCTCTTCAATTGGTGCTACCCCAACTCTATCTCGTATATCATCATTCCGGACTCGATCCTTCCTCGTGTGGCCACACATCCATCTCAACATACGCATCTCCGCCACACCTAACTGTTGAACACGTCGCCTTTTAGTCGGCCAACACTCAGTGCCATACAACATTGCGGGTCGAACCGCCGGCCTGTAGAACGCTGACATTTTCATTAAAGTTATTTTTTCATTAAAGTTGATGCAAGTTCGCTGCTGCTGAGCCCGACCAACAAAGGCCGGAACAAGAATTTTCATCCCGGATATGAAGTGTGTTTCAAATGCCATTTTAGCAACAGATCTTTGTGCTAGTCACGTCTCCCAGTTCTCCACGCTATGCCAGAGTGCGACTAGCAGATGGGTGTGATGTATGCCCGCCAAAGAGGCAAAGACCATCACCATGGTGCAAAACTAGTCGCTGGCACTTCACAACGGCGTGAGCCGACCTGCAACATCCACGCAGACCAAGTAAATAATAAATCTGAAAGACTTTATGAGTGCATGCTTGGTGCTTGAGGACAATTATAGAGATATTAAAATTATATCATTCATCCTGATGAATTCTTTAAGCAGTCTCTTAGCCGAGACAGCAACCACGTGGTCGTATCTATGGATTGTTGAGCTGGTTGTTAGTTTATACATAAGGTTGACTGGAATTATACGTGATATTATATTAGATGGAAGTGGCAGTTGGATCCGAGAGAAGAAGAGTAAGTATTCATTTTCTTGATGTCTGGCTTAATTCCATGAGAGTCGTCAAACTACAAATTTCATGTTATTCCCCATTTCACTATTAGCATCTTTGTCCTCGTGAGAATCCGTTTCAAAATATTTGTCAGTTGAGAAAATTAACGGTGTTGTTACTGCTATATTTCTACTCCCAAATACTTTGAAAGTGGTTAACTGATTGTAGTTTTCAATCAACACGAATGTGGCTAAAGAAAGTAAAATAAAATGAAGTGAGTAATCAGTAATGTTATGAAGTAGTGATGCATCATGTTAAGGGACGCAGAGTTTCTGCACCCGAGCTCAAATGAGCTCGGATGAACAGTAAAATCAAAACAAAATCGAAAAAAATTCCAAATTTTTTTTGGGAGAAACATTGACAAAAGTTGTAAGTACTTTCAAAAATTCGTCTTGAAATCACATTCCTAGAAGGCGTGGCAAAAAAAATCGGTACTCTAAAAATGCTACTTTCAAAAGGATTTTGGAGCACTGAATTTGTCTTTTTTTGCCACGCCTTACAGGAATGTGATTCCATGGTTTGCAAACACTTAGAACTTTCGCCAATGTTTCTTAAAAAAAATTGGATTTTTTATATTTTTTATTTTTTATTTTACTGTTCACCGAGCTCATTTGAGCTCGGGAGCAGAAAGATACTTTCGCATGTTAAGCTTGCACTATTGACTGCGGGTGCATTAGAGAACGTATGGGTATATAAAATTCATCTTGAAAAATAATCTAATTTATGCGTCAAAGTAGAAGTAAGAAAACAAAAACTAGATGATCGGTACATAGCAATGTGGATAGCTTTGTTATACATAAAGACCGAATATATTAATTTTTTAGGGTAATAAAGACCGAATATAATACAAGCAACCTCAAAAGCAGGTATATTGTGTGTGTGTGCGCGCGCGCGCGCGTGTGCGTGTGCATGTGTGATCATAATCATAATCATAAGTATCATTGTTAAAACAATAATAAAACTGAAGCAAGAATGACTAGCCTTACAATTATATGTACACATGACCGGAAATCCGTTGGTGCTCCCGGGAGCACGCGCTTCTGCACGCAAAAAAATATTTCAAACTGTGAAAAAAAAATTCAAACAAAAAATTGATGCATACTTCTCGATATTATATGTATGCACGTTAAATTTTGGAGTTAACATGCGACACATAATTTGTTGGTTTCAAAATATGTTTAAAAGACACTTTAAAAACCGGGGGCGTGTACTCTCATGTGCCTAAACGCCACTCTCCATAACATATCATTTTAAATCATCACAACATTAGTATATGATTGAGATATAGCCTGCACAGGCCACTTTGCTAGCACGTGCAGTGGTTGGTTCACAAGTCACAGACATGGAGTGATAGATATGTTACATAATGCGAGGACAAGATCTTGCATTATTGCAGATATTAAGGCTTTCTCAGCTTCCCTCTCCCGCTCCCCTCCCGCGTCGCCCCTGCGAGGCAACTGGGAGGAAACCCTAGATCATGGCCGGTCCTCCCCGCCCCCTTCCTCCTCCTCCCTCACTGCCGCCAGAGTGCGCGGCTGGACGAAGCCCAGCCGTCGTCGATGGTGCGGAACCTCTGTGTCCTCTCACTCGCATGGGGCCAGTGCTCCGGGCCAGAGCTTGGCATGGGTGTTGGGCACCACAGTGGAGCGGCATGCCGGCACGGTGATCTTGCGCCTCTGTGGTTATGCGATGGGCAGCAAGGTGGAGGGGCACGCCTAGGGTGCCATTGACAGCGGTGGAAGCTGTTGCGGCAACGCGGCTAGATCTAGGTGTGTAGGCGGCGCGGGCTACCGGCGCCCACCCCTGCCATGGCCTCGGCTGGTGGTAGTGGAGGCACGGCAGCTACAGACCCGACGAACATGTTTGTCGGGCTCCAGTTGGTTCCGAGGGCTGGACGGCGGCGGACGGCGCGCATTGACACCCCAGTGAGCATTCTTGGCTGATGGTGATGGTCGATGTGGTCTCCCTTGTCGGTCGACGGGCGGTCGTTGGTGGCCTCGCGTGGATCTGTGTCGGCCGCCATGTGGGGCAACACAGGGGGTATCCGGTGGGGAGGTTGGCAAGAGGGATTGGAGGCGCCGACGTGGTCAGGCCACCCATCGCCAACACAGGGGTATCCGGTCCCCTTCCTCCCCCTTTCCTTGGCCAAGTGTGTGTTGATGCAATTCCTGTGATCTTCGAGGCGGGGCGTCTGCTGTTGTTCTATCGGTCAGGGGTCGCCATTTGGACCAAAGTCAATGAATTTGGTTGGTCTCAGGTGTATCTGGATGTAGGGCGGTGATCACGGCAGCAAGATTCGTGACATTCATGGGAGGAGCGTGTGTCTCAGGTGAGGGCATGCAACCATGGCCACGCGGGTGGCATGCTTGCTGGTGTTCGACTTAGCATTGGTGCGATGGAGGGTGTGAGTGTAGGGGTGCAGTACTTGCCTGGTTTTTGACCTGGCCGGCGACGGCCGCCGCGGATGTCGTTTCCTTCTTGAAGGCCCCGTCGTGGTTGTTCTGACTCACTTCATGATGTTTCGGATCAAAATTTGATCTACGGGATTGGACGGTGGCATCACTCCATTGGCATGCCCTATATTTGGATTACCCTATGTAGTTTTGTTTTGTCATGTGGCATTGGTAGTTTTTGGTTGTAATTCGTTTGTTATTAAGCACACGGTTCAAATATAAGGAAAAGGGTGGAGAGGGTGGGGAAAGTTAGATCCACACATGGCAACACAAATCCATGGACCAAATCCAACAAAACTGCATCACACCAACAAATCACAAAAAAAAATTGGGGCTATTTTTGATGAGGATTTTCGAATTTAGGACGAAAACAACAAAATCAAGCTAGAAAACACGGGTAGGGGCTCCAAAAACATGATCAACGTGGCTCATGATACCAAGATGATGTAGGATAGAACCCTAGAGGCCGATCTTTCACGTTTGGAGCGGATCCCTACGAAGAACACGAAGAACACGAGGAGGGAAACGAGGGAAGAAACATGAGAGAACACTCAACCAACGAGAATAAAGTCACACATGTGCTAGATCATCAAAAAACAAAGGAGTACAAGATCCAAATCCAACAAAGGACGCTACATAGGGTAACCGGTTCTTCTCCGTGAGGAGGTCTTGAAGAGGGTCTTCTCCGAACGGAGGTCTTGAATCCAACAAGGATCTTCTCCGAAGAGGTGTCTGTCCCTCGTGATGGAGTAGATCCAGGTGGACGAGCAAGGCTCTTTCTCAAAATATGAGCTATCACAATGCTAACCCTAGCTAGGGGTGGGAGAGGTCTATATATAGTCTAAGATGACGAAAGGGTAAGTGGCTTCGACCCACACACGGGCGGACACACATGCGTCGGACGTTCGACGGTCACCGGACGTCCGAAGGCTCACGAGGGATCGGACGTCTGGTGCCGATCGGGTGTCCGATGTTTTGGTTCTGCACAGCAAGTTTCGGTCGTCCAGTCAGGGTCGGTCGTCCGCTGTTTTGGCTCGGGAGTGGTTGTGCCGGTCGTCCAGAGAGGCGTCGGTCGTCCTGGCGCTGGGAGGTGTCGGACGTCCGGTCGGCGTCGGTCGTCCGGCTGCTGTAGCGTGCGAGGTCTAGGACTTGGCTGGTCGTTTGGATCTTCCAGGCGTCGGTCGTCCGGTGGGCGTCGGACGTCTGGTCATCGTCGGTCGTCCGAAGCCTGGGAGTTTCGAGCGGGCCTTCTTCTTGTCCGTTGAACTTGGTGCCCTCGCCGTCTTGTCCAATGGGTGTAGCTGATCCAAGACTCTCCTCCAAACACCTGATCACGCATAGAGTCTCCGCATGAGGTAGTAGCCATGTCTCATAAGTAGGGAGTGGGAGTTCAGAGAGGCGCGAGTTCACCTTATCTTCGATAGCCTTTGCTCGAGCTCCTGTCATGGGTCCAAGTGGTGTCGTGGGAGATGTAGACACGTCCATGGGGATGATCGTGGGATGCTCCGCATCACTTTCCACTCCTACCTCTCCGGCCAAAGGTTCATCTAGAGAGTGTTTTGAGTGTAAATCATTTGTAAATGTGTATATAATCCTCAAACGATATTCTGAAGTGGCCATGGATATCTTTTTTTATGGATTTTTTTAATTTCACAAAGTTAAATAAATGGAGGATATATTTTTATGTGGGACTCATATTTGAGTAAATCTAATGCATTTATCTTCTGTGTGTGAATTGCCTTGTTGCATATCTTCATAGCATTTCCTATCTTTGCATAATTATATCTTTGGTGTACTTTGTTTAGCCAAGTTGATTTAGGTTCGAACTTGTGAAAAACATCTAATTATTTTTCATAACTAAGACTGGAGTTACACCATAATTATTTTTGAAACACTTACTTGCCCCTTAGGAAAAATCCAAGATCCTTTATTTTAGTCATGTGGTCATGTAAAACATGGCATCAAGTTTGCTATTTCTAACTAATCATGAGCCTTATTTTGTTGCAACTATAAAAATAACTCCCACATTTTTGCGGGACATTTTATTATTTAGAGAGAGAAAACAATGTGTGATTCTAAGGAGGTTAAGTTTACCATTGCAAATGGTGTGAATTGAATAGAATTATCTGTGTGGTACTATTGATAAAAACAATCCAATGGGAAATCAGAGTCAGTATTAAAGGTGCATGTCTTATATTTTTGGGTGGATGAAGAATCAAATTTTGTATTCAGTACTATTTTTCATGCTAGTGTAAGAATAAGATACTTTCTTCCATGATAAGATGGAGGTTGCGACTTCCATATCTCATAGAATATGAATTCCACAACATCACTTAATAATACTTTTGAGTGCCATGAAAGATTTTTTCAGTTGGTATAAACTACAACAATATTTGTATTTTCGCATTTGATAAATGGATTTATAAAATCTAAACTCCACAAAAAAATATAATGCATCATCTGTTGTCAAGATTGCGAATTTATTCTTATTCCATCTTCATGGAAATCATGTTCAAAATCAATTAGATTCTTATTGCTAAATCTGTTTTACTAAGTGAATTAGTGTCAAGAATTATTTAGTTTTCAACTAAATATATGGATTATAATGTCTAAAGTTGGTATAAATGTATGTAATATAAATATTGCTTGTCAACCTTATTGTTTCCCCATCAAGTACAAACATTATCAACACTGGTATTATGGATGATGTCAATAACATCGCACTATTTAGGAGGTTGTTATAAACTAGGTGAAGACGAAGCTCTAAATTTTGTTCAACCATTCATGTGGTTGTGATTTGGAAATTTATTCCTGTTCACAAGGTGTATCCCGTCATCAAGTAGTTCAAATCGTAGTGATAAGAAATTTGATGTTGAAGCTAAATTTTCAATATATAAGATATTTGTATAAATATTGTGCATTCCTCTTGGCCACCATTTTACAAAACCATGGAATTTGGATTTGGGAGTTATCTTGGCATATCACCTTACCTTTTGGATAAATTGTGTTCCTAGGGTTCATAGTGGTTGAGTAAGTTTGGTTGAACAATTTAAATATCTTGCATTTTTTGTGTCAGTGTGTTAATATGAATATTTGCCCCCATGATGTTCTTTAGATGTTATTGTTTGAGTGATATTGCACAAAATTTGGGTCGTCATCCAATACTACAAAAAAATCAAAGATATTTGGATTAGCATCGAGATCAATTACCTTATTTATTTTTTCTAAACAGAAGTGTACCCAAACATCCTAGGGTGAGGTAGTTTTTGCATGGTACTTAGAAAAGAAACCTGGCAAAGAAAAGATCGCTCTTTTGTTCGATGGTTAAGCCATGTGGTGGTTGTTTCCATAGTCAGTGACCCCCGGCTAACGACCCGAACAACCACCAAAGAACTCTAGCTTATAGCTTTATTCACATATGGGTTCACAATAGGCGGTCATATATCTATTTTTCTTTCACGGTTGGTTCCATGGTGGGTTTAGTGATAGAGAATGGTGGCTGAGAATCATACTACTTTATTTTCTCTACGTGTAACATTTATAGAAGAAACATGTATTTCGTACAACCAGTCCTGCGGTTTTGATTTGGAAATTTACTTTTATTTACAAGGTTTAACCCATCATCAGCTAGTTCAAGTGGTATAAATAACAAATTTTATTGGAAGCTAAATTCTCAATAGATAATATATTTTTATGCATTTTTGTGCATTCCTCGTGGCCACCATTTTGATTTTGGAGTTATATTGGCACATTGCCTTACCTTTCAGACAAATAGTGCTCCTAGGCTTCATAGTGCATTGTTTTTGTGTTAAGTGTGTTAAAATAATATTTGCCTCATAAGCTTCTTTAAATGATGTTTATGTGTTGTTGTGTGAGTGATATTACATAGAATTTGGATCATCATGCAATACTACGAACACTAGAATTTGTTTGATGATTAAGCCATGTGGTGCTTGTTCCCATAGTCGGTGACCCATGGCAAACCACCCATGCTACCACTAAAGAACTAGCCGATATAGCTTTATTCACATATGGGTTCACAATAGGTAGCCATGTATCTATTTTTCACATTGGTTCCATAGGGTTTTCGATGATAGAGAGAATGGTGGTCGAGCGTCATACTACTTTATTTCCTCTACATGTATGTAACATCTATAGAAGAATCATGTACTACTTTTTATTTGTGTAAGAAAAAATGAGGAGTATGTGTCAGTCCACATGTTACAGTTAAGCATCCATGTAAGAGCAAACTATTCGTTTAGGAAAATATGCTAAGATTCCATCACACTTTACATAGCGAACTATTTTGAAACAGTTATTAAACTTAAGAGAAAAAAATGTTAGCAGACATACAACTTACCTAGATCTAACGAACCTTCATTGAAAAGCATGGTTACTTCAAATAGACAATGGGGGGGATAACATATAGCACACAACCATATATGAGTCCACTAATTACATAAGGAAATAACAAAACAATGATGCAAGCAAAGAAAGTTATATTCTTTCACATCCACAGAACAATTTTTCCAATCCTATGCTATTTTATTGATCTCTTATTTCTAAAAGTAAATAAACCATAATGACTTTCTCCACTTGCGATAGAACCTCTGTGCTTTCGTCCATTTTAGCCTAGTAGAAATACCCAAGATTCATAATCATGGGATGTCTGGCTAGCTGGGAAGATCAACTTTGTAACCTTTTCTTCCTTTCTATGCTATGGAACTTCATGTGACCACCATAGGCTTGAGATGAGTTGAATGTGCGATCACAAATCTTGCATTTGTACTTACGTAAGCTCTTAGAATCATGCACAATAACACTTTCGGTCGGGCCACCTATAGGAGTCTTGTCTTCTCTATGGCCATGTGGGGATGCCATGAATGGAGCAAGAGGGGTAGGTACACCATCAGTAGCATCATGGATTAGCACTCCATGTGGTATATTTTGTTGCTCCTGAATAGTAATTGGTGTGAAGGGGTGACAAAATTTAGGAAAAATAAATAAATTGTGATGATAGTGACTTTACCTCGATGACATGGGTGGTGTGGATCCCAAAGATTGGACCATCATCTGTTGCTCCAATAGTATTAAGGTGGGCATGAACAACGGCAATGGGATCTCCTTGGAGTAAGGATGTGACTGATGGAGACTCCATGGACAATATCCTCCTTAGATCTGATGAACCAAAGTAGTTCCTAATAGGATTTGACAAGAAAGCTTGGTACGATAACATTTCTGGCTGGTTCTCAATGATTTCCCTATGGTTGGGATTAGAATTATGGGTGTTGGCCATGGATAAAGGATTAAATTGTGTATCAGGCACGTTTTGTGGTAGTGCTGATAGGGCTACATTGTCTTCACTTTCAGTGGATCTAACTTTGTTAGGATAGGAGCCATTAGGATCCATAGCTACTAGGAAAATCAAGAACTTTCAGCAGAAAGGTGTGGAAATTAGGGATGCATCCGTAGCGATAGTGTTTATTCTGATGAGGGATGTTATGGGAAGTGATATTAGGTATATTTATAAGGATCTTGCATATATGTGAAACAAGGAGGGCCTCATGCATTATTCAATTGTGTCATTAACTAGAAGATTTGCATTTTAATCGCTACTATTCATACAATATCTAGGAGATATGGGTGATAAATTTGTCTAATAATTAATGATATCCTCTAGGATATCTTATTGGTAAACTAATACTTGCCATCTCTGGCATAAAATTTGGCAGTAATTAAGTTGCAAACAAGTGTTGAATGATTTATGGTATTATTATAGAAACATAAGTCACTCGATCTTGGAAGAAGAAAAAATATCACCAATGTTGATACGAAATTGCATCTTCTTCTTAAACAAGTGATGATTGTGTCAGTTTATTGTCTCAACTTTCAAAATAATGTTTTTATTCAACTTCCTTAGGCTTGTACCCTGGGTCCAAGCTACTATTTGCTTCTTCTTTTTCTTTTTTTGCTTCCTTTCTTTAAAAAGGAGCAGATGAATTATTGCCAAATTTTATGCCAAAGATGGCAAGTATTAGTTTACCAATAAGATAAATCCTAGAGGATATCATTAATTATTAGACAAATTTGTCAGCCATATCTCCTAGATGTTGTATGAATAGTAACGATTAAAAGGAGAATAATGGATCCTGGAGGGGTGGGGGGAGGGAGAGAGAGAGTGAGAGATAAAGCAAGAAAGATTTTTTTTTCTTCATTTATTTCTTTTTCTAAATATCTACTTTAGATAGACAACTATACCGCCTTATTACGAGAAGGTCGTTGTAATAACTGGAATATATTGGGAATTCATGGAAACCTCAAGATATGTCAGTGTTATGTTTCCAGATAGCTACATAATGCATTTGTCACTTCCTCTGTGTCCCAAGCATGCTATTATCTCACGTACATCACCATGGCTTGAAGTCCCTCCTCCATGTTACAATTTTTCGTAGCGGTCGAAAAAATTAGAGAGGGTTGGAAAGGGTGGATACTCAGAGTAACAAGCAGGTGAATGAATAATTAATTATTATTATTTTTAGAAAAGGAGGATGACCCCGGCCTTTGCATCTGGGAGATGCATGCAACCACTTTATTAATTATTTACAAAGACCTTACGAAGTAATACATCAATATATCTGAAGGCGCCATCTTGACAACATCTGTCGCTACTCTTATACATTGATGAAGGGGTGCAGAAAGTGTGAGCCGTATACCCAGACTTCTCAAGAATTAATTGTTACGGTGACACATGGGATGATGCACTCCATTTTATAATGTTGTGTTGATGGAATATTCACACAAAGAAAGTGGTGTGAGAGAAATGTGTGCGCAGGAAGGCAATGCCAATAGTAAGATAGATAAAAGTACTATGCCATCTTCTTTACTCCCTACGATTCATATTACTTGTCGCTCAAACAGATATATCTAAATGTATTTTAGTGTTAGATACATTCATTTGAGCGACAAGTAATGCAGATCGGAGGGAGTATTTCTTTTGTCATACCATTTGATCTAGGTCAACATCCACGATGCAGTGTCCTTGGTATCTACTATATATGAATAGGAGCCCCTCGCTATCTAATTTTCGCGGCTTCTGGTGAAGCCACGTCATCACTAATTTCTTGCGCTGATGTGCGCGTTTTCTCGGTAGCCTAGCTTTGCTTGTGTATTTAGCCCACCTAATTATTGCAGTTGGTCACAGAGGATCACACTATGTAGGGCAAGGTTCTCTCATCTTTCCTGCATCGAGTCCCACTAGAAACCATTGTCGCTTCGTCTGCCCCCACCAGTGCCTCCACCATTACATCCTCTCCATCCCATTGCCAATAGTTCAACGGGTAGAACCACACCTTTCTCCCAAGTCCCCTACTCTTGCCCCGGGGCCGCCATGGGTCAGCGTTATTCCATCCAGATCGCCTATTCCTGCCGCCGCTACCTCCACGGGTGAGTGTTGTTCCACCATGATCACTCCTTGATGAATTCCTCTCAATTTTCTTATATTTTTCTTTGATTCGTGGCCTCATGTTTAGTTTCTCGCTCCTCCATCATTTCATGGGATGCCTCCCCGAAGAAAGCGGCGGGCTCCCGCCAGGTGTCGTGTCGTCGCCAGTGGTGCCAAAGCCGTGGAACTTGCTCGCCTAGTCGCGTTCACCGCCTTCATGAAAGCATTGTAGGTGTAGAACGGGCCGCCCTCTCACCCGCTCTGGTTGTGGTGGCTCGACATGGAATCGAACATGCTGCCGGCCTGCTACTCCCTGCTGGTGATGCCACGATCGATGTAGAAAACCATTGCCCATGGCTTGCATGCTTCCGTTAGATTGTAGTCAAGTCAGAGGCTCAGAGTACCTACCGGCTGCTTGATATGGTTGTAATGTGATGTCAATCTACTGAAGCTTAATTACAACATTCTAACTCTAACCCATCGTTTAGATTGTTCAAACAAGTGTTCTGGTTAAATAGTCTGTCACTAGATGTTTGGAGCCAGAGGAAGATTTCAGGTGACTGATAATACTCATCTTTATTACTTTCATGTGTAAATTTTCATTACATTCCTTTAATATTTGTTGCAGCGTTGGAACAAATTGGAGATATGCAAAGTAGAATTAGTTACTCAGAAGCTACTTTTGGCATGAGAGGGTGTGGGCTGTTGTGTATTTGTACCATTCAACTTTAAAAGTTATCATTGTTCTTTCACAAAGTGGAGATTTCTTTCATTAAACAAGATTTAAAGGTTTGTCATTTTATAAGCATTACATTTTGTGAATGCATGTAATTGTTTCCTCTTCAGCATTGCTTTGCCTAACATGTACATGTAGTTAGGTTTTTCTTACTATTTCATGATATTATTATTTATTTTCAAATTTTCTTCTTTTTTGAAATTTTCGCAGCAACGCGCAGGGTATCTTCTAGTGTAAACAACTGGCACCCACTACTACAAAATTCCCGTCGTCTTGACATGCCACATCACACACAAACCATAGAGTTGTTATTGCACATGAATTCTGAGGACCCTTAAACACGTCTTTCACTCCCTCTTGTAATTCCTCATGACATTATATGTCCTGATAATGTCGTACCGTGTTTACTCCCCAACTCATGAGTCTTTGTCATCTGCCAATTCACATTTACGGTGTGGAGTGATATAGTACCATTATCTTATTGCAATTCCTTTTTGCGTCTATGTGTTAAGGATAAGGAGGACAAGTTACGGATGGGACCTTATGGCTCTCGGGTGTAATTACACCCGATTTAAAAAAAATAGTAATTTGCAAGAAGTCAAAAAAATCTGAATTTTTTTGTGAACAAGTATATTTAATGTTGCACTCGTATAAAATCTTTCGCGAAGAAATGACTTTCATGTTCTTGTGGATGAAAAAAAACAAATTTGTCACTATATACGAGGTACTGTTCATGCTATATTCTCTGACAATTTGTCATTTTTCTCAGATTTTTGTCATAGAATATTTCGTTACAAGATATTTTTGTACGACAGAAACGACTGCTCAAGTTTGTTAGGAAAAGGTTTTGGAATGTTTTGACCTTTTCTGAACATTTTGAAAATAAAATTGCTTATCAGGTGTAATTACCACCATGTTCCAAAGGGTATTTTCCGACAAGTTGCCTGCTATTAGCACTATAGCCACTTCTATTCTTATACTCCCATGCATGACACATATTTTCAGGTCGCAAGTTAGATAAGGGTGAAATGTTAGTGCAATAAGGGGCTGTCAAAAAGGACAAAGAGAACTGACGGAGCAATGATGAGGACATCACCAGCGATGATCATCTAACATGATTATTTTCGAGTACTTCTGCCGACTTTCGCGGCAGCAACTCTTCCAAACTCATCGCCAGTGGGTCAATGCATATGCAACTCTTTGTTAAGTGCATTGTACAAGAATTGTATACATTAAATAATTTCAGGAAATCTCTACCCATTTCATATTTCTTCCTACCACCACTTCGTCCAACTTTTCATGTATATATGATAATCAATCACCTTAATGTACTATCTTTTAAACCAATTTCACTTTAATTTACTTACCTAAGTTCTAATCAAAATATAAGGTAATTCACGGTCAAAATTTGATGAACATTTATTTACACAATCACATTATTGTTGACAGGTAGATCACAAGCTAACATATTAAAATATTTATATCCTGTTGCAACGCACTGGTATTGTTCTAGTTATATAAAAAGATGAATGTGTATTCCGGAAATCACATTAATTTCGAACAGAATAACTGCACGAACAGATTTTTTTCTATGTTCATGTATAATATATTGCTCATGATATTTAGCCACTTCGTTGTTTTCATGATTTTTTTAGAACTTCTACACCATTCAACTATAGTGAGTGAAGATTTGCGCCCCGAGTTCAGAATCAATGTGATATGATACAACATTACAAACTCACACAAAGCGTTACAAAATGTTTGTGTTCCAGATACAGACAGTATAGGCACAGGCCATGACAGAGCAATCTCCAACCGTCCAGCCAAATGATGCAACAAAGCAAGTTGCTGTTTCAGGTGGTAACGACGGAGTTCAGTCATTTTAGTTACAAACATTTTGGTACAGAAACCGCATGAGAACGCATGGTGAGCTCAGCTTCTTAGTCTGCCGTCCAGCTCTGCTCAACAATCTCCCGCACTTTGCGGTTGTACTCTCGCTTGTTCTCACTGAACATGCGGGCAGCTTCTGAGTTAGCAGGCGAATTCGGGTTAGGATCACACAGCAGCGACTGCAAATGGCACAAAAGCTCAGGTTAGTTCAGCCCAAGCACAACCAACACGTTGCCTCCAACAGAGACATGCAGAGTGATTGGAAACACAACACGGTTTCCGTATAATATCACTCACAATTTTAAAAACTTGCATAGGCTATAGAGATAAATCAACCCATAGGCCATTAATATGTTGAACGAGCAGGATGGCAGAAGTACCAGAACTGAGGGACTTGATCCATTTAATCCAGCGGCTATCAAACCCATAGGCCTCAATTATCTCTACTATTAAAGGGGAGTTTGCCGTCGGGATGGTACGTCGTGGTTTGGTTTGGTTTCGTACGTTTGGTTATTTCACGTTAATTATAGAGTAACATTCTTTGCACGTGAGGATCACATTAATTATGGAAAGTATCATCGAGCGTTTGACGGGAGGATCGCGTTAATTATGAAGGGTACCAACTTTGGACGGAAGGATTACGTTACTAGTGGAGATACCATTCTTTGGACGGGGTATCACGCTAATTATGGAAATTATCACTGAGCTTTGGACAGGAGGATCACTATAATATGTATGCTCCATTGCAATGCATGGGCAATTAGCTAGTAGTAATAATTGTGCAGTGCACCAAAGTGTCAAAGGCTTTTTCAAGTCTAGTTTGAGCACCTCAATCTCCCTTTTAGACTGATGGCGCTGACGGAGAAATTTGGAACTCCAAGCATTATTGTCCTGAATTGTCTGGCCTTTGATGAATCTGTATTAATTCCTGTGGACAAGGTCAAGAATGACTTTCAAGGCGATTAGGCGAGATTTTAGGTGGTGTTTTTTGGTTTGGTGGCTATCCACGCAAGGGACAGGTATAGCCACTTTTTGGTGCGATACCAATAGTTTAGAAGGAAGGATAGCAGGTCTGTAGGGATAAGGGCAACCCCATTTGGGGACTACTCTCTATATGTTGGTTGACAATAGCCGCGAAAAAATGCCAGATGAGAGAAACCAGCTCGCGGAATCGCAATTCCCTCATCCTCTTGAAATGTTTTTCTCCTATCACCGCCTTTATCTCATGTAATAACCCAGCCACACCGATCCCGTCTCTCTCGCTAATCCCTGGCTGTGGCTTTGGCGGCCGCGCACGGAGCTACAGCAGAGTGTATCACTTAGCGAGCGACGACGCTAGGTCAGTGCCTTATCTCCGCTTCCTCTCCCAGGGATTTCCTCTCACCTCTCGCCCTGTCCGCTCCTTTCTTCTCTGTCTGCAGCAAGAGTGTGAGCGCAGCGGCAGGGCAAGCAAATGGGCAAGCGGCGGCAGCATGCTTGCTCAAGGTAATCCGAGGTGCAATTAGAAAGGACAGGGTCACGTGTCCATAATTGTAACAAGCTTTGCATCTAACGTCCGAGGTGCAATTAGCCTGTGGGTGGCCGAATCCCAGGCATTTACTACAAGATACAGGCAGCAGGGCATGGATTGGCTAATTAAAGTTGCCAAAAAATGAAGATGCACTAATTTAATTGATCCCCCACATGCTCAAACAATTGGAGCAAGTGTGCTGAAAATATACGTAGCACTGAAGAGCTACCCAAATATGTCATGCATGAGTCAAGACTTGAATAGATTCCAAAGTTGAAATTTAAAATATATGCTCTAGTAATTAAGTAACGAGCTGGCATTGCAAAACGTTGATGCGTAAAACTATAAATAATCTGAGCTGCTTATTTCTTGTACCTGGATAGATGTAAGTATAGCAGCTACATCATATATTGGGCTCCACTGATTCTGTAGGATATCTAAGCATATGCTTCCATCAGCATAAACTGCAGGCCATAAGAAAAAGGTCACGATGACAAATAGAAGTGGAGAGTACAAGACTTGTATCCTTGTTTTTGGCTTTCTATCAGTGGAGTAAAAAGAAAGCGAGAGTTTCATCAGTTCAAGATGCATGCACTCAAAGTATGCTGTAAAGGCTGCAGCATGCTTCCTCAAGGTAATCAGCAAATATGTATTCACGGCATAAAATCAATATCAAGCCTTCACAGCACAACCGACAAGTGTACATCTATAAAGCAGGTAACAAAATACAAAGGACGGTAGTTAATTGTTGGAACTCTCTGAAACAGATGGAACAAGAGAACTAAGGGCAAATGACATAAGTAGGCTCCATTTATAAAAAATATGCACAGATTTAAAAATTAGATACACCTGGTGGTATGTGACAGATCAATCTTTCATCTTTCAATTAGAAATGCGTGACAGATCAATCTTTCAGTTAGAAATACGCGACAGATAAATCTTTCGATTAGAAATGCATGACGGCTCAATTTTATCTATGTATTCCCTCCGTAAAGAAATATAAGAGCGTTTAGATCACTAAAGCTAAACACTCTTATATTTCTTTACAGAGGGAGTATCTAACTATTTCCTGTGCACACAAGTATTTAAAGATGAGGTGAAACAACTTACTGTTAGGGTGAAACATCCGAGAAATAAACCGAACTGTTGGTGGCTTATTAGGATATTCTTCATTGAACTGGAGAGTCAGCTTAAACGTACCTGAAAATGGGATACAGCTCAGCACAAAATGGAAAGAAAAAATCAAAATATGCAATCAGAACTAAAATAACAGGGATAGTGCATGTGATGCTGCTAGTTACTGCACTGAGTTGACCTAGACTCGGTTCTCAAAATTTTTATTTTCGATCTGTTGAGGAAGGTTCTAAATGGCTATCTGGGCTACAGAATTTTTTGGACCCTAGTCGTTAAGCGATATGCCAATGTTCCACTATAGTAGCGATAACCGCTATAGCTTCAAATAGCTCAGCTATTTGCCTTAGCTAGCCATAACTATTCTATTCTACTCCCTCCTTCCCAAAATCTTGGGCGTCTAGTGTTTCAGCACGAAAATTAGCGCATGCGTTCTTTACTTGAGCTGTCGTTGGCCGGGGAGGAAAATTGCCTCCCACGATCTCCTCTACTCCCCACGAACTTCCCCGTCGTGGGATTGGAAGGCTAGGTGGGGTCCCTTCATGGGAGATAAATGAGAGAGAGAGAGAGGGAGATGACGTGGGCTAACTGCAACAGAATCCCAATGAGTGATTGTTTTCCTTCCCAGAAAATTAGTTATCGTTAGCGTTGGTTGTAACGGAAGGAGAGAAGAAGACATGCACGCCCTACATTATGGGACTGCATGCAAAAGATTAGACGCCCAAGATTTTGGGACGGAGGGAGTACCTTTTACCAACACAACATGCTAAATTTGGAACTCAACTTCAACTTCGTAACAAAGCCTACTTATATTATAAGCATAATAACTTATGAGAAAACCTATCAAAATACCTCTTTTTTCTCTGCTCAGCACTCTGATAACTACATGTCTAAGTAGTTAAGTACATGGTATTTATTCTGAAGAAAACAGGTTCTGGTCATTTGTGTCGTTTTATATTCCACACTGCCTTACATGAATAATGTTGTATATTTATTATTTCCCTATTACAGTAGGCAGACACTATTCCAGTGGCCTCGGGACAGGAGTGCATGGACAGCAGTGGCAACGACAAAATACAACATCAGGGTATCCATCATGAGGTTGGTTGGCACATAACGGCGCATCCCCATTTCGATGTCGGACCACACCCCTGATTTGCCACATCATTCCATATGTCGAACTCCCAATATTACGACAGGAGATATGCAGATTGGAATCACAAACACATTGCTAATCTTTGGTGGCCATGGCACCTAGCATGTAGGAACCCAGGCAAAGCCAAATTGTGTCATATAAAACCTCATTCGTCTGCATTGTCCATTGGCCAGCCCATATTAAATTCACCAGAACCAGATACGATGATGCAGTTACGTTTGGGGCCAACGCCACAACACACCTTAATCACACGCGCCACCGCCATCCCCCACCCAGAGACGATCATTCTCTTGGCACAAAATTCTGATTCAAACCTTTGCTCTCAACAGTGACACCAACATTAATAATTGCACCAATTTGGTTTATATCATTGGTATCAGCAGGTACTTTACATACTTGAATATGGAATGAGGGATATTTCCCCTGTCCATGTTAATTCCAATTTGTGATTTACCACTGTGTTTGCTTGCAAGATACTATGTATTTGACAGTGAGGTGACACCTATACTAGTAGATTATGGTATTCCATAGCACTTGATTAACATTAGTATGTTTGGTATTAATCTTCCGTCACCAACAGCGGCAGCATATGTAAATGATATTAAATGCTTACACACATGAAACCTCAAGTGCAGGTAGAAACGATAGATTTCAACAGTTCAAGAACAACCAAAACCGAGTCCAGCAAGGAAATTCTAGTACGCCATTAAAAGAGCTAGCAACTGCATTTAGATAAACTAACCTCCGTCCCACGGGCTATCGTCAGGGCTGCAAATCAACACGAGCAAATGCATGAGCACACCATGACCCAAAAAACATTGAAGAGGAAAAGAAAGGAACGGCGCGACCATGTAACCCTAGCATCATTCATACCCAAAAATCACAGCATTCCACAGCATTATGTTGTTGTCCTGCGGCGCCCCGCTTATGCCCGCAGGAGGGTCCTGCATCAGCCGCTTGAAGTCCCTCATCAGCCTCTTCCTTGAAGGAGTCGACATCCTCAAAGTTCTCTGCGAAAATCACACCACTATGTGAGCGCACCGCCACAAAAGCTAGCAACCGACACATAACTGCGCAAACCCAAAATTTCGCGAACATCGGAAATGAATCTACGGACACGGAATTCGCTCGCGGTGCTCTCGCTCTCGCGTGCACGGCTCAAATCCTGCCTCCTCCGCGCCAACTGCTCGTGCCCCCGCCGCCCCGCGCACACCGGTGGGCGAATTTGACAAGAGAACAAGCGCATATCTAGTTCGAATCGAGAGGTCTAGCCTAAGAAAATCCCCAGAACGAACCGAATCGGGGGAGCGAAGCTAGGGATCGAGCGATCTGGGAGGGGGCGGGGGATCGGCGGTCACCTGAGATGCGGCCGGCGGTGGGGGTGGAGACGTAGGCGGTAGGCCCCGCGTGCTCGTTGTCCTAGAGCATGGAGACGACGGAATGGACGGCTTTAGGTCGGCCTGGGCGATGGAAGGGAGGGTCGGGGATGGAGGGAGGCTATGTAGAGAGGAGGGGGGCAAAAGGATTGGACAGGAGAGTCGAGGAAAGTCAGCGATGACAACACCGCCACTGGTCGATTCACGCACGCAATTGATCCAAATATCCTGCCGAAAGGCACCTAAAATTGTTTTGGTGAGCAATGCTGAGAAGGATGCGAAGGGAAAATATCGCACAAAATCATAGTACTCCTCCATTTTGTTATACAAAGGACATTTTATTTTTCATGTGAAACTTTAACTTATACTAATTTTGATCAATAAAAACCGTGTCTAGATGCATCCGTAAATTTAAGAAAGTAATTCAAGATGAAGGGAATAGGTTGTATGTCATAAAATATATCTCATCAAAAAGTTCTTTGAAATGTGCATTCGGTGCCATACAACTCACATTTTATTGATAAAACTAATGGTTACAGTTAAACATAAAAATATAAGATGGCCTTGTATACAAATACGGAGGAAGTGTATTCTAAATTCAACCTCATAATCTACTTATGTTAACATGAAAACATGTACATCAACATGTAATCATGCATGAAAATACGTGAAAAATATTCACCTTAAAGTGCAACCATAATAAGTGGAAATAGTTATCATTTTGTTATGCCATTCATATTCTTATTTTTAATTCAAACATGCAACCAAATATTACCGAAATACTAACGGAGACGATTATAACCCTATGGCCACATTTTTTTCAAAACAAATCATATAAACACATGTTTTCAGGTAATTTGCTGCATCTCAACCAAACACAACATGTAGAAACTTATACGATGCTTTAGCTTGCAATTGCTCGCGTGGCATATAGAGGTAAAGGAAATTTGGCGGACGTGAAATATGTTGGTTGAGCAACGGGAGAATAATAGCATTGGCATTATTGATAAATATTGCTATCAACAACAAAAAATACTAAGACCATATACGATGCAAGATTCTAGAGAGGGGCTTGTAAAAATAAACCTTTTCTCTCAAGCAACGGTGCTTGTTTCTATGGTAGAAGTACCTAAGTAAGCTTATGTGTTATCAAATAAGCACTGATGTTAAAGAAAAAAATAAACAAACGCTTCTCCGATATCACCGCCGAGAAGGGATTATACAAATAAGTTGTCATGTTTTTTGTTTTCATCACTATCTTCGACAGACAATATTGTTGGCGCCTAGCTATGAAGAGGGTGAAATAAATTAAAGTAAAGCATACCACATTGCATAATTTTGGCACCGATCTACACTTTGATACATCAGCTTGCGATAGCAACACCGGAGGACCATAGCTTCGAAGTAGCTACTAGTTTAGTCCAAATTAGTCTACACGATGAAAAGAGGATACGTGGGCACTAACATGCGCACATAGATATTTTCTATGGATAATGTGCAAAGCATTTCTAATTATTCCATTTTAGCCCATCCCACATTTTATTCACATATGCACCCATATTCTCCTTTCCAATTCCTAGCTAGCTTATATCTCATCCTTGGCATGTAGTCACCGACATCACCACCCATACTCCTCGTAGACAATGTGTGCGCCCAGCTTGTTGTCGCTTCACTCTCTCTCTCTCTCTCTCTCTCTCTCTCTCTCTCTCTCTCTCTAATGCACTTCATCCCGTGGCAGAGAGAAGAAGCAAACGTTGTCTCACATGTTGCTGGTGAATTTGCACTTCATGGAGGTGGAGGTTGTGAGGGTGTACACCTTGAATACAAAGGACAAATTTTTAAAGATTTATACATATGAGTGGTACGTAAACTCGATCAAACTTTGGGTCATTGTTTCTACATGAGATAGATACATGGAACTTTCTCTTAGTTTTGTGGAAGAATCCTGCGCAATTAACCCCTTAACCACCCATTTTCTTTGGCATTTTTCTCTAAAAGAAATTTGCTTTGCAATTGTGTGCCTCATTTTAAGTGTTCACTAAATAACTGCTTGACATGTAGTCAAGGTTGAATTTGAACCTTCAAGGGTAGCCATATTCGCACTGGGCCTCCGCTTTAGAGCTCTCTTCATAAACCACACCATGTTCCCGGTACCATGCTCTATGAGATCTTCTCTTACTTCCATAGTTGAGGAGAAGACCAGAAGAACAACTAATTATCTCCTTCTATTTTTATCTCTCAATGCATGCTGTTCTTCTCCTTTGTTTTCACCATCTTTGGTTATGGGTTTATGTTGTTTGCTTGTGCAATGACACGGTATCAAAGGTGTTGTCTACACACCTTTGAAAGAACCCTATGGTATGATGGAAACCTAGACTGACTTAGGATATTTTTATTACTTCACAAAAATGGATAGACAACTCATATTTTCGGAATTGTTTACACATATTTTCTTTCCTATTTATAAATGTTGGAGTTGTTGGTGAATTCACGTTCCTACTTGTAAAGGTTGAAGTTGATGTTGAGTTCATATGTGACACCGACAAACTTCACAAATATACAAATACACCTCTAACCACATGTGGGATTGGCAATATTGTCAAATCCTAATATATGTACCACCATCAACCACTAGTAATTGTGTTGCTTAGATGCTGCCACATTTTGTTTTCCATCACATATTTTACCGGGTTAAACTTGACGAGCCTAGCATATGCAGATATGGCCTCGGAACACTGAGACCGAAAGGTCGAGCGTGAATCATATAGTAGATATGATCAACATAGTGATGTTCACCATTGAAAACTACTCCATCTCACGTGATGATCAGACATGGTTTAGTTGATATGGATCACCTGATCATTTAGATGACTAGAGGGATATGTCTATCTAAGTGGGAGTTCTTAAGTAATATGATTAATTGAA
Organism: Triticum timopheevii; assembly: GCA_963921465.1. Lineage (NCBI taxonomy): Eukaryota > Viridiplantae > Streptophyta > Magnoliopsida > Poales > Poaceae > Triticum > Triticum timopheevii. The sequence continues at coordinate 107,838,389 of OY997266.1, forward strand.
CTTTAATTTATCATGAACTTAGTCATGATAGTTTTTGCATATCTATGGTGTAGATCAATAGCTCGCGTATAGCTTTCCTGTTTTATTTTTGATATGTTCCTAGAGAAAAATAAGTTGAAAGATGATAGTAGCAATGATGCGGACTGGGTCCGTGATCTGAGGATTATCCTCATTGCTGCACAGAAGAATTATGTCCTTGATGCACCGCTAAGTGACGGACCTATTGCAGGAGCAGATGCAGACGTTATGAACATTTTGCAAGCTCGGTATGATGACTACTTGATAGTTTAATGCGCCATGCTTTATGGCTTAGAACCGGGACTTCAAAATGTTTTGAATGCCACGGAGCATATAAGATGTTCCAAGAGCTAAAATTGGTATTTCAGACTCATGCCCGAGTCGAGAGGTATGAGACCTCTGACAAGTACTTTGCCTACAAGATGGAGGAGAATAGCTCAATCAGTGAGCATGTGCTCAGAATGTCTGAGTACTACAATCGCTTAAATCAAGTGGGAGTTAATCTTCCGGATAAGATAGTGATTGACAAAGTTCTCTAGTCACTATCACCAAGTTACTGGAACTTCGTGATGAACTATAATATGCAAGGGATGACGAAAACGATTCCCGAGCATGCTGAAATCGACGAAGGTAGAAATCAAGAAAAGCATCAAATGTTGATGGTTGACAAGACCACTAGTTTCAAGTAAAAGAGCAAGGGAAAGAAAGGGAACTTCAAGAAGAATGGCAAGCAAGTTGCCACTCTCATGAAGAAGCCCAAAGCTAGGCCCAAGCCTGAAACTGAGTGCTTCTACTTCAAAGGAAATGGTCACTGGAAGCGGAACTGCCCCAAATACTTGGCGGATAAGAAGGATGTCAAAATGAACAAAAGTATATATTATATACATGTTATTGATGTGTACTTTACTAGTGTTCATAGTAGCCCCTGGTTATTTGATATTGGTTCAGTTGCTATGATTAGTAACTCAAAACAGGAGTTACAAAATGAACAAAGACTAGTTGAGGGTGAGGTGACGATGTGTGTTGGAAATGATTCCAAAGGTTGATAAGATCACCATCGCACACTCCCTTTACCTTAGGGATTAGTGTTGAACCTAAAATAAAAGGTATTTGGTGTTTGCGTTGAACATGATATGATTTGATCATGTTTATTGCAATACGATTATTCATTTAAGTCAAAAAATAATTGTTATTCTGTTTACATGAATAAAACCTTCTGTGGTCATACACCCAAGGTGAATGGTTTATTGAATCTCGATCATAGTGATACACATATTCATGATATTGATGCCAAAAGATGCAAAGTTGATAATGATAGTGCAACATACTAGTGGGACTGGCGTTTAGGTCATATTGGTGTAAAGCGCATGAAGAAACTCCATGGACTTTTGGAATCACTTGATTATGAATCATTTGATGCTTGCGAACCATGCCTCAGGGGCAAGATGACTAAGACTCCGTTCTCCAGAACAATGGAGCGAGCCACTAACTTATTGGAAATAATACATATCGATGTATGCGGTCCGATGAGTGTTAAGGCTCGCGGCGGGTATCGTTATTTTTTGACCTTCACGGATGATTTGAGCAGACATGGGTATATCTACTTAATGAAACACAAGTCTGAAACATTTGAAAAGTTCAAAGAATTTCAGAGTGAAGTTGAGAATCATCATAACAAGAAAATAAAGTTTTTACGATCTGATGGCGGAGGCGAATATTTGAGTTACGAGTTTGGCCTTCATTTGAAACAATGTGGAATAATTTTGCAACTCACGCCACCTGGAACACCACGGCGTAATGGTGTGTCCGAATGTCGTAACCGTACTTTATTAGATTTAGATATGGTGCGATTTATGATGTCTCTTACCGATTTACCACTATCATTTTGGGGTTATGCATTAGAGACAACTGCATTCACGTTAAATAGGGCACTGTCTAAAAATCCGTTGAGACGACACCGTATGAACTGTTGTTTAGCAAGAAACCTAAGCTGTCATTTCTTAAAGTTTGGGGTTGCGGTGCTTATGTGAAAAAGTTTTAGCCTGATAAGCTCAAACCCAAATAAGAGAAGTGTGTCTTCATAGGATACCCAAAAGAAACTGTTGGGTACACCTTCTATCACATATTCGAAGGCAAGATCTTTGTTGCTAAGAGTGGATCCTTTCTAGAGAAGGAGTTTCTCTCGAGAGAAGTGAGTGGGAGGAAAGTAGAACTTGACGAGGTAATTGTACCTTCTCTCGAATTTGAAAGTAGCTCATCACTGAAATCAGTTGCAGTGATGCCTACACCAATTAGTGAGGAAGTTAATGATGATGATCATGAAACTTCAGATCAAGTTACTACTGAACCTCGTAGGTCAACCAGAGTACGATCCACACCAAAGTGGTACAGTAATCCTGTTCTGGAAGTCATGTTACTAGACCATGATGAACCTACGAACTATGAGAAAGCGATGATGAGCCCAGATTCTGAGAGATGGCTTGAGGCCATGAAATCTGAGATAGAATCCATGTATGAGAACAAACTTTGGTGGACTTGCTCGATGACCGGCAAGCCATTGAGAATAAATGGATCTTCAAGAGGAAGACGGACGCTGATAGTAGTGTTACTATCTACAAAGCTCGACTTGTCGAAAAGGGTTTTTGACAAGTTCAAGATGTTGACTACGATGATATTTTCTCACTCGTATCGATGCTTAAAGTCTGTCCGAATCATGTTAGCAATTGCCACATTTTATGAAATCTAACAAATAGATATCAAAACTGCATTCCTTAATGGATTTATTAAAAAAGAGTTGTATATGATGCAACCAGAAGGTTTTGTCAATCCTAAAGGTGCTAACAAAATGGGCAAGCTCCAGCGATCCATCTATGGACTGGTGCAAGCATCTCGGAGTTGGAATATACACTTTGATAAGTTGATCAAAGCATATAGTTTTATATAGACTTGCGGTGAAGCCTGTATTTACAAAAAAGTGAGTGGGAGCACTACAGCCTTTTGCTACGTCTTGAGCTTGCGTTGGTTTTCCTTGAAGAGGAAAGGGTGATGCAGAAATAGTAGTGTAAGTATTTCCCTCGGTTTTTTGAGAACCAAGGTATCAATCCAGTAGGAGGCTCCTCAAAAGTCCCACGCACCTACACAAACAAACAAGAACTCGCAACCAACGCAATAAAGGGGTTGTGAATCCCTTCAAGGCCACTGGCGAAAGTGAGATCTGATAGAGATAATATGATAAGATAAATATATTTTTGGTATTTTATGATATAGGAAGGAAAAGTAAAGATGCAAATAAAAGTGGATTGAAAGCTTATATGATAAGAGATAGACCCGGGGGCCATAGGTTTCACTAGGGGCTTCTCTCAAGATAGCATAAGTATTACGTTGGGTGAACAAATTACTGTCGAGCAATTGATAGAAAAGTGAATAATTATGAGATTATCTAGGCATGATCGTGTATATAGGCATTACGTCCGTGACAAGTAGACCGACTCCTGCATGCATCTACTACTATTAATCCACACATCGACCGCTATCCAGCATGCATCTAGAGTATTAACTTCATAAAGAACAGAGTAACGCATTAAGAAAGATGACATGATGTAGAGGGGTAAACTCATGCAATATGATATAAACCCCATCTTCTTATCCTCAATGGCAACAATACAATACGTGCCTTGCTGCCCCTGCTGTCACTGGGAAAGGACACCGCAAGATTGAACCCAAAGCTAAGCACTTCTCCCATTGCAAGAAAGATCAATCTAGTAGGCCAAACCAAACTGATAATTCGAAGAGACTTGCGAAGATAAATTAGTCACACATAAAAGAATTCAGAGGGGATTCAAATATTTCTCATAGATAAACTTGATCATAAACCCACAATTCATCGGATCTCGACAAACACACCGCAAAAAGAGTTACATCGAATAGATCTCCAAGAAGATCGAGGAGAACTTTGTATTGAGATTCAAAGAGAGAGAAGAAGCCATCTAGCTAATAACTATGGACCCGAAGGTCTGTGGTAAACTACTCACAACTCATCGGAGAGGCCTTGGTGATGATGTAGAGGCCCTCCATGGTTCATTCCCCCTCCGGTGGAGCGCCGGCGAAGGCTCCAAGATGGGATCTCGTGGATACAGAAGGTTATGGCGGTGGAAATAGTTTTTCGTGGTCGCTTATGATGTTTTCGGGGTACGTGGGTATATGTAGGAGGAAGAAGTAGGTCGGCGGACGCCCGAGGGGCCCACGAGGGTGGGGGGCGCGCCCACCTATAGGGGCGTGCCGGGCACCCTCGTGGCCTCCTCCCTTGATTCTTGACTTCCACTCCAAGTCCTCTGGATCACGTTTGTTCCAAAAATCACGCTTCCGAAGGTTTCATTCCGTTTGGACTCCGTTTGATATTCCTTTTCTTCGAAACACTGAAATAGGCAAAAAAAAACAACAATTCGGGCTGGGCCTCCGGTTAGTAGGTTAGTCCCAAAAATGATATAAAAGTGTAAAGTAAAGCCCATAAACATCCAAAACGGGTAATATAATAGCATGGAACGATAAAAAATTATAGATACGTTGGAGACGTATCAAGCATCCCCAAGCTTAATTCATGCTCGTCCTCGAGTAGGTAAATGATAAAAACAGAATTTTTGATGTGGAATGCTACCTAGCATAATTCTCAATGTAATTTTCTTTATTGTGGCATGAATGTTCAGATCCAAATGATTCAAAATAAAAGCTTATATTGACATAAGAAATAGTAATACTTCAAGCATACTAATCAAAGCAATCATGTCTTCTCAAAATAACATAGCTAAAGAAAGTTCATCCCTACAAAATCATATAGTTAGGCTATGCTTCATTTTCATCACACAAAAATGCTCCCATCTTGCACACCCCCGATGACAAGCCAAGCAATTGTTTCGTACTTAAATAATCTCAAACTTCTTCAACTTTCACGCAATACATGAGCGTGAGCCATGGACATAGCACTATGGGTGGAATAGAATATGATGAGGGAGATTGTGTGGAGAAGACAAAAAAGGAGAAAGTCTCACATTGACGAGGATAATCAACGAGCTATGGAGATGCCCATCAATTGATGCCAACATGAGGAGTAGGGATTGCCATGCAACGGATGCACTAGAGCTATAAATGTATGAAAGCTCAACAAAAGAAACTAGTGGGTGTGCATCCAACTTGCTTGCTCACGAAGACCTAGGGCATTTGAGGAAGCCCATCGTAGGAATATACAAGCCAAGTTCTATAATGAAAAATTCCCACTAGTATATGAAAGTGACAACATATGAGACTCTCTATATGAAGAACAAGGTGCTACTTTGAAGCACAAGTGTGGAAAAAGATAGTAACATTGCCCCCTTTTTATTTTCTTTTTCTTTTTTTCTTTTTTTCTTTTTGGGCCTTTCCCTTTTTTTCTTTGGCCTTCCTTTTTTTCTTCTTTTTTTTTCTTTGTCCTTTTTTTGGCCTTTCTCTTTTTTTTATTTGGGGACAATGCTCTAATAATGATGATCATCACACTTCTATTTATTTACAACTCATGAATTACAACTCAAAACTAGAACAAGATATGACTCTATATGAATGCCTCCGGCGGTGTACCAGGATGGGCAATGAATCAAGAGTCACATGTATGAAAAATTATGCATGGTGGCTTTGCCACAAATACGATGTCAACTACATGATCATGCAAGGCAATATGACAATGATGATGCGTGTCATGATGATGAACGGAATGGTGGAAAGTTGCATGGCAATATATCTCGAAATGGCTATGGAAATGCCATAATAGGTAGGTATGATGGCTGTTTTGAGGAAGATATAAGGAGGATTATGTTTGATAGAGTGTATCGTATCACGGGGTTTGGATGCACCGGCGAAGTTTGCACCAACTCTCAAGGTGAGAAAGGGCAATGCACGGTACCGAAGAGGCTAGCAACGGTGGAAATGTGAGAGTGTGTATAATCCATGGACTCAACATTAGTCAAAAAGAACTCATATACTTATTGCAAAAATCTACAAGTCATCAAAAACCAAGAACTACGTGCATGCTCCTAGGGGGATAGATTGGTAGGAAAAGACCATCGCTCGTCTCCGACCGCCACTCATAAGGATGCACAATCTAAGAACACCTCATGTTTCAAATTTGTTACTCAACTTTTACCATACGTGCATGCTACGGGACTTGCTAACTTCAACACAAGCATTCTTTAAATTCATAATCACCCAACTAGCATGACTCTAATATCACCACCTCCACATCTCAAAACAATTATCAAGTATCAAATTGATCATAGCATCCAATTCACTTCCTATGATAGTTTTTATTATACCCAACTTGGATGCCCATCATTCTAGGACCAATTTTATAACCATAGCAAATACCATGCTGTTCTAAAAGACTCTCAAAATAATATAAGTGAGGCATGAGAGACTAAAAATTTCTACAAAATTAAGCCACTGCCGTGCTCTAAAAGATTTAAGTGAAGCACTAGAGCAAAAACTATCTAGCTCAAAAGATATAAGTGAAGCACATAGAGTATTCTAATAAATTCCAATCAAGTGGGTTTCTCCCAAAAGGTGTGTACAGCAAGGATGATTGTGGTGAACTAAAAAGCAAAGACTAATATCATACAAGACGCTCCAAGAAAAACACATATCATGTGGCGAATAAAAATAAAGCTCCAAGTAAAGTTACCGATAGACGAAGACGAAAGAGGGGATGCCTTCCGGGGCATCCCCAAGCTTAGGCTTTTGGTTATCCTTGAATATATTGGGGTGCCATGGGCATCCCCAAGCTTAGGCTCTTCCCACTCCTTATTCCATAGTCCATCAAATCTTTACCCAAAACTTGAAAACTTCACAACACAAAACTCAACAAGAAATCTCATAAGCTCCGTTAGTGCAAGAAAGAAAAACCACCACATAAGGTACTGTAATGAACTCATTCTTTATTTATATTGGTGTTAAACCTACTGTATTTAAACTTCTCTATGGTTCATACCCCTACATACTAGCCATAGATGCATCAAAATAAGCAAACAACACATGAAAAACAGAATCTGTCAAAAACAGAATAGTCTGTAGCAATCTGTAACTCTCGAACTTCTGGAACTTTAAAAATCCTACCAAAATAGGAAGTCCTGGGCAATTTGTCTATTGATCTACAGCAAAAATAATCAATGCAAAATCACGTTTTTGTGAATTACTAAAATTATTTGCGTGCGTGCAAAGTTTCTGTTTTTCAGAAGAATCAAATTAACTATCACCATAGGTTATTCTATAGGTTCTACTTGGAACAAACACTAATTAAAACATGAAAACACATCTAAACAGAAGGTAGATGCAAATTTTATTACTAAACAGAGGCAAAAACAAAAAAAACTAAAATAAAATTGGGTGGCCTCCCAACTAGCGCTATCATTTAACGCCCCTAGCTAGGCATAAAAGCGAGGATAGATCTAAGTAGTGCCATCTTTGGCACTTAATTCATAAGTAGCTCGCATGATAGATTCATAAGGTAATTTGACTTTCTTTCTTGGAAAGTTCTCCATGCCTTTCCTTAATGGAAATTGGAATCTAATATTCCCTTCCTTCATATCAATAATCGCACCAATCATTCTAAGGAAAGGTCTACCAAGAATAATAGGACAAGAAAGATTGCAATCTATGTCAAGAACGATAAAATCTACGAGCACATAGTTCCTATTTGAAATAATAAGAACATCATTGATCCTTCCCATAGGCTTCTTAATGGTAGAATCCGCAAGGTGCAAATTTAAAGAGCAATCATCAAGATCATGGAAACCTAGAATATCACATAAAGTTTTCGGAATCGTGGAAACACTAGCACCCAAATCACACAAAGCATAACACTCATGATATTTAATTTTAATCTTTATAGTAGGTTCCCACTCATCATTAAGTTCTCTAGGTATAGAAACTTCCAAATTAAGTTTTTCATCATAAGATTGCATCAAGGCATCAACAATATGTTTGGTAAAAGCTTTATTTTGACAAGCATGAGGAGAATTCAACACGGATTGCAACAAGGAAATACAACCTTCTAAAGAACAATTATCATAATTAAATTCCTTGAAATCCAAGATAGTGGGTTCAATACTATTTAAAGTCTTGACCTCTCCAATCCCACTTTTACCAAATTTAGCATCAAGATCTAAGAACTCCGAATCATTGGGACGCCTTTTAACTAAAGTTGACTCATCTCCAGTCCCATAATTATTAAGATTCATATTGCAAAACAAAGATTTAATAGGGGACACATCAATAACTTTTAGATCTTCATCTTTATTTTCATGGAAACTAGAAGAACACGCCTTTACAAAGCATTCTTTCTTAGCATGCAATCTAGCGGTTCTTTCTTTGCAGTCATCAATGGACACTCTCATTGCTTTGAGAGACTCATTGATATCATGCTTAGGAGAAGTAGATCTAAGTTTCAAAGAATCAACATCAAGGGAAAGTCTGTCAATGTTCCTACCCAAATCATCAACTTTAAGCAATTTTTCTTCAAGCAAAGCATTAAAATTCTTTTGAGAGATCATAAATTCTTTAACACTATTCTCAAAATTAGAGGGCATCTTATTAAAATTAGCATAAGAATTATTGTAGGAATTTCCATAATTATTAGAGGAATTACTAGGGAACGGTATAGGATTAAAGTTTCCTCTATAAGCATTGTTACCATAATTATTCCTACCAACAAAATTCACACCCATAGATTCATTATTATTCTCAATCAAAGTAGACAAAGGCATATCATTAGGATCAATAGGAGAACTCTTAGTAGCAAACAATTTCATAAGTTCATCCATCTTTCCACTCAAAACATTAATTTCTTCTATAGCATGCACTTTTTACTAGTAGATCTTTTGGTGTGCCATTGAGAATAATTAGGCATAATATTATCAAGGAGATTAGTAGCTTCCCCTAAGGTGATTTCCATAAACGTGCCTCCCACGGCCGAATCTAAAAGGTTTCTAGAAGCAAAATTCAAGCCGACATAAAATTTTTGTATGATCATCCATAAATTTAAACCATGAGTAGGGCTACGAATCATTAATTTCATTCTTTCCCAAGATTGGGCAACATGCTCATGATCAAGTTGTTTAAAATTAATAATATCATTCCTAAGAGAGATGATCTTAGCAGGAGGAAAATACTTAGAGATAAAAGCATCTTTGCACTTATTCTATGAATCAATACTGTTCTTAGGCAAAGACGAAAACCAAACTTTAGCACGATCTCTAAGTGAAAACGGAAATAACTTCAATTTAACAATATCATTATTCGTATCTTTCTTCTTTTGCATCTCACACAAATCAACAAAGTTGTTTAGATGGGTAGCAACATCTTCACTAGGAAGGCTGGAGAATTGATCTTTCATAACAATATTCAGCAAAGCAGCATTGATTTCACAAGACTCAACATCATTAAGAGAAGCAATCGGAGTACTAAGGAAATCATTATTATTGGTATTGGAGAAGTCACACAATTTGGTATTATCTTGCGCCATAGTGACAAGCAATCCAACACGCAAGCAAACAAAAAAGGCAAGCGAAAGAGAGAGGAGATTGGGAAAGAGAGGGCGAATAAAACGGCAAGGGTGAAGTGGGGGAGAGGAAAACGAGAGGCAAATGGCAAATAATGTAAGTGCGAGGGAGATGAATTTGTGATGGGTACTTGGTATGTCTTGACTTGAGCGAAGACCTCCCCGGCAACGGTGCCAGGAATCCTTCTTGCTACGTCTTGAGCTTGCGTTGGTTTTCCTTGAAGAGGAAAGGGTGATGCAGCAATAGTAGCGTAAGTATTTCCCTCAGTTTTTTGAGAACCAAGGTATCAATCCAGTAGGAGGCTCCTCAAAAGTCCCACGCACCTACACAAACAAACAAGAACTCGCAACCAACGCAATAAAGGGGTTGTGAATCCCTTCAAGGCCACTTGCGAAAGTGATATTTGATAGAGATAATATGATAAGATAAATATATTTTTGGTATTTTATGACATAGAAAGGAAAAGTAAAGATGCAAATGAAAGTAGATTGAAAGCTTATATGATAAGAGATAGACCCGGGGGCCATAGGTTTCACTAGTGGCTTCTCTCAAGATAGCATAAGTATTACGTTGGGTGAACAAATTACAGTCGAGAAATTGATAGAAAAGAGAATAATTATGAGATTATCTAGGCATGATCATATATATAGGCATCACGTCCGTGACAAGTAGACCGACTCCTGCATGCATCTACTACTATTACTCCACACACCGATCGCTATCCAGCATGAATATAGAGTATTAAGTTCATAAAGAACAGAGTAACGCATTAAGAAAGATGACATGATGTAGAGGGATAAACTCATGCAATATGATACAAACCCCATCTTCTTATCCTCGATGGTGATACGTCTCCAACGTATCTATAATTTTTTATTGCTCCATGCTACTTTATCTACTGTTTTAGGCAATATTGGGCTTTATTATCCATTTTCATATTATTTTTGGGACTAACCTATTAACCGGAGGCCCAGCCCAGATTTGCTGTTTTAAGCCTATTTCAGTGTTTCGAGGAAAAGGAATATCAGACGGAGTCAAAACGGAACGAAATCAACTGGAGAAGTTATTTTTGGAAGGAAACCCACCTGATGGACTTGGACCCCATGTCAGAAGATACGGGAGGTGCTCACGAGGGTGGGGGGGCGCGCCCTCCCCCCTAGGCGCGCCCCCCTGCCTCGTGGGGCCCCCGTAGCTCCACCGACGTTCTCCCTGCACCCATATATACCTACGTACCCTAAAACTTCCAGAACAGAAGATACACCGGGAGTTCCGCCGCCGCAAACCTCTGTAGCCACCAAAAACCAATCGGGACCCTGTTCCGGCACCCTGCCGGAGGGGGATCCCATCACCGGAGGCCATCTTCATCATCCCGGCGCTATCCATGACGAGGAGGGAGTAGTTCACCCTCGGGGCTGAGGGTATGTACCAGTAGCTATGTGTTTGATCTCGATCTCTCTCTCTCTCTCTCTCTCTCTCTCTCGTGTTCTCTCTCGTGTTCTTCTGTGGCATGATCTTGATGTATCCCAAGCTTTGCTATTGTAGTTGGATCTCATGATGTTTCTCCCCCTCTACTCTCTTGTGATGAATTGAGTTTCCCCTTTTGAAGTTATCTTATTGGATTGAGTCTTTTATGAACACTTGATGTATGTCTTGCGTGGGATAACCGTGGTGACAATGGGTTATTCTATTGATCCACTTGATGTATGTTTTGGTGATCAACTTGCGGGTTTCGTGACACTTGGGAACCTATGCATAGGGGTTGGCACACGTTCTTGACTCTCCGGTAGAATCTTTGGGGCACTCTTTGAAGTACTTTTATGTTGGTTGGATGAATCTGAGATTGTGTGATGCATATCGTATAATCATGCCCACGGATACTTGAGGTGACAATGGAGTATCTAGGTGACATTAGGGTTTTGGTTGATTTGTGTCTTAAGGTGTTATTCTAGTACAAACTCTTGTATAGATCGATCCGAAAGAATAACTTTGAGGTGGTTTCGTACCCTACCATAATCTCTACGTTTGTTATCCGCTATTAGTGGCTGCAGAGTGACTCTTTGTCGCATGTTGAGGGCTTATCGTATGTTCTATCTATGTTATTATTGTTGAGAGAACTTACACTAGTGAAAGTATGAACCCTAGGCCTTGTTTCCTATCATTGCAATACCGTTTACGCTCACTTTTACCGCTTGCTACCTTGCTGTTTTTATTATTTCAGATTACAAAAACCTATATCTACTATCTATTTTGCACTTGTATCACCATCTCTTCGCCGAACTAGTGCACCTATACAATTTTCCATTGTATTGGGTGTGTTGGGGACACAAGAGACTTTTTGTTATTTGGTTGCAGGGTTGTTTGAGAGAGACCATCTTCATCCTACGCCTCCTACGGATTGATAAACCTTAGGTCATCCACATGAGGGAAATTTGCTACTGTCCTACAAACCTATGCACTTGCAGGCCCAACAACGTCTACAAGAAGAAGGTTGTGTAGTAGACATCAAGCTCTTTTCTGGCGCCGTTGCCGGGGAGGCTAGGTAAGTGAAGGTATATCTTTAGATCTTGCAATTGAATCTTTTTGTTTCTTGTTTTAGCACTAGTCTAGTTTATAAAAGAAAACTACAAAAAAATGGAGTTGAGTTTGTCTCATACGCTTCACCTTTTTAATATCTTTCGTGAGTATGATGGGAAGAATAATTGTGATCAAGTGCTAGAATAAGAAATCTATAGAATGTTTGGAACTAAATATTTGAATGATGATCATGACTGCAATGTTGTTAGTATGAATTCCTTGAATATCCATGATGCTAATTGAGGGAGTCCTGGACTAGGGGGTGTCCGGATAGCCGGACTATCATCATCGGTTGGACTCCAAAACTATGAAGATACAAGATTGAAGACTTCGTCCCGTGTCCGGATGGGACTTTCCTTGGCGTGGAAGGAAAGCTTGGCGATACGGATATGTAGATCTCCTACCATTGTAACCGACTCTGTGTAACCCTAGCCCTCTCCGGTGTCTATATAAACTGGAGGGTTTTAGTCCGTAGGACGAACAACCATTACAACAACCATACCATAGGCTAGCTTCTAGGGTTTAGCCTCCTTGATCTCGTGGTAGATCCAATCTTGTACTACCCATATCATCAATATCAATCAAGCAGGAGTAGGGTTTTACCTCCATCGAGAGGGCCCGAACCCGGGTAAAAACATCGTGTCCCTTGTCTCCTGTTACCATCCGCCTAGACGCACAGTTCGGGACCCCCTACCCGAGATCCGCCGGTTTTGACACCGACATTGGTGCTTTCATTGAGAGTTCCTCTGTGTCGTCACCGATAGGCTTGATTGCTTCTTCAATCAACAACAACGCCGTCCAGGGTGAGACTTTTCTCCCCGGACAGATCTTCATGTTCGGCGGCTTCGCACTGCGGGCCAATTCACTTGGTCATCTGGAGCAGATCGAAAGCTACGCCCCTGGCCATCAGGTCAGATTTGGAAGCCTAAACTTCACGGCCGACATCCGCGGAGACTTGATCTTTGACGGATTCGAGCCGCAGCCGAGCGTGCCGCACTGTCACGATGGGCATGATCTAGCTCTGCCGCCGGACAGTACCTTGGAGGCCACACACGAATCCACTCCGACCCATAGCTCGGAGCCGACCGCGCAGATCGAGGACCGGTGGCTGGACACCGCCTCGGGAGCTGCAACTGCTACGGCGATGGAGCCGAATACTGACCTTGTCCTCTGCAAAGCTCGTGACTCCGAGGTGCCGGACTCCTTGCCGGACTCCGAACCTCCTGCGCCCCTGCCAACCGAATCCGATTGGGCGCCGATCATGGAGTTCACCGCTGCGGACATCTTTCAGCACTCGCCCTTTGGCGACATCCTGAACTCACTAAAGCACCTCTCGTTATCAGGAGAACCCTGGACGGACTGCAGTCAGGATGGTTGGGATGTGGACGACGAAGAAATTCAATGCCCACCCACCACCCACTTTGTAGCCACTGTCGACGATCTAACCGACATGCTAGACTACGACTCTGAAGACATCGACGGTATGGATGACGATGTCGGAGACGACCAAGAACTAGCGCCTACAGGGCACTGGAAGACCACCTCGTCATACGACATATACATGGTGGACACCCCAAAGGATGGGGACGGCAAAGAAGCAGCGGAGGCAGATTCCTCTAAGAAACAGCCCAAGCGCCGACGTCAGCGGCGCGGCTCTAAATCCTGCCACAGCAAGAATGGAGATTCCGGCACCGGAGATAATAACACCCCAGAGAGTGCCGAAGACAACCCCCTCCAGCAAGATTCAGCACAGGAGGACGGAGAAGCCAGCCCTCAAGAGAGAGCGGCAGACGAGGAGATAGAGGATGACAATTACATGCCTCCCTCCGGAGACGAGGCAAGCCTCAACGACGACGAATTTGTCGTGCCCGAGGATCCCGTCGAACAAGAGCGTTTTAAACACAGGCTAATGGCTACGGCGAACAGCCTAAAAAAGAAGCAGCAACAGCTTCGAGCTGATCAAGACCTGCTGGCCGACAGATGGACCGAGGTCCTCGCGGCTGAAGAGTATGAACCCGAACGCCCCTCCAAAAGCTACCCAAAACGCAAGTTGCTCCCCCGATTAGAGGAGGAAGCATACAAACCTTCATCACCAGCGCACAATACGGCAGACCGACCACCTCGTGGCCGCGATAGAGAGGCATCTAGGCCCTCCGCCAGAACCGTACCCCGGCACCGCTCGAAAAGCGCGAAGCCACGGGGGAATGCGCCGGACTTGCGGGATATATTGGAGGACAAGGCAAGACAATCCAGATCCATCTACGGATCACGTGGGTGCCCCACGACCCATGACGACTACCGTCGTGCCGGATACAGCAACTCCGGACGGGCCGAACACAGCACACAACGCTCTCTTGAGCTACGTCGTGATATTGCTTAATATAGAGGCGCTGCACACCCACTATGCTTCACAGACGAAGTAATGGATCATCAAATCCCTGAAGGGTTTAAACCCGTGAACATTGAATCCTACGATGGCACAACAGACCCCGCGGTTTGGATCGAAGATTATCTCCTTCATATCCATATGGCCCGCGGCGACGATCTCCATGCCATCAAGTATCTCCCACTCAAGCTTAAAGGACCAGCTCGGCATTGGCTTAACAGCTTGCCCGCAGAGTCAATTGGATGTTGGGAGGACCTGGAAGCCGCATTCCTCGACAACTTCCAGGGCACATATGTGCGACCACCAGACGCCGATGACCTAAGCCACATAATTCAGCAGCCAGACGAATCGGCCAGACAGTTCTGGACACGGTTCCTAACAAAGAAAAAATCAAATCATCGACTGTCCGGATGCAGAGGCCCTCGCAGCCTTCAAGCATAACATCCGCGACGAGTGGTTGGCCCGGCACCTAGGACAGGAAAAGCCAAAATCCATGGCAGCCCTCACATCACTCATGACCCGCTTCTGTGCGGGAGAGGACAGCTGGCTAGCTCGCAGCAACAACCTCAGCAAAAATGCTGGCAGTCCGGATACTAAGGACCACAATGCCAGGTCGCGTCGAAACAAAAACAAACGCCGCGTTAACAGCGATAACAATGAGGATACGGCAGTCAACGCCGGATTCAGAGGCTCTAAACCCGGTCAGCGGAAGAAGCCATTCAAAAGAACTACTCCGGGTCCGTCCAATTTGGACTGAATACTCGACCGCTCTTGCCAGATACATGGCACCCCCGAAAAGCCAGCTAATCACACCAGCAGAGATTGCTGGATATTCAAGCGGGCAGGCAAGTTAATCGTCGAAAACAATGACAAGGGGCTGCACAGCGACGACGAGGAAGAGACTCGGCCGCCGAACAGTAGAGGACAGAAAGGTTTTCCCCCACAAGTGCGGACGGTAAACATGATATACGCAACCCATATACCCAAGAGGGAGCGGAAGCATGCACTTAGGGACGTATACGCGATGGAGCCAGTCGCCCCGAAGTTCAATCCATGGTCCTCCTGCCCGATCACTTTCGATCGAAGGGACCACCCTACCAGTATCCGTCATGGTGGGTTCGCCGCATTGGTCTTAGACCCAATTGTCGATGGATTTCACCTCACTAGAGTCCTGATGGACGGCAGGAGCAGCCTGAACCTGCTTTATCAGGATACAGTGCGCAAGATGGGCATAGACCCCTCAAGGATTAAACCTACAAAGACGACCTTCAAAGGCGTCATACCAGGTGTTGAGGCCAATTGTACAGGCTCAGTCACACTGGAAGTGGTCTTCGGATCCCCGGATAACTTCCGAAGCGAGGAATTAATCTTCGACATAGTCCCGTTCCGAAGTGGCTATCACGCTCTGCTCGGGCGAACTGCGTTTGCAAAATTCAACGCAGTGCCACATTATGCATACCTCAAGCTCAAGATGCCAGGCCCTCGTGGAGTCATCACGGTCAACGGAAACACTGAACGCTCCCTCCGAACGGAGGAACACACAGCGGCTCTCGCGGCAGAAGTACAGAGCAGCCTTTTAAGGCAATTTTTGAGTCCGGACGCTAAACGACCGGACATGGCCAAACGCGCCCGGAGTAACATCAATCAAGACCACCTGGCACGTTCCGAGCATGCGTAGAAATGCGGCCCCAACCCCAGCCCTTGCATGATTGCAAGACCAGCTCTTCACGTACATCATTACACTCTGGAGATACCATGGGCATAGGGGGAGGGGCACGACCACGACAGGCCCAGAGTGCGGCTTAAACACACCAGGGGCTCCCAAGTGTGTCGCTCTTTTTATTTTCCTTTTTTTATTTTCTCTATTTTATCCACAAGACTCCGTTCGCCAGAGACCCTGTCCGGCGGTGAACCTGCCGAACTCACGATGCAACAGCCAGGGAAGGACAAAGGCTACGACGAACACTCAGGTGGTCTCCATTATGAGCATTAAATTTGTTAAATACACCAGTCCGCAGCTTACCCCTGGAGGGGGACATGTTTAAATAGTCCAATCCCTTGCTTACCGCACTATTTGTATCGTTCTGCACTCGTGGCAGAATTCCTTGAATGAACAATGCATCACTTTTCGCTTATAATTGCATTCCTTTTCTTATATATGTTCATTTATGACATCTTGCATCCGTACACTTTGGTACGGCCGAATACACCAGGGGCTTATGTTCCCCGCATAACGGTGTGATAAGTCCGAACACTTTCACAAGTGCGGCACCCCGAACTTATAGCATTATATGCATCGACTCTGAATCATGTCTTGGGTCAATAGTTGGGTTTGCCCGGCTCCCATGTTTTGGTACCTTACATTCCGTTCTGTCGGCTAAGGTAGCACTGGGAGAACCACTGCGATTGCGCCCCGGTTGAGCTGGGCGAGCGCCTCAGTGGAGAAAGCTAAAACTGACTGTCATGATAAGGCGAGAGCTGGTCGCTGTTCGAGAGGTCTTTTCGAGTCCTTAAAGACTTATGCCGCTTAGAGCGAGGAACCGGCTTCATCCGGCCCAGGCGTGGATAGCGCCCCGAACTCGGTCTTCCGAATACTAGGGGCTTCGCCGAAATTTAAAATTATAGAATTCTATGGCTAAGTGAGAGTGTTCAAGCATTATAAGTCCGGTTGCCTTGTTTATTGTGTTGAGCGCCTCCCTAGATGGACCTAAAAATGGGAACAAGAGTGCTCAAGTTTATCCCGAACATCCCAGCACTCGTGGCATGGGGGCTGAAGCCGACGACTTGCCATCTCTCAGATTTAATAAACGGCCGCACAGAAGGTAATATTTTAAATCAATAAGTGTTGCTTAGCGCATATGAACAAAGTTTTCAGCGCACAGGATAACACATTGCGAGTTTACTCAATAATTACATCTTTGGGGCACTCATCCGCAATCTTGCGGGCACCCTTCAGGACACTCTTATAGTACATCTCGGGCGTACGATACTCCTTGCCCGCTGGCGGCGCGTCCGTTATAAGCTTCTCAGCATCCAGCCTGCCCCAGTGCACCTTTGCGCGGGCAAGGGCCCGACGGGCACCTTCAATGCAGGCGAAGCGCTTGATGACTTCCACCCAGGGGCACGCATCCACCAGCCGCCGCACGAGACCGAAGTAGCTCCCAGGCATGGCCTCTTCAAGCCATAGCCGGACTATGAGGCCCTTCATGGCCTGCTCGGCTACCTTGTGGAGCTCGACCAGCTGCTTCAGCTGGTCGCTAGGGGGCACCGGATGACCGGCCTCAGCATACTGAGACCAGAAGACCTTCTCCATTGAGCTCCCCTCCTTGGCCCGGTAGAATGCGGCGGCATCAGACACGCTGCGAGGCAGATCTGCAAACGCCCCTGGAGAGCTCCGAATTCGGGTAAGTAAAAGGTAATTTACATTCACATGCTTGCTTTGCATGAAAAATGCCTTACCCACCGCTATTTTCTTCACCGCCTCAATCTCCTGGAGGGCCTTATGGGCCTCGACCTTAGCGGCTTTGGCACTTTCAAGAGCCGAGGCAAGCTCGGACTCTCGAGTCTTTGAGTCGCGCTCCAAACTCTCATGCTTTTCCATGAGAGCCTGGAGCTCTTGCCGCACTTCCGCCACCTGCGCCTCCTGCTTCTCTCGCTCCGCTTGTTCCGCGGCCGCATTGCATTCGGCCGCGGACACGGCCTCCTTCAGGGTCGCCACCTCGTTCGTGGCCCCTGCAGTACCCATGTTATCCTTGTTATTTCTATTGCAACCAAAATCCTTTTCTGTAAGGTACAAATTTAGTACGGTGGTACTCACCTTCTTTGTCCTCGAGCTGCTTCTTGGCAAGGCCGAGCTCGTGCTCGGACCGCTCGAGGTCCTGCTTTAAAGCACCGACCTCCGCAGTCAGTGCGGCAGAGGTCAGCAGCGCAGCCTGCAAACCCATATTGACATAATTTTTATCACTCCTGCGTATATCTTTTTTAGATCCTCAGTCCGGTTTTTTTTCTTTCCGAACACCGAACCGAGCATCAGGGGCTACTGCCTATGCGGTATTACATTACATATTTTAAAACTTCTTACCTCAAAGCCTGTTAGAAGGCTGCTGCAGGCTTCGGTCAACCCGCTCTTGGCGAGCTGAACCTTCTGAATCACCGCACTCATGATAGTGCGGTGTTCTTCCTCGATGGAAGCGCCATTGAGCGCCTCCAACAAGTTGTCCGGCGCCTCCGGTTGGACGGAGGCTGCCGGTGTCACGGTCTTGCCCTTCTTACGAAGGGGCCGCCTGCCGGACTCCGGAACCACTGCGGGTTCCGGCATGGAGTCCGGCGCAAAGTCCGGGAGGCTGCCTTGTGGCACCTCCGGAGCCTCCTCTTGATGGGTCCCCTCTTGGGATCCCACCTCGGCATCCTCAGCGTCGCGAGGGGTGGAGGCAGTCGGAATGGAATCTACATCCGACGGAGCCAAGGACCCGCTTGATGAAGCGGGAAGATCATCCTCGGCCGGACTACAGGTAGTGTGCGGCATTAGAAGGACACTACATGACACAAAAGAGAAATTATAAATCATTCAGGAATCCGGATACTTACGATCTTGCCGGAGGCTTGGCCCTTGAGGGCCACCCTTCGTCGCCAACATTGGCGTTGGCGGAGCTGTCCGGAGGAAGGGTCCTTCCCCTCTTGGACCCTTCGGCCTCCCCCGTTGGGGAAGCCTTCCTCTTCCTCTCTCCCCCCTCCTGGGGAGAGTCCTCTTTCTCCTCCTCGTCTTCGGGGGAGGAGTCCGCCTCGGAGCCATCGGACGATGAGCCCGATATCACCTGGCGCCGGGAACTCCTTCGGGTTCCCGTGGCCTTCTTTCTGGCCTTCTTCTCCGGCACCACGTAAAGGGCCAGAACCAGCAGCCCCGTCAAACGGGTGTCCGCTGGGTCTTCGGGAAGGGGAGCCGGACAGTCTACCTGTCCGGACGTCCTCTGCCAGTCCTGTCAAAGGCATTGGGAGTTTTAGATCCCACATAGAGTCAAACTATGAAAGAAATAAGTGTCTCGTAAAGGATAACAAAGCTTACCTCGCCGGCGGGGCGCTTGGTGCTGAATCCGCGATCTTCGGTCGTAGACACGGGGGCTTCTCCGCCCTTGAACAGCACCCTCCAGGCAGCTTCGTACGTCGTGTCGAAGAGCCCGCTCAAGGTCCGGTGCTGTGCCGGATCGAACTCCCACAAATTGAAGGCCCGTTGTTGGCAGGGGAGAATCTGGCGGACGAGCATGACATGGATCACATTGACAAGCTTAAGCTTCTTGTTCACCAGGGTCTGGAGACAGGACTGGAGTCCTGTCAGCTCCTCCGAACTGCCCCATAGCAAGCCCTTCTCTTTCCAGGAGGTGATCTGCATGGGGATACCAGATCTGAACTCGGGGGCCGCTGCCCATTTAGGGTCACGCGGCTCGGTGATGTAGAACCACCCCGATTGCCACCCCTTGACGGACTCCACGAAGGCCCCCTCGAGCCAGATGACGTTGGGCATTTTGCCCACCATGGCGCCTCCGCACACCGCTTGGACGCCCTTCACTACCTTCGGCTTGACATTGAAGGTCTTTAGCCACAAGCCGAAGTGGGGCTGGATGCAGAGGAAGGCCTCACACACGATGATAAACGCCGAGATGTTGAGGATGAAGTTTGGCGCCAGATCGTGGAAGTCCAGGCCGTAGTAGTACATGAGCCCCCGGACGAAGGGATGAAGTGGGAAACCCAGTCCGCGGAGGAAGTGGGGAAGGAATACGACCCTCTCATGGGGCCTGGGGGTGGGGATGAGCTGCCCCTCATCGGGCAGCCGGTGCGCGATGTCGCTGGACAGGTATCCGGCGCCGCGCAGTTTTTCGATGTGCCCCTCCGTAACGGAGGAGGCCATCCACTTGCCTCCCACTCCGGACATGGCTGGAGAAGGTTGAGGCGAGGTGAGCGAACTTGGGCGCTGGAGCTCGAGTGCGCGGAGATGGATAAGCAAAGGAGGAAGAAGGCGTAGGTAAAAAAGGTGGATCCTTATCCCCTTATATATGGGCGGACGAAGACTATGCGTCCCCACCGGCCTGGTAAAACTCGTTTATCTCCCAAGTGCCACCATCAATGGCGCGGTTGGGTTACCCACGTTCGTATTGATGGGAATCCCGGAATAAGGGGAACACGATCTCTGCTTCGACAAGACGCGCCAAGGAAACCGCTTCGCTAAACGCGCTGAGGTGGTATAATAAAAAACGATTCAAGTAAAGGCTTGGTGTGACATCGCTCCACGAAATACGTCAGCAGATTGAACTTGTGTGCATATTATTCTCTCTACGGTGGAATGTGGAATTTATTTTGCAGAGCCAGACACTATCCTGGTGTTCTCAAATCTTCTATGAATTATTCGGAGGAGGAACCCGCCTTGCAATGCCGAACAATATGCGCGCCGGACTCATCGTCATTGAAGCCTGGTTCAGGGGTTACTGAGGGAGTCCTGGACTAGGGGGTGTCCGGATAGCCGCACTATCATCATCGGCCGGACTCGAAAACTATGAAGATACAAGATTGAAGACTTCGTCCCGTGTCCGGATGAGACTTTCCTTGGCGTGGAAGGCAAGCTTGGCGATACGGATATGTAGATCTCCTACCATTATAACCGACTCTGTGTAACCCTAGCCCTCTCCGGTGTCTATATAAACCGGAGGGTTTTAGTCCGTAGGACGAACAACCATTACAACAACCATACCATAGGCTAGCTTCTAGGGTTTAGCCTCCTTGATCTAGTGGTAGATCCACTCTTGTACTACCCATATCATCAATATGAATCAAGAAGGAGTAGGGTTTTATGTCCATCGAGAGGGCCCGAACCTGGGTAAAAACATCACGTCCCTTGTCTCCTGTTACCATCCGCCTAGACGCACAGTTTGGGACCCCCTACCCGAGATCCGCCGGTTTTGACACCGACACTAATGATATGCAAAGCCACAAGCTTGGGGAAGCTATGTTTGATGGAGATGATATTTTTTGTCCCCCAAGCTTTGATGAGCAAATTTACTATGATGAAAGCATGCCTCCTATTTATGATGATTATTGTGATGATACATATGCTATAAAGAAGAAGTTTGCTTATGTGGAGAGTAGAAAAATTTCTATGCTTGTAGATCATGAAAATAATGCTTCAGGTGCTGGTTATATTGTTGAATTCATTCATGATGTTACTGAAAATTATTATGAGGGAGGAACATATGCTTGTAGGAATTGCAATAATGTCAAGTTTCCTCTCTATGTGCTTAAATTCTTGAAGTTATGCTTGTTGTACCATCCTATGCTAGTTGATTATTGTTCCCATAAGTTGTTTGCTCACAAAATCCCTATGCATAGGAAGTGGGTTAGACTTAAATGTGCTAGTCATATGCTTCATGATGCTCCCGTTATGTTTCAATTCTTATCTTTTATGTGAGCATCATTGTCATCATCATGCCTAGCTAAAAGGCATTAAAGAAAAGCGCTTGTTGGGAGACAACCCAATATTTATCCTTACTGTTTTTGTGTGTCCACATGATTATGCTACTGTAGTAATCATGTTTTATAGCTTTTGTTTAAATAAAGTGCCAAGTAGAACCTTTGGGAAGACTTGGGTGAAGTTTATGTGATCTTTCTGTGAAAAACAGAAACTTTGGCGCTCACGAGATTAGCTGCCATTTTTTACTGGAGAGTGATTTTAGGTTGATTCTTTTTGCAGATGATTAATAGACAAATTTCTCAGGTCCAGCAATTTATTTCATAATTTTTGTGGTTCCAGAATTATACGTTTTATATAGATTACTACAGACTGTTCTGTTTTTGACAGATTCTGTTTTCTATGTGTCGTTTGCTTATTTTGATGAATCTATGAGTAGTATCGGAGGGTATGAACCATGGATAAGTTGGAGTACAGTAGATATTACACCAATATGAATTTAGAATGAGTTCATTACAGTACCTAAGTGCTGGTTTTATTTTCTTATACTAACGGAGCTTACGAGTTTTGTTTTGAGTTTTGTGTGGTTGAAGTTTTCAAGTTTTGGGTAACGATTCGATGGACAATGGAATAAGGAGTGGAAAGGGCCTAATCTTGGGGATTCCCAAGGCACCCGATGGTAATATTCAAGGACAACCAAGCAACTAAGCTTGGGGATGCCCCGGAAGGCATCCCCTCTTTCGTCTTCGTTCATCGGTAACTTTACTTGGAGCTATATTTTATTCACCACATGATATGTGTTTTGCTTGGAGCGTCAATTTCTTTTGTTAGTTTTTGCTTGCTGTTAGTTAGAATTGTGTTTTGCCTCTTTAGTTTCAATAAAAAAGTCAAGGATAGCCTTTGCCATGCTTATTTTGCTAGTTTGCATGTTGCTATTTGAAAACAGAAAGTTTACCGCTGTTGCAAAAATTCCCTAGAAAAGTCAGAGCATGATCTAACGTTGAATCTTGTTGCATATTGAGCTCTGATAAATTTATTACAGTGGGAATTTTAGTTCATAATTTTTGGAGTCAGGTAAGTATTGATACTCTTGCATTCTTTACAGACTGTACTGTTTTGGCAGATTGCTGTTATGTTTGCATTGTTTGCGTATGTTTGCTTGTTTAATGATTCTATTTGAAGATAGGAGTATTAAATATGCAGAGGAATTTAGTATGAAATGTTGAATAATAATTTAAGTGATTTTCTACAGTATAATATGATAAGGTTTTGCATTGGTTTATACTAACCTATCTCATGAGTTCTTGTTGAGTTTGTTGTGAATGAAGCTTTTGATAAAAAGAAGAGAAACCATGATATGAGAGGAATTAAGGAGACACAAAAGCTCAAGCTTGGGGATGCCCAAGGCACCCCAAGATAATATTTCAAGAAGTCTCAAGCATCTAAGCTTGGGGATGCCCCGGTAGGCATCCCACCTTTCTTCTTCAACAACTATCGGTTAGTATTAGTTGAGCCTAAGTTTTTGCTTCTTCACATGAGTTGTGCTATCCTTGCAATGTAGTTTTCTTTAGCTTTGCTTTCTGTTTGAATAAAGTATCAAGATCTGAAATTATTAAATGAGAGAGAGTCTTCGCATAGTTGCATAATTATTTAGCTACTCATTGATCTTCACTTATATCTTTCGGAGTAGTTTGTTGTTGCTCTAGTGCTTCACTTATATCTTTTAGAGCATGGTGGTAGTTTTATTTTGGAGAAATAGTTGAACTCTCATGCTTCACTTAGATTATTTTGAGAGTCGTTAATAGCATGGTAATTCGCTTAATGTTAATATACTTGGTGTTCAAGATATGTGAAACTTTCTTATGAGTGTGTTGAATACTAAGATAAGTTTGAGGCTTGATAATTGTTTTGAGATATGGAGGTGATAATATCAAAGTCGTGCTAGTTGAGTAATTGTGAATTTGAGAAATACTTGTGTTGAAGTTTGCAAGTCTCGTAGCATGCACGTATGGTTAAAGTTGTGTAAAAATTTGAAACATGAAGTGTACCTGGCTTGTGCATCCTTATGAGTGGCGGTCGGGGACGAGCGATGGTCTTTTCCTACCAATCTATCCCCTAGGAGCATGCGCATAGTACTTGAATTTTTGATGACTTCTAAATTTTTGCAATAAGTATATGAGTTCTTTTAACTAATGTTGAGTCCATGGATTATACGCACTCTCACCTTTCCGCCTTTGCTAGCCTCTTCGGTACCGTGCATTGCCCTTTCTCACCTTGAGAGTTGGTGCAAACTTCGCCGGTGCATCCAAACCCCGTGATACGATACGCTCTATCACACATAAACCTCCTTATATCTTCCTCAAAACAGCCATCATACCTACCTATCATGGCATTTCCATAGCCATTCCGAGATTTATTGCCATGCAACTTCCACCATCATCATCATGACATACATTACTTTTGTCATATTGCCATTGCATGATCTTGTAGTTGACATCGTATTTGTGGCAAAGCCACCATGCATTATTTTCCATACATGTCACTCTTGATTCATTGCACCATCCCGGTACACCGCCGGAGGCATTCATATTGTAAGTGCATCTAGTGCCCCTTAGTGATTTTGGTGTATTGAAGACTTATAGGTTAAGGGACTGATGCGTTTGTGAGTGTACACAGGTCTATAAGTCTATGAGGAGTTTGATATTTACAGAGAAAGTCGACCCCTAAAAATGAAGTTCTTCGACTGAAGACTTTGATATTCTGAAGACTTTGAAAGTGAAGAAATTGGTGTGACCTTGAAGACTTGATAATCATCTGAGGAACATGAAGCGTGAAGACTTTTGTTTTCGTAGTTTTATTTTCTCTTTCTTGAGTCATAGGAAACACCGTACTGTTAAAGGGGGTCGAGGAAATACTAAGGAAAAATTTCCATGTGATGCTCAACTCAAAATCCTACACCTACCAATCCCTTCGAGTGAAGCCATTGGAAAGCTCATACAGTTCAGTCAATTTCTTCAGTGACAGAGATGCAGTTCTTCTGGTCACTGAGGACTTTGCTCTGACTGAGGAGTTAGGAATTCGCCAGTGCGAATTGCCTACACAGTGAGGAACATGATAGCCCTGAGGAATTTGAGAGTCAAATTTCCGACCGTTGCTGTGCTGCGCGCCGGCTGTCCCAAAATATCTTATCCACCTAAGGGTCATATCATTGAAGGGCATTTATGTCTTATCATGTCGGGCTGCTCCCTAGGCTATAAATAGCCGCCCCCTACAACCACTAGTTGGTTGGCTGCTCCGAGAGAACTTGACACTTGTCATTTGAGAGCAACCCATCCTCCGAGGACTTTGAGTGAAAATCATCAAGTGAGGAAATCCCAAAACCAAACCCCCACAAACCCAAAGTGATTGAGCATCACTGAAGAAATTGATCCTGCGTGGATCCGACGCTTGTTACCTTTGAAGACTGTGCTTCTTCCAGACAGTTAGGCGTCATGGTCTAGAGCATCCAAGAGGAATTGTGGATCGCCGAGTGACCAAGTCTGTGAAGGTTTGGAAGTCACCTAAAGACTTACCACGAGTGATTGGACGAGGCCTGCATGGTCTTAGTTCAAGGAGAATACGGTGAGGACTGGGTGTCCTGAGCTACGGCTCAGTGACTAGGTGTCCGGGACTGCGTGTCCTCGAGTTTAAATACTCAGCCGCTCCAACCAGACGTACAACTGAGACAGCAGTTGGAACTAGTTTACCAAATCATTGTCTTCACCAACTAACTGGTTCTATTTCCTCAACCCTTTCATTTCCTCATTACTGTGTTGAGTGTTTGTTCATATCTGTGCTTGAGGACTTTGACTGAAGACTTTCTCCATTTTCTCAGTTTAATTTCTTCAGTCTGTTTGTCTTCATCTTGTGTTATCCTGTGATTACGCTTTCTGTACTCTGTGCTAGTCTTCATTTCATCATGATGACCATGCTTGTATTCTGCTATGCTTACCTTTGAGTACTTATTCCGCTGCAAGTAGTTCTTCGCTAAGGAATTCCCTCACCAGCAAATTCCTCAGTGAGGAATTCATAAAAATCGCCTATTCACCCCCCCTCTAGTCGATATAACGCACTTTCAATTGGTATCAGAGCAAGGTACTCCCTTATTCTATGTGATTTTGGTTTAACCGCCTGGAGTTTTAGTTATGTCGACTGCAGGTATGATCAAGGTCTCGGCTGGGTGTCCTACCTTTGATGGGACGGACTACCCCTACTGGAAGAACAAGATGCGAATGCATCTTGAGGCAATTGATAACGATCTCTGGTATGTTGTGGAAAATGGTGTTCCCTCTGTCTCACCCTCACTGAACGCTACCGATGTGAAGAGATTCAAGCAACTCGATTCTCAAGCGAAGAATATCATATGTGGCCATCTGAGCAAAGGACAGTATGGAAGAGTGAGTGCTTTGGAAACTGCTAAGCTTATCTGGGATAGGCTGTCCAAAGTAAATGAAGGAGTCTCAACTCAGCGTGACTCTCGAGTTGATGTTCTTCGGAATCTCTTCAACCGCTTCAAAAGACTCGACAATGAAAATGTCCAACAAACCTTTGATCGCCTCACTGACATCTCAAATGAGCTTCAAGCCCTCGGTGCCACTGACATCACTGATCATGAGGTGGTGAAGAAACTGTTGAGATCGCTTGATTCCTCATTTGATACTTTGGGACTAATGATACAAGAACGTGCTGACTACAAGTGAGGGAGTCCTGGACTAGGGGGTGTCCGGACAGCCGGACTATCAATATCCGCCGGACTCCAAGACTACGAAGATACAAGATTGAAGACTCCGGCTCGTGTCCGGATGGTACTTTCCTTGGCGTGGAAGGCAAGCTTGGCAATACGGATATGTAGATCTCCTACCATTGTAACCGACTCTGTGTAACCCTAGCCCTCTCCGGTGTCTATATAAACCGGAGGGCTTTAGTCCGTAGGACAACATACATCTCAACAATCATACCATAGGCTAGCTTCTAGGGTTTATCCTCCTTGATCTCATGGTAGATCCACTCTTGTACTACCCATATCATTAATATTAATCAAGCAGGACGTAGGGTTTTACCTCCATCGAGAGGGCCCGAACCTGGGTAAAACATTGTGTCCCTTGTCTCCTGTTACCATCCGCCTAGACGCACAGTTCGGGACCCCCTACCCGAGATCCGCCGGTTTTGACACCGACATTGGTGCTTTCATTGAGAGTTCCTCTGTGTCGTCACCGATAGGCTTGATGGCATCTTCAACCAGCAACGCTGTCCTGGGTGAGACTTTTCTCCCCGGACAGATCTTCGTATTCGGCGGCTTCGCCCTGCGGGCCAATTCACTTGGCCATCTGGAGCAGATCGAAAGCTACGCCCCTGGCCGTCAGGTCAGATTTGGAAGCTTGAACTTCTTGGCCGATGTCCGCGGAGACCTGATCTTCGACAGACTCGAGCCACAGCCGAGCGTGCCGCACTGTGACGATGGGCACGATCTAGCTCTGCCGCCGAACAGTGCCTTGGTGGCCACACACGGATCTGCTCCGGCCATTATCCCGGAGCCGATCGCCCAGATCGAGGGCCGGTGGATAGACGCCGCCCTGGGGGCTTCAACATCCACGGCGATGGAGCCGAACACCAATCTTGTCCCCCGCGAAACTCGTGATTCCGAGGCGCCGGACTCCTCGCCGGACTCCGAACCTCCCGCGCCCCTGCCAATTGATCCGGATTGGGCGCCGGTTATGGAATTCACCGCCGCGGACATCTTCCAATGCTCGCCTTTTGGCGATATCTTGAATTCACTAAAGCATCTCTCATTATCAGGAGAGTCCTGGCCGGATTATGGCCAGGATGGTTGGGATACGGACGATGAAGAAATTCAGAGCCCACCCACCACCCACTTTGTAGCCACTGTCGACGATCTAACCGACATGCTAGACTACAACTCCGAAGACATCGACGCTATGGACGACGATGCCGGAGACGAACAGGAACCAGCGCCTACAGGGCACTGGAAGACCACCTCATCATATGACATATATATGGTGGACACCCCAAAAGACGGGGATGGCGAAGAAGCAGGGGAGGCAGACTCTTTAAAGAAGCAGCCCAAACGCCGGCGTCAGCGGCGCCGCTCTAAATCCCGCCACAGCAAGAATGGAGATTCTGGCACAGGAGATAACAACACTCCGGAGAGCGCCGAAGACAATCACCTCCAGCAAGACTCAGCGCAGGAGGATGCAGAAGCAAGCCCTCACGAGGGGGCGGCAGACGAAGAGGTTCAGGATCATAACTATATGCCTCCCTCCGAAGACGAAGTAAGCCTCAACGATGACGAATTCGTCGTACCCGAGGATCCTGTCGAACAAGAGCGCTTCAAGCGCAGGCTTATCGCCACAGCAAACAGCCTAAAGGAAAAGCAGCGGCAGCTTCACGCTGATCAGGACCTGCTGGCCGATCGATGGACCAAGGTCCTCGCGGCCGAAGAGTATAAACTCGAACGTCCCTCCAAAAGTTACCCAAGATGCAAGCTGCTCCCCCGATTAGAGGAGGAAGCATACGTACCTCCATCACCAGCGCACGATATGGCTGACCGACCACCCCGCGGTCGTGACAGAGAGGCATCCAGGCCCCCAGCCAAGACCATACCCCGGCATCACTCCAAAAGTACGAAGCCAAGAGGGAACGCGCCGGACTTGCGAGACATATTGGAGGACAAAGCAAGGCAATCCAGATCCATCTATGGATCACGTGGGCGCCCTACGACCCACGACGAATACCGTCGTGCCGGATACAATAACCCCGGCTGGGCCGAACATAGCAGACAGCGCTCTCTCGAGCTGCGTCGCGATATCGCTCAATACAGGGGCGCCGCACACCCGTTATGCTTCACTGATGAAGTAATGGATCATCATATCCCCGAAGGGTTCAAACCCGTGAACATCGAATCTTACGATGGCACAACAGACCCCGCGGTGTGGTTCGAAGACTATCTTCTCCACATCCATATGGCCCGCGGCGACGATCTACACGCCATCAAGTACCTCCCACTCAAGCTTAAAGGACCAGCTCGGCATTGGCTTAACAGCTTGCCCGCAGAGTCAATTGGGTGTTGGGAAGACCTGGAGGCCGCATTCGTTGATAACTTCCAAGGCACATATGTGCGACCACCAGACGCCGATGACCTAAGCCACATCATTTAGCAGCCAGACGAATCGGCCAGACAATTCTGGACACGGTTCTTGACGAAGAAAAATCAAATCGTCGATTGTCCGGATGCAGAGGCCCTTGCAGCTTTCAAACATAACATCTGGGACGAATGGCTAGCCCGGCACCTGGGGCAGGAAAAGCCGAAATCCATGTCAGCCCTCACATCGTTAATGACCCGCTTTTGTGCGGGAGAGGACAGCTGGCTAGCCCGCAGCAACAATCTCCGTAAAAATTCTGGCAGTCCGGATACTAAGGACAACAACGGCAGGTCACGTCGAAACAAAAACAAGCGCCGCATTAACGGCGACGATAAGGAGGATACGGCAGTCAATGCCGGATTCCGAGGCTCTAAACCCGGTCAGCGGAAGAAGCCATTTAAAAGAACCACTCCGGGTCCGTCCAATCTGGACCGAATACTCGACCGCTTATGCCAGATACATGGCACCTCTGAAAAGCCAGCTAACCACACCAATAGAGATTATTGGGTGTTCAAGCAGGCTGGCAAGTTAATTGCCGAAAACAATGACAAGGGGCTAAATAGCGACGACGAGGAAGAGACCCGGCCGCCGAACAATAGAGGACAGAAGGGTTTCCCCCCACAAGTGCGGACGGTGAATATGATATACGCGACCCATATACCCAAGAGGAAGAGGAAACGCGCACTACGGGACGTCTATGCGATGGAGCCAGTCGCCCCAAAGTTCAACCCATGGTCCTCTTGCCCGATCACTTTCGATCGAAGAGACCACCCGACCAGCATACGCCATGGCGGATTCGCCGCATTGGTTTTAGACCCAATCGTCGATGGGTTCCACCTCACGAGAGTCCTGATGGACGGCGGTAGCAGCCTGAACCTGCTTTATCAGGATACAGTGCGCAAAATGGGCATAGACCCATCAAGGATTAAACCTACAAAGACAACCTTTAAAGGTGTCATCCCAGGAGTGGAAGCCAACTGTACAGGCTCAATCACACTGGAAGTGGTCTTCGGATCCCCGGATAATTTCCGAAGCGAAGAGTTAATCTTCGACATAGTCCCGTTTTGCAGCGGCTATCACGCTCTGCTCGGACGAACCGCGTTTGCAAAATTCAACGCGGTGCCGCATTATGCATACCTAAAGCTCAAGATGCCAGGCCCTCGTGGAGTCATCACGGTCAATGGGAATACGGAACGCTCCCTCCGAACGGAGGAACATACAGCGGCTCTCGCGGCAGAAGTACAGAGCAGCCTTCTCAGGCAATTCTCAAATCCGGCAGTTAAAAAGCCGGATACAGCAAAGCACGCCCGGAGCAATACCAACCAAGACCACCTGGCGCGATCAGAGCGCGCGTAGCAATGCGGCCCCAACCCTCACTCGCGCATAATCATAAGAATAACACTCCGCGTACATCATTACGCTTTGGAGATACCATGGGTGCAGGGAAAGGGGCACGATCACAATGGACCCAGAGTGCGGCTCGACCACACCAGGGGCTCACAAGTGCGCCTCCTTTCTTTTTTATTTTTTCTTCTTCTTTTATGTACATAGGACTCTGTTAACCAGAAGCCCTGTCTGGTGGCGAACCTGCCGAACTCATGATACAACAGTCAGGGACTAAAGAAGGCCGCGACGAACATTCAGGTGGTCTCAATTACGAGCATTAAATTCGATTACACACACCAAGTCTGCAGCTCATCCCTGGAGGGGGACATGTTTATTTAGTCCAAATCCCTTGCTTACCGCACTATTTGTATCAGTCCGATTTACTATCAGACTTTCTTTCATAAACAATGCAGCACCTCTTTATTGCAATTGCATTATCTTTTACATATATGTTCATTACATGACATCTTGCACCCGTATATTTTGGTACGTCCGAATACACCAGGGGCTTCTGTTCCCCAAATTATGGTGTGATAAAGTCCGAACACTTTCACAAGTGCGGCACCCCGAACTTATAGGATTATATGAATCGGCTCCGAATCATGTCTTGGGTCAATAGTTGGGTTTGCCCGGCTCCCACGTTTTGGTGCCTTACGTTCCGTTCTGTCGGCTAAGGTGGCACTGGGAGAACCACTGCGATTGCGCCCCGGTTGAGCCGGGTTAACGCCTCAGTGGAGAAAGCTAAAACTGACTGGCATGATAAGGCGAGAGACTGGTCGCTGTTCGAGAGGTTTTTTCGGGTCCTTAAAGACTCACGCCGCTTCGAGCGAAGTTCCAGATAATGTCCGACGAAGGCGTGGATAGCGCCCCGGATTCGGTCTTCCGAATACCAGGGGCTTCGCCAAAATTTAAAATTATAGAATTCTATGGCTAAGTGAGAGTGTTCAAGCATTATAAGTCCGGTTGCCTTGTTCGTCATGTTGAGCGCCTCCCTAGATGGACCCAAAAATGGGAACAAGAGTGCTCAAGTTTATCCCGAACACCCCAGCACTTGTGGCTTGGGGGCTGAAGCCAACGACTTGCCATCTCTCAGACTTTATAAACGGCCGCACAGAAGGTAATATTTTAAATTAAACAAGCATTGCCCATGGCGCATATGAACGAAGTTTTCAGCGCACAGGATAAATATACAGCGAGTTCACTCAAAAAATTACATTTTGGGAGCACTCATCTGCAATATCGCAGGCTCCCTTCAGGACAATTTTAGAATACTTCTCCGGCGTGCGATACTCCTTGCCCGGCGGCGGTGGGTCCGTGAGAAGCTTCTCCGCATCCAACTTGCCCCATTGCACCTTTATGCGGGCAAGGGCCCGACGAGCGCCTTCAATACAGGCGGAGCGCTTGACTACATCCAGCCTGGGGCATGCATCCACCAGCCGCCACACTAGGCCAAAGTAGCTCCCAGGCATGGCCTGTCCAGGCCACAGCCGGACTATGAGGCCCTTCATGGCCCCCTCAGCTACCTTGTGGAGTTCGACCAGCTGCTTCAGCTGGTCGCTTGGGGGCACCGGATGGCTGGCCTCAGCGTACTGAGACCAGAAGACCTTCTCCATCGAGCTCCCCTCCTCGCCACGATAGAATGCAGCGGCATCAGACGCACTACGCGGCAGATCTGCAAACGCCCCTGGAGAGCTCCGAATGCGGGTAAGTGTCAGGTAGTTCACATTAACATGCCTACTTTGCATGAAAAATGCCTTACCCGCCGCTATCTTCTTTATGTCCTCAACCTCCTGAAGGGCCTTACGGGCTTCGTCCTTGGCGGACTTGGCACTTTTGAGAGCCGAGGCAAGCTCGGACTCTCAAGTCTTGGAGTCACGCTCCAAACTCTCATGCTTTTCCATGAGAGCCTGGAGCTCTTGCCGAACTTCCTCCACCCGCGCCTCTTGTTTTTCTCGCTCGGCCCGTTCCGCGGCCGCACTGCGTTCGGCCATGGACACAGCCTCCTTCAGGGCTGCCACCTCGTTAGTGGCCCCTGCAATACACATATTATCCTTGTTAATTTTATTTGCAACCAAAATCCTTTTCTGTAAGGTACTTATTCAAAGAGGTGTTACTCACCTTCTTTTTCCTCGAGCTGCTTCTTTGCATGGCCGAGCTCTTGCTCGGACCGCTCGAGATCCTTCTTCAGCACGTCAACCTCCGCCGTTAGTGCGGCAGAGGTCAGCAGCGCAGCCTGCAAACCCATATTGACATATTTTAGGCAACCCTGCATATATCTTGTTAGATCCTTAGTCCGGCTTTTCTTTCCGAACACCGAACTAAGCATCAGGGGCTACTGTCTATGCGGTATTACATTACATAGTTTTAACTTCTTACCTCAAAGCCTGTTAGAAGGCTGCTGCAGGCTTCGGTCAGCCCGCTCTTGGCGAGCTGAACCTTCTCAATCACCGCACTCATGATAGTGCGGTGTTCTTCCTCGATGGAAGCGCCTTTAAGCGCCTCCAACAGGTTATCCGGCGCCTCCGGTTGGACGGAGGCCACCAGCGTCATGGTCTTGCCCTTCTTTCGAAGGGGCCGCTTGCCGGACTCTGGAACCACTGCGGGTTCCGATGTAGAGTCCGGCACAAAGTCCGGGAGGCTGCCTGACGGCTCCTCCGGAGCCTCCTCCTGATGGGTCCCTCTCTGGGATCCCACCTCGGCGTCCTCGTCGACGCGTGGGGTAGAGGTAGTCGGGATGGAATTCACATCCGACGAGGCCAACGACCCGCTCGATGAGTCGGGAAGATCGTCACCGGCCGGACTACGAACAAAATGCGGCATTAGAAGGATACTACGTGACATGAAAGGTACGACATATAAATGATCCGGATACTTACGATCCTGCCGGACGCCTGGCCCTAGGAGGCCACTCATCCTCGCCAACGCTGATGTTGGCGAAACTGTCCAGGGGGATAGTTCTCCCCCTCTTGGACCCTTCGGCCTCCCCGATTGGGGAAGCCTTCCTCTTCTTCTCTCCCTCCTCCGGGAGAGAATACTCCTCCTCCTCGTCTTCAGGGGAGGAGTCCTCGTCGTCGTCAGACGCCTAATTGCGGGAGCTCTTTCGAGTCCCCGCGGCCACCTTCTTGGCCTTCTTCTCCGGCACCACGGGCGGTGCCGGAACCAGCAGCCCTGTTAAGCGGGTGTCCGCTGGGTCTTCTGGCATGGGAGCCGGGCTGATGAGCAGCTTGGCCTTCTCCATCCATTCCTGTCAAAGGAAGAGGCAGAATGAAACCTCACTAGAGTCAATCTAATTATCACAAGTGTCCCGTAATGGGGTTGAATCACTTACCTCGTCAGTTGGACACTGCGAGCTGAATCCGCGATCTTCCGTCGCGGATGCGGGGGCTTCGGCGCCCTTGAACAGCACCCTCCAGGCGCCTTCGTATGTTGTATTGAAGAGCCCGCTTAGCACCTGGTGCTGTTCCGGATTGAAATCCCACAAATTAAATGCCCGTTCTTGGCATGGGAGGATCCGCCGGATGAGCATGACTTGGACCATGTCGACGAGCCTGAGCCTATTGCTCACCATCTTCTTGATGCAAGCTCGGAGTCCCGTCACCTCCACCGGATTGCCCCACTGCAAGCCCTTCTCTTTCCAGGAGGTGAGCTGCGCGGGGATACCAGATCTGAACTCGGGGGCCGCCGCCCATGTGGGTTTGCGCGGCTCGGTGATGTAGAACCACCCCGATTGCCACCCCTTGACGGAATCCACGAAGGTCCCTTCGAGCCAAGGGACGTTGGGCAATTTGCCCAACATGGCGCCTCCGCATTCCGCTTGCGTGCCCTTCACAACCTTCGACTTGACGTTGAAGGTCTTGAGCCACAGGCCGAAGTGGGGCTGGATGCAGAGGAAGGCCTCGCACACGACGATAAACGCCGAGATGTTGAGGATGAAGTTCGGCGCCAGATCGTGGAAATCCAGGCCGTAGTAAAACATGAGCCCCCGGACAAATGGATGGAGCGGAAAGCCCAGTCCGCGGAGGAAGTGGGGGAGGAAGACGACCCTCTCATGAGGCCTAGGGGTAGGGATGAGCTGCCCCTCGTCGGGCAGCCGATGCGTGATATCGCCGGAAAGGTATCCGGCGCTGCGCAGCTTGGTGATGTCCTCCTCCTTCGTGGTGGAGGCCAACCATTTACCTCCCGCTCCGGACATATTCGGAGAAGGTCGAGGCGAGATGCGCGAGCTCGGGGGTTGGAGCTTGAGTTCGCAGGATGGATAAGCAAAGGAGGAAGAAGGCATAGGTGAGAAGGTGAATCCTTATCCCTTTTATATAGGCGGACAAAACTATGTGTCCCCCACCAGCCTGGTAAAACTCGCTTATCTCCCAAGCGCCACCATCAATGGCACGGTTGGGTTACCCACGCACGTATTGATGAGAATCCCGGAATAAGGGGAACACGATCTCTGCTTCGACAAGACGTGCCAAGGAAACCGCATCGCTAAACGCGCTGAGGTGGTATAGTAAAAAACGATTCAAACAAAGGCTTGGTCGCGGTGTGATGTCACGCCGCATAATACGTCAGCAGATTGAGCTAAGTGTGCATTTTATTCTCTCTACGGTGGAATGTGGAATTTATTTTGCAGAGCCGGACACTATCCTGGTGTTCATGATCTTCTCTGGATTATTCAAGGGAGGAACCCGCCTTGCAATGCCGAACATTATGCGCGCCGGACTTATCGTCATTGAAGACTGGTTCAGGGGCTACTGAGGGAGTCCTGGACTAGGGGGTGTCCGGACAGCCGGACTATCAATATCCACCGGACTCCAAGACTACGAAGATACAAGATTGAAGACTCCGGCTCGTGTCCGGATGGTACTTTCCTTGGCGTGGAAGGAAAGCTTGGCAATACGGATATGTAGATCTCCTACCATTGTAACCGACTCTGTGTAACCCTAGCCCTCTCCGGTGTCTATATAAACCGGAGGGCTTTAGTCCGTAGGACAACATACATCTCAACAATCATACCATAGGCTAGCTTCTAGGGTTTAGCCTCCTTGATCTCGTGGTAGATCTACTCTTGTACTACCCATATCATCAATATTAATCAAGCATGACGTAGGGTTTTACCTCCATCGAGAGGGCTCGAACCTGGGTAAAACATTGTGTCCCTTGTCTCCTGTTACCATCCGCCTAGACGCACAGTTCGGGACCCCCTACCCGAGATCCGCCGGTTTTGACACCGACAACAAGTCTCTTGATCCTGCTGATATCCTCAAAAGGCTAAATACTCACGAGTTCCAGCTTGCTGAAAAGAGAGATCTCTATGGTTCAAACTATGGCAAACCACGTGCCCTGAAGGCCAAGGCTGTGTCTGACTCTGAATATGAGGATTCTGGTAGTAGCCTTGGTGATCCTGAAGAATTGAGCCAAGAGCTAGCACTGCTTGTGAAGAAATTCCAGAAGTTCTCAAGACGTGGTCGCTTTGGAAAATCCTCAAGAAGCAGTGATTCCTCATCCAGTGACTATAAAAGAAGGTTGTGCCACAAATGCAAGAAACCTGATCACTATATCCAAGATTGTCCTCAGTGGGAAAAGGAAATGAAGAAGAAGAAATACAAGGATTACAGTTCTGATGATGCGAAGAAGAAGAAGAAATCGTCAAAATCTTCATCATCAAAATCCTCGAAGTCTTCATCTCACAAGAAGAGCAGCTCCAAGAAGGCTTGGGCATTCATTGGCAAGGAAATGGACTCTGAAGCTGAATCTGAGGAAAATGAGGAAGAGGAGGCGTGTGAAGAATCTGAATCTGGTGTGGCGAGTCTGGCCTTCGCTACTGCTTTCGTCAGCAAGTCCATCTTCAACACTGAAGAAACTGACCCCACCGACAAGCCTGATGAAGATAACGATGGCTACGCTCCCACCTATTGCTTCATGGCGAAAGGTGCAAAGGATGATCAACCCAAAACTACTGAATGGGTCCTCGATAGTGGATGTACGAATCACATGACTGGTGACAAGAATCTATTGATGGATGCTCCCTTATCACCGTGACCTCTGAAGCATATCATCTTTGCTGACAAAGGCAAAAGTCAGGTATTGGGTCTTGGTAAGGTTGCAATATCTAAGGATAAACACATGGACAAAGTCATGCTTGTTGAGTCCTTAGGATACAATCTCATGTCAGTCTCAATGCTTTGTGATCTTGATATGGTTGTTGTCTTTGGCAAGTATCGCTGTGTTGTGATTATGGAAGCTGACAATTCCAAAGTCTTCGAAGGCTTTAGGAGAGGAGATTTGTATATTGTTGATTTCTCTACAGGACCACAACCAGCCGTGTGTCTACTTGCAAAAGCTTCAGAAGGCTGGCTATGGCATCGACGACTTGGTCACGCAGGCATGAGGAATTTGCACACGCTTGTGAAGAAGAAGCATG
Organism: Triticum timopheevii; assembly: GCA_963921465.1. Lineage (NCBI taxonomy): Eukaryota > Viridiplantae > Streptophyta > Magnoliopsida > Poales > Poaceae > Triticum > Triticum timopheevii. Next base: position 107,875,398 of record OY997266.1, read on the forward strand.
TCATTGGCATTGAGAATGTCAAATTCCTCAAGGATCACTTATGCGGAGCCTGTGAAGCTGGAAAAATGACCAAGGCCAAGCATCCAGCGAAGACTATCATGACCACTACTCGTCCATTCGAATTGCTTCACATGAACCTCTTCGGACCTAATCATTACTCAGCAGTCACTAATGATGCATCTCTATATGGTTTTGTCATTGTTGATGATTATTCTCGATATACATGGGTACACATTGTTACTTACAAACATGAAGTGCAGGAAGTCTTCAAACGATTTTCCTCGAGGGCTTCAACCAACTTTGGTGTGAAGATCAAGCACATCAGAAGTGACAATGGAACTGAGTTCAAGAATTCCGGTCTTGATGCCTATCTTGATGAACTTGGTATTACTCATGAGTTATCTGCTCCCTATACTCCTCAGCAAAATGGCGTCGTGGAGCGCAAGAACAGAACTCTTGTTGAGATGGCTTGCACTATGCTTGATGAATACAAAACGCCTTAGCGTTTTTGGATTGATGCAATTGATACTGCGTGCCACATCATCAACAGAGTATATCTTCAAAAATTCTTCAAGAAGACGGCCTATGAACTCCTCACTGACAAGAAACCCAATAGAGCACCTACCTTCTGTGTTAGATGAACCAGCACCTGAGGATTCTATCAAGTTCAAGGCAACTGAGGATGTCATTCCTACTGAAGAATGTGCTGAAGAATTCATTCCAGTTCATGAAGAACGTCGAGCTGATGCACCTGAAGAAAATGCTGAGGAAAATGGTGTTGAAGAAAATGTTGATCAAATTCCTCAGCGACAACCAGCTCATCCTCGCATTGCAAAAGAAGTACAAGTGGAGAAGATCATCGATGACATTAGCGCACCAGGTCCTCTCACACGCTCAAAAGCTTCACATTTATCTAACTTTTGTGGGCACTATGCTTTTGTCTCTATCACAGAGCCCACTAAGGTAGATGAAGCATTTCTGGAGCCGGAGTGGATTCAGGCTATGCAAGAAGAATTACATCAGTTCGAGCTTAATAATGTCTGGGAACTGGTCAATCGCCCAGATCCTCGCAAGCATAATATCATTGGCACAAAGTGGATCTACCGCAACAAGCAAGATGAAAATGGCCTTGTGGTGAGGAATAAGGCACGACTAGTAGCTCAAGGCTACACACAGGTTGAAGGAATTGATTTCGATGAAAATTTTGCACTTGTTGCTAGACTTGAGGCTATTCGCATATTACTTGCTTATGCTAACCATCATGATATCATCTTATATCAAATGGATGTGAAAAGTGCATTCCTCAATGGTAAGCTTGAGGAAGAAGTATATGTTGCTTAACCCCCAGGTTTTGAAGATCCAAAGAATCCTGACAAAGTCTTCAGACTCAATAAGGCCCTCTATGGCCTCAAGCAAGCCCCTCGGGCGTGGTATGATACATTGAAGGAATTCTTCGTGAAGAATGGCTTCACACCCGGTTCACTCGACCCTACTCTCTTTACTAAATCTTATGATGGTGAACTGTTTGTGTGCCAAATATATGTTGATGATATTATCTTTGGCTGTACTGACCAACGTTATAGTGATGAATTTGCCTATATGATGAGTGAATAATATCAAATGTCTATGATGGGAGAGTTGAAATTCTTCTTAGGTCTTCAAATTCGTCAGCAGCGCAATGGCATATTCATATCTCAGGAGAAATACCTCAAAGATGTACTGAGGAAATTCGGCATGCAAGATTGCAAAGGTGTCAAAATTCCTATGCCCACAAATGGCCATCTATGCACTGATGAAAATGGTATTGACTTCGATCACAAGGTATACCGCTCCATGATTGCTTCTTTATTGTACCTATGTGCATCTAGGCCAGATATAATGCTTAGTGTTTGCATGTGTGCCCGATTTCAAGCTGCACCGAAGGAATCACACCATAAGGCTGTGAAGCATATTCTTCGATATCTAGCTCACACACCAACACTAGGATTATGGTACCCCAAGGGCTCTGCTTTTGATCTCATTGGATATTCTGACTCTGACTATGCTGGTGATCGTGTGGGCCGCAAGTCAACATCTGGTACTTGTCATTTCCTCAGACGATCTTTGGTCTGTTGGTCCTCGAAGAAATAGAACTGCGTATCACTGTCTACTGCTGAAGCTGAATACATTGCTGCTGGCTCTTGCTGTGCTCAACTGCTTTGGATGAAGCAAACACTCAAGGACTATGGCGTCAACGTGAAGAATGTGCCTCTCCTCTGCGACAATGAGAGTGCCATCAAGATTGCTCACAACCCAGTTCAGCACTCGAAGACAAAGCACATTCAGATTCGTCATCATTTTCTTCATGATCATGTGTTGAAGGGCGATATCTCCATCGAGCACGTGAAGACTGAAGAACAGCTAGCTGATATCTTCACTAAGCCCTTGGATGAGAAGAGATTTAGCAAGTTGCGGTGTGAGCTAAATATCTTAGAGTCTTCGAATGTTCTTTGAAAAGGACACACATCCTAACACTTATGCAAAATTGATGACTTAGATGTGCAACACATGAAGAAACGTTTTTCTTCAATCAATGAAGAATAACATTCTAAGTGTGAAGAAATTAAAGAAGAACTTGATTCTCAGAACCCTACGACAATTGTACGCGGTGTCTAAAATCATCATTCTTATACGGTGGGTCACGCCACCACAAAAAGTTGAAAATCTTCAATTTGAGTTTTCCCTCATTTTTGAAATTCTTCAGTTTTTCAAATTCTTAAACTTTGCAAAATCTTCACTATTTCCGTCGTTTTTCTTCATTGGCTATATATATATATGAGTTTATGTCCTCTACAGCATTCACTTATGGCTATTTCTTCAAGTTGCATTTTCTGCTAAGTGAATGTGATCGGAACCTTCCCCCTCTATGCTATACTCAACCCAATCTATTCACAAATTCTTCATGTGCGTTCTATTTGAAACTCGTTCAAAGTCTTCACTATGTCCTTGTCACCTGAAGAAATTGAGAACGAAACATTAAAACAAATCTTATCCAAATTTTTGGTTTTACCGCTCAAACCGTTCCGCATCCCATGATGCATTATTACATTCACCCACGATCTTACACGATCTCATCTGCACAGTACATGGGTGACACATGTCGCGTGAAGAAGAAAGGGCAGGGGCATGTTCGTCCCAAAATCTTCGGGCGAACAGTTTTCACCGTGGCTATAAATACCCCTCTCCCCTTCCTCACTTCATTTACTCCGCTCGGTCCTTGTCTCTCGCTCGAGCTCCTCAAACCCTAGCGTTGCCGCTACTCAATCATCGCCGGTGAGGAAGAGCTTCGCTGCCTCGACCTCGTCGCCGTCGTACTCGCGCCGGTTGCGGAAATCTTCACTCCGCCGCCGCCGTAGCTGTCTCCCTCTGGCAAGTTAGGGCGTGGGAGATCTAACTTGACGAACTTCACCTCTGTTCATCTCAGTTCGTCGTGTCTTCAGTTCAGGGTAATTAAAAGTTACTTTTATTACTCACTTTGATTCTCAAACTTTCCTGAAAATCTTCAAAGGTGTTTATTCTTCAAATCTTCACACATATGAACACCTCACACACTGTATGCTCTTGATCCATTTCTCTAAGCAATCATTTTCTTCAAGATTCCTCAATTGTGTGGATTTTCGATCTGTACAACTCTGGAACCTAAGACAAGAACGCTTAGTGAAATTCCTCAAGGCTCAACTGGTCAAATTCCTCAAAACTTGTCTTTTCGAAAAATCTTCTGAGAACGCATATGACCTCTTCAAATTCCTCGCACCTACACTCTGTTCATAGGTACTCATGTCCGCTGCTGAATCACTAGGTTCTCATCAACTTAACTCATTTGCAGCGTTCCTCGAACAAAAACTGCATACTTCTTCAGAGTGCTCAATTGTTCAAATTCCTCATCTGAAAAATATGGCTGAAGGAAAGAGACCGCAGAAAGGAGGAAAGAAGCCTGAGGTCATGACTGCTTTCGAGATCCCTGATGACATATACAAGGATTATTGCACACCTGATGAAGCCAAATTTGGCAAAGAGAACAAAAATCAGCGCAAAGTGCGCATTCAGAGGATTGAACGACGATGGGCAAGAGAATGGAGGGAGTACAGATATGTAACTCCAAAGTACATGAAGAAATTCGCTTTAAATCCTCCATGCCCAAGAGCTCCATTGGCACCTAGCCAAGTAGCTGATCCCACGGGCATCAAGCGTGGTGAGGACTTTCCTGAAGAATGGGCTAGGCGCCAAGCTAAATTGGCAAGACAAGCCAAGGAGGCAATGAGGAAATTCAATGAGGATTCTGCTGCTGCTGAGACCTCGGTCAAACCGAGGAAATCAATACCAAAGAAGCCTGCTCGCAAGCCAAGTGCTTCACCAACAGCGCCCTCACGGCCAAGTTCCTCAGCTATGCCCTCACGGCAAATTCCTCAGACTGCTACTGCTCCACCAAAGTCCTCAACTCCTGTGCATCTGGCTACATGTCAAAGGACTACGGGTTTCTCAATTGCTTCTGGTGTCTCAGCAAGTTCCTCAGCTGCACCAATGTCCTCATCAGGCCCCACACTGTTGAAGACTAAAGCAACAGCTGGACGTGGTCCTCGGCCAAGTCCAAGGAAGAAACAGGTCACATTCCAAGTGCCCTCTGATGATGAAGCTTCTGATGATGAACTTGCAGAAATCATCAGAGACAGGCAAGTGAAGGCCGCTAGAGCCAAAGGCACATCGGTGCCCCTGCTTTTGGATCCGAGGAAAATCCTCGACTACATTGACCTCTGGCACAAGGATCCAAACACCCCCATGCCTGATTTTCAATTGACTCCTGGTCAAAGTCAAATGCTGACCCATTTCATCACTCAAGAGAAATGGAAGTTTGAAAAGGCTCGTGAAATCAAGAAGGCTCAATACAGAAAGGAGAAGCTCCTGAAGAAGAATGTTGTCAGAATGACACCTGAGGAACTTCTCCAGGCTCAGTCTGAAATCCAAGCCCTCAGCAAAGACTTCGATGCATACTATGCTGATTGGCAAGGAGCCAAAGTGAGATTCGTCAACCTGACGAAGAAAATGACAACTGTTGCAGCCCCATCGCAACAAGAAAATCTTCAGGCTGCAGACTCTGCTCAGCCTGCTGAAGAACATGCCAACACCGCTAATGACTTTCAGCCTGCTGATGAAAACGTAAGTTCCAGGGCTGATGACTCCATTCCAGCCGCTGAAGAAATTGCCAGGGCATCCACTAGTGGTGCGCCTGAAGAAACAGAAGAGATTAGGGCAACTGCATCAGTAGCGCCTGAAGAAAATCAACCAGATTCCTCAGCTCCTCCCGCGCCTACACCAACTCCAATTCTTCCTTCTGCCTATGAAGTGAAGAAGACCAAGGCTGCAGAGCGAGCTGCAGTGAATAAAAGGAAGGCATCAGCTGCGTCAAATTCTTCGGCTGCGAAGAAAATGAAGCCAATGACCAGCTCTCTTGAACATCCAATTGATGCCATTCGAATTTCCTCCGTGTCATCAAAGGAAATTGTTCCTTTTGGAGAAGACTACAAGATTCCAAGCGGATCTGATGAAGAACATCATTCTGCTGCTTCGTCAGAGCAGATTGATGAAGAAATTGAAGTGGATACAATCCCTTCAGCGACAGACATTTCCTCACCTATGCCTCAGTTCACAGCTGAAGAGGCTAGTGTTGAGGAAATTGAAGATGAAGATGTGGATATCGGATGCACCACACCTGTGATGAACGATGACTTCTGGGAAAGTCAGCATCCCAATACTCCTTTGTTCACTCCTATTCAATAGATTCCTCAGTCCCCGGCAACAACAGTTCAAATGGGCTCTGAAGAAACTCATCCCACTCCTTCTGTTCATGAAGATATTCCAGCCGCTAGTGCTGAAGAACCTGCTGCTGCTGATCCACAGATTGCACAAGAAGAGGAACCAGAAATTCCTCAGCCTGAAGAACCTGAGCTCGTGATTCCTGAGGTGGTACTGCAAATCACTGACACCCCTCTGCCAAAGCCGAAGAATCCGTTCTCAAGCAAACAGAAGTTTAAGGCTGAAGACTTCTTTTCCAAGCATGTGTTCTTCACTGACTACAACCCATATGACTCTGCTCGCATAAGGAAGAGGCGTTTCTGGACTGCTAGTCAAGCCAATTTCTATTCCTCAGTGCTGTTCGACAAGGACAAAATCTTCGATCATGAACATATTCCTCACGTGGATATGGAATCTCTGCCATGCTTCGAGCCAGTCCTCAGTGTTATTCACGATGCAGGATTACTGAATTTCTGCACTGACATTTGCGATTGGAATGAAGAACTCATTCTTCAGTTCTACGCCACACTGCATATCACTGGAAATGCTGAAGATGTCAATTCATGGGTGTTGGATTGGATGACCGAAAACACTCACTACAAGGCACCGGCAACTGAATTGCTTCGTGTCCTTCCTCTCGATCCTCCCCATGATAGTGCACGTTGCATCTACAATGACCCTGAACTGTCAAATCACTACATGCAAGTGCTCATGAAGCCTTTGAAGCCTGGGCAGGCCCCACGAACCAAATTCCTCGTCAAGGAATTGCTTTATGTGCCTCGGACTGTCTATCGCATTCTGACGAAGACAATGAGTCCTATCAAAGGCCACGACTCAAATGATTAAGATGTCGTTGGCATCATGAAGAATATGCTTTTCAACATCATTCATGGCGTTCCCGTCAACTTCCATGATTTCTTCATGAGGACTCTGGCAAATGTTGCTATGTCACCTTTTGAGCTGAAGCCCTATGCGCCTTGGATTATGAGATTCATAAGGGCAAGATCTTCACTAAATTACAAAGCTGACACTCTGAACCACGGTAGCTACTTGCCTCCCATTGAAGTCCTCAAACGGCCAGTTTCATCATCTGATGATAAAGGCAAGGTAGCTGCTGTGATCGATGAAGGCATTCGTCCATTGGATGGTCAATTTCGCCTGGCTACATCTTACTCTACCAATGATGACTCTGCCACACATGACATTGCCGCAAATACCTCAGGTAAGCAAAATCCTCAAGCTACCGCACCCAGGGTGATGACTGACCGTGAGTTACTCCTCAGTCTTCATCAGAAGGTTGATCGCAATCACAAATGGGTAAAGCGTCAGTTTCGTGCACTTCTTCACAACATGACCTCAACGCACAATGCAGTGAAGAAAAACCACTACTACCTTCATGAAACCCTCAACCGCACCTGGGCTGTCCTCACTCATGTCTATAGCGCTGAAGAACTGAAGACTATGGGTCTCAAGCAAGAATTTGACTGGTCTGCACCTCCTCCGAAGAAATTCAAGAGAGTCAAAGTTCCTGATCTGGTGTCCAGCTCTTATTCTTCATCGCGTGACACGGATGAATATGAAGATTTGGACGAAACTGCGGCAGGCCCTGCTACAACAAACAACCCCGACAACGCTGGCGCTCCTCCATCAACTTGAAATTCTTCAGGGGCGTTAGTCCTCAGTTTCAATCCTTTTGGTCATTTGATGACAAAGGGGGAGCAATCTGAGTTAGTCTTCAAGCGGGTCTATATTAAGGGCGTTTTTTTAAGTTACAACTCTCGTTCTTCTGAAATTTTTATTGGATCGAGTTGTAATCTTAAACCCGATGGTGCTCTGATACTTTTGGATGGTGCTCTGATACTTTTGTTGCACTATGCTCCGATACTTTTTGATGCTATTCTGCATGCTTATTCCTTGTTAATATTATTGCACGCATGCTGAATTTCATCAGGCACCATATTTCATCATGCATTTCAAATTCTTCATATTATATATCAAATGCGTGTATGAATTACAAGATATAGGGGAGTTCTCCATGATTCAACTCTTCAAATGTGCATTGCCTCAAACGCAAACTCCACACTATGCACATCTTCAGGGGGAGTTCTTCTATATCTTGCAATCAAATTCCTGAATATCAGTATTTACACTTCATATGTATATCCCCATTTAAAACTTAACCTCTGTTGTCATCAATCACCAAAAAGGGGGAGATTGTAAGTGCGTCTAGTGCCCCTTAGTGATTTTGGTGTATTGAAGACTTATAGGTTAAGGGACTGATGCGTTTGTGAGTGTACACAGGTCTATAAGTCTATGAGGAGTTTGATATTTACAGAGAAAGTCGACCCCTAAAAATGAAGTTCTTCGACTAAAGACTTTGATATTCTGAAGACTTTCTGAAGACTTTGAAAGTGAAGAAATTGGTGTGACCTTGAAGACTTGATAATCATCTGAGGAACATGAAGCGTGAAGACTTTTGTTTTCGTAGTTTCATTTTCTCTTTCTTGAGTCATAGGAAACACCGTACTGTTAAAGGGGGTCGAGGAAATACTAAGGAAAAATTTCCATGTGATGCTCAACTCAAAATCCTACACCTACCAATCCCTTCGAGTGAAGCCATTGGAAAGCTCATACAGTTCAGTCAATTTCTTCAGTGACAGAGACGTAGTTCTTCTGGTCACTGAGGACTTTGCTCTGACTGAGGAGTTAGGAATTCACCAGTGCGAATTGCCTACATAGTGAGGAACATGATAGCCCTGAGGAATTTGAGAGTCAAATTTCCGACCGTTGCTGTGCTACGCGCCGGATGTCCCAAAATATCTTATCCACCTAACGGTCATATCATTGAAGGGCATTTATGTCTTATCATGTCGGGCTGCTCCCTAGGCTATAAATAGCCGCCCCCTACAACCACTAGTTGGTTGGCTGCTCCGAGAGAACTTGACACTTGTCATTTGAGAGCAACCCATCCTCCGAGGACTTTGAGCGAAAATCATCAAGTGAGGAAATCCCAAAACCAAACCCCCACAAACCCAAAGTGATTGAGCATCACTGAAGAAATTGATCCTGCGTGGATCCGACGCTTGTTACCTTTGAAGACTGTGCTTCTTCCAGATGGTTAGGCGTCATGGTCTAGAGCATCCAAGAGGAATTGTGGATCGCCGAGTTACCAAGTCTGTGAAGGTTTGGAAGTCACCTGAAGACTTACCACGAGTGATTGGACGAGGCCTGCATGGTCTTAGTTCAAGGAGAATACGGTGAGGACTGGGTGTCCTGAGCTGCGGCTCAGTGACTGGGTGTCCGGGACTGCGTGTCCTCGAGTTTAAATACTCAGCCGCTCCAACCAGACGTACAACTGAGACAGCAGTTGGAACTGGTTTACCAAATCATTGTCTTCACCAACTAACTGGTTCTATTTCCTCAACCCTTTCATTTCCTCATTACTGTGTTGAGTGTTTGTTCATATCTGTGCTTGAGGACTTTGACTAAAGACTTTCTCCATTTTCTCAATTCAATTTCTTCAGTCTGTTTGTCTTCATCTTGTGTTATCCCATGATTACGCTTTCTGTACTCTGTGCTAGTCTTCATTTCATCATGATGACCATGCTTGTATTCTGCTATGCTTACCTCTGAGTACTTATTCCGCTGCAAGTAGTTCTTCGCTAAGGAATTCCCTCACCAGCAAATTCCTCAGTGAAGAATTCATAAAAATTGCCTATTCACCCCCCCTAGTCGATATAACGCACTTGCACATATAGAGTCATATCTTGTTCTAGTATCGAGTTGTAATCCTTATGTTGTAATCAATAGAAGTGTGATGATCATCATTATTAGAGCATTGCCCCAAAAGAAAAAAGAGAAAGGCCAAAAAAAGGCCCAAAAAAATAAAATAAAAAAAAGAAAATAAAAAAGGGCAATGCTACTATCTGTTTTTCCACACTTGTGCTTCAAAGTAGCACCTTGTTCTTCATGTAGTGAGTCTCATATATTGTGCTTCAAAGTAGCAACTTGTTCTTCAAGTAGTGAGTCTCATAAGTTGTCTTTTTATACTAGTGGGATTTTTTCATTATAGAACTTGGCTTGTATATTCCTACGGTGGGCTTCCTCAAATGCCCTAGGTCTTCGTGAGTAAGCGAGTTGGATGCACACCCACTAGTTTTCTTTTGTTGAGGATTCATAGCTCTAGTGCATCCGTCGCATGGCAATCCCTACTCCTCATGTTGACATCAATTGATGGGAATCTCCATAGCCCGTTGATTAGCCTCGTCAACGTGAGACATTCTCCTTTTTTGTCTTCTCCACACAATCCCCATCATCATATTCTATTCCACCCATAGTGCTATATCGATGGCTCACGCTCATGTATTGCGTGAAGGTTGAAAAAGTTTGAAATTATTTAAGTATGAAACAATTGCTTGGCTTGTCATCGGGGGTATAGAAGTTGGGAACATCTTTGTGTGATGAAAATGAAGCATAGCCTAACTATATGATTTTGTAGGGATGAACTTTCTTTTGCCATGTTATTTTGAGAAGACATGATTGCTTTGATTAGTATGCTTGAAGTATTATTATTTTTGTGTCAATATGAACTTTTGTCTTGAATCTTTCGTATCTGAATATTCATATCACAATTAAGAAGAATTACATTGAAATTATGCCAAAGTATCACTCCGCATCAAAAATTCTTTTTTATCATTTACCTACTCGAGGACGAGCAGGAATTAAGCTTGGGGATGCTTGATACGTCTCCAACGTATCTATATTTTTTGATTGCTCCATGCTACTTTATCTACTGTTTTAGGCAATATTGGGCTTTATTATCCACTTTAATATTATTTTTGGGACTAACCTATTAACCGGAGGCCCAGCCCAGATTTGCTGTTTTATGCCTATTTTAGTGTTTCGAGGAAAAGAAATATCAGACGGAGTCAAAACGGAACAAAATCAATTGGAGAAGTTGTTTTTGGAAGGAAACCCACCTGATGGACTTGGACCCCACGTCAGAAGATACGGGAGGTGCTCATGAGGGTGGGGGGCGCGCCCTCCCCCCTGGGCGCGCCCCCCTGCCTCGTGGGGCCCCCGTAGCTCCACCGACGTTCTCCCTGCACCCATATATACCTACGTACCCTAAAACTTCCAGAACAAAAGATAGATCGGGAGTTCCACCGCCGCAAGCATCTATAGCCACCAAAAACCAATCGGGACACTGTTCCGGCACCCTGCCGGAGGGGGATCCCATCAGCGGAGGCCATCTTCATCATCCCGGCGCTATCCATGACGAGGAGGGAGTAGTTCACCCTCGGGGCTGAGGGTATGTACCAGTAGCTATGTGTTTGATCTCTCTCTCTCTCTCATGTTCTCTCTCGTGTTCTTCTATGGCACGATCTTGATGTATCCCAAGCTTTGCTATTGTAGTTGGATCTTATGATGTTTCTCCCCCTCTACTCTCTTATGATGAATTGAGTTTCCCCTTTTGAAGTTATCTTATTGGATTGAGTCTTTTATGAACACTTGATGTATGTCTTGCGTGGGATAACCGTGGTGACAATGGGTTATTCTATTGATCCACTTGATGTATGTTTTGGTTATCAACTTGCGGGTTTCGTGACACTTGGGAACCTATGCATAGGGGTTGGCACACGTTCTTGACTCTCCGGTAGAAACTTTGGGGCACTCTTTGAAGTACTTTTATGTTGGTTGGATGAATCTGAGATTGTGTGATGCATATCGTATAATCATGCCCATGGATACTTGAGGTGACAATGGAGTATCTAGGTCACATTAGGGTTTTGGTTGATTTGTGTCTTAAGGTGTTATTCTAGTACGAACTCTTTTATAGATCGATCCGAAAGAATAACTTTGAGGTGGTTTCGTACCCTACCATAATCTCTACGTTTGTTCTCCGCTATTAGTGGCTTCAGAGTGTGTCGGTGTACTAAAATAGGGGGTACCTTAGTACCCCGAACTTGTGCACGGGCAGTCGCAGCACCCCGCGGCAAGGCTTGCCGGGCGTCCGCCAAGACCCTCCGCCATTCACACTTAATGCCATTCAAGAACAAAGTGTCAACCAAGTAGACAAGGCCCCGGCAAGAGGAGCTTGCCGGGAAGGACAAAGACCCCGGCAAGAGAAGCTTGCCGGGAAGGACAACTAAGGCGCTTCCAGAAGACTTGCCACGACGCCTCGTGCGTCCCGGCAAGGCTCAGCGACCGGCAAGCTTGCCGGCACGACAAGAGAAGGGCCGCGGCAAGGCGCTTGCCGCGGCAAGGCTGCCACCATGCACTCAGGCTCCAGCGCATCCAACGACGTGTCGCCCCAGGGCTACCCCAGGAGCACGTGGGGAGGCGCTGTGCAGCCATACGGAGCGAGGTGGCAAGCGGAGCTGACAAGGAGGCCATCGTGGCGATCGGTGGCGCCCCTAACGGTCGTTTCCTCACACTGTTGGGGCGACTAGACGGGCATTAAATGCCCTTGTCCCCCGCCGTCAGAGTTAGGTAGGGGACACTGTTGGACACTGTTGTACCAACCTGCGTTTTTACTCTTTTACCCCCTCTTCCTACGCTGCCACCTGTGGGTGCCCCCTTCAGACTATAAAAGGGAGGCCCATGCGCACGTAGAAGGGGTTCGGAACTTTTCCACACTGGGGTGCGGTTCATTCGACGCATCCAACACCACCACACGCTCGCGCTCTCGAGCAAGAACAAATACAAACACAAAGCAGCAGTAGGAGTTTTATCTCTCCGGAGAGCTCCGAAGCTGGGTAAAAATCGCCCGTCTCCCCCCCGCGCGCTCGACCTCGATCTGCTCTGCGCGCGCCCTCCGCTCCCTTGCCGGACCAGAAGGGGCCCCCTGCCCCATAGGTGCTCGTGCCCCCGCAGAAGCGCACGACATCTTTGGCGCGCCAGGTAGGGGGGCGTCGAGGTCGTGAGCATCTGATCCGGTCTCCGCGCGCGCTACATCAATGCCTTCATCAACATGCCACCAAAGAAGAAGCCTTCGGAGGTGGCCGCTCCGTCTACATCGATCCTACCACCGCCGTAGGAGCAAACGGGCGGTGGAGTGGACGCCGGCGGAGGAGCGGGCGCCGACGGTGGGACTCACGTCGTCACCAGGTCCAAAAACAAGGCCCCGCAAGCGTCGGCGACCGTGCAGACACCACGCCCTTCCCAGGAGGTGCAAGGTCGACAACGCCCCGGTGCTCCTAGCACCGTGCTCGCGTTGGAGCAAGGCCAAGTTGGTGGGTCGCGGGACGTTCGAGACCAGCATGCACGTCAGCATGCTGGCGCGAGTGAGGTACGGTCGCCCGGACGGGGTGTTGCTCCTTCCAATCCAGTTGGGAGTCCGAGCACATCCCACTCCTCGCGCCGCTCGTCGCCACCACCACCTAAGACTGCAGAGGAAGCGCTGGCCCGAGCCCAGCTGCTTCTAGATTATCCTCCGGCACCACACAAGATTGACGACTGGAGGATGACCATTTATAGCCTCATCGGCTTCGCCAACGGCGACAAGCCCCGGCAGCCGAGCGCATCGAAGCCCCAGCAAGGCGCCCCGGCGCCAGCCGACGCCGACAAGACCGCTGGGGGTGCCACTACCACGCACTCCCTGCCCCGAAGGCCGAGGTCGCCGGCTCGTCGGGCCAACCTTGACGCCGACTCCACCGCGTCGTCGAACCCGCGAACCCGCCGCGATCAACGCCACGTTCTCCATTACTTTCAAGCACATGAGATCACGGTTGTCACTCGCTTTCCGCTGAAGAGGATACTGCAGAATCCAGAACCAACAGGCAGGATTGTCGAGTGGGCACTGGAATTGTCAAGCTTTGGCCTCAAGTTTGAAAGTACTTCAACTATTCAGAGCCGGGCTTTGGCAGAATTTATAGCAGAATGGACGCTAACACCGGATGAAGAAACTCCGGAGAGGAGCATCCCCGTCAAGGAAGTTAGCAAAGAATGGACCATGTACTTTGATGGTGCCTTCTCGCTGCAAGGCGCCGGTGCAGGCGTACTACTTGTCGCCCCCACCGGAGAGCACCTCAAGTATGTGGTCCAAATGCACTTTCCCAAGGAGCAAGCAACAAATAATACTGCGGAGTATGAAGGCTTGCTTGCCAGACTCAGGATAGCAGCAGAGCTTGGGATTAAGAAACTTATTGTCAGGGGTGACTCACAGCTTGTCGTCCGCCAAGTCAACAAAGATTACCAGAGTCCGTTGATGGAAGCATACATTGATGAAGTGAGGAAGCTAGAGGAGCATTTTGATGGCCTGCAAATGGAACATGTTCCAAGAGCTCAGAATGACATTGCAGATGGCCTGTCAAAATGTGCCGCACTCAAATTGCCTGTGGAACCAGGGATTTTTGTGCTCAAGCTGACTTAGCCATCCGTCACACCATCAACCGGACAGGGCAAGAAGAGAAAGTTGCCTGCCGGCGACCACTTTCCGGCAGAGCTCCCCGGAGCCGCCGCCAAGAAGGTTCCCAGGATCAACACAGAAAGTGCTGAGGAGCAGTCCGCTCCGACAAGCCCCGGGGCTTGTTTCATCGAAGCAGACGCTCCCGACAAGCTGTGTCCCGACACGCTTGCCGGGGAACATCACGCTCCGGCAGGATCCCTGATCCTTGCCGTAGAAACAGATGTTCCCGCAGCCGCGTTTGCGCCTTTAGTCCTTGTTGTCGAGCCACAAGCTCCAACCTGGGCACAGCCAATAGTCCATTTCCTTCAGACAGGAGAACTTCCCGAGGAACAAGAGGAAGCGGAAAAAGTAGCCCGGCAATCAAGTATGTACCAGTTTGTCGACGACATACTGTACAGAAGAAGATTCAACGGAGTGAAATTGAAGTGCATTTCCCGGGAAGAGGGACAAGAGCTGTTGGCAGAGATACATGGAGGCATATGTGGTCACCACATTGGCGCAAGAGCACTTGCCGGCAAGGCTTTCCGGCAAGGCTACTTCTGGCCAACAGCCCTCCAGGATGCAACTGCACAAGTAACCAAGTGTGAAGCGTGCCAGTTCCATTCCAAACAGATTCATCAACCAGCTCAAGCTCTCCAAACAATCCCTTTATCCTGGCCATTTTCGGTCTGGGGGCTCGACATCCTCGGCCCCTTTCCCCGAGCCGTCGGGGGCTTTGAGTACTTGTACGTTGCAATCGACAAGTTCACAAAGTGGCCTGAAGTGGAACCAGTGAGGAAGGTGACAGCACAGTCAGCAGTCAAGTTCTTCAGGTCAATTGTTTGCCGTTTCGGGGTCCCTAACAGGATCATCATCGACAACGGCACACAATTCACGAGCCGCACCTTCACGCAGTACGTCCAAGATCTTGGCACCAAGATCTGCTTCGCTTCTGTTGCTCACCCGAGAAGCAACGGTCAAGCAGAGAGGGCAAACGCTGAAGTGCTACGCGGGCTCAAGACCAAAACTTTCGACAGGCTGCACAAGTGCGGAAGGAATTGGATCGAGCAACTGCCAGTGATTCTTTGGTCGATCAGGACGACGCCAAATCGAGCCACTGGCCAGACACCCTTTGCTCTTGTCTACGGAGCAGAGGCAGTTCTCCCCATGGAACTCGTATACGGATCGCCACGAGTGCTCGCTTATGATGAGCTTGAGCAAGAGCAGCTGCGACAAGATGACGCGCTGCTCCTCGAGGAGGATCGTCTTCAGGCTGTTGTGCGAGCTGCTCGCTGTCAGCAAGCTTTGCGCCGCTATCATAGCCGCAAAGTTAATGCCAGAAGCTTCGAGGAAGGCGACCTTGTTCTTCGGCGTGTTCAATCCGCCAAGAATTCGAACAAGTTGACGCCGAAGTGGGAAGGCCCTTATCGGGTGAAACGAGTCACTAGGCCCGGCGCTGTCCGCCTTGAGACCGAAGATGGCATTCCGGTGAGCAACTCCTAGAACATAGAACATCTTCACAAGTTTTACCCATAAGGCGCGGTTGCCGGACCCGTTCCGGCAACCACCTTTTGTACAAGCCTTGCCGCTGTCACATGTAACACTTTGTACAAAGCCGGGCGCAGCTCCCGTGCATAAATAAAGTTTATGTGCCTCGCACATCTTGTCAAATTTAATGCATCTCCCTTTCTTTTGCATATATATCTGACACTTTGTGCAGCACTAACCCCCGGTAAGCAATAGCGAACCTTGAGGTTCCATATAATTATTTTCTCTTCTTTCTTCTAAAAAAAAGAAGACTCCTCCGCCCACAAGTTCACCGGGGGGGGGGGGGGGGGGAAGGGAAGATAAGAGTGTCGGCCAGGCATCGTTCAAGGGAGTCTAGCCTTGCCGGGACGCGGGCGACAGAAAAGCTAAGTTGCCAAAGTTTGAGCCTAGTCAATTTTAAATCTTCTAAGTTATATTCCTTGAACGTTCGTGCCTTGTATGGAAAACCTGTGCGCGGAGGAATTGACTCGCGGCTAAGTTGCGCCCTTGGTTTGTTTCCGAGTCCGCTCAACAATACAAGTGAGCTACAACTAGCCCCGACAAGGTTTCTTGCCGGAGGCAGCACTGCCAACGGGCTGCTGATGTTCCGCACTCAGCAAGTGTGCTCGCGCCGGCAAGTTCCCTCAAAGCGTAGGGTAAAAGCATACAAGGGATGTAACAGAGTAAAGGAAATAACATAGCAAGCAGTACCCAGAATAAAGTTATATTACAAAAATGACTTATTGTGGCACTGACTAGATTGTGCTCATGACTGGAACAGCAGCAGCAAGAAAAAGGGAGAAGGAGGATGGCCTAATCCACGCACTCGCCGTCGACCCTCCTGACCTCGTTCACCTTGTCCACGATGGGTGCGACGATGGCCCTGAGCTCCTCAAGATCAGCATCCGCCGGCAGCTTCTTGGTGACACGGGAGAGGTCGATGCTCGGGTTGCGGAAGAGTATCTTCACCAACACCTTCTCCAAAACCCTGGCACAGATCGCGCACGACTCGTCGGCCAGCTTCTTCGGGATCCTTTCCCGGAGCTGCCGGAGAGCCGTCACCACATCCTTGAAGAAGAGGGTGAGCTTGGCGCTGGGCTGAAGGTTCTCGTTGGTGGAGTACCTGAAGCCCGTCAAGTCCAGCTCCGCCAACTCCTCGTCGATGGCTGCAGCGATGTTGACGAGGTCCTCCGTCCAGAGCTCCACCGTGGCCTTGAAAGTGTTCTGGGTCTCGGTGGCCCTCGTCAGCAGCTATTCATTGCCCTTGAGATCTTTCCTCAAGGTATCCTCTCGCTTCTTGGCGGCGTCCAGCGTCTCCGTCAAGGTGGCCAGTTTCAGCTCCAGATCAGCGCTCGAATCCTTGGCGGCGTTCAGCTCCTTGATCTTCTCGGCGAGCTGAACTTGCAGATCGCCATGGGCGAGTGCATCCTTCTCGCGTTCGCGCTGGAGTGCGGCAAGCTCTTCGTTCTTCTTTGTCATGTCCGCCTCCAGCTGCGTCAGCTTCACCTCTAACTCCTTCTTGACGGCCTCAGTAGCCGCGGCGGCGTCCTTCCCCTCCTTGAGTGCCCCGCCAAGTGATTGTTCCCGGACGGCGAGCTCCTCGTCATGGCTGTCCAAGTACGCCTTCTTCTGTATCAGCTCACCATCCCGCTTGGACAGCTCCTCGGCGGCGAGCCTCTGCTGCTCTTCGGCTTCAGCCTTCTCCAGGATGAACGCCTTCTTCGCCTCGTCGAGCTGCGCCCTCTCCTCAGCAATGGACCGGAGGGCCTCCTGGTTGCGGCTCTTGAGCTCCTCCGCGTGTTTCTCTATGTCGACTCCCGCCTGCACGACAAGCGCTTCCCGGGACTCAAGCTTCGCTTGCCGGGCGCGGTAGAGTGACACCAGCTTCCGGAGCAGCTGCTCCTCCTCAGACTCGCCGCTGCTGCTGCTTGGCCTATCAACCACTGCCAGCCCGGCGGAGGCGAGCACTTCTCCGTCAAACTCCTCTCCTTCCACCGGCGCCCTGGAGCTTGACGCCCAGGGAAGCTTGATGTACACGCCCTCGCCGGCCTTCAAATACGCGCCTGGCTGGGGCTCCTCGGAGTTCAGCGCCGCATCAGCGGCAGAGGGTCGGCGGACGATGCAGCGCCTTGTGCTCCTGCGTCCTCTGGGCCGTCAGTGCGATCGCCCCCCCCCCCCCCCCCCCGCCGGTTCCTACGCCAGCAGCCCTGGCAGCTTCCTCGTCGGCGGGCCCATCAGCGCCGGCCTCTTCCTCGCCGGCGGCAACATCGTCAGTGTTGCCGCGTGCGCCCTCTTCGCCGGAGGCCCCGGTATCCATCGGGTCTGCGACAGGGGGATCTGAGGATAGGAGGAGGAAAGGAAAAGTCAAGCAAATATCCAAAAAAGAAGATCAAAAGAAGAACCCAAGGGAAGATTCCCGACGAAACGGGGTACCTGTGCTGGGCTCCGTGACCATGGGCTCCTCCACCAGGGGCTCACCGGTTCCGCCCCTTGCCGGGGACCCCTCCCTTGCCGGGGAGCGATCCCTTGTCGGAGAATCGCCCCTTGGCGGCGTAGTCGAAGCAGACAGCACCTCCGGGTCGGCCTCCGGTTGCTCCTGGTGGGCTTGTTCTGCTCCTACACCAGTAAGTCAATAGTCAAGATGTCAGCAACAGAAGAAGCACCCGCGTGAGCCCCACAACGGAAAGTGGACCAAACACTTACGCTAGGGGCTATACTGGGGGCTGTTGTGAGGAGAAGGAACCGGGTCCGTCAAGGTGGTCTCGGACGTGTCCTCCACTGCCACGGCAG
The DNA here is from genome assembly GCA_963921465.1 of Triticum timopheevii. Lineage (NCBI taxonomy): Eukaryota > Viridiplantae > Streptophyta > Magnoliopsida > Poales > Poaceae > Triticum > Triticum timopheevii. The sequence continues at coordinate 107,893,933 of OY997266.1, forward strand.
GATCGTCCTCGATGTCAACCAGAGGGACCCTGGCCCTCTTCGCCGCTCTCTCCGCCAAAGTCCTGAAAAAGAACAGGAATCCAGAGAGAAGCAAATCAGATACAAGGCAAACAATAACCAGGATCAAAGAAAGACAAGTACAGTAAGAAGAAAGCCTTACTCCTCCTCCTCCTCCTCTTCATCATCATCGGAGCTCAGCGCGGAGAGATCAAACTCCGGTACCCTCTCGGCGCGGCGTGGCGGAGGAGTAGGCTCCCTCTGGCGCTTGCCGAGGGCTGCGGCAGGATCAGGCGTGGCGGCCCGGGAAGACCCCGCCTCAGTTGCCGGCGCGGCCTGGGACCCTCCCGCGGCAACGGTACTTGCCGCGGTGGAGCGTGTCCCACGGCGCCGCGGCTGCTGGTCGGCCTGCTCCTCTGCCAGCTCTCCAACTCGACGGAGACGCCTTCTCGGTCGGAATTGGGGCTGCGCTGGGGGCTCCGCCTGCGGCAAGTTGCTCGAAGACGGCTGGCTGCTCGCGCCCTCGACGGGCTCGCTCGCTTCGACCTCGGCCTCCCCTTCGCCATCGCCTTCTCCGGCAAGATCTTCCCGGGCGGCAAGGCTTGCCGCCTCAGCTGCATCCGCCTCCGCCAGCGTGAAGCCAAACTCGCCAGCGGCAGCGGCTGCCGCCGCCTCTTCGGCCCTGCTGGCGATGTACGCCATCTCGCTGTCAGTGGTGGCACGGGTGAGGAGCTTCTGCTCGTCGGAATTGACTGCCACCTCCGACAAGTTGTCGAAGAATTGCTGCACGACCTCGGCGGCGGGCTCTATCCAAGTCGCACTTATCCCGTGCGAGTCGCACTCTGGCATCATTGCACAGATGTGATCGCGCTGGGAGTTGTTGCAAAGGGGATGACGCCCACCGGCAGCTTGAACCACTCTGGATGGTTGGCGTCATGCTTGAACATCTCCCTCAGCATCGCGTCAAGCTCCATGACCGTGAAGTTAAAGTTGAGGCCTGGACGCAGCCTCATGATATCCGCCGGGCCGCCAAACAGCCAGGCGGGCCTCCCCCTCCTTTGCAGAGGGGCGATGCGACGGTGGAGGAAATCCGTGCTGACCGCCCCTGATGTGAGTCTGGCATGCCTGAGCCAGAGGATTCGGGTGGTGGCGATCTTCAGCTTGGCGCCGTCCGGCGACAGAGCGCTCCAGTCGCTGCCACGCACCACCCAGGTCCGACGCAGCCTGGTGAATGGCGGCGGGTTGGCATCACAGATCCAGCACCACTCCACCCTCCACTCGTCCCACTTGCTGCGGAGCTCGCCCGTCAAGTACACCTCCTTCATGCCCATCCGGGAGGTCCAGGCGATTCCGCCAGCCAGTGGCTCCCCTTTCTCGGCTCGGGGGGAGAAATAATGACGAAAAAGAGCGACATTGGGGAGGATGCCAACAAATTTCTCGCAGAGGTGTGCGAAAACCGCCATTGTCAGAACGGCGTTGGGGTTAAAATCAAGAAGATGGAACCCGTAGGTGTTCATGATGTCGCAGAGGAAATCGGAAAAAGGTGGGCAGAGTCCGCAATAGAAGAACACAGGAAAGAAGTAGTACCCTCTAGGGCACTTCTTCGATTTGGAGGCTTCAGCAGAAAGCACCAGCGTGCGCGGATGCGCCCGCGCCTCCGTCGACCAGAAGAGGTAGAACTCCGCCCGCAGCGCCTCCGGGGTGAGCTCGGGGAGGAAAAGCACTTGCTTCTTGCGCATCGCCTCGAGCTCCAGCGCCTCGGCCGACTTCGCAGCCTTCGAAGCCTTCGCAGCCTTCGTAGCCTTCCCGGTCTTCGGAGCCATGGCGGAAACAGTGGGGGAGGGCGAAGGCAACGGCGGCGACGGCGACGACGGGCGGCAGAGCGCTGCTCTCTTTTCGACTCGGGAAGCAGAGGAGAGCGGCGGGGCTTTCGGAGGAAGGAACTGCAAGTGGCGAAGGTGGGGGAACGGTCATGTTTCCTCTGCTTATAAACGGGGGATGCGAACATTATGCATTTCCTGGAATTAGGTATTGACCACGTTCTCGCCCACAACGCCGCGATTGACGCGTGCCGTTACGGGGGGACGCGGTGGATACGGAGTAGGTTTTTCGTGGACTCAGGCCGCGCGTGCCCGTGCACTGTTTTGGGCCTGGCCCAACAGCGCTCGGCACCGTGTATGGCCCAGGCCCGGGGGCTCCTGTCGGTGTACTAAAATAGGGGGTACCTTAGTACCCCGAACTTGTGCACGGGCAGTCGTAGCACCCCGCGGCAAAGCTTGCCGGGCGTCCGCCAAGACCCTCCGCCATTCACACTTAATGACATTCAAGAACAAAGTGTCAACCAAGTAGACAAGGCCCCGGCAAGAGGAGCTTGCCGGGAAGGACAAAGACCTCGGCAAGAGAAGCTTGCCGGGAAGGACAACTAAGGCGCTTCCAGAAGACTTGCCGCGACGCCCCGTGCGTCCCGGCAAGGCTCGGCGACCGGCAAGCTTGCCGGCGCGACAAGAGAAGGGCCGCGGCAAGGCGCTTGCCGCGGCAAGGCTGCCACCATGCACTCAGGCTCCAGCGCATCCAACGACGTGTCGCCCCAGGGCTACCCCAGGAGCACGTGGGGAGGCGCTGTGCAGCCATACGGAGCGAGGTGGCAAGCGGAGCTGACAAGGAGGCCATCGTGGCGATCGGTGGCGCCCCTAACGGTCGTTTCCTCACACTGTTGGGGCGACCAGACGGGCATTAAATGCCCTTGTACCCCGCCGTCAGAGTTAGGTAGGGGACACTGTTGGACACTGTTGTACCAACCTGCATTTTTACTCTTTTACCCCCTCTTCCTACGCTGCCACCTGTGGGTGCCCCCTTCAGACTATAAAAGGGAGGCCCATGCGCACGTAGAAGGGGTTCGGAACTTTTCCACACTGGGGTGCGGTTCATTCGACGCATCCAACACCACCACACGCTCGCGCTCTCGAGCAAGAACAAATACAAACACAAAGCAGCAGTAGGAGTTTTATCTCTCCGGAGAGCTCCGAAGCTGGGTAAAAATCGCCCGTCTCCCCCCCCCCCCCCCCCCCGCGCGCTCGACCTCGATCTGCTCTGCGCGCGCCCTCCGCTCCCTTGCCAGACTAGAAGGGGCCCCCTGCCCCATAGGTGCTCGTGCCCCCGCAGAAGTGCACGACAGAGTGACTCTTTGTCGCATGTTGAGGGCTTGTCATATGTTCTATCTATGTTATTATTGTTGAGAGAACTTACACGAGTGAAAATATGAACCCTAGGCCTTGTTTCCTATCATTGCAATACCGTTTACGCTCACTTTTACCGCTTGCTACCTTGCTGTTTTTATTATTTCAGATTACAAAAACCTATATCTACTATCTATTTTGCACTTGTATCACCATCTCTTTGCCGAACTAGTGCACCTATACAATTTGCCATTGTATTGGGTGTGTTGGGGACACAAGAGACTTTTTGTTATTTGGTTGCAGGGTTGCTTGAGAGAGACCATCTTCATCCTATGCCTCCTACGGATTGATAAACCTTAGGTCATCCACTTGAGGGAAATTTGCTACTGTCCTACAAACCTGTGCACTTGTAGGCCCAACAACGTCTACAAGAAGAAGGTTGTGTAGTAGACATCAGATGGCAACAATACAATACGTGCCTTGCTACCCCTGCTGTCACTAGGAAAGGACACCGCAAGATTGAACCCAAAGCTAAGCACTTCTCCCATTGCAAGAAAGATCAATCTAGTAGGCCAAACCAAACTGATAATTCGAAGAGACTTGCGAACATAACTTAATCACACGTAAAAGAATTCAGAGGGGATTCAAATATTTCTCATAGATAAACTTGATCATAAACCCAAAATTCAGCGAATCTCGACAAACACACCGCAAAAAGAGTTACATCGAATAGATCTCCAAGAAGATCAATGAGAACTTTGTATTGAGATTCAAAGAGAGAGAAGAAGCCATCTAGCTAATAACTATGGACCCGAAGGTCTGTGGTAAACTACTCGCAACTTATCAGAGAGGCCTTAGTGATGATGTAGAGGCCCTCCATGGTCGGTTCCCCCTCCGGTGGAGCGCCGGCGAAGGCTCCAAGATGGGATCTCGCGGATACGGAAGGTTACGGCAGTGGAAATAGTTTTTCGTGGTCGCTTATGATGTTTTCGGGGTACGTGGGTATATGTAGGAGGAAGAAGTAGGTCGGCGGACGCCCGAGGGGCCCACGAGGGTGGGGGCGCGCCCACCTATAGGGGGCGTGCTGGGCACCCCCGTGGACGCCTCCCTTGTTTCTTGACTTCCACTCCAAGTCCTCTGGATCACGTTTGTTCCAAAAATCACGCTTCCGAAGGTTTCATTCCGTTTGGACTCCGTTTGATATTCCTTTTCTTCGAAACACTGAAATAGGCAAAAAAACAACAATTCGGGCTGGGCCTCCGGTTAGTAGGTTAGTCCCAAAAATGATATAAAAGTGTAAAGTAAAGCCCATAAACATCCAAAACGGGTAATATAATAGCATGGAACAATCAAAAATTATAGATACATTGGAGACGTATCACCTTTCTGATAAGTATATGTGAATGACATATTGTTGATCAAAATGATGTAGAATTTTCTGGAAAGCATAAAGGAGTGTTTGAAAGGAGTTTTTCAAAGAAAGACCTCGGTGAAGCAGCTTACATATTGGGCATCAAGATCCATAGAGATAGATCAAGACGCTTGAAAGATTTTTCAATGAGTACATACCTTGAAAAGATTTTTGAAGTAGTTCCAAATGGAACAGTCAAAGAAGGATTTCTTGCCTGTATTGCAAGGTGTAAAGTGGAGTAAGACTCAAAACATGACCACGGCAGAAAATAGAAAGAGAATGAAAGTCATTCCCTATGCCTCAGCCATAGGTTCTATAAAGTATGCTATGTTGTATACCAAACCTATTGTGTACCTTGCCATGAGTTTGGCAAGGGGTTATGATATTGATCCATGAGTGGATCACTTGACAGCGGTCAAAATTATCCTTAGAAGACTAAGGAGATATTTCTCGGTTATGGAGGTGATAAAGAGTCCGTCGTAAAGAGTTACGCCGATGCAAGCTTTTACACTCATCCGGATGACTCTGAGTCTCAATCTGGATAAATATTGAAAGTGGGTGCAATTAGCTAGAATAGCTCCATGCAGAGCATTGTAGACATAGAAAATTTACAAAATACATACGGCTCTGAACGTGACAGACCCATTGACTAAGCTTCTCTCACAAGCAAAACATGATCACACCTTAGTACTCTTTGGGTGTTAATCACATAGCGATGTGAACTAGATTATTGACTCTAGTAAAACCCTTTGGATATTAGTCACATGGAGATGTGAACTAATCACATGGTGATGTGAACTATTGGTGTTAAATCACATGGCGATGTGAACTAGATTATTGACTCTAGTGCAAGTGGGAGACTGAAGGAAATATGCCCTAGAGGAAATAATAAAGTTGTTATTTATATTTCCTTATATCATGATAAATGTTTATTATTCATGCTAGAATTGTATTAACTGGAAACTTAGTACATGTGTGAATACATATATAAAACAGAGTGTCCCTAGTATGCCTCTACTTGACTAGCTCGTTAATCAAAGATGATTATGTTTCCTGACCATAGACAAGTGTTGTCATTTGATGAACGGGATCACATCATTAGAGAATGATGTGATGGACAAGACCCGTCCGTTAGCTTAGCATAATGATCATTTAGTTTTACTGCTATTGCTTTCATCATGAGTTATACATGTTCCTCTAACTATGAGATTATGCAACTCTCGAATACCGGACGAACACCTTGTGTGCTATCAAATGTCACAATGCAACTGGGTGATTATAAAGATGCTCTACAGATGTCTCTGAAGGTGTTTGTGGGTTGGCATAGATCGAGATTAGGATTTGTCACTCTGCGTATCGGAGAGGTATCTCTGGGCCCTCTCGCTAATGCATATCACTATAAGCGTTGCAAGCAATGTGACTAATGAGTTAGTCATGGGATGATGCATTACGAAACGAGTAAAGAGACTTGCCGGTAACGAGATTGAACTAGGTATGATGATACCGACGATCGAATCTTGGGCAAGTAACATACCGATGACAAAGGGAACAAAGTATGTTGTTATGCGGTTTGACCGATAAAGATCTTTGTAGAATACGTAGGAGCCAATATGAGCATCCAGGTTCCACTATTGGTTATTAACTGGAGATGTGTCTTTGTCATGTCTACATAGTTCTCGAACCCGTAGGGTCGCACGCTTAATGTTCGATGATGATTTGTATTATGAGTTATGTGATTTGATGGCCGAAGTTTGTTCGGAGTCCCGTATGGGATCACAGACATTACGAGGAGTCTCGAAATGGTCAAGAGGTAAAGATTCATATATATAGGATGATGGTATTTGGACACCGGAAGTGTTCCGGGTGATACGGGGTCACCGGAAGGGGTTCCAGGCTACCCCCGACAAAGATATGGGCTTAATGGGCCAAGTAAGGGAACACACTAGCCCACAAGGGGCTAGTGCACCCCCTATAGGGCCAGCCACGTGGGGAGAAAGGGAAAGGAGAGGAGGAAAAGGAAAGTATGAAGTAGGACTCCTACTTCCTTCCCCTCCCCCTCCTTCATTTCCCCCTTGTCCAAATATGGTAGGGGGGAATTGGACTAGGGACCCAAGTAGGATCCCTCCTACTTAGGCGCGCCCCAGGCTGCCTCCCTCCTGCTCCCTCCTTTATATACGTGGGGAGGGCACCCCTAGAACGCACATCAATTGTTCCTAGCCGTGTGCGGTGCCCCCCTCCACAGTTAACACCTCGGTCATATTGTCATAGTGCTTAGGCGAAGCCCTGCGCCGGTAACTTCATCATCACCGTCGCCACACTGTCGTGCTGACAGAACTCTCCCTCGTCCTCAACTGGATCAAGAGCTCGAGGGACGTCATTGTGCTGAACGTGTACTGAACACGGAGGTGCCGTACGTTCGGTACTTGGATCGGTTGGATCGTGAAGACGTTCGACTACATCAACCGCGTTACTAAACGCTTCCGCTTTCGGTCTACAAGGGTACGTACACACACTCTCCCCGCTCATTGCTATGCTTCTCCTAGATAGGTCTTGCATGATCGTAGGATTTTTTTTGAAATACTACGTTCCCCAACAAAAAATTCCGAATCCAGATCCGTTTTCACCTTTAGGTATCTCTCGACAAGCTCTTCAAAACCAAATCTCATTTGTATATGCTTAGACACGTTATAAAAAGAAGCAACTTTGGTGCTATAGGAGGCACCTTTTATTTTGCATATAGCAACTTCATATCAAGTTCCCTACCATGACTTTTTAATTAGCCCAATGCCATTCTATGTTGGCTACTATGAACACCAAGTTGCCTAATGTTATCTTAAAGTCGCTACCATGACCTTCAAATTGCCTAACATTCTCCCCTACGATGACATGTGAGTATCTCAAAATTATGCCACGTTGCTCCATAATATTTTTTTAGTGTCATAGACAACTTAAAAATTAGGAGTGACTACTTCATAATGATGTAAAGAACTTAGTTTCCAAGTTAGGCAACTTAGAAACCAGGGTAGACTACTTTCACAGTGTCGCGGGCAACTAATTAGCAATGACATGCAACTGAGCATTACAAATAAAAACTTCATAAACTATAATTAACTTTGTTTTCGAGGTGGGCAACTTTCACAACACCATAGACAACTAATTAGTAGTAGTATGCAACTTAACATCAATGGCAAGCAACTTCCAACATAAAGGTATGGTAGGGAACTTTAGAGGTGATGTTAGGCAACTTGATAGACATGGTATCCAACTTAGGGGTGCATTTGGTTAATAGGCAATCATGGTAGATAATTTTAGAGGCGATGTTGCGCAACTTGAAAATCATTGTATCCAATTTAGGAGAGCATTGGGTTGATAGGTAGTCATGGTAGACAGTCTACCAATAAAAATGCTTCATGTAGCATCAAAGTTACCCCCGTAGCACCAAAGTTGTTTGTGAAAATAGTCTAAACCTACCCATATGGGTTCTAGTTTTGAAAAGGTTGTCAAGAGAAAGCTAACAGGGAAAACATATATGAATTTCAACGCACCATTCAAAAGTTGTGGCTTCTTATATTTTTCTAAAAATGACAAAACACAGATAAATTCACGTGGCTAGAGAGGGGATATTCTGCTAGGGCACCAGGCGAGAGGGATGGAAACCGATATTTCCTTTTTGGGTCAAGCCAACAAATGTGGGACATTATTTTCCCTTTTTAGGTGTACAAGCCGCTAGTCAGCAACCATGTGTTGGCTAGTTGTGGCCTAAAAATACATTTATTCGGTTTTCTACAGACGATGCAAGTATATATCACCACAACTAAACATGTGATTATCTTAATGTGGTGAAACAAATCTTATACTATAGACATTTTTTCTCAAAAGAACCTCACTTTTGAAAACTACCCCTCCCTCCATAGAAATTTTTTGATATTGCAAATGAGAAACTATGCCCTAAAATACATGATGGTGATAAACATGTGGTTATCGTTACCCTGCGTGAACGATTGAGACCTATCATTTTCTAGCACAAAATGACATATCCTTCGGTGCGAATGATAAGCATTTTATTGTTGGTACTAATGATGTTAATATTTAAATCATTATGTCCGGTAAAAACTTGGTCATAGTTCAGGGGAAATCCCTATTGTAACATTATATATTATTATTAATAAAAAAGTTATTGATGTAACAACCATGCTTGATGTTTTGCTCCTGTCAGAGTAATGCTCCACATACAGGATGCATACAGGGTTTCTACGGGCTGATTAGACGTGGCAGGTTGTGGTTGATTTCGGTTGAGGAAGTTGGGCCCTCCCCTGAAATTTAGGAGGGATAGGTATACATGAAAAGGTATGTAAAACTCTCGTAATTAACCGTATGTCTAGAATTTTTGGTCCTGTTATGATCTGACACGGTAAAGCAAATACATCTCTTCATTTTTTTTATCCCTAGTAGCAACAACACAAAGTTTGAGGGGTGATCTTCAAGTGGGAGTTGTGTATGATAGCTGGGTTCAATCTTGCAAGTAATCTACTGTAGTGACATGAAGTGGAAAAGACTTGTGTTGTGTTGTTGCTTCTAGGGATAAAAAGATGGTTGCGTAGTTGTCCTTTGAACACATGGTGAGGATAATATATCATCTACTTCATGTCATCATACTTATTGCAATACTCCGTTTTACTTAATATTTTAAGATGAATGATGAATAGCGGTCTTGAGTGAAGTATTAGCTATAGATGCAGTTGGATAGATGTGATGCTCATATGTTGATTATGCCATAGATAGTCATAGTAACAAAAACTGTAACTTAATCGATGCACAACTATAATTGTTCACCACACCATGCTTTTTTCTAGAAGAAACCACTAGCGAACCTATGGATCCCGGTCCAACTTCCTCTTATGTTCTTTCAACCTCGATCAAACACTCTTTTTCAATTCCATGCTTTTACTTTTCATTGCAATCAAATTTTCCAAACACATGTGCATTTAATTGTTTTAACTAGCAATCTCGTGAGACTGTGACAACCTCACTAGTCATGTTGGGGCCCAAGGCAGTTTTGTATTTGTGTGTGCAGGTACCGATCATCAGGCGTGTTGCTAAACTTAAGGGAAATAAGGGAAATTACTGCTTGTTATTGAAGGAAATATGCCCTAGAGGCAATAATAAAGTTATTATTTCCTTATATCATGATAAATGTTTATTATTCATGCTAGAATTGTATTAACCGGAAACTTAGTACATGTGTGAATACATAGACAAACAGAGTGTCCCTAGTATGCCTCTACTTGACTAGCTCGTTAATCAAAGATGGTTAAGTTTCCTAGCCATAGACATGTGTTGTCATTTGATGAACGGGATCACATCATTAGAGAATGATGTGATGGACAAGAACCATCTGTTAGCTTAGCATTATGATCGCTGAATTTTATTGCTATTGCTTTCTTCATGACTTATACATGTTCCTCTTACTATGAGATTATGCAACTCCTGAATACTGGAGGAACACCTTGTGTGCTATCAAATGTCACAACGTAACTGGGTGATTATAAAGATGCTCTACAGGTGTCTCCGAAGGTGTTTGTTGGGTTGTCATAGATCGAGATTAGGATTTGTCACTCTGTGTATCGGAGAGGTATCCCTGGGCCCTCTCGGTAATGCACATCACTATAAGCCTTGCAAGCAATGTGACTAATGAGTTAGTTGCGGGATGATGCATTACAAAACGAGTAAAGAGACTTGCTGGTAACGAGATTGAACTAGGTATGATGATACTGACGATCGAATCTCGGGCAAGTAACATACTGATGACAAAGGGAACAACGAATGTTGTTATGCGGTTTGACCGATAAAGATCTTCGTAGAATATGTAGGAACCAATATGAGCATCCAGGTTCCGCTATTGGTTATTGACCAGAAATGTGTCTCGGTCATGTCTACATAGTTCTCGAACCCGTAGGGTCCACACGCTTAACGTTCGAAGATGATTTGTATTATGTGTTTATGTGATTTGATGACCGAAGGTTGTTCGGTGTCCCGGATGAGATCAATGACATGACGAGGAGTCTCGAAATGGTTGAGACATAAAGATTGATATATTGGACCATGTTATTCGAACACCGGAAGTGTTTCGGATGGTTTCGGGTAAAACTGGAGTGCCAGAGGGGTTACCGGAACCCCTCGAGGGAACTAATGGGCCACCATGGGCCTTATTGGAGAGAGAGGAGGGCAGCCAGGGCAGGCCGCCGCCCCCTTGCAGTCCGAATTGGATAAGGGAAGGGGGGCGGCGCCCCCTTTCCTTCTCCCTCTCTCCCTCTCCTTCCTTCCCCCTCTATCCCTCTTGGTGGAATCCTACTAGGACTTGGAGTCCTAGTAGGACTCCCCTCCTTGGGCGCGCCCCCTAGGGCCGGCCGGCCTCCTCCTTCCCTCCTTTATATACGGGGAGGGGGGCACCCCATAGCCACACAAGTTGATCTTTTAGCCGTGTGCAGTCCCCCCCTCCAGAGAAACACACCTCGGTCATATCGTCATAGTGCTTAGGTGAAAGCCCTGGCCGGTAACTTCATCATCACCGTCACCATACCTCGTGCTGACGAAACTCTCCCTCAGCCTCAACTGGATCAAGAGCTCGAGGGACGTCACCGAGCTGAACGTGTGCAGATCGCGGAGGTGTCGTGCATTCGGTACTTGGATCGGCTCGATCGCGAAGACGTTTGACTACATCAACCGCGTTACTAAACGCTTCCTGTTCGGTCTACGAGGGTACGTGGACACACTCTCCCCGCTCATTGCTATGCTTCTCCTAAATAGATCTTGCGTGAGCGTAGGCAATTTTTTTGAAATACTATGTTCCCCAACAGTGGCATCTGAGCCAGGTTTATGCGTAGATGTTATATGCACGAGTAGAACACAGAGAGTTGTGGGCGATAATAGTCATACTGCTTACCAGCATGTTATACTTTGATTCAGCGGTATTGTCAGATGAAGTGGCCCAGACCGACATTACATGACCGCGTTCATGAGATTGGTTCTACCGACGTGCTTCGCACACAGGTGGCTAGTGGGTGTTTATTTCTCCAATTTTAGTTGAATCGAGTGTGACTATGCCCGGTCCTTGTTGAGGTTAAAACATCACACTTGACGAAAAATCATTGTGGTTTTGATGCATAGGTAAGAATGGTTCTTGCTAGAAGCCCATAGCAGCCACGTAAAACTTGCAACAACAAAGTAGAGGACGTCTAACTTGTTTTTGCAGGGCTTGCTGTGATGTGATATGGTCAAGACGTGATGATATATAAGTTGTTGTATGAAATTCTACGCAACTCAAGGACCCACGGAGAGAGTTGGGGATTTCGTTATTTTCATATTTGGGTTTTTCTCAAATTTTGAAAATAGGATCATTGATTTTATTTATTTTATCTTCAATTATTTCTACTACCAAAAATTCAGAGAGGGAATAAAATGACTTTCCTAAAATAAAGAAATAATGAAGATTTAATAAAAAATCAAATAAGATTTATTTTGGAGTTTTTCGCTTTTTATTTGAATTTAGGAAAAATGCGCGTTTTTCAAAATTGCATTTAAGCCCCAAATAAATGTTCATCTAGTCCGGCTTGATTTTAGAAGCCGGGGAAAATTTATTTCGGGATTTTTGGAGTCCGTTTAGTATTTCTTTTTATTTTTCTTCCGAGCGGAATTATTTTAAAAAAACGCGCACCGACCTAACAGGCCGTGCCCGAGCGGGACTCCGCTCGGGGGCGCTGTATATAAAGCTCCGGACCCCGCCACCAGCCGCCCCAGCCCGCGCCCCCCGGCCCAAGTCGCCCCGCCGCCGGCCCACCCCGCCGCCGAAAACCCTAACCCTAGCCAGCGTCGCCGCCCGCCAGATCCGCCGGCGCCGCCAGCGCCCGCCGCCGCCGGACCCGCCGGAGCCCCGCCGGACTTCGTCGCTGCCGCAGCCGAGGTTCGCCGCCACCTCGAACCGCGTGCCGCCGGTTTTCCTAAAAACCGGGCGGTTTTTATTACGGTTTTTTTTTGTTTTTTTAGATTCGTTTTTTTTAGTTTTCGTTTTAACGAACGCTTTCGTCAGATTCGTTTAATTAACAAACGTTCTTTCGTTAACCCGCTCGTCGTTTTTCTTTTCTCGGATTTTCCACGGTTATTTTCTGATCGCGATTTCTGATCCGATTTTCGTTTTAGTATAACTTTTCGCTCGTTTATCGGAATCAGGCGATTCAAGCGCCTGGAGTTTCGTCTCGAAACCCTCTTTCTGAATAATCTACTTAAACAAGTTTTTGCTTCTGTAAAATTTGACTTAGATCCAGATTAGTAAAACGAAGTTGTTTTCTTTTGCCGTTTGACTTTCATTGCTTTATTTGATTTGATTCTTTTGCAAACCGGAGTTCTTAAGTTGAACATTCTGGTTGGATCTTTTATTCGAGTTTTACCTGTGCATTAGATGAGTACTTATTGTATGCTTGTTTGTTTGTCTGGGATAGAATACCCGGAGTGCGCCGCCTGTTACTTCGAGTCTCTAGGTTTCGCGGATCATCAGCAAGGCAAGTAACACTTGATCATACCTTTCTACTACCCAGTTTTTATGCATTAGATCTATCCTCAAACATTGCATGATTAGGATCTAATTAAATTGTGGGATGGGAAGTAGATGAGGTAGTACCTATTACCTGTTTTATTATCAAACCTTTGGGAGTTACTTCTACGTTTGCTTATTATGCCATGCTATGCTAGTAGACGTGGATTGGGTGAGTGTATCCATGACAGATGTGAGATGATTAATTAATGGTTTATTTAAGGTGGCAACTTAAACACACATCTGGGTGGATTGAGGCACCTGTTTTCAAGCAGGACTTGCCTGTATTTCTTCGGACCGCCACCCAGGCTCAAAGGGATCATGAGATTATTCAAACTAGAAACTTCTGTGTGCAGCCACATGCTATTATGGGCTCTAGCATAGTTGACTAAGTTGTGCGAACTCTTACGGGGTGGACTAGGAGATGTAGGGGATGTAGGTTGGTACGATCTACCCCTCTTGTAAGGTGCAAGTGCTTCTGAAAGACTATGTCTCGGTCATCCGTTTCTCAAACATTATGTAGTGCGAGAAATCAAGTGGAGGCGATCGAGTCATGTGGGGAAAAGTGCGCAAACCTCTGCAGAGTGTATAAACAAATCATGGTTAGCCGTGTCCCCGGTTATGGACATCTTGAGTATCTAGTACTTGATTATCATGTGAATCTCATCATGTTACTTTAATTAATATTATTGGGTTTAATGAGTACTTTTAATTGGGATTGAGAATGTTGTCAACCATTCTCAGTGTTTAACAACCACCATGATAGTTAAATGAATTTATTCCTTTGCAGTAGGGAAAAATTGGCTTTATGCAAAAACTGTAACCATAGAGCTTTACCACCAGCCAAATATGCAAGTAGCATAGCCTATCTCCATTGTTATTCTCTATGTGTTACATTGCCAGCATATTCCATGTGCTGACCCATTTTCGGGCTGCAACGTTTCATGTTGCAGACTTTTCAGACGACGAGTAAGGTGCTTTTAGGTCGTGGTTCTATACTCAGTGATGCCGTTGGAGTTGATGGACTCGCTTATCTTCCAAGCCTTCCGCTGTTATCGTATTTAGATGGCCTTAAGCCATATTTATTTCAATAAGTTCTCTTTTGAGACATTCGATGTAATAAGTGTGTGATTGCTACTCTGTTATAAATCCTCCAAGTACTGTGTGGTGTCAGCATTACTGATCCAGGGATGACACTGAGCACAGAGATCAGACTGTTTGAGGTCTGGTCGCTACAGATGACAAGGCGAGCCATCGATCCTGTCTTCGACGTCACAGCGGAACTCTCAATGAAAGCACCAATGTCGGTATCAAAACCGGCGGATCTCGGGTAGGGGGTCCCGAACTGTGCGTCTAGGGTCGATGGTAATAGGAGACGGGGGACACGATGTTTACCCAGGTTCGGGCCCTCTTGATGGAGGTAATACCCTACTTCCTGCTTGATTGATCTTGATGAATACGAGATTACAAGAGTTGGTCTACCACGAGATCGTAATGGCTAAACCCTAGATATCTAGCATGTATGATTGTTATTGCCTCTACGGACTAAACCCTCCGGCTTATATAGACACCGGAGGGGACGGGTTGTACAAAGTCAGTTTACAAAGGAAGGAATCTACATATCCGAATGCCAAGCTTGCCATCCACGTAAAGGAGAGTCCCATCCGGACACGGGAAGAAGTCTTCTGTCTTGTATCTTCATAGCCCATCAGTCCGGCCGATGTCATATAGGCCGGACGCCCGAGGACCCCTTAATCCAGGACTCCCTCACCCCCCTTTCCTTCTCCCTCTCTCCCTCTCCTACCTTACCTCTCTCTCTCTCTCTCTCTCTCTTGGTGGAATCCTACTAGGACTTGGAGTCCTAGTAGGACTCCCCTCCTTGGGCGTGCCCCCTAGGGCCGGCCAGCCTCCTCCTCCCCTCCTTTATATACGGGGAGGGGCACCCCATAGAAACACAAGTTGATCCTTTAGCCGTGTGCCGTGCCCCCCTCCACAGAAACACACCTCGGTCATATCATCGTAGTGCTTAGGCGAAGCCCTGCGCCGGTAAATTCATCACCACCGTCACCATGTCGTCGTGCTGACGAAACTCTCCCTCGGCCTTAACTGGATCAAGAGCTCGAGGGACGTCACCGAGCTGAACGTGTGCAGATCGCGGAGGTGCCGTGCGTTCGGTGCTTGGATCGGTTGGATCGCGAAGACGTTCGACTACATACACCGCGTTACTAAACGCTTCCGCTTTCGGTCTACGAGGGTACGTGGACACACTCTCCCCGCTCGTTGCTATGCTTCTCCTAGATAGATCTTGCATGATCGTAGGCAAAAATATTGAAATACTACGTTCCCCAACAGTTATAAACCCTTGCACTTGGGTCCCGACACCTTCTTAGTTGAGAGGAAGCGAGGAATCACACGACACTCTTGCACAATCTTCGCCGCATCGGGATCTAGCTTCTATGTTTTCACGAACAATATATTGGTGTCATGTGAAGCTGTGGCTTTGATCTCAAGCTTCTTCTCTTCGAGCTTGACTTTTTTGTTTTGCACGTCCATGAACATGTCAAACCGCTTTACCTTGTTTTGATGCTCCACCTCCTTACACTTGGCAGTTGCTTTCTCCTTATTCTCCATAATGTCTTCAAACTTCTCCATCATCTTAGACACCGCCCCTTCTTGCTTCTCGTTCTCCAACTCCACTTCCCCAGCCCATAGTCACCTTCGTGGCTAGAGCAATCCCTTCATTTTGTTGGAATAGTTGGATCACCACCTTCATCTTCATTGGTTGTGGCAGTCTTGAGGGAATTGGCAGCGAAGGCGAGGAACTTGCTTTGCTTCTTCAACTTCATCGACCGATGTAAAAAGTGAAAGTGCTTCTCCTCAGTCCTGGGGTACAATGTGCACATGTGTGCGGGCTAGCAAAGGAAGATAATGATATTGTCAACAGGTTGTAACATCGAGCAATCCGGCTGAAAGCACAAGTGCTCCCGGGGTGGTTTTGGTAATTAATGTCAACATATCTCCTGTTGGACTAATGTTTTTATCCAGAATATTTCAAACATGTTCAACAGATGGAGTGGCGTGGACAAGAGGATGTGGAACCCCTTCAAGGTGCTAAGGACAAAGGATTGGCTCAAGCTCAAAAGCTCAAGACTCTACATTTTACTTTTAGTGATCCAAGATCACATTGAGTCCATAGGAAAGCCAATACTATTAAAAGGGGATGAGGTGTTGCTTAATGACTTGCTTTGTCAAAGTGCTTAGTGAGATGCTCCAAAACCCTCAACCACTTTCTCATATCCACGTATGTCCCAAACCAAAAGTCAAACTCGGCCCCACCGAAACATTCTATCCGACGCCACCGAGTTCACTTGACATAGCCACTGCCACAAACCCTAGTCACTTCGGTCTCACCGATGGGATCCTGGTCTCATCGAGATGGGCTTGCAAACTCTCTGTTGCCTGATGTAATAATTTTGGTCTTACCGAGATTTGTAATCGGTCTCACCGAGTTTGCCTGACCAACTCTCTGGTTAGATTATTACCAAAATCATGAAGGAAATATGCCCTAGAGGCAATAATAAAGTTTTTATTTATATTTCCTTATATCATGATAAATGTTTATTATTCATGCTAGAATTGTATTAACCGGAAACTTAGTACATGTGTGAATACATAGACAAACATAGTGTCACTAGTATGCCTCTACTTGACTAGCTCGTTGAATCAAAGATGGTTATGTTTCCTAGCCATAGACATGGGTTGTCATTTGATTAACAGGATCACATCATTAGAGAATGATGTGATTGACTTGACCCATTCCGTTAGCTTAGCATTTGATCGTTTATTATATTGCTATTGCTTTCCTCATGACTTATACATGTTCCTATGACTATGAGATTATGCAACTCCCGAATACCATAGGAACACTTTGTGTGCTACCAAACGTCACAACGTAACTGGGTGATTATAAAGGTTCTCTACAGGTGTCTTCGATGGTACTTGTTGAGTTGGCATAGATCGTGATTAGGATTTGTCACTCCGATTGTCGGAGAGGTATCTCTGGGCCCTCTCAGTAATGCACATCACTATAAGCCTTGCAAGCAATGTGACTAATGAGTTAGTTGCAGGATGATGCATTACAGAATGAGTAAAGAGACTTGCCGGTAATGAGATTGAACTAGGTATTGAGATACCAATGATTGAATCTCGGGCAAGTAACATACCGATGACAAAGGGAACAACGTAAGTTGTTATGCGGTGTGACTGATAAAGATCTTCGTAGAATATGTAGGAACCAATATGAGCATCCAGGTTCCGCTGTTGGTTACTGACCAGAGACGTGTCTCGGTCATGTCTACATAGTTCTCGAACCCGTAGGTTCCGCACGCTTAACATTCGGTGACGACCGGTATTATGAGTTTATATGTTTTGATGTACCGAGGGTAGTTCGGAGTCCCGGATATGACCACGAACATGACGAGGAGTCTCGAAATGGTCGAGACATAAAGATCGATATATTGGACGACTATATTTGTATAGCGACCAGACCTCAAACAGTCTGATCTCTATGCATCAGTGTCATCCCTGGATTGGTAATGCTGACACGCACAATACTTGAGGATTTATAACAGAGTAACAATCACACACTTATTACATCGAATGTCTCAAAAGAGAACTTATTACAATAATATGGCTTAAGGCCATCTAAAATCAATAACAGCGGAAGGCTTGGAAGATAAAGTGGGTCCATCAACTCCAACGGCATCACTGAGTGAAAAACAACGACCTATGGCACCTTCCTCGTCGTCTGAAAAATCTGCAACATGAACGTTGCAGCCCGAAACGGGTCAGCACATGGAATATGTTGGCAATGTAACATAAGAGAGTAATGAACAGAATAAATTCCATCACTACATGCATATTTGGCTGGTGGAAAGCTCTATGGTTACAGTTTAGCATAAAGCCAATTTTTCTCTACAACAAAGGAATAAATTTTATTTAATTATCATGGTGGTTGTTAAACATTAAGAAGGTTCCTCCAACTCAATCCCAATTAAGCATCATCATTAAACCCAATCAAATTATATTAAGAGTGATGAGATCAACATGATAATCCAAGAACTAGATACTCAAAACGTCCATAACCGGGGACATGGCTAACCATGATTAGTTTATACACTCTGTAGAGGTTTGCGCACTTTTCCCCACAAGACTCGAATACATCCATGGTCGGAGAATCGAGACACAGTCTTTCTGAAACAATAACTCTTTACTCTGGGTGGACAGTTACACCTACTTTCCCCTACATCTGCTAGCCCACCTCTGAAAGAGGTCTTGCAACGTACTCAACTATGCTAAAGCCCATAATAGCTTGTGGCTGCTGCACACAGAAGTTTCTAGCATGAATAATCTTATGATCCCTTTGAGCCTAGGTGGCGGACCGTAGGATGATCACACGGGTACATATCCTAGGACAACACTGGATTCTCCAGGTGCCCTGACAACCACTGGGTACTCCAGGGTGCCTTCAAGCAATCCACCCAGATGAGTATTAAAGTAGCCACCTTAAGTTAACCATTAAGTAACGACACTCACATCTGTCATGAATCACTCGAACCAAACCACGTCTACAAGCATAGCATAGCAATATAAGCAATGTAGAAGTAACTCCCAAGGTTTGATAATAAACAGGACAATAGGTTCTACCTCATGTACTACTTCCCAGAACCCACATGTTATTTAGATCCTAACCATGCAATTGTTTGAGGGTTGATCTAATGCAATAAAACTGGGTAGTAAAGAGGTATGATCAAAGTGTTACTTGCCTTGCTGATGATCCGTGAAACCTGGAGACTCGTAGTAGCACGCTTCGCACTCCGGGTACTTTATCGCAAACAAACAAGCATACAATAAGTACTCAACTAGAAGCACGGGTAAAACTCAAATAAGAGATCTAACCAGAAAGTTCAACTTAAGAACTCCGGTTTGCAAAAAGAATCAAATCAAACGAAGCAACGAAACTCAAACTGTGAAAGAAACAAGCTCTGTTTACTAATCTGGAATTAAGTCAAATTTTACATCAGCAAAATCTTGTTTAAGTTGGTTAAACAGAAAGAGGGATTTGAGACGAAGATCTAGGCGCTTGAATCGCCTGATTTCGATAAAAGAGCGAAAAGATAAACTAAAACGAAACTCAGGGCAGAAATCGCGATCGAAAATAATCGTGGAAAAACCTTGGAAAAAGATGACGAACAGGCTAACGAACGAAAGTTCGCTGTCTACGGCTAACGGGTGAGCACTATTCGTGAAAACGAACGTATGAACGGGCGTTCGCTAAATAACTAAATTGGAAAAAATAAATAAATAAACCGATCTAATCTAAGAAAAAACGAAACTAGGGTTTCATAAAAACCGGTCGGTTTTTACCTATACAGAAAAAACCGGCGGGTCTGGATCGGATCGGCGGCGGCTCCGGCGAGGCGAGGCGGGGCGCTGCGGGGCAGCGGCGACGGCGATGTGCGGCGAAGGAGTGCGGCGGCGGCACAGGCGGCGGTGGCGGCGTGCTGCTGCTGCTGCGGGTGCGGTGGCGGGGTGGGGTGGGTCGAGGCGGCGGCGGGGCGGCATATAAAGGGGAGGGGGTGGTCGGCTTGGGCTAGGGGGCACCGAGGCGGCGGCGGTTTTCCGGACTCCGGCGGAGTCCGGCTCGGTCACGGCGTCGGGCACGGGGAGGCGGTGGCGCAGCCGGGCCGGCTGGGCTTTGGCCCAGTTTGGTCCACGAATTTTTTTTAAATAAGATTCCACAGAAAACAAATCCTAGAAAAATAAATAAAAATCTAAAAATGTCAAAACAAATTTTCACCATCTAAATAAAATACTTAGAACAAGATGAACATTTTCTTGGCCTAAATATGCAATTTTGAAAACATGCAATTTTTCTAATTCAAATAAAATTGCAATAAAATCCAAGTAAAACTATTTATTTGATTTTAATATTTTCTGCTAATATTTCATTTATTTTGGAGAAGTCATATTATCTCCTCTCATATATTTTTATTTTCGAAATATTAGGAAAGAAAAATAAGTAAAACCAAATGATCCTCATTTCAAAATTTGAGAAAACTCAAATATGAAAATAACGAAATCCCCAACTCTCTCTGTGGGTCCTTGAGTTGCGTAGAACTTCTAGGATCTACAAAAAAATGCAATGAAATATGATATGCAAAGATGATCTAAGGTATAACATTCCAAATTGAAAATTTGGGATGTTACAAACCTACCCCCCTTAAGATGAATCTCTCCCTTGAGATTCGGGTTGGCTAGAAAATAGGTGAGGGTGGTCCTTCCGTAGGTCTTCCTCTCGTTCCTAAGTGGCTTCATCCTCGGTATGGTGGCTCCATTGAACTTTGTAGAACTTGATAACCTTGCTGCGTGTGAATCGGCTGGCAAACTCGAGAATCTTGACTGGTTTCTCCTCATAGGTCAAATCACTATCCAACTGAATCGCTTCCAGTGGCACTGTATCTCTCAGAGGGATATCAGCCATCTCTGCATGGCACTTCTTCAACTGAGAAACGTGAAACACATCGTGCACTCTTGACAATCCTTCGGGTAATTCCAACTTGTAAGCAACTTCTCCCATACGTTCCAAAACTTTGTATGGTCCCACAAAACGTGGTGCTAACTTTCCCTTAACTCTAAAACACTTAACTCCTCGAAGTGGGGATACACGAAGATAAACTCTGTCTCCAACTTCGTAGACTGTCTCCTTGCGTTTAGAATCCGCATAGCTCTTCTGCCTGGACTGGGCTACCTTGAGTCTATCGCGAATCAGCTTAACCTTCTCTTCAGACTCTTTGATCAAATCTGGTCCAAACAACTGGCGGTCTCCAACTTCATCCCATAACAACGGTGTCCTGCACCTCCTTCCGTACAAGGCTTCGAAAGGGGCCATCTTCAAACTGGCTTGATAGCTGTTGTTGTAAGATAAATCTGCATAAGGCAAATTGTCATCCCAACTAGATCCATAATCTAGCGCACAAGCGCTCAACATGTCCTCCAGAATCTGATTGACTCTCTTGGTCTATTCATCTGTCTGTGGATGAAAGGCGGTACTGAACTCTAGCCTGGTACCCAAAGTTCATGCAACTGATTCCAGAACTTTGAGGTAAACTGGGTTCCTCTATCTGATACAATGATCCTCGGAACTCCATGCACACATACGATCCTGGTCATGTATATCTTTGCCAACTTAGCACTGGTGTAAGTGGTCTTCACTGGGATGAAATGAGCTACCTTCGTCAAACGATCGACTACAACCCATATCGAGTCATAGCCTGAACGAGTCCTGGGAAATCCCGTGATAAAATCCATGCCTAGCTTATCCCACTTCCATTCGGGTATCGGCAATGGCTATAGCAATCCTGTTGGCTTCTGATGCTCTGCCTTCACTCTCTGACATACATCACAAACTGCTACATACTCCGCAATATCCTTCTTCATTCCAATCCACCAGAAACTATTCTTCAAATCCAGATACATCTTGGTATTTCCTTAGTGAATCAAATACGGTGAATCATGGGCCTCCTGCAGAATCAACTTCCTGATCTTCGGATCATTAGGCACATATACGCGGTCCTCAAACCATAAGGTATCGTTCTCATCCTCATGAAATCCTTTAGCCTTTCCTTTGCTCATCCTTTCCTTTATCGCGGCAATCTCTTTGTCAGTCTTCTGAGCTTATCTGATCTTATCCATCAAAGTAGAATAAATTTCCAATGCTGCTACATAGCCTCTCAGAACTATCTCCAAACACAGCTCACGAAGATCCTCTGCTAACTCCTAGGGTAACTCTTCGGTCATGAGTGTATTGACATGACTCTTGCGGCTCAACGCATCGGCTACTATGTTAGCTTTTCCGGGATGATAATGCAATCTCATATCATAATCTTTAATGAGCTCCAACCATCTCCTTTGCCTGAGATTCAACTCCTTCTGCGTGAAAATATACTTCAAACTCTTGTGATCTGTGTACACCTCACAATGGTTCCCGATGAGAAAATGTCTCCATGTCTTCAACGCATGCACTACAGCTGCTAACTCCAAATCGTGTGTCGCATAATTCAACTCATGGGGTTTAAGTTGTTGTGAGGCATATGAAACAACTCTTCCCTCCTGCATAAGCACTACTCCAAGTCCTCGACGAGAAGCGTCACAATACACTTGATAATCCTTGCATTGATCTGGCAGAATCAACACTGGGGCTGTAACCAAACGTTTCTTCAACTCCTGAAAACTGGCCTCACATTCCTCAGTCCATTTGAACTTGCATTGGTGTCCTTCTTCAACAGCTCTGTCATGGGCTTTGCAATCTTCGAAAAATTCTCAATGAATCTCCGGTAGTATCCTGCGAGTCCAAGAAAACCCCGGATCTCTCGAACTGACGTGGGTGCTTCCCAATTTGTCATAGTGACAACCTTGGTAGGGTCTAATGCTATTCCTTCTCTAGATATAACATGTCCGAGGAATCCAACTTCCTTTAACCAAAACTCACACTTGCTGAACTTGGCATATAACTGATGTTCTCTGAGCTTCCCAAGTGCCAAACACCAATGATCCTTATGCTCCTCTTCATTCTTCGAGTATACCAATATGTCATCAATGAACACCATGACGAACTTATCCAAAAACTCCATAAACACCTTGTTCATCATGTTCCTGAAATAGGCAGGTGCGTTAGTCAGACCAAATGACATAACGGTATACTCATATAGCCCGTACCTTGTGATAAAAGCTGTCTTAGGTATATCCTGCTCTCGAATCTTCAGCTGGTGGTATCCTGATCGCAGATCGATCTTGGAAAATACTTTAGCTCCTTGCAACTAGTCGAACAAATCATTGATCATCGGTAGTGGGTACTTGTTCTTGATTGTCACTTCATTCAATCCACGATAATCAACAACCATCCTCAACGATCCATCCTTCTTCTCCACTAGAAGCACTGGTGATCCCCAAGGTGACGAACTTGGGCGAATATAGCCTTTATCCAGTAACTCCTTAATCTGCTTCTTAATTTCCTCCAAATCCTTTGCGGGCATTCTGTACGGTCTCTTAGATATTGGACCTGTGCCTGGCAAAAGCTCAATAAAAAACTCAATGTCTCTATCCGGTGGCATGCCTGGCAACTCTTCTGGAAATACATTAGGGAAATCCTTCACCACTGGTACTTCCTCCTGTACAACTCCTGATAAGGAATTCACTTGAGTCCTCTTCGGCACATGCCGAGATACATACTTAATCCTCCTCCTTCTGGGGTGGTGAGCACTATTGACTTACTAGCGCAATCGATGTTTCCTCCATACATCAATAGACAATCCATACCCAGAATCACATCCAAACCTTGTGACTCCAGAATTATCAGGTCTGAGGGGAAAATATGCCTACCTATGGTCAATGGCATCTGAAAACATCCCTGGCTTGCCATATGCTCCGCTCTTGGCGAGCTTACTAACATAGGTGTTCTAAGAACTTTGGTGGGCAACTTATACTTATCCACAAATCCCCTTGATATGTATGAATGCGATGCACCAGTATCAAATAGAACGATTGCAGTAAATGACTTAACCAAAAACTTACCTATTACTGCATCTGGCTGGGCTTCAACCTCCTCCACGTTAACGTGGTTCACTTGTCCCCTGTGAAAGGGTTGGGCTTCTTCCCAGAGCTTCCATTGCCATTTCCATTCTTTGCTTCAGAACACTCCATGGCGTAATGTCCATTCTTCCCGCACTTGAAACAAGTAATGTGACTTAGATCCTTCTTGGCAGGCGTTGCTGGGTTGGAATGGTTCTGGCCGTTTCTTCCTCCATTACCATTCCCATTCTTGGGGCCACTGTGGTTGTGCAAACTTCCTCCATTGTGATTGTGACCTCCATGGTTATGTTGAAGGTGTCCTCTCGAGTTCGGGGTAAAACGGGGTCTCTGCTGAGCTCCAAAATTGTACTTCCCTTGTCCATACTTCCTCTTGCGGTTGTCAATCTGCTGCTGCTTCCCTTCAATCATGAGAGCTCTATCTACCAACTCCTGGTAGTTGTTGAAGGTTGCCGCCATCAACTGCATGCTCAGCTCATCATTCAGTCCTTCTAGAAACTTCTCCTTCTTAGCTGCATCCGTAGCAACGTCATCTGGGGCATAACGTGCTAACTTACTAAAATCATCCACATACTGGCCCACTGTGCGTCCTCCTTGGCGCAAGTTGTGAACGCTTCTTCATGGCCATAGCTCCTGCTGAAACATGGGCAGTGCGAAAAGCTTGCTGAAACTGGTCCCATGTGACAGTGTCGATGGGGTAAGTGGCTATGAGATTCTCCCACCATGATGCCGCAGGTCCATCAAGCTGATGTCCGGCAAACCGCACTCTCTCCGCATTTGTGCATCCTGAGTGGTCAACTCCCTTCCAATCTTGTGGAGCCAATCATCTCCAACTATTGGCTCGGTGCTACTGGAGAACACCGGCGGATTCAGCCTTAAGAAACGGGCTAAGTGATCAACAGGTGGTGGTGGTGGTGGGTTGTTGTTGTTGTTGTTCCCCTGGTTCTGATTCTGGACTAGTATCTGCATCAAAGCATTCTGCTGCTGGATCAACTGAGTGAGCTCCGGTGGGAAAGAAAATCTATTGTCGCGTCTCGGAGGCATCTGATGGGTTTAGAAAAGATGAGAAAATAGAATAGAATGAGATCTAGAGGGAAAACACTACCCATATGCACATGAGACAAACACAAACATATCACTTCAATCAATTCAAACAAGGGCATACATCGGTCTAACTATCGTAACAATAGTGCTTGGACTATACTATTTACATGGGGGAATTCTACTACTAATATGGTGGTCGACTAGAAAAATTGATCGGTGGAAGACTCCATGATATCTGCTCCAGCTTCATCAGCATAGTCATCATCGCTATCATCAGGGTCTGAGTCGGTGTCATCGATGATGATGTAGTTCTCCTGGCAAGTGGAATCGTCGTCTTCTCCTCCTGGCACGGGGTCTCCCATGAATACTCCCAGCTTCTTGATCAGATCGTCATTCTTCTCCACGAGTATCGTCATTTCCTCCTCATATCCATCGCGTGTAGACTTGATTTCTTCCTCCAGCTCAGTGATCCTGGTCATTGCCTTCTTCAGATCTATCATGCCTGCGCACATCTGGTTCTCCTGGCGATGAATGTGCTGGTTTAACTCCTGGATGAAAGCTAAAATGGATCTATCCTTTATGGTGCTGATCATCTCCCATTGTTCATCTCGGCGCTCACAAATCTGGTAGATAGTATCCTTGAGATCCTTGTGGTAAACTTCTCCAATGCGTCCCATGGTGATGTGGGCTGCCATGCTCTTTCCTAGACTCCAGGTTGGTGC
The DNA here is from genome assembly GCA_963921465.1 of Triticum timopheevii. Lineage (NCBI taxonomy): Eukaryota > Viridiplantae > Streptophyta > Magnoliopsida > Poales > Poaceae > Triticum > Triticum timopheevii. The sequence goes on from OY997266.1 coordinate 107,919,517, forward strand.
ATCAAAGGAAAACTCTATGCGCTCGGTGACTGGCATGAACGTCCTTCCTGGAACTTGAACTCAAATCATCCGACGCTTCTCTTCTGGTAAAGTGGCGATGTAGGTCCCGGTGAAGCTTGGTATTCCGATGTTCAGGTATCTAGTGACTTCCTTCAAGTGGCGTCCAAAAGGTGTATCTTTGTCCGGTTGAGTGAATTTGTTCCTTGCATCCGCCATCCTAAAGAGTAGAAAAGGGAGAGGAGTCAGAAATGAGGAGAGAGTAATGATCTAGGGCTTTAGCTTAGTGGTTGTGTCCTACATTCAGCGTGTGCTCTGATACCATCTTGTAGCGACCAGACCTCAAACAGTCTGATCTCTATGCATCAGTGTCATCCTTGGATCGGTAATGCTGACACACACAATACTTGAGGATTTATAACAGAGTAACAATCACACACTTATTACATCGAATGTCTCCAAAGAGAACTTATTACAATAATATGGCTTAAGGCCATCTAAAATCAATAACAGCGGAAGGCTTGGAAGATAAAGTGAGTCCATCAACTCCAACGGCATCACTGAGTGAAAAACAATGACCTATGGCACCTTCCTCGTCGTCTGAAAAATCTGCAGCATGAACGTTGCAGCCCGAAACGGGTTAGCACATGGAATATGCTGGCAATGTAACACAAGAGTGTAATGAACAAAATAAATGCCATCACTACTTTTCCCCACAAGACTCGAATACATCCATGGTCGGAGAATCGAGACACACTCTTTCTAAAATAATAACTCTTTACTCTGGGTGGACAGTTACACCTACTTTCCCCTACATCTGCTAGCCCACCACTGATACGTCTCCAACGTATCTATAATTTATGAAGCATTCATGCTATTTTATTATCTGTTTTGAATGTTTATGGGCTTTATTATACACTTTTATATTATTTTTGGGACTAACCTATTAACCGGAGGCCTAGCCCATATTGTTGTTTTCTTGCCTATTTCAGTGTTTCGAAGAAAAGGAATATAAAACGGAGTCGAAACGAAATGAAACCTTCGGGAGCATGATTTTTGGAACGAACGTGATCCAGGAGACTTGGAGTTGAAGTCAAGGAAGCTTTGAGGTGGCCACAAGGGTGGGGGCGCCCCCCCTACTGGGTGCGCCCCCTATCTCGTGGGCCCCTCGAGGCTCCCTCGACCGGCTTCTTTCGCCTATATATTCCCATATACCCTAAAAACATCAAATCGAATAATAGATCGGGAGTTCCGCCGCCGCAAGCCTCTGTAGCCACCAAAAACCTCTCCGGAGCCCGTTCCGGTACCCTGCCAGAGGGGGGATCCCTCACCGGTGGCCATCTTCATCATCCCAGCACTCTCCATGACGAGGAGGGAGTAGTTCACCCTCGGGGCTGAGGGTATGTACCAGTAGTTATGTGTTTGATCTCTCTCTCTCTCTCTCATGTTCTCTCTATGGCATGATCTTGATGTATCGCGAGCTTTGCTATTATAGTTGGATCTTATGATGTTTCTCCCCCTCTACTCTCTTGTAATGGATTGAGTTTTCCCTTTGAAGTTATCTTATTGGATTGAGTCTTTAAGGATTTGAGAACACTGGATGTATGTCTTGTCGTGCTTATCTGTGGTGACAATGGGATATCACGTGATCCACTTGATGTATGTTTTGGTGATCAACTTGCGGGTTCCGCCCATGAACCTATGCATAGGGGTTGGCACACGTTTTCATCTTGACTCTCCGGTAGAAACTTTGGGGCACTCTTTGAAGTACTTTGTGTTGGTTGAATAGATGAATCTGAGATTGTGTGATGCATATCGTATAATCATGCCCACGGATACTTGAGGTGACAATGGAGTATCTAGGTGACATTAGGGTTTTGGTTGATTTGTGTCTTAAGGTGTTATTCTAGTATGAACTCTATGATAGATTGAACGGAAAGAATAGATTCATGTTATTTTACTACGGACTCTTGAATAGATAGAACAGAAAGGATAACTTTGAGGTGGTTTCGTACCCTACCATAATCTCTTTGTTTGTTCTCCGCTATTAGTGGCTTTGGAGTGACTCTTTGTTGCATATTGAGGGATAGTTATATGATCCAATTATGTTATTATTGTTGAGAGAACTTGCACTAGTGAAAGTATGAACTCTATGCCTTGTTTCCTACCATTGAAATACCGTTTACACTCACTTTTATCAGTAGTTACCTTGCTGTTTTTATATTTTCAGATTACAAAAACCTATATGTACCATCCATATTGCACTTGTATCACCATCTCTTCACCGAACTAGTGCACCTATACAATTTACCATTGTATTGGGTGTGTTGGGGACACAAGAGACTCTTTGTTATTTGGTTGCAGGGTTGTTTGAGAGAGACCATCTTCATCCTACGCCTCCCACGGATTGATAAACCTTAGGTCTGTTGGAGAATGTTGCATAAAATAAAAAATTTCCTACGTTCACCAAGATCAATCTAGGAGTTCATCCAGCAACGAGAGAGAGGAGTGCATATACATACCCTTGTAGATCGCGGGGCGGAAGCGTTCAAGAGAACGGGGTTGAGGGAGTCATACTCGTCGTGATCCAAATCACCGGAGATCCTAGCGCCGAACGGACGGCACCTCTGCGTTCAACACACGTACGGTCTGCGTGACGTCTCCTCCTTCTTGATCCAGCAAGGGGGAAGGAGAGGTTGATGAAGATCCAGCAGCATGACGGCATGGTGGTGGATGCAGCAGGGATCCCGGCAGGGCTTCGCCAAGTGTCTGCGGGAGGGAGAGGTGTAGCAAGGGGGAAGGGAGGCGCCAAGTGCAAGGGTGCGGCTGCCCTCCCTTCCCCCTCTTTATATAGGGTCCCCAGGGGGGCGCCTGTTAGGAAATATGCAACTTGTATTCCCATGAGGCCATAGGCCGATATATATACATGTACAGGTGTGTAACATATGCAGGAAACCCCTTATACAACGGGATAAATACAAAGGGGTACATGACTTATATTATAACTCTAACACCCCCCCTCAAACTCATGGTGGATGAACACTGAGTTTGGAGAGATAAAAGCCATGTTGTGCTCTAGTCTGGGCCTTCGTCAGGAAATCCGCCAACTGTAACTCGGAAGGCTCGTACTGAAGAGCAATAACTTGATCCTGCACACCAGCGCGCACATAGAAAGCATCAACACCAATATGCTTGGTGAGCTCATGCTTCACAGGATCGCGCGCAATGCTAATAGCACATGTACTGTCAGATAAGAGCAGAGTCGGTGTAGTGACAGAAACACCAAAATCCTGAAGTAACCACCGTAACCAAGTCACCTCTGCCGTCACAAGAGCCATCGCTCGCAACTCAGCCTCGACACTCGAACGGGAAACTGCAATCTGTTTCTTTGTCTTCCAGGCAATGAGAGAACCACCAAGAAAAACACAGTAAGCAGAAAGTGAACGGCGATCTGAAGGATCACTAGCCCACGTAGCATCCGAATAGGCCTGAAGCTGTAAAGAACTGGAGCGAGGAAAGAATAGACGGTGAGAGATCGTGCCCCGAAGATATCGGAGAACACGAAGGAGATGACTATAGTGAACCAATGTGGGGGCAGAGACAAACTGACTCAGAATATGAACCAGATAAGAGATGTCCGGACGAGTGACAGCTAGATAGACAAGACTGCCAACAAGATGACGATAACGCGTCGGGTCAGGGAGAGGATCACCATTAGTAGAACGGAGGTGAACATTGAGCTCCATAGGAGTCTCAACAATGCGCTCGTCAGTAAGAGCAACACGAGCAAGAAGATCCTGGATATACTTTTCCTGGGATATAAAAAAGCCATCAGAGATAGAAGAGACTTCAATCCCAAGAAAGTAGCGAAGAGGTCCAAGATCTGACATAAGAAACTGCTCACTAAGACGGGCCTTTACAAAGGCAATATACTCGGGGTCATCCCCAGTGATGATCATGTCATCAACATAGAGAAGAAGAAGAGTCCGACCACGAGGAGAAAGGTGAATAAACAATGCTGGATCATGAGCACTAGCTGAAAAACCAGCGGCAGTGACCATAGAGGCAAAACGCTCGAACCAGGCGCGGGGGGCTTGCTTAAGGCCGTAGAAAGAGCGACGAAGACGACATACCATGCCATCAGGAACAGAATACCCAGGTGGTGGCTGCATGTACACCTCCTCACGCAGCTCACCATTAAGAAAGGCATTCTTAACATCAAGCTGAGATATAGACCAATGGCGTGCAGAAGCAACGGCAAGAAGTGTACGAACAGTGGTCATATGGGCCACAGGAGCAAAAGTCTTGTCATAATCACGACCATGCTCCTGCTGAAAACCACGAGCCACAAGACGAGCTTTGTGACGCTCAAGAGAACCATCGGAGCGAGTCTTAACCTTGTAGACCCACTTACAAGTGATGGGACGGACTCCGGAAGGAAGAGAAACAAGATCCCAGGTACCAGTGCGTTCAAGAGCAGCAATCTCCTCTGCCATCGCAAACTGCCATTCAGGATGAACAACAGCCTGACGATAAGAAGTCGGCTCAAGAACAGCAGCACCAGCGGTGGGAAATCCATAGCGATCAATAGGCGGACAAGGACGAGAACGCAAGCCATAAGTAGGCTGAGAAGAAGATGACGACTCATCCACAGAGGCATCCATAGGGCGTGAACGATGAGTGTAATGCTGAGGAAAAGATGGAACAATAGAAGGAGGAATCGCCAAGGTAGAATCAGGGGGTGGCGACGAAGAAGTCACCGGAGATGAAGGTGTAGAATCCGGTGACATGCTAGGCGAGGAGACCGGGGAAGATGGTGGCTGCAAATCAACTAGAGGTGGAGAAGCAGAGGTAGTGGAACGAATAGGCACAGGCTCGACGAGGGTGATAGGTGAGTCGGGAAAAGTGAGGAAAGAGATATCCTGCACTGAAAAGGTCGAGGAAGATGGGCGTGGGTAGAAGGGACGAGACTCATCAAAAGTCACGTCTCGAGAGATATGCATCCGACGACCAATAGGATCCCAACAACGATAGCCCTTATGCTCGTCACTATAGCCTAAGAAGACACACTCAACAGACTGAGCGGTCAGTTTGGTGCGTTCACGAAGGGCAAGAAGAACATAGCAAACACAACCAAACAAACGAAGTGCTGAGTAATCGGGAGAACAATCAAAGAGACGCTCGAAAGGAACGCCACCCTGCAAAGCAGCGGACGGCTGAAGGTTGATGAGATAGGCAGAAGTGGAGATAGCCTCGGCCCAAAAATGAGGCGGAAGAGAGGCGGCGATCATCATTGCACGAGCCGTCTCAAGAAGGTGACGATGCTTGTGCTCAGACACGCCATTCTGAGCATGAGCACCAGGACAAGAGAACTGGGCAAGAGTACCCTGCTCAGCAAGGACTCCACACAACATCTTGGAGATGTACTCTCCAGCAGAGTCAGCACAGAAAACACGAATAGGAGTAGAGAACTGAGTGTGAACCATGGCAGTAAAACGCTTATAGATAGATAACACCTCACTACGAGAAGACATAAAATATATCCAGGTGTATCGAGAGAAATCATCTATAGAGATAATATAGTAGCGATGACCTCCTTTTGAGGCAAATGGAGCTGGACCCTAGACATCGGAGTGAACAAGATCAAAAGGATGTTGAGACACAGTGTTGCTATGAGGATAAGGTAACTGGACCTGTTTACCAAGCCGACAACCCTGACAGTCTAAAGACACACCGCCGGAGACGGATCCAAGAAGACCACGTCGAACTAAGGATGAGATACGAGAGCCACACAAGTGACCAAGGCGACGATGCCACTGCTGAAAAGAGCTGGTAGACAAGGCAACAGAGGGGGAAAGACTGGCGGCGGTGGTAGCGGAGGGAAGGTGAAGCCAGTCAAGCTCCCAGAGACACTGGGAGTCACGGCGCCGTGGGCCAGCACCAAGGAGAGCACCAGTGGAACGGTCTAGAATAGAACATGAGTCAAAGTCAAGAATGACCCGACAACCAGAGTCAACAATCTGACCACCGGAAATAAGCTGCATGGTAAGTCGAGGAACATGAGCAACATCAGGAACATGAAAAGACGAAGTGCTAAGAATGCCTCGACCATTAACCGGGAGGGAGGTACCATCAGCAGTAAGAACATGAACATGAGAATCGAGAGCTCGAATAGAAGACAAAGTGGATGAATCATGAGTCATATGAAAAGATGCTCCAGTATCAAGAATCCACGGAGATGTACCTGACTGTGTTGAAGGTGGTCTCACATTGCCATAAGAGTCGGTAGCAGAACCAGCAGAACCCGTCGGTGAAGAACCAGAGTAAGCGGCTAGCAGGTATTGAAGTCGCATAATCTCCTACTCAGTCAGGAGCTCAACTGAAGAGGTGGACGGAGATGCACCCGTGGAAGCCGCTAGAGGAGGCGCTGTAGCATAAACATCCTCGTCTGTAGAGGCCGATGAAGAAGACGAGGGTGCATGTAGACAAGCCCCCAAGCGCCAAGGGAAGGTGCGTGTCGATGGAGTCATGTGCACTAGCACAACCGGTGAAAGTCGCGAGAGAAGTCGGTGTAGAGCGACAAACACCATGTGCGGAGGTTGCAAGAGGAGTCACTGAATAGTGACCGTCTATAGAAGTGGACATAAAGCAACCATCACCATCAGCTGTAGAAGTCGACATAAAGCAACCATCAGCATCGGCGGAAGAACTCCGAGGAAACAACGGAGGAGCACCAAGCACCGAGATACGGCACATGTGCGAGACGGGAACAATGTAGGGAACACCGTCAACAGTCATCTGGCAACCAGAGAGATGCATACTCGAGGAGTTTCTCTTTTTTTTGACAATCGGCGGCTGAGGCACCACGCAGCACCAAGGAGCAGTAGTAGCACCGCGTAGGAGCACGTACACCACCAGATCGAGAGAAACTGAGGAGACAACACGTAGCAGCAAGTAGCACGTAGCAGCACCAGGTAGGAGCAGTACGCTCCTTTGTTTTTGACGAAAAAAAGAGCTGGGGCTGGAGGCCAGGAACGGCAGCAGCGGACGAACACCTCAGATTGCATGTCTTGGGCTGCGGCGGGTGACGCAGCAGGCGGGGAGTGGATCAAGGCGACCCGATCCGGACAGGCAGATGGATCGGGGCAGCAGCGGCCAACGGAGAATCAGGTGCGGACGAACACAACGGTGATCAGGAGAGTTGTGGTTGTGCATACACAGATGAGCAGTAGCAGTCAGCCGGAGAGAGGAGCAGCGGCAATCGACGCCAGAAATTGGATCAAAGAGCACGAGTTGCGCGTGCGAAAAAAACCCTAGGGCTCTAATACCATGTTAGGAAATATGCAACTTGTATTCCCATGAGGCCATAGGCCGATATATATACATGTATAGGTGTGTAACATATGCAGGAAACCCCTTATACAACAGTATAAATACAAAGGGGTACATGACTTATATTATAACTCTAGCAGCGCCGGCCCTGGAGATGGGATCTCCAAGGGGGGCGGCGGCCAGGGGGGAGGCTTGCCCCCGAAGGCAAGTGGAGGCGCCCCCCCCCCCCCCCCCACCCTAGGGTTTCCAACCCTAGGTGTAGGGGTCCAAGGGGGGCACACCAGCCCACCAAGGGCTGGTCCCCTCCCCACTTCAGCCCACGGGGCCCTTCGGGATAGGTGGCCCCACCTGGTGGACCCCCGGGACCCTTCCGGTGGTCCCGGTACAATACCGGTGACCCCCGAAACTTTCCCGATGGCCGAAACTGCACTTCCTATATATAATGCTTCACCTCCGGACCATTCCGAAACTCCTCGTGACGTCTAGGATCTCATCCGGGACTCCGAACAACTTTCGGGTTACTGCATATTCATATCTCTACAACCCTAGCGTCACCAAACCTTAAGTGTGTAGACCCTACGGGTTCGGGAGACATGCAGACATGACCGAGATGCCTCTCCGGTCAATAACCAACAGCAGGATCTGGATACCCATGTTGGCTCCCACATGCTCCTCGATTATCTCATCGGATGAACCACGATGTCGAGGATTCAATCAATCCCGTATACAATTCCCTTTGTCAATTGGTACGTTACTTGCCCGAGACTCGATCGTCGGTATCCCAATACCTCGTTCAGTCTCGTTACCGGCAAGTCACTTTACTCGTACCGTAATGCATGATCCCGTGACCAGACACTTGGTCACATTGAGCTCATTATGATGATGCATTACCGAATGGGCCTAGAGATACCTCTCCGTCATACGGAGTGACAAATCCCAGTCTCGATTCGTGCCAACCCAGCAGACACTTTCGGAGATACCCGTAGTGCACCTTTATAGCCACCCAGTTACATTGTAACGTTTTGCACACCCAAAGCACTCCTACGGTATCCGGGAGTTGCACAATCTCATGGTCTAAGGAAATGATACTTGACATTTGGAAAAGCTCTAGCGAAACGAACTACACGATCTTTGTGCTATGCTTAGGATTGGGTCTTGTCCATCACATCATTCTCCTAATGATGTGATCCCGTTATCGATGACATCCAATGTCCATAGTCAGGAAACCATGACTATCTGTTGATCAACGAGCTAGTCAACTAGAGGCTTACTAGGGACATGTTGTGGTCTATGTATTCACACACGTATTACGATTTCCGGATAATACGATTATAGCATGAACAATAGACAATTATCATGAATAAAGAAATACAATAATAACCATTTTATTATTGCCTCTAGGGCATATTTCCAACAGTCTCCCACTTGCACTAGAGTCAATAATCTAGTTACATTGTGATGTATCGAACACCCATTGCGTCCTGGTGTTGGTCATGTTTTGCTCTAGGGAGAGGTTTAGTCAACGGATCTGCTACATTCAGGTCTGTATGTACTTTACAAATATCTATGTCTCCATCTTGAACATTTTCATGAATGGAGTTGAAGCGACGCTTGATGTGCCTGGTCTTCATGTGAAACCTGGGCTCCTTGGCAAGTGCAATAGCTCCAGTGTTGTCACAGAAGAGTGTAATCGGCCCCGACGCATTGGGTATGACTCCTAGGTCGGTGATGAACTCCTTCACCCAGATTGCTTCATGTGCTACCTCCGAGGCTGCCATGTACTCCGCTTCACATGTAGATCCCTCCTTGATGCTCTGCTTGCAACTGCACCAGCTTACTGCCCCACCATTCAAAATATACACGTATCCGGTTTGTGACTTCGAGTCATCCAGATCTGTGTCGAAGCTAGCGTCGACGTAACCCTTTACGACGAGCTCTTCGTCACCTCCATATACGAGAAACATGTCCTTAGTCCTTTTCAGGTACTTAAGGATGTTCTTGACCGCTGTCCAGTGTTCCATGCCGGGATTACTTTGGTACCTTCCTACCAAACTTACGGCAAGGTTTATATCAGGTCTGGTACAGGTCATGGCATACATGATAGACCCTATGGCTGAGGCATAGGGGACGACACTCATCTTTTCTCTATCTTCTGCCGTGGTCGGGCATTGAGCTGAGCTCAATTTCACACCTTGCAACACAGCCAAGAACCCCTTCTTGGACTGATCCATATTGAACTTCTTCAATATCTTATCAAGGTATGTACTTTGTGAAAGACCTATGAGGCGTCTTGATCTATCTCTATAGATTTTGATGCCTAATATGTAAGCAGCTTCTCCAAGGTCCTTCATTGAAAAACACTTATTCAAGTAGGCATTTATGCTGTCCAAAAGTTCTATATCATTTCCCATCAAAAGTATGTCATCCACATATAATATGAGAAATGCTACAGAGCTCCCACTCACTTTCTTGTAAACGCAGGCTTCTCCATAAGTCTGCATAAACCCAAACGCTTTAATCATCTCATTAAAGCGAATGTTCCAACTCCGAGATGCTTGCACCAGCCCATAGATGGAGCACTGGAGCTTGCATACCTTGTTAGCATTCTTAGGGTCGATAAAACCTTCCGGCTGCATCATATACAGTTCTTCCTTAAAGTGACCATTAAGGAATGCCGTTTTGACGTCCATTTGCCATATCTCATAATCATAGTATGCGGCAATTGCTAACATGATTTGGACGGACTTCAGCTTCGCTACGGGAGAGAATGTCTCATCGTAGTCAATCCCTTGAACTTGTCGATAACCCTTAGCGACAATTCGAGCTTTATATATGGTAACATTACCATCCGCGTCCGTCTTCTTCTTAAATATCCATTTGTTTTCTATTGCTCGCCGATCATCGGGCAAGTCTGTCAAAGTCCACACTTTGTTTTCATACATGGATCCTATCTCGGATTGCATGGCTTCAAGCCATTTGTTGGAATCTGGGCCCGCCATCGCTTCTTCATAGTTCGAAGGTTCACTGTTGTCTAACAACATGATTTCTAAGACAGGGTTGCCGTACCACTCTGGTGCGGAACGTGTCCTTGTGGACCTTCGAAGTTCAGTAAGAGCTTGATCCGAAGTATCTTGATCATCATCATTAACCTCCTCTCTTGTCGGCGCAGGCACCACAGGAACATCTTCCTGAGCTGCGCTACTTACCGGTTCAAGAGGTAGTACTTCATCAAGTTCCACTTTCCTCCCACTTAATTCTTTTGAGAGAAACTCTTTCTCCAGAAAGGACCCGTTCTTGGCAACAAAGATCTTGCCCTCGGATCTTAAGTAGAAAGTATACCCAATGGTTTCCTTAGGGTATCCTATGAAGACGCATTTTTCCGACTTGGGTTCGAGCTTCTCAGGTTGAAGTTTCTTGACATAAGCATCACATCCCCAAACTTTTAGAAACGACAGCTTAGGTTTCTTCCCAAACCATAATTCATACGGTGTCATCTCAACGGATTTAGACGGTGCCCTATTTAAAGTGAATGTAGCTGTCTCTAGAGCGTATCCCAAAATGATAGCGGTAAATCGGTAAGTGACATCATAGATTGCACCATATCCAATAGAGTGCGATTACGACGTTCGGACACACCATTTCGCTGAGGTGTTCCAGGCGGCGTGAGTTGTGAAACGATTCCACATTTCCTTAAGTGTGTACCAAATTCGTGACTTAAATATTCACCCCCATGATCTGATCGTAAGAACTTTATCTTTCGGTCACGTTGATTCTCTACCTCATTCCGAAATTCCTTGAACTTTTCAAAGGTCTCAGACTTGTGTTTCATCAAGTAGACATACCCATATCTACTCAAGTCATCAGTGAGAGTGAGAACATAACGATATCCTCCGCGAGCCTCAACGCTCATTGGACCGCACACATCAATATGTATGATTTCCAATAAGTTGGTTGCTCGCTCCATTGTTCCGGAGAACGGAGTCTTGGTCATCTTGCCCATGAGGCATGGCTCGCATGTGTCAAATGATTCATAATCTAGAGACTCTAAAAGTCCATCAGCATGGAGCTTCTTCATGCGCTTGACACCAATGTGACCAAGGCGGTAGTGCCACAAGTATGTGGGACTATTGTTATCAACTTTACATCTTTTAGTATTCCCACTATGAATATGTGTAACATTACGCTCGAGATTCATTAAGAATAAAGCATTCACCAGCGGGGCATGACCATCAAACATATCACTCATATAAATATAACAACCATTATTCTCGGATTTAAATGAGTAGCCATCTCGAATTAAACGAGATCTTGATACAATGTTCATGCTCAAAGCTGGTACTAAATAACAATTATTGAGGTTCAAAACTAATCCCGTAGGTAAATGTAGAGGTAGCGTGCCGACGGCGATCACATCGACCTTGGAACCATTCCCGACGCGCATCGTCACCTCGTCCTTCGCCAGTCTCCGCTTATTCCGCAGCTCCTGCTTTGAGTTACAAATATGAGCAACCGCACTGGTATCAAATACCCAGGAGCTACTACGAGCACTGGTAACGTACACATCAATTACATGTATATCACATATACCTTTGGTTTTGCCGGCCTTATTGTCCGCTAAGTACTTGGGGCAGTTCCGCTTCCAGTGTCCGCTTCCCTTGCAATAAAAGCACTCAGTCTCAGGCTTGGGTCCATTGCTTGACTTCTTCCTGGCAACTGGCTTACCAGGTGCGGCAACTTCCTTGCCATCCTTCTTGAAGTTCTTCTTACCCTTGCCCTTCTTGAACTTAGTGGTTTTATTCACCATCAACACTTGATGTTCCTTTTTGATCTCCACCTCCGCTGATTTCAGCATTGAATATACCTCAGGAATGGTCTTCGCCATCCCCTGCATATTGAAGTTCATCACAAAGCTCTTGTAGCTTGGTGGGAGCGACTGGAGGATTCTGTCGACCACCGCGTCATCCGGGAGATTAACTCCCAGTTGAGATAAGCGGTTGTGCAACCCAGACATTTTGAGTATGTGCTCGCTGACAGAACCATTCTCCTCCATCTTACAACTATAGAACTTGTCGGAGACTTCATATCTCTCGACCCGGGCGTGATCTTGGAAAACCATTTTCAGCTCTTGGAACATCTCATATGCTCCGTGCTGCTCAAAACGCTTTTGGAGCCCTGGTTCTAAGCTGTAAAGCATGCCGCACTGAACCAGGGAGTAATCATCAATACGCGATTGCCAGGCGTTCATAACGTCTTGAGTTGCTGGAAAAACGGGTGCTTCACCTAGCGGTGCATCTAGGACATATGCTTTCTTGGTAGCTATGAGGATGATCCTCAAGTTCCGGACCCAGTCCGTATAGTTGCTGCCATCGTCTTTCAGTTTGGTTTTCTCTAGGAACGCGTTGAAGTTGAGGGCAACATTAGCGTGGGCCATTTGATCTACAAGACATATTGCAAAGATTTTAGACTAAGTTCATGATAATTAAGTTCATCTAATCAAATAATGAACTCCCACTCAGATAGACATCCCTCTAGTCATCTAAGTGATCCATGATCCGAGTCAACTAGGCCGTGTCCGATCATCACGTGAGACGGACTAGTCATCATCGATGAACATCTTCATGTTGGTATCTTCTATACGACTCATGTTCAACCTTTCGGTCTTCCGTGTTCCGAGGCCATGTCTGTACATGCTAGGCTCGTCAAGTCAACCTAAGTGTATTACGTGTGTAAATCTGGCTTACACCCGTTGTATTCGAATGTTAGGATCTATCACACCCGATCATCACGTGGTGCTTCAAAACAGCGAACCTTCGCAACGGTGCACGGTTAGGGGGGAACACTTTTCTTGAAATTATTATGAGGGATCATCTTATTTACTACCGTTGTTCTAAGTAAACAAGATGAAAAACATGATAAACATCACATGCAAACAAATAGTGACATGATATGGCCAATATCATATTGCTCCTTTGATCTCCTTCGGGGCGCCATGATCATCTTCGTCATCGGCATGACACCATGATCTCCATCATCATGATCTCCATCATCGTGTCTTCATGAAGTTGTCACGCCAACGACTACTTCTACTTCTATGGCTAACAAGTTTAGCAATAAAGTAAAGTAATTTACATGGCGTTCTTCAATGACACACAGGTCATACAAAAAATAAAGACAACTCCTATGGCTCCTGCCGGTTGTCATACTCATCGACATGCAAGTCGTGATTCCTATTACAAGAACATGATCATCTCATACATCACATATATCATTCATCACATCCTTTGGCCATATCACATCACAAAACACTTGCTGCAAAAACAAGTTAGATGTCCTCTAATTGTCGTTGCAAGTTTTTACGTGTCTTCTATAGGTGATCTAGCAAGAACTTTTTCTTACCTACGTTAAAGCCACAACGTGATTTGCCAACTTCTATTTACCCTTCATAAGGACCCTTTTCATCGAATCCGCTCCAACTAAAGTGGGACAGACAGACACCCGCTAGCCACCTTATGCAACTAGTGCATGTCAATCGGTGGAACCTGTCTCACGTAAGCGTACGTGTAAGGTCGGTCCGGGCCGCTTCATCCCACAATACCACTGAAGCAAAATAAGACTAGTAGTCGTTGACAACATCTACGCCCACAACAAATTGTGTTCTACTCGTGCAAAGAGAACTACGCATAGACCTAGCTCATGATGCCACTGTTGGAGAACATTACATAAAATAAAAAATTTCCTACGTTCACCTATCAATCTAGGAGTTCATCCAGCAACGAGAGAGAGGAGTGCATCTACATACCCTTGTAGATCGCGAGCGGAAGCGTTCAAGAGAACGGGGTTGAGGGAGTCGTACTCGTCGTGATCCAAATCACCGGAGATCCTAGCGCCGAACGGACGGAACCTCCGCGTTCAACACACGTACGGTCAGCGTGATGTCTCCTCCTTCTTGATCCAGTGAGGGGGAAGGAGAGGTTGATGAAGATCCAGCAGCACGACGGCGTGGTGGTGGATGCAGCAGGGATCCCGGCAGGGCTTCGCCAAGCATCTGCGGGAGGGAGAGGTGTAGCAAGGGGGAAGGGAGGCGCCAAGTGCAAGGGTGCGGCTGCCCTCCCTCCCCCCCTCTTTATATAGGGTCCCCAGGGGGCGCTGGCCCTGGAGATGGGATCTCCAAGGGGGGGCGGCGGCCAGGGGGGAGGCTTGCCCCCCAAGGCAAGTGGAGGCGCCCCCCACCCTAGGGTTTCCAACCCTAGGCGTAGGGGGGCCCAAGGGGGGGCGCACCAGCCCACCAAGGGCTGGTCCCCTCCCCACTTCAGCCCACGGGGCCCCTCGGGATAGGTGGCCCCACCCGGTGGACCCCCGGGACCCTTCCGGTGGTCCCGGTACAATACCGGTGACCCCCGAAACTTTCCCGATGGCCGAAACTGCACTTCCTATATATAATTCTTCACCTCCGGACCATTCCGGAACTCCTCGTGACATCCAGGATCTCATCCGGGACTCCGAACAACTTCTGGGTTACTGCATATTCATATCTCTACAACCCTAGCGTCACCGAACCTTAAGTGTGTAGACCCTACGCGTTCGGGAGACATGCAGACATGACCGAGATGCCTCTCCGGTCAATAACCAACAGCGGGATCTGGATACCCATGTTGGCTCCCACATGCTCCTCAATGATCTCATCGGATGAACCACGATGTCGAGGATTTAATGAATCCCGTATACAATTCCCTTTGTCAATTGGTACGTTACTTGCCCGAGACTCGATCGTCGCTATCCCAATACCTCGTTCTGTCTCGTTACCGGCAAGTCACTTTACTCGTACCGTAATGCATGATCCCGTGACTAGACACTTGGTCACATTGAGCTCATTATGATGGTGCATTACCAAGTGGGCCCAGAGATACCTCTCCGTCATACGGAGTGACAAATCCCAGTCTTGATTCGTGCCAACCCAATAGACACTTTCGGAGATACCCGTAGTGCACCTTTATAGCCACCCAGTTACGTTGTGATGTTTGGCACACCCAAAGCACTCCTACGGTATCCGGGAGTTGCACAATCTCATGGTCTAAGGAAATGATACTTGACATTTGGAAAACCTCTAGCGAAACGAACTACACGATCTTTGTGCTATGCTTAGGATTGGGTCTTGTCCATCACATCATTCTCCTAATGATGTGATCCCGTTATCAATGACATCCAATGTCCATAGTCAGGAAACCATGACTATCTTTTGATCAACGAGCTAGTTAACTAGAGGCTTACTAGGGACTTGTTGTGGTCAATGTATTCACACACGTATTACGATTTCCAGATAATACGATTATAGCATGAACAATAGACAATTATCATGAATAAAGAAATATAATAATAACCATTTTATTATTGCCTCTAGGGCATATTTCCAACAAGGTCATCCACTTGAGAGAAATTTGCTACTGTCCTACAAACCTCTGCACTTGGAGGCCCAACAATGGCTACAAGAATAAGGTTGTGTAGTAGACATCAAGATCTTTTCTGGCGCCGTTGCCGGGGAGGCTAGGTAAGCGACACTCACACCCCGTCAACTAAGCTCTTTTCTGGCGCCGTTGCCGGGGAGGTGAGTGCTGGAAGGTATATCTTTAGATCTTGCAATCGAATCTTTTTGTTTCTTGTTTTATCACTAGTTTAGTTTATAAAATAAAAGTACAAAAAATGGAATTGAGTTTGCCTCATACTCTTCATTTTTTTAATATCTTTCGTGAGAATGATGGAAAGGAAAATTGTGCTCAGTTTCTTGAAGAAGAATGCATTAAAATGTTTGGTACTAGATCTTTGTATGATGAGCATGATTGCAATGTTGTTAGTATGAATTCCTTGAATATCCATGATGCTAATGATATGCAAAGCCACAAGCTTGGGGAAGCTATGTTTGATGAAGATGATATTTTTTGCCACCCAAGTTTTGATGAGAATATTTATTATGATGAAAGTGTGCCTCCTATTTATGATGATTATATGGATGAAAGTGGGTTTGGAAGAGTGTCAACTTTAGGAAGTAATGATCCCACTATTTTGGAGGATGTTGAATATTATTGTGATAGTTATGAAAGTGGATTTGGAGAGGCCATGACTTTATTTAGTGATGAATCCACTATTTCGGAAGAGGTTCCAATTGATTATGAGAACAAAGTTGCTATCTATGATGATTATTGTGATGACTTGTATGCTATTAAGAATAATGATAACCATGAAACTTGTCATCATGATTTTAGTTTTCAATTGGATTATGCCTCACATGATAATTATTTTGTTGATTTTGCTCCCACTACTATTCATGAGAAGAAATTTGCTTATGTGGAGAGTAGTAAATTTCCTATGCAAGTAGATCATGAAAAGAATGCTTTAGGTGCTGGTTATATTGTTGAATTCATTCATGATGCTACTGAAAATTATTATGAGGGAGGAACATATGCTTGTAGGAATTGCAATAATGTAGTTTCCTCTCTATGTGCTTAAAGTTTTGAAGCTATGCATGTTTTGCCTTCCTATGCTAGTTGATTATTGTTCCCATAAGTTATTTGCTCACAAAATCCCTATGCATAGGAAGTGGGTTAGACTTAAATGTGCTAGTCATATGCTTCATGATGCTCCCATTATGTTTCAATTCTTATCTTTTATGTGGGCATCATTGTCATCATCATGCCTAGCTAGAAAGGCATTAAAGAAAAGCGCTTGTTGGGAGACAACCCAATATTTACCCTTACTGTTTTCGTGTGCTCACATGATTATGCTACTGTAGTAATCATGTTTTATAGCTTTTTTTTCAATAAAGTGCCAAGTAAGACCTTTAGGATAGCTTACGGTGATAGTTGTGTTGATCCTGCTGGAAATCAGAAACTTTTGCACCCAGTAAAATAGTTTTGATAATTCACATAAACATGCTTATGATCTGATTCTTTTTTCTATGGATTGGTACACAAATTTCTTAGAACGTCCTAATTTGGTAGGATTTTTGGAGGTCCAGAAGTATACGTTTGATACAGATTACTATAGACTGTTCTGTTTTTGACAGATTCTGTTTTCTATGTGTTGTTTGCTTATTTTGATGAATCTATGAGTAGTATCGTAGGGTATGAACCATAGAGAAGTTGGAATACGGTATATATTACACCAATATAAATTTAGAATGAGTCCACAACAGTACCTAAATGGTGGTTTATTTTCTTATACTAACGGAGCTTACGAGTTTTCTGTTGAGTTTTGTGTTGTGAAGTTTTCAAGTTTTGGGTAAAGATTCGATGAACTATGGAATAAGGAGTGGCAAGAGCCTAAGCTTGGGGATGGCCCAGGCACCCCAAGGTAATATTCAAGGACAACTAAGAGCCTAAGCTTGGGGATGCCCCGGAAGGCATCCCCTCTTTCGTCTTCGTTCATCGGTAACTTTACTTGGAGCTATATTTTTATTCACCACATGATATGTGTTTTGCTTGGAGTGTCATTTTCTTTTGTTAGTATTTGCTTGCTGTTATTTATAATAATGTTTTGCATCTTTATTTTCAATAAAAATGTCAAGGATAGCCTTTACCATGCTTTTTTGGCTAGTATACATGTTGCTGCTTGAAAACACAAAGTTTACCGCTGTTGCAAAAATTCCCTAGAAAAGTCAGAGAATGATATAATGTTGAAACTTTTTGCATATTGAGCTCTGATAAATCTTCTAGAGCTTAGTATTTTTCTCATAATTTTTGGAGTTAGGGAAGTATTGATATTCTTGCATTCTTTACATACTGTACTGTTTTGGCAGATTGCTGTTATGTTTGCATTGTTGGCATATGTTTGCTTGTTTAATGATTCTATTTGAGGATAGGAGTATTAAATATGCAGAGATATTTAGTATGCAATGTTGAATAATAATTTTAGTGATTTGTCACAGTAGGAAATGATAAGGTTTTGCATTTTTTATACTAACTTATCTCACGAGTTCTTGTTGAGTTTTATGTGGATGAAGTTTTTGAGAAATAGAGAAACCATGATATGAGAGGGATTAAGGAGACACAAAAGTTCAAGATTGGGGATGCCCAAGGCACCCCAAGATAATATTTCAAGAAGTCTCAAGCATCTAAGCTTGGGGATGCCCCGTTAGGCATCCCAGCTTTCTTCTTCAACAACTATCGGTCAGTATCAGTTGAGCCTAAGTTTTTGCTTCTGCACATGAGTTGTGCTATCCTTGCATTGTCATTTTATTTTGCTTTGCTTGCTATTTGAATAAAATACCAAGATCTGAAATTCTTAAATGAGAGAGAGTCTTCACATAGTTACATAATTATTTAGCTACTCATTGATCTTCACTTATATCTTTTGGAGTAGTTTGTCATTTACTCGTGTGCTTCACTTATATCCTATGAGTAAATGGTTGAATGAGTTGAATGTCATAAATCTGAAATTATATATGTTTCATTTGCTTATCCCATGGAGAGTAATGACTTCACATCTAAGAAGTAGAGGTTGTAAGTTTACTGAAGGTTAGCAAGCATTGTATTGGTCACTTGAACAATTCATGAAAGAATATTGAAGGAAGAGAGATTTCACATATAAATATACTATCTTGGAAATCTTTTATAATTGTGAGCACTCATTAAGTATGACATGCTAAAGAGTTGATGTTGGACAAGGAAGACAACGTAATGGGTTATGTTTTCTCACATCTCAGTTAAAGTATATTGCCATGGATCATTCAAACATGTTGAGCTTACCTTTCCCCCTCATGCTAGCCAAAATTCCTTGCACCAAGTAGAGATACTACTTGTGCTTCCAAATATCCTTAAACCCAGTTTTTGCCATGAGAGTCCACCATACCTACCTATGGATTGAGTAAGATCCTTCAAGTAAGTTGTCATGTTACAAGCAATAAAAATTGCTCTCTAAATATGTATGACTTATTAGTGCGGAAAAAATAAGCTTTATACAATCGTGTGATATGGAAGTAATAAAAGCGACGGACTGCATAATAAAGGTTCATATCACAAGTGGCAATATAAAGTGACGTTCTTTTGCATTAAGATTTTGTGCATCCAACCCTAAAAGCACATGACAACCTCTGCTTCCCTCTGCGAAGGGCCTATCTTTTACTTTATGTCTTTTACTTTATGCAAGAGTCAAGGTGATCTTCACCTTTCCCTTTTTTCATTTTATCCTTTGGCAAGCACCTCGTGTTGGCAAGATCCTGATATATATATCCAATTGGATGTAAGTTAGCATGAACTATTATTGTTGACATCACCCAAAGGTGAATCCGTTGGGAGGCGAAATTATAAGCCCCTATCTTTCTCAGTGTACGATTAAAAATCCATAACCATAAGTATTGCATGAGTGTTAGCAATTGTAGAAGACTATATGATAGTTGAGTATGTGGAGTTTGCTAATCAAAGCTCTGACATAGACCCTTCCTGAAAATAAGATGAATTGTAATTGTTTGATGACTGAGAATGAAGTTTGCTAGTTTTCAAGAGAGTTTATGGTCTATGCTTTAACATGTGAATAGCTTGTTGCTTAATCGTGAGAAGTTTTATGAGATGAACTATTGTAATGACATATAACCATGCTAGAAAAGGTGATTGAAATTATCATTGATCAAACTTGTGCACCTGCTAGCATTCACACTTCATAAATTCTTTCTTTTATCATTTACCTACTCGAGGACGAGCAGGAATTAAGCTTGGGGATGCTGAAACGTCTCCAACGTATCTATAATTTATGAAGCATTCATGCTATTTTATTATCTATTTTGAATGTTTATGGGCTTTATTATACACTTCTATATTATTTTTGGGACTAACCTATTAACCGGAGGCCCAGCCCATATTGTTGTTTTCTTGCCTATTTCAGTGTTTCGAAGAAAAGGAATATCAAACGGAGTCCAAACGGAATGAAACCTTTGGGAGCGTGATTTTTGGAACAAACATGATCTAGGAGACGTGGAGTTGAAGTCAAGGAAGCTTCAAGGTGGCCACGAGGGTGGGGGCGCGCCCCCCTACTGGGCGCGCCCCATGTCTCGTGGGCCCCTCGAGGCTCCCTTGACCGACTTCTTTCGCCTATATATTCCCATATACCCTAAAAACATCAAAGCGAACAATAGATTGGGAGTTCCGCCGCCGCAAGCCTCTGTAGCCACCAAAAACCTCTCGGGAGCCCGTTCCGGCACCCTGTCGGAGGGGGGATCCCTCACCAGTGGTCATCTTCATCATCCCGGCGCTCTCCATGACGAGGAGGGAGTAGTTCACCCTCGGGGCTAAGGGTATGTACCAGTAGATATGTGTTTGATCTCTCTCTCGTGTTCTCTCTATGGCACGATCTTGATGTATCGCGAGCTTTGCTATTATAGTTGGATCTTATGATGTTTCTCCCCCTCTACTCTCTTGTAATGGATTGAGTTTTCCGTTTGAAGTTATCTTATCGGATTGAGTCTTTAAGGATTTGAGAACACTGGATGTATGTCTTGCCGTGCTTATCTGTGGTGACAATGGAATATCACTTGATCCACTTGATGTATGTTTTGGTGATCAACTTGCGGGTTCCTCCCATGAACCTATGCATAGGGGTTGGCACACATTTTCGTCTTGACTCTCCGGTAGAAACTTTGGGGCACTCTTTGAAGTACTTTGTGTTGGTTGAATAGATGAATCTGAGATTGTGTGATGCATATCGTATAGTCATGCCCACGGATACTTGAGGTGACAATGGAGTATCTAGGTGACATTAGGGTTTTGGTTGATTTGTGTCTTAAGGTGTTATTCCAGTATGAACTCTATGATAGATTGAACGGAAAGAATAGCTTCATGTTATTTTACTATGGACTCTTTAATAGATAGAACAGAAAGGATAATTTTGAGGTGGTTTCGTACCCTACCATAATCTTTTCGTTTGTTCTCCGCTATTAGTGGCTTTGGAGTGAGTCTTTGTTGCATGTTGATGGATAGTTATATGATCCAATTATGTTATTATTGTTGAGAGAACTTGCACTAGTGAAAGTATGAACCCTATGCCTTGTTTCCTACCATTGCAATACCGTTTACACTCACTTTTATCATTAGTTACCTTGCTGTTTTTATATTTTCAGATTACAAAAACCTATATCTACCATCCATATTGCACTTGTATCACCATCTCTTCACCGAACTAGTGCACCTACACAATTTACCATTGTATTGGGTGTGTTGGGGACACAAGAGACTCTTCTTTATTTGGTTGCAGGGTTGTTTGAGAGAGACCATCTTCATCCTACGCCTCCCACAGATTGATAAACCTTAGGTCATCCACTTGAGGCAAATTTGCTACTGTCCTACAAACCTCTGCACTTGGAGGCCCAACAACGTCTACAAGAAGAAGGTTGTGTAGTAAACATCAGCAACTGAAAGAGGTCTTGCAACGTACTCAACTATGCTAGAGCCCATAATAGCTTGTGGCTGCACACGGAAGTTTCTAGCATGAATAATCTTATGATCCCTTTGAGCCTGGGTGGCGGACTGTAGGATGATCACACGGGTACTCTGGGATATCCTATGACAACACTGGATTCTCCAGGTGCCCTAACAACCACTGGGTACTCCAGGGTGCCTTCAAGCAATCCACCCAGATGTGTATTAAAGTAGCCACCTTAAGTTAACAATTAAGTAACAACACTCACATCTGTCATGAATCACTCGAACCAAACCACGTCTACGAGCATAGCATAGCAATATAAGCAACGTAGAAGTAACTCCCAAGGTTTGATAATAAACAGGACAATAGGTTCTACCTCATCTACTACTTCCCAGAACCCACATGTTATTCAGATCCTAACCATGCAATTGTTTGAGGGTTGATCTAATGCAATAAAACAGGGTAGTAAAGAGGTATGATCAAACTGTTAGTTGCCTTGCTGATACGTCTCCAACGTATCTATAATTTTTGATTGCTCCATGCTACTTTATCTACTGTTTTAGGAAATATTGGGCTTTATTATCCATTTTTATATTATTTTTGGGACTAACCTATTAACTGGAGGCCCAGCCCAGATTTGCTGTTTTATGCCTATTTCAGTGTTTCGAGGAAAAGGAATATCAGACGGAGTCAAAACGGAACGAAATCAACTGGAGAAGTTATTTTTGGAAGGAAACCCACCTGATGGACTTGGACCCCACGTCAGAAGATACGGAGGTGCTCACGAGGGTGGGGGGCGCGCCCACCCCCCCGGGCGCGCCCCCCTACCTCGTGGGGCCCCCGTAGCTCCAACGACGTACTCCTTGCACCCATATATACCTACGTACCGAAAAACTTCCAGAACAGAAGATAGATCGGGAGTTCCGCCGCCGCAAGCCTCTGTAGCCACCAAAAACCTCTCAGGAGCCCGTTCCGGCACCCTGCCGGAGGGGGATCCCATCACCGGTGGCCATCTTCATCATCCCGGCGCTATCCATGACGAGGAGGGAGTAGTTCACCCTCAGGGCTGAGGGTATGTACCAGTAGCTTTTTGTTTGATCTCTCTCTCTCGTGTTCCCTCTATGGCACGATCTTGATGTATCCCGAGCTTTGCTATTGTAGTTGGATCTTATGATGTTTCTCCCCCCTCTACTCTCTTTGTGATGAATTGAGTTTCCCCTTTGAAGTTATCTTATCGGATTGAGTCTTTTATGAGAACACTTGATGTATGTCTTGCCGTGATTATCTGTGGTGACAATGGGATATCATGTGCCACTTGATGTATGTTTTGGTGATCAACTTGCGGGTTTCGTGACATTGGGAACCTATGCATAGGGGTTGGCACACGTTCTTGACTCTCCGATAGAAACTTTGGGGCACTCTTTGAAGTACTTTTATGTTGGTTGGATGAATCTGAGATTGTGTGATGCATATCGTATAATCATGCCCACGGATACTTGAGGTGACAATGGAGTATATCTAGGTGACATTAGGGTTTTGGTTTATTTGTATCTTATGGTGTTATTCTAGTACGAACTCTTTTATAGATTGATCCGAAAGAATAACTTTGAGGTGGTTTCGTACCCTACCATAATCTCTACGTTTGTTCTCCGCTATTAGTGGCTTCGGAGTGACTCTTTGTTGTATTTTGAGGGCTTGTTATATGATCTATCTATGTTATTATTGTTGAGAGAACTTGCACTAGTGAAAGTATGAACCCTAGGCCTTGTTTCCTATCATTGCAATACCGTTTACGCTCAATTTTATCTTTAGTTACCTTGCTGTTTTTATTATTTCAGATTATAAAAACCTTTATCTACCATCCATATTGCACTTGTATCACCATCTCTTCGCCGAACTAGTGCACCTATACAATTTACCATTGTATTGGGTGTGTTGGGGACACAAGAGACTCTTTGTTATTTGGTTGCAGGGTTGCTTGAGAGAGACCATCTTCATCCTACGCCTCCTACGGATTGATAAACCTTAGGTCATCGACGTGAGGGAAATTTGCTACTGTCCTACAAACCTGTGCACTTGCAGGCCCAACAACGTCTACAAGAAGAAGGTTGTGTAGTAGACATCAAGCTCTTTTCTGGCGCCGTTGCCGGGGAGGTTAGTGCTTGAATGTATATCTTTAGATCTTGCAATCGAATCTGTTTGTTTCTTGTTTTAGCACTAGTTTAGTTTATAAAAGAAAACTACAAAAAATGGAGTTAAGTTTGTCTCATACGCTTCACCTTTTTAATATATTTCGTGAGTATGATGGAAAGGATAATTGTGCTCAAGTGCTAGAAGAAGAAATCTCTAAAATGTTTGGCACTAAATCTTTGAATGATGAGCATGATTGCAATGTTGTTAGTACGAATTCTTTGAATATCCATGATGCTAATGATGATTGCACTAGTTATGATGAAAATGCCTCCTATAAGCATGTCAATTCTTGTGGAGTGCATTGGGCTTGCAAGGACACACCAAATAGGGAAGATAGATATTGCAAGAGGCATAAGTACTAAGAAACTAAATGGTTGCAAGAAAGGCTAGATGCATGTGCTGAAAATTTATTTTTTCTTAGCCATACTTGTGAACTTTGCAATGAACGTGATCATTTTAGTACCCAATGCAAATTGTTTCATGATCGTATCGTGTCCAAAAATTGTGATGACTTGATTTCCCTTGCACATCATAATGGGCTTAGTTTGCTCTTGGGTTATGAAGAAATAAAACGTACAACTAAGATTATTCCAGAATTTTCCCTTGATAGAATTCTTCATTTTGATCTAGAAGAAATTTATATGTATTGTGCGGTGAATTGCATTGAAAATCCTTATATTGCCAATTACATAAAGAAAAAAGAAAACAAATAGAAGATGAAGAGAATACTAATGAAAGGGAAGAGACTTCCCAATATCCTCCTATTATTTCTTATGATGAATCAGGTAACGAGGAGGAGCTTTCCATTCAACCAATCTCATCAATAAGGAGCTCAAAGAGGAAGGTTGAACCTACACATAATGTGAATAAGAAAAAGAAAAGAAGGAGCAACAAAGGTAAAAAGGTATCCCTCCCAAATGATGTTGCTCCTACTACTACTTGTGATGATGATAATTGCTATACTATTGGTGCTATCAATATTTTTAATGATGAGAGTGATTATGCTTATGATATGAAAAGGCCCAAGCTTGGGGAAGCTATGTTTGATGAGGATGACATATTTGAGAATATATTTGCTGCAATTAATGTTTATCCCAAGCTTGGGGATGCTATGTTTAATAATGATGATATTTTTAGCCTCTCAAGTTTTGATATGCAAAGTAGTTATGATGATAACATGCCTTCTACCTATGATGATTATATTTATGAAAGTGGGTTTGGAAGAGTGTCAACTTTAGGAAGTAGTGATCCCACAATAATGGAGGATGTTGAATCTTATAATATTTATGAAAGTGGATTTGGAAGAGTGTCAACTTTATTTAGTGATTCCACTATCTTGGGAGAGGTTTCAATCGATTATGATGAGAACGAAGTTGCTACTTATGATGATTATTGTGATGAAACTTATGCTATAAAAAGTAGTGATGATTATATTTACAAATCTTGTCATGATTATGATTACCCTTTCTCTGAACATTACTCTCTTAATGTGGAAACAATTTTTAGCGTTCAAGTCTCTTATGATACTCCCACTATTCCGAATGAGAAGAAGTTTGCTTATGTGGAGAGTAGTAAATTTTCTATGCTAGTAGATCATGAAAAGAATGCTTTAGGTGCTGGTTATATTGTTTAATTCATTCATGATGCTACTGAAAATTATTATGAGGGAGGAATATATGCTTGTAGGAATTGCAATAATGTCAAGTTTCCTCTCTATGTGCTTAAAATCTTGAAGTTATGCTTGTTTTACCTTCCTATGCAAGTTGATTATTGTTCCCATAAGTTGTTTGCTCACAAAATCCCTATGCATAGGAAGTGGGTTAGACTTAAAAGTGCTAGTCATATGCTTCATGATGCTCCCGTTATGTTTCAATTCTTATCTTTTATGTGAGCATCATTGTCATCATCATGCCTAGCTATAAAGGCATTAAAGAAAAGCGCTTGTTGGGAGACAACCCAATATTTATCCTTACTATTTTTGTGTGTCCACATGATTATGCTACTGTAGTAATCATGTTTTATAGCTTTTGTTTCAATAAAGTGCCAAGTAAGACCTTTAGGATGGCTTTTGGTGATAGTTGTGTTGATCCTGCTGAAAATCAGAAACTTTTGCATCCAGTAAATTAGTTTTGTTAATTCACAGAAACGTGATTCTGATCTGATTCTTTTTGCTCTGGATTGGTAAACGAATTGCTTAGGACTTCCTAATTTAGTATGAGTTTTGGAGTTCCATAAGTATATGTTTGATACAGATTACTACAGAATATTCTGTTTTTGACAGATTCTGTTTTATATGTGTTGTTTGCTTATTTTGATGAATCTATGAGTAGTATCGGAGGGTATGAACCATAGATAAGTTTTAATACAGTAGATATTACACCAATATGAATTTAGAATGAGTTAATTACAGTACCTAAGTGGTTGTTTTATTCTCTTATACTAACGGAGCTTACGAGTTTTCTGTTGAGTTTTATGTTGTGAAGTTTTCAAGTTTTGGAAAAGGATTCGATGGACTATGGAACAAGGAGTGGCAAGAGCCTAAGCTTGGGGATGCCCAAGGCACCCCAAGTTAATATTCAAGAATAGCCAAAATCCCAAGCTTGGGGATGCCCCGGAAGGCATCCCCTCTTTCGTCTTCGTTCATCGATAAACTTTACTTGGAGCTATATTTTTATTCGCCACATGATATGTGTTTTGCTTGGAGCGTCATTTTATTTTGTTAGTTTTTGCTTGCTGTTATTTATATTAATGTTTTGCATCTTTAGTTTCAATAAGAAAGTCAAGGATAGCCTTTGCCATGCTTATTTTGCTAGTATACATGTTGCTGTTTGAAAACATAAAGTGTACCGCTGTTGCAAAAATTCCCTAGAAAGGTCAGAGAGTGGTATAATGTTGAATCTTTTTGCATATTGAGATCTGATAATTTATTATAGTGAGAATTTTATTTCATAATTTTTGGAGTCAGGGAAGTATTGATACTCTTGCATTCTTTATAGACTGTACTGTTTTGGCAGATTGCTGTTATGGTTGCATTGTTTGCATATGTTTGCTTGATTAATGATTCTATTTGAGGATAGGAGTATTAAATATGCAGAGGCATTTAGTATGAAATGTTGAATAATAATGTTAGTGATTTGTTACAGTAGAAAATGATAAGGGTTTGCATTGGTTTATACTAACCTATCTCACGAGTTCTTGTTGAGTTTGTTGTGAATGAAGCTTTTGACAAAAAGAGAAACCATGATATGAGAGGAATTAAGGAGACACAAAAGCTCAAGCTTGGGGATGCCCAAGGCACCCCAAGATAATATTTCAAGAAGTCTCAAGCATCTAAGCTTGGGGATGCCCGGTAGGCATCCCACCTTTCTTCTTCGACAACTATCGGTTGAGCCTAAGTTTTTCCTTCTTCACATGAGTCGTGCTATCCTTGCATTGTAGTTTTCTTTAGCCTTGCTTGCTGTTTGAATAAAGTATCAAGATCAGAAATTATTAAATGGGAGAGTCTTCATATAGTTGCATAATTATTCGACTACTCATTGATCTTCACTTATATCTTTCGGAGTAGTTTGTCATTTGCTCATAGTGCTTCACTTATATCCTTTGAGCTTGATATTTTTGCTCTAGTACTTCACTTAGATCTTTTAGAGCACGGTGGTGGATTTGTTTTAAAGAAACTATTGATCTCTCATGCTTCACTTAGATTATTTTTAGAGTCTTAAATAGCATGGTAATTTCCTTAAATAATCATAATATGCTAGGTATTCAAGAATAGTAAAAACTTTCTTATGAGTGTGTTGGATACTAAGATAAGTTTGATGCTTGATAATTGTTTTGAGTTATGGAGGTGATAATATCAAAGTCGTGCTAGTTGGGTAATTGTGAATTTGAGAAATGCTTGTGTTGAAGTTTGCAAGTCCCGTAGCATGCACGTATGGTTAAAGTTGTGTAACAAACTTGAAACATGAAGTGTACCTAGCTTGTGCATCCTTATGAGTGGCGGTCGGGGACGAGCGATGGTCTTTTCCTACCAATCTATCCCCCTAGGAGCATGCGCGTAGTGCTTGATTTTTGATGACTTCTAAATTTTTGCAATAAGTATGAGTTCTTTTGACTAATGTTGAGTCAATGGATTATACGCACTCTCACCTTTCCGCCTTTGCTAGCCTCTTCGGTACCGTGCATTGCCCTTTCTCACCTGGAGAGTTGGTGCAAACTTCGCCGGTGCATCCAAACCTCGTGATACGATACGCTCTATCACACATAAACCTCCTTATATCTTCCTCAAAACAGCCACCATACCTACCTATTATGGCATTTCCATAGCCATTCCGAGATATATTGCCATGCAACTTTCCACCGTTCCGATCGTCATCATGACATACATTACTGTTGTCATATTGCCATTGCATGATCATGTAGTTGACATCGTATTTGTGGCAAAGCCACCATGCATTATTTTTCATACATGTCACTCTTGATTCATTGCACCATCCCGGTACACCGCCGGAGGCATTCATATAGAGTCATATCTTGTTCTAAGTTTCGAGTTGTAATCCTTATGTTGTAATCAATAGAAGTGTGATGATCATCATTATTAGAGCATTGCCCAAAAAAAGAAAGAAAAAAGAAGAAGAAGAAAGGCCAAAAAAAAGAAAGGCCCAAAAAAAGAAAAAAAATAAAAAAAATAAAAAGGGCAATGCTACTATCTCTTTTTCCACACTTGTGCTTCAAAGTAGCACCTTGTTCTTCATGTAGTGAGTCTCATATATTGTGCTTCAAAGTAGCACCTTGTTCTTCATGTAGTGAGTCTCATAAGTTGTCTTTTTATACTAGTGGGAATTTTTCATTATAGAACTTGGCTTGTATATTCCTACGATGGGCTTCCTCAAATGCCCTAGGTCTTCATGAGCAAGCGAGTTGGATGCACACCCACTAGTTTTATTTTGTTGAGCATTCATAGCTCTAGTGCATCCGTTGCATGGCAATCCCTACTCCTCATGTTGACATCACTTGATGGGCATCTCCATAGCCCGTTGATTATCCTCGTCAATGTGAGACTTTCTCCTTTTTGTCTTCTACACACAATCCCCATCATCATATTCTATTCCACCCATAGTGCTATATCCATGGCTCGCGCTCATGTATTGCGTGAAGGTTGAAAAAGTTTGAGATCATTTGAGTATGAAACAATTGCTTGGCTTGTCATCGGGGGTATAGAAGTTGGGAACATCTTTGTGTGACAAAAATGAAGCATAGCCTAACTATATGATTTTGTAGGGATGAACTTTCTTTTGCCATGCTATTTTGAGAAGACATGATTGCTTTGATTAGTATGCTTGAAGTATTATTATTTTTATGTCAATATGAACTTTTGTCTTGAATCTTTCGGTTTTGAATATTCATATCACAAGTAAGAAGAATTACATTGAAATTATGCCAAGTACCACTCCGCATCAAAAATTCTTTTTTATCATTTACCTACTCGAGGACGAGCAGGAATTAAGCTTGGGGATGCTTGATACGTCTCCAACGTATCTATAATTTTTGATTGCTCCATGCTACTTTATCTACTGTTTTAGGCAATATTGGGCTTTATTATCCACTTTTATATTATTTTTGGGACTAACCTATTAACCGGAGGCCCAGCCCAGATTTGCTGTTTTATGCCTATTTCAGTGTTTCGAGGAAAAGGAATATCAGACGGAGTCAAAACGGAATGAAATCAATTGGAGAAGTTATTTTTGGAAGGAAACCCACCTGATGGACTTGGACCCCACGTCAGAAGATATGGGAGGTGCTCACGAGGGTGGGGGCGCGCCCACCCACCCACCCCGGGCGTGCCCCCCTACCTCGTGGGGCCCCCGTAGCTCCACCGATGTACTCCTTGCACCCATATATACCTACGTACCGAAAAACTTCCAGAACAGAAGATAGATCGGGAGTTCCGCCGCCGCAAGCCTCTGTAGCCACCAAAAACCTCTCGGGAGCCCGTTCCGGCACCCTGCCGGAGGGGGATCACATCACCGGTGGCCATCTTCATCATCCCAGCGCTATCCATGATGAGGAGGGAGTAGTTCACCCTTGGGGCTGAGGGTATGTACCAGTAGCTATGTGTTTGATCTCTCTCTCTCTCGTGTTCTCTCTCGTGTTCCCTCTATGGCACGATCTTGATGTATCCTGAGCATTGCTATTGTAGTTTGATCTTATGATGTTTCTCCCCCCTCTACTCTCTTGTGATGAATTGCGTTTCCCCTTTGAAGTTATCTTATCGGATTGAGTCTTTTATGAGAACACTTGATGTATGTCTTGCCGTGATTATCTGTGGTGACAATGGGATATCATGTGCCACTTGATGTATGTTTTGGTGATCAACTTGCGGGTTTCGTGACATTGGGAACCTATGCATAGGGGTTGGCACACGTTCTTGACTCTCCGATAGAAACTTTGGGGCACTCTTTGAAGTACTTTTATGTTGGTTGGATGAATCTGAGATTGTGTGATGCATATCGTATAATCATGCCCATGGATACTTGAGGTGACAATGGAGTATCTAGGTGACATTAGGGTTTTGGTTGATTTGTATCTTAAGGTGTTATTCTAGTACGAACTCTTTTATAGATTGATCCGAAAGAATAACTTTGAGGTGGTTTCGTACCCTACCATAATCTCTACGTTTGTTCTCCGCTATTAGTGGCTTCGGAGTGACTCTTTGTTGCATGTTGAGGGCTTGTTATATGATCTATCTATGTTATTATTGTTGAGAGAACTTGCACTAGTGAAAGTATGAACCCTAGGCCTTGTTTCCTATCATTGCAATACCGTTTACACTCACTTTTATCTTTAGTTACCTTGCTGTTTTTATTATTTCAGATTACAAAAACCTTTATCTACCAACCATATTGCACTTGTATCACCATCTCTTCGCCGAACTAGTGCACCTATACAATTTACCATTGTATTGGGTGTGTTGGGGACACAAGAGACTCTTTGTTATTTGGTTGCAGGGTTGCTTGAGAGAGACCATCTTCATCCTACGCCTCCTACGGATTGATAAACCTTAGGTCATCCACTTGAGGGAAATTTGCTACTGTCCTACAAACCTGTACACTTACAGGCCCAACAACGTCTACAAGAAGAAGGTTGTGTAGTAGACATCACTTGCTGATGATCCGTGAAACCTAGAGACTCGTAGTAGCACGCTTCGCACTTCGGGTACTCTATCGCAAACAAACAAGCATACAATAAGTACTCAACTAGAAGCACGAGTAGAACTCAAATAAGAGATCTAACCAGGAATTTCAACTTAAGAACTCCGGTTTCCAAAAGAATCAAATCAAACGAAACAACGAAACTCAAACTGCAAAAGAAACAAGCTCCATTTACTAATCTAGACTTAAGTCAAATTTTACAGTAGCAAAATCTTGCTTAAGTTGGTTACATAGAAAGAGGGCTTCGAGACGAAGATCTAGGCGCTTGAATCACCTGATTTCGATAAACGAGCGAAAAGATAAACTAAAACGAAAATCAGGGCAGAAATCACGATCGAAAATAATCGCGGAAAAACCCTGGAAAAAGAAAAACTGACAAACAGGCTAACGAACGAACATTCGCTGTCTGCGGCTAACGGGTGAGCACTGTTCGTTAAAACGAACGTACGAACAGGCGTTCGCTAAATAACTAAACCAATAAAACCGATCTAATCTAAGAAAAAATGAAACTAGGGTTTAAATAAAAACCGGTCGGTTTTTACCTAAACCAAAAAAACCGGTGGATCCAGAACGGATCGGCGGCGGCTCCGGGGAGGCGAGGCGGGGCACTTCGGGGTGGCGGCGACGGCGGCGGAGGAGTGCGGCGGTGGCGGCACAGGCGGCGACGGTGGCGGCGGCACAAACGGCGGCGGCGGCATGCTGCTACTGCTGCGGCTGCGGTGGCGGGGTGGGGTGGGTCGAGGCGGCGGCGGGGGCAACATATAAAGGGGAGGGGGTGCTCGGCTTGGGCAGGGGGCACCTAGGCGGCGGCGGTTTCACGGACTCCGGCGGAGTCCGGCTCGGTCACGACGTCGGGCGCGGGGAGGCGGTGGCGCAGCCGGGCCGGCTGGGCTTCGGCCCAGTTCAGTCCGCGAAGTTTTTTTTTAAATAAAATTTCGCCGAAAACAAATCCTAGAAAAATAAATAAAAATCTAAAAATGCCAAAATAAATTTTCATCGTCTAAATAAAATATTTAGAACAAGATGAACATTTTCTTGGCCTAAAAATGCAATTTTGAAAACGTGCAATTTTTCTAATTCAAATAAAATTGCAATAAAATCCAAATAAAACTATTTATTTGATTTTAATATTTTTCCGCTAATATTTCATTTATTTTGGAGAAGTCATATTATCTCCTCTCATATATTTTTATTTTCGAAATATTAGGAAAGAAAAATAAGTAAAACCAAATGATCCTCATTTCAAAATTTGAGAAAACTCAAATATGAAAATAACGAAATCCCCAACTCTCTCCGTGGGTCCTTGAGTTGCGTAGAAATTCTAGGATCTACAAAAAATGCAATAAAATATGATATGCAAAGATGATCTAAGGTATAACATTCCAAATTGAAAACTTGGGATGTTACAATTTGGACATCGGAATGGTTTCGGGTGAGTTCGGGCATATACCAGAGTACCGGGAGGATATCGGAACCCCCGGGGAGGTATATGGGCCTTATTGGGCCATAGTGGGAGAGAAGAGAGGGAGGCCTAGAAGGGGGTGTGCCCCCCTCAAGCCCAATCCGAATTGGGTGGGCCCCCCCCCCCTTTTCTTCCCCCCCCCCCTCTCCCCTTCCTTCCACTCCTAGTCCAACTAGGGAAGGGGGGAATCCTACTCCCGGTGGGAGTAGGACTCACCATGGGGTGCGCCATAGGAGATCCAGCCCTCCCCCTCCTCCACTCCTTTATATACGGGGGAGGGGGGCACCCCATAGATACACAAGTTGATCATTGATCTTTTAGCCGTGTGCGGTGCCCCCCTCCACCATAATCCACCTCGGTCATATCGTCGTAGTGCTTAGGCGAAACCCTGCGTCGGTAGCTTCATCATCACCGTCATCACACCGTCGTGCTGACAAAGCTCTCCCTCAAAGCTCTACTGGATCGTGAGTTCGTGGGACATCACCGAGCTGAATGTGTGCAGATCGCGGAGGTGCCGTACGTTCAGTACTAGGATCGGTCGATCATGAAGACATACGACTACATCAACCGCGTTGTCATAACGCTTCCACTTACGGTCTACGAGGGTACGTGGACAACACTCTCCCCTCTTTTTGCTATGCATCACCATCATCTTGCGTGTGCGTAGGAATTTTTTTGAAATTACTACGTTCCCCAACAAATCGGTCCCACCGAGTTTGTGTAACCAGTCAAACCAAGATGAGGTTTTACCCTAACCCTAGCACATCGGTCCCACCGAGTTGATCATATCGGTCCCACTGAAATACCTAACGACCACATTATAAACTGAATCGGTCCAACCAAGTTTTCTGATTCAGTCCCACCGAGTTTGGTGATTTGTGTGTAATGGTTAGATTTTGTGTGGAGGCTATATATACCCCTCCACCCACTCTTCATTTGTGAGGAGAGCCATCAGAACATGCCTACACTTCCAGCATACATTTTCTGAGAGAGAACCACCTACTCATGTGTTGAGGTCAAGATATTCCATTCCAACCACATAAATCTTGATCTCTAGCCTTCTCCAACTTGCTTTCCACTCAAATCATCTTTCCACCAAATCCAAATCTGTGAGAGAGAGTTGAGTGTTGGGGAGACTATCATTTGAAGCACAAGAGCAAGGAGTTCATCATGAACACACCATCTATTACCTTTTGGAGAGTGGTGTCTCCTAGATTGGTTAGGTGTCACTTGGGAGCCTCCGTCAAGATTGTGGAGTTGAACCAAGGAGTTTGTACGGGCAAGGAGATCGCCTACTTCGTGAAGATCTACCCTAGTGAGGCAAGTCCTTCGTGGGCGATGGCCATGGTGGGATAGACAAGGTTGCTTCTTCGTGGACCCTTCATGGGTGGAGCCCTCCGTGGACTCGCAACCGTTACCCTTCGTGGGTTGAAGTCTCCATCAACATGGATGTACGATAGCACCACCTATCGGAACCACGCCAAAAATCTCTGTGTGTCCAATTGCGTTTGCACACTCCAATCCCATCTCTTTACATTCTTGCAAATTGCGTGCTTTACTTTCCGCTGCTCATATACTCTTGTCATGCATGCTTGATATGTATTGTGAATGTTTAAACTTGTGCTAAAACTCCACCTCAACTTAAAGAAATTAAAAACTGCCACTTTTCTTGCTAAGGGTCTATTCACCCCCCTCTAGACACCTCTTCTCGATCCTTTCAATTGGTATCAAAGCATTGGTCTCCATTGATTTGGTTTAAACACCTTTGGAGGAAGATGGATGAGTCTACGTTGGGGAGTCTTAGACATAGAGTGCCTATACTTGATGGAGAGTACTTTCATGAGTGAAAAAATGAGATGCTTGTGGTTTTCAATGAGTATCACTTGAACAATTATATTACTAGTCCTTGCATTTCCCCTTGTGATCCTTTGCATCCCTCTCCTGATGAGGATCTTGACATGATTCGCAATCTTAGAACTATCAATTTTATCATTAGAGGATTACCTAAAAATTTGATTGCTAGCTTACCTGCTCTTGATTGTGCTTACACCATATGGAGATTTCTTGAGGAACCGTTCCCAAATTATTCCTTGAAAAATCTAGATGAGATTCTCCATAAGTCTATTGCCTTGAATAGGATGAGTACTAGTGATCCTAAGTTTGATGATTACCTGTTTGAGCTTCGGGATCTCATGCATGCCAAAGGAGATGCTGGAATTATTAACAATATCATTTCCGAAGTCATTAGAATCCACAAAGATGAACCTTGTTACGGTCACACTTCTAATGAATCACCTTCTCTAGGAAATGATTGTATTACAAGATGACGTTGAACATGGATACTATGATGAGGATGATGATAGTGACCTTGATGATGCAATGAGACACTTTGGTCTTATGGCTAATCTTCGCGGCTACATGGCTGGAGGAAAGGAATGGGTCCTTGATAGTGGATGTACCGATCATATGACCGGAGACAAGGATATGTTTCGTGAGCTTGCTAAAAACGACGGCCCTCGAAAGTACGTCACTTTTGGTGATAACTCAAAGGGTAAGGTGGTTGGCCTTGGTAAGGTGGCCATCTCACATGATAGCTCCATACAAATTGTTATGCTCGTTGAATCTCTTGGCTACAATTTACTTTCTGTATCTAGACTTGCCGACTTTGGTTTCAATGTCCTATTTACTGAAGTAGATTACCAAGTGTTTCATAGAGATAATCATAAAATGGTCTTTACCATTATATGTAGAGGTGATCTTTACATTGTTGACTTCACTAAAAAGGCTCAACCTAGAACTTGCTTAATTGCTAAATCTTCGAAAGGCTGGTTGTGGCATAGAAGGTTAGGTCATGTGGGCATGCGAAATCTTGATAAGCTTATTAAAGGTGATCATGTCCTTGGAGTAAAAGATGTTATATTTGACAAGGATAGATTGTGTAGTGCTTGTCAAGCAGGAAAACAGGTTGGAGGAAGTCACCCTGTGAAGAACATCATGACCACGAGAAGACCGCTCGAGCTACTTCATATGGATCTCTTTGGTCCCAATGCCTACAAGAGTCTTGGTGGAAACTCATTTGGTCTAGTTATAGTCGATGATTTTTCAAGATTTACGTCGGTGTTCTTTCTTGATGATAAATTGCAGGTCCAAAAGATCTTCAAGAACTTTGCTGGGAAGGCCCAAAATCAATTTAAAGTGAAGATCAAGAAGGTTCGCAGCGACAATGGAATGGAGTTCAAGACCGCAAATTTGGATACCTTTCTTGAAAAAGAAGGGATTTCACATGAGTTCTCGGCTACGTACACACCTCAACAAAATGGAGTTGTTGAGAGGAAGAACCGAACTCTTATTGAGATGGCGAGAACGATGCTTGATGAGTACAAGACTCCAAAACACTTTTGGGTGGAAGCGATTGAGACGGCTTGTCATGCAACAAATTGCTTGTATCTTCACAAGCTACTCGGCAAGACGGCATACGATCTCCTCACCGGTAACAAACCCCAAGTTGGATACTTTCGAGTATTCGGCTCAAAGTGCTACATTCTTGATAAGCATCGTCGTTCTAAATTTGCTCCTAAATCTCATGAGGCTTTCCTACTTGGTTATGGCTCAAACTCTCACACTTACCGTGTCTACAATAATTTCACCCAAAAGGTTGAAGATACGGTAGATGTGAAGTTTGATGAATCTAACGGCTCGCAAGTAGAGCAATTTCCAATTGATGTAGGAGACAAAGACCCTTCAGAAGCTATCCAAGACTTGTCTATTGGCAAGATTCGTCCAACGGAGGTGAAGGAGAGTACCTCGTCCGTCTAAGTGGAAGCTTCTACCTCACGACAAGGTGAACCAAGAGTTGACATGGAAGCATCCACAAGTGGGACACACCAAGATGAAGAAAACAAGGAAGTACACCAAGATGAACCTCATCAACCTCCTTCCCCACCACGACAAGAGAACGACAACGTCAACAATGAAGAAGGCCAAGAAGAAGGACAAGATGATGAATAAGATGTTCCACCCCGACCCAAGCAAAAGCTCTCACGAGTTCGAGCAAGACTCTCAAGAGACCATCCCGTCGAACAAATCTTCAATGATATTCAAACCGGGAGAATCACTCGCTCTAAAACTCGTTTGGCTAACTTTTGTGAACATTATTCATTCATCTCTAGCATTGAACCTATGAAGGTTGAATAAGCATTGGAAGATCCGGATTGGATAAATGCCATGCATGAAGAGCTACGCAACTTTGAGAGAAATCTAGTGTGTGGACATTGATCGAGAAGCCCGACAACAACCACAACATCATTGGTACCAAATGGGTGTGTCGCAACAAGCAAGACAAAGATGGTCAAGTCGTCCACAACAAACCACGTCTCGTTGCCCAAGGCTACACTCAAGTCGAAGGTATGGACTATGGTGAGACATACGCCCCCGTTGCTAGACTTGAGTCCATCCGCATCTTACTTGCCTATGCTAATCACCATGATATCACCTTATACCAAATGGATATTAAAAGTGCTTTTCTAAATGGTGAAATTGAGGAGGAAGTTTATGTTAAGCAACCTCCCGGCTTTGTTAATCCTAAGAAACCTGACCATGTTTACAAACTTCACAAAGCTATTTATGGTCTTAAACAAGCTCCTAGAGCGTGGTATAAATGCTTGACCAAGTTCCTTATTGAAAAAGGCTTTGAGATTGGAAAAATAGATTCTACTCTTTTTACTAAAAGGGTTAATGGTGAATTATTTGTGTGCCAAATTTATGTTGATGATATCATATTTGGTTCGACTAACCCTCATTTTAGTGAGAAGTTTGGGAAGCTAATGTCGAAGAAGTTTGAGATGTCTATGATGAGTGAACTCAAGTTCTTTGTTGGTTTGCAAATCAAGCAAACTAAGGAAGGCACCTTTGTTTCTCAAACAAAGTACACCAAGGACTTATTCAAGAAGTTCAACATGGAAGAAAGCAAAGGTATGAAAACGCCCATGCCTACTAGTGGACATCTTGACTTGACCAAGGATGGAAAATCAGTTGACCATAAGGTTTAACGATCTATGATTGGTTCATTGTTATATCTACGTGCCTCCTGTCTCGATATTATGCTAAGGTGTGCATGTGTGCACGATATCAAGCAGCCCCCAAAGAATGTCATCTTAAGGCTGTGAAAGGATAGTGAGATACTTAATGCATACACCAAATTTTGGCATTGGTATCCTAAGAGGTCTTCTTTTGATCTTGTTGGCTACTCTAATTCGGACTATGCCGGAGACAAGGTTCATAGAAAATCCACGTCGGGTACTTGTCAATTTCTTGGTAGATCCCTTGTGTCTTGGTCCTCCAAGAAACAAAACTCGGTATCCTTATCCACCGCCGAAGCGGAATACATTGCCGCCGGTTCATGTTGTGCTCAATTACTTTGGATGACTCAAACTCTTAAGGATTATGGGATCAATGTGAAACATGTTCCATTGCTTTGTGACAATGAGAGTGCTATTAAGATTGCTCACAATCCCGTGCAACATTCTCGAACTAAGCATATTGAAGTTCGTCATCATTTCATTCGAGATCATGTTGCTAAAGAGGACATTGATCTTAAGCATGTTCGTACCGATAAGCAATTGGCGGATATATTCACCAAACCGCTTGATGAGAAAGTATTTTGCTGATTGAGAGGTGAATTGAACATCATTGATGCTTCAAACTTGGAGCAGGAACTCCATTTGGATACATGCAAGGCATGAGCCTATGACTAATCATTGACTTTTTCTCTTATGATGATGATCATATGTCTTGGATACATTTGTACCCTTGCATGCTATCTAACCCTTGTAGGTACTTGGGTGAATCTAAATCCATGAGATTGCAATCCACTCACAGCTTGAGCAATCTCTACATCACCAAGTCCCTACACCATGGTGGTTGAAGACAAGGAAGCATGAAACCATTCAACATATCCTTTTTGACAAATTCTCTATATCAACTTTCATTTGGTATCAAATTTCATGATTGTCATGTTGGATACACAAGTGCTCTTCCTTGCAAGACTAACCCATGTAGGTAGATGAACGCAAACTATAAGTGGTGCTCCCAACCATTGATGCGCTACATCAACCTCGAGCACTCCACACAAGTTCAATTACATGATCAAGTTCAACACCACCACCCAAGGTATGCTATTCCATCTTAGAGAAGCTTTACCCCAAGTTATGGGTCAAAGCAGCTCAACAAGATGTGAATACATCAAATGCTTAAACGAAAAATGGTAACCCCATTTTGAGCTTTAACAATGAGTATGACTTATGATCAAGTGTTCTCACTTGACTCATTAGTCAATATACTCTAACATAGGTGACTTTGTCACCGCCCAATTCTAGATGAAGTTCTCTAGTGTTTTTGAGTTTTTGCAATTGTTCCTTGCATTTTTGTTCCCCTTCCTTTTATCAAAAAGAAACTTCATCTAGATTTTCTTTTCTCTGTTTTGTTCTGCATTCCCTGCATCCAATTCATTGCAAATCCTTCAGTTAATTCATTACAAATCTTTGTGAGATCTTATTTGCCTAGTGAGCTAAGGTGACAATTGATCTTTCTCTATGTTGAACTTGGTCACACCGATCTATCACTTTCGGTCAAACCGAACCATTTCGGTGCAACCGAAAAATATAACTCGGTGTCACCGATTTCACTGCAGAGAAGACAATTTGCCACTTCTTCCTGCACTTTTGTTCCAGCTCCACTCGATGATTCTTATCCTCTACCAGCATCATATTCTGTATGCTGCTTTGCTCTGTGACTCAAGGACCAAATCTATTTTGACTCACACTCCAGAAGATCCCTTCTTGGAAATTGATGTCAAAGGGGGAGAGAGAGATCACATCAAAGCTTAATCACTTAAAAAGGGACAGAGAGAGTACTTCAACATGGAGAGAGATAATCACATCAAAGGCCCCAGATGCTTGGTGTTCAAGAGGAGAGAAGACACATGTCTTTAAGAGGGGAAAGACATGTTTGTGTTATGTTTCTGTGATCTGATCTGCTTTTGCTCTGATTTTGTTTCCCTATTTTCTCCCATTATCCAATATAAGATCCAGGGGGAGAAAGACTGCTAGGGAAGGAAATCTTTAAATTCATTGCATATATTTTACCTTTGGGGACATGTGTATATCCAATAGAGTACCTAGTACTCACTCTCTACATGTCATCCCAGTCTTGGTACTCTTGTGGCTCTTTTGCTTACTCTGTCTAGTAGATGTATCTGTGTTATCTAACCTTGTTTACTCAGGTTCATCTCTCCTAAGCCAGCTTAAGACCACAAGGTAAGTATATGCATCACACTCATGTGTATGAAGATCTCTTGCTAATGTACATATTGTTTGCAAGGAGGAATCATGAACATGAAGTTACACTTCATATATTCATATCATTTGCTCTGATGCATATAGCCAAGATACATGTAACACATTGCTTGCTCTGTCATGTTTATGCATTCACATGCTCTTACATTCCATATTGACATGATTGCATACATGTAGGGGGAGCCTATGCATGTTACATGTTCTTCCAAAGCTTTACTTGCTATTCTCTATAACTTTATCTAAAGCTTTGATGTATGTTGTCATCAATTACCAAAAAGGGGGAGATTAAAAGCACAAGTGCTCACTGGGTGGTTTTGGTAATTAGTGTCAACATATCTCCTGTTGGACTAATGTTTTTATCTAGAATATTTCATACAAGTTCAACAGATGGAGTGGCGTGGAC
Source organism: Triticum timopheevii (assembly GCA_963921465.1). Classification (NCBI taxonomy): domain Eukaryota; kingdom Viridiplantae; phylum Streptophyta; class Magnoliopsida; order Poales; family Poaceae; genus Triticum; species Triticum timopheevii. The sequence continues at coordinate 107,959,867 of OY997266.1, forward strand.
AAGAGGATGTGGAGCCCCTTCAAGGTGCTAAGGACAAAGGATTGGCTCAAGCACAAAAGCTCAAGACTCTAAATTTTACTTTTAGTGATCCAAGATCACATTGAGTCCATAGGAAAGCCAATACTATTAAAAGGGGCTGAGGTGTTGCTTAATGACTTGCTTGCTCAAAGTGCTTAGTGAGATGCTCCAAAACCCTCAACCACTTCCTCATATCCACATATGTCCCAAACCAAAAGTCAAACTCGGCCCCACCGAAACATTCTATCCGGCGCCACCGAGGTCACTTGACATAGCCACTGCCACAAACCCTAGTCACTTCGGTCTCACTGTTGGGATCTTGGTCTCATCAAGATGGGCCTGCAAACTCTCTGTTGCCTGTTGCAATAATTTCGGTCTTACCGAGATTTGTAGTCGGTCTCATCGAGTTTGCCTGACCAACTCTCCAGTTAGCTTATTACCAAAATCGGCCCCACTGAGTTTGTGTAATCTGTCAAACCGAGATGAGGTTTTACCCTAACCCTAGCACATCGGTCCCACCGAGTTGATCATATCGGTCCCACCAAAATGCCTAAGGGTCACATTATGAACTGATTCGGTCCCACCGAGTTTGGTGATTTCTGTGTAACGGTTAGATTTTGTGTGGAGGCTATATATACCCCTCCACCCACTCTTCATTCATGAGGAGAGCCATCAGAACATGCCTACACTTCCAGCATACATTTTCCGAGAGAGAACCACCTACTCATGTGTTAAGGTCAAGATATTCCATTCCAACCACATAAATCTTGATCTCTAGCCTTCTCCAACTTGCATTCCACTCAAATCATCTTTCCACCAAATCCAAATCTGTGTGAGAGAGTTGAGTGTTGGGGAGACTATCATTTGAAGCACAAGAGCAAGGAGTTCGTCATCAACACACCATCTATTACCTTTTGGAGAGTGGTCTCCTAGATTGGTTAGGTGTCACTTGGGAGCCTCCGTCAAGATTGTGGAGTTGAACCAAGGAGTTTGTACGGGCAAGGAGATCGCCTACTTCGTGAAGATCTACCCTAGTGAGGCAAGTCCTTCGTGGGCGATGGCCATGATGGGATAGACAAGGTCGCTTCTTCGTGGACCCTTCGTGGGTGGAGCCCTCCGTGGACTCGCGCAACCGTTACCCTTCGTGGGTTGAAGTGTCCATCAACGTAGATGTACGATAGCACCACCTATCGGAACAACGCCAAAAATCTCCGTGTCTCCAATTGCGTTTGCACACTCCAATCACATCTCTTTACATTCTTGCAAATTGCATGCTTTACTTTCCGCTGCTCATATACTCTTGTCATGCATGCTTGATATTTATTGTGAATGTTTAAGCTTGTGCTAAAACTCCACCTCAACTTAAAGAAATTAAAAACTGCCACTTTTCTTGCCAAGAGTCTATTCACCCCCCCTCTAGACACCTCTTCTTGATCCTTTCACCGGCCAAATGACTAACACGTGGAGTAACAAGCCACACAACTTACTTGCTCTTGGAGTGCTGCACCATTTGGCCACTGGTCATGTACTTGTTTGTAAAAAGCCACACTACTTATTGACAACCTCTTGAATGTTGTACCATCGATGGCCGAGCGACTTCGGATTGCGATCATGGATCACTTCCGGTGCGGTACACATCGTAGTACTTTTGCTCGTGAAACCAATCATGCACACTTTGCCAAAATGCCCCGTCTTTTTGCTCCATGCCATGAAACAGATCAATACCAGTGGCCAACCATGCCTCACACAACAATTCATTATCCTCGATGGAGAAATTATGTCCCCTCTTCTTATTTGGGTTGGCACCGGGTGACCAGTAGTCGTCCGGATCCATGTTTATCTACTAGGTGTCTGGTTGTGGCTGTTCCTCGCGTTGGGAGTCATCCACACTTGTCCGTCTTTATGGTCACCTCCACCTTGGACCATGTTCATCATCTCCTGCTCGTTTTACTGTCATCGCGCTTGGTTGTGACATTCTGAAGTGATCGGGCACCGACGGACGAGAGCTCCACAGTCGACATCCGTGATCGGACAAGCGTCGACGACTCTGTGAAGACGTAATCGACGTTGAGGTCAACGTTGAACATCACTAAATGGTTGGAGATGAAGGAGGCTGGGATGGGTTGCTGCTGCGTGTTAGGCCGGACTGAGCTGATGGGCGGCATAGTAGTAGGACGCCTTCAGCTGGGGTGGACCAGGATTGCGATTGTCTGGGCGGCACCGACCTGACGTTGTGCTTTGGCTTACGCGCTCCGTCATGACCGGCCATTGCCTCTTTCGCCCTCTCCTTCGCCTTGATGTGTCGGTCATTGCGTTCTGCAGACCGTATCTTGCCGAAGGCCGCCTCCGGGTCCTGCGGGACACCGACCAATGATATCGACTCCTCGGGCCGCTCCATCGCAACGACGGATGACGGAACGGGTCAGAACGATGGTGGCCAACAGCGATCGGGGCCGAGGCAGTGGGAAAGGGTGGGCTTTCATGTGAAAACAATGATGAGATTGTCCAAATGCAGGCTTCGTCTTGGTTTTGGATATGTCTCCATTATGTGAGTTCTACATGGCGGACGTCCAAACGCCCGCAAACCACTTTGTTTAATGCCGGTCTGATGGATTTCAGACCAGTCCGGACAAATTTAATTAACGATGATCAAAATATTTGAACCGTCGGATCCAAATATTTGTGAAAGGTTTGTTGATTCACATTGGAGTTGCCCTAAACTCTAGTGGGGCGATTTACCCGGGACTGGTGCTAGTGAAAAACGTCGAGGCAGCGGCGGACGGCACCCTTCGTTCATCGGCAGCAACCCGCTTGGGGCTCACCCGCCGGCCCACCGCAGACTGCTTCACCTTGCACTGCGCTCCTCCCTCTTATCCGCCGCGACCTCCCCTTCCCTTCCTCTCGCCCTTCCACTCCTCTCGCAAAACCCCTCCAATCTAAACCCTCGCCACCGCAATGGCGATGGCCGCCGCCGGGCGGTGCCTCCTCCTCTCCCGCCCCTCCCCTCTCCGCCTCCGCGTTCTCCGCGCCGCCCTCTCCACCGCCGTCCCCCCCTCCTCCCCCGCCCCCGCGCCCCCTCCCCGCCACGAGCTCCTCCTCGAGCGCCTCCGCCTCCGCCACCTCAAGGACTCGTCGCCCCCCGGCCCCCCGAAGCCGCTGAGGGAGAGGGCCAGGGGCGGGGAGAGGGGCTCGCAGCAGCAGCAGCAGCAGAGGAGTGTCGAGGTGGAGAGCTTCGAGGAGCTCGGGCTCGAGGAGGAGGTGCTGGCCGCGATGCGGGAGGCTGGTATCACGAAGCCGACCGAGATCCAGTGCGTCGGCGTGCCCGCCGTGCTCTCCGGCACCAGTGTCGTGCTTGGCTCGCACACCGGCTCCGGGAAGACGCTCGCCTACTTGCTGCCTCTCGTTCAGGTACTTGGACTGACTCAGCTTTTCACATTAGCGAGACATGTGGTATATTTGCACCGATGTTACTAATAATTAGAATAAAAAACCGCGTTGTAAGGGGCAATGTTGTAGCATATGTCTAATGAACCTGGTGCATTTTGTTCCATTTCCAAGCGAGAGAAAAACAATTCATAGAGCGTGGCATCGGCTCATGATTGAGCAGGAGAACTATTGCATAACTCATATCAGAGAGGCTCATTTCAAGCCAGTGACAGAGCACCATCCGAATTAAGAGGAGGGCCAATTTAACGTTTATGCTCTCTGCTTAGCATTAGACACCATTACAAGAGTGAGACAGTTTAGTGTTTGATTAGGGTTCAAGTGGTGCTAATTAGCTGACAGGTCTAATGGAAGGTGTTGCTTAGGAATAGTAACTGGACGAGCCAGATGGTTTGAGCTAAAACCTGTAGTAATTCCAATAAATTTTATGTAAAATTAATGAGTTGGAGAAAAGCTGTATTAGTCATATATAGGAAATTGCTGGTGGTTCAGGTATATTTAAAACCCTGAGGGTCTCTCTGCATCTTGCGGCAGTTGTGAAATGAGACTGTTTCTAGCTTCGTCTTGCATAGACCCTCTCCCCCTTTCGCAGTCAGGCTCATACCCTGGATCCATTTTTCATCATAAGAAAGAAGGAATGGTAGAGTCCGATCAGGCGAAATGAGTGTTTTCTCTCACCATGTTTAAAGTTGAGTACATCTTCAACTGATTATTGCCTGTGAATTAAGACATTCTTTCTAAGTTCTAACCAGAAGGTTCAGTAACCATGGTAGGTCTTTGATTTCTGTAGCTACTGCGTCATGATGAAGCGACGCTGGGTATGTCAATGAAGCCAAGGCGGCCAAGAGCTGTAGTTTTATGCCCAACAAGGGAGCTGACCGAGCAGGTAGCAGCACTTCTAAAGTAATTTTTTTTGGGAACTATGATTTGATATCCGTGTCATTGACTGTCGTTTATGTGCTGATCTCAAATGACAGGTCTTCCGCGTTGCAAAGTCTATAAGCCATCATGCACGTTTTCGGTCAATGATGGTTAGTGGAGGCACTCGTCTAAAACCCCAGGAAGATTCTTTGAACATGCCTGTTGACATGGTTGTCGGGACACCTGGAAGGATCCTTGATCATATAAAGGAGGGCAATATTGTTTACGGCGACATTAAATATCTGGTGTGTTCCTGAGTCATGAGCAAAGAATTACTACCCAGAATTACTATCCTGCATTTTTTTGCTTATGCAATAGTTGATCACTTGGAATGAGTTCATTTGTCTGCATCACAGGTTCTGGATGAGGCAGATACAATGTTTGACCAAGGCTTTGGAGAAGACATACGGAAGTTTCTAGCTCCTTTGAAGAATCGTGCTTCAAAGCCTGGTGATCAAGGGTTCCAAACCATATTGGTGTCTGCTACCATGACCAAGGTTTTATTCTAATCAGGCGTCCAGCAAGTCCTATCTACCTTAATAAATATGATACGCTGTTGTCTTACCTTCAAAGATCTTGCATGGAGTGTTTTAAAACAAACTTCTCCTATTTTTCTCAAGAACCAACTTCTCAGCTATTCCAGATTACATAGTGCAGATGCTCAAGGCCTTGGTATTTCCCATGATTTGTGAACCTTTAATATCCTTTATTGACCACGCTTCTACTTCAGGGAGTACAAAAGTTGATCGATGAGGAATTTGAAGGTATCGAGCATTTACGGACATCAACCTTTCAAAAGAGAATTGCAACTGCACGGCATGACTTCATCAAACTTTCTGGTTCAGAAAACAAACTCGAGGCTCTCCTGCAGGTTATTGAACTCTGTTTCTTCCTCCCGTTATCTTTTTATGTGCATAAGTGCACACACGTGTGTTGGACTCTTGGTGAAGCTGGAGCGATGTCCATTAAATTCTCATTCGCTTATCTATCTTGTTCTTGCTACAGTTTAATGGGGTTAACAATTGGCTACTCGATATCAATACATGTCATTTAATCAAGTAGTACATATGATACTGTATGTGGAGAGTTTGATTGCTTAGGTGATCAAATTTCTGTTAAAACAACACCTTGGCTTCTTGGATCTACGGCCTGCACTTGCCAGTCAGGATAGAACCATTTTGTGCTTGGGGTACCAGAGGGGCCCACAAGGGAGCTTCACTCTACCACCTGCCACAAGGGACCGAGTCATGGTCATGAACAGCTCAGCCTCTAGTCAATCGGACTCAGTTAATCCTGCCAAGCCAATATCCTAGGCCTGTCAGGATTAACCCTTTTTTTATTTAAACAAGCCTTACTCTGTTAAAAATCCTACTCCCTCCGTAACTTAATATAAGATGTTTTTTTACACTATGACAGCGTCAAAAAACGTCTTATATTAAGTTACAGAGGGAGTAGATATGAGAGTTATCTTAATGAGCTGTACTGAGTTACAAGTACTAGAGACGAGGAACTTGGTACGACGGAAACCCATAGGGGCTGTCGAAGCAAGCAACTAATAGGGGGTTGGGAAGGAAGCAAGTAACTAATAGGCTTGTTCGTTCATTTTTCTGTGCCCTCTCTTGTTTAAGCATCAACCTCATCCTCATGAGCTAATCCTGCCCTATAAACTCAATTTCCATAGTTCAACTCATAAAAATAATTTATTCATGCAAATTCAAAGCACATTTTGTAATGGCATCTGTGGTTTTTACATTTGGGTTAATGTTCAAAAGGCACACAAAGGACATAGCCAAAAGCCCAAAACAGGAGTCAAGATAAACAGACCTGTGATGTGCATTTTGTTTGAAAATTATCTTACAAGATCTCTTGTCTGCACGTTCTCCAGTTACTGAATTTTTGCTCTGAAAACTGTAGTGTACACTTGATGGCAACTCCTTGCTCTCTATTATGCCAAATGCACAGGATACTGAAGGATTTTGTTCTTGCAGGTTCTTGAGCCAAGCTTAGCAAAAGGAAACAAAGTTATGGTGTTTTGCAACACTTTGAATTCTAGTCGTGCAGTGGACCATTTTCTAACAGAAAATCATATATCTACTGTGAACTACCATGGAGAAGTCCCTGCGGAGGAGAGGTCTGTTGGTTGCCTAACGTGTTCCTGCCTTATGATATATTTTTTTTAATAAAATGTAGAGGATAGATCTAATGTAACTCAGTAACTGTCCCACTCCCAATTTCGTTTTCCACCTTAAAAGGAGATGCAGTGAGTACAGTCATTTGATTGGAAATTTTCAAGACCATATTAGTCACTGGCCTGACTGCCTAATTATATGCCTATCATGCTTTATGATATTTATCTTTTTCAGTAAATGCGTCACCACACATACATCATAGAAGCACAAGATCAGAGTGCGCCTAATTTTGTATAGGTGAATTTCGTCATAAGTTATGTTCACTGATATGGCCAGTAAGACACAAGATTTGATTCTGGGCTAACACATTTCTGTGTAGACTGTAAAGTATGGTGGTAGTATACAAACTGCCTTATTTTATGAACTAATGTGTGAGTATTTCTTTTTCCGATAAGAATGTGTGTTAGGTGGTTACTATTCTTATGATCTTTTTATAGCTTGATCAGGCTGCTAATAACTTATTTACCAAGCTATCCACAAAAGATGAAAATTCACAAAACTTTACTTGAATTGTGTTGACCGTTTCTAGCTTTAACTGTCTGTAGAGTTGAGAACCTAAACAAGTTCCGGAATGAGGAGGGGGATTGCCCAACATTAGTCTGCACTGATCTGGCAGCTAGAGGACTAGACTTGGAGGTTGACCATGTCATCATGTTTGACTTCCCAAAAAACTCTGTACGTGTTAATTGCATATTTCTTTAATATCTGCTGTGAATAAATTGACAGAGGCCTCAAGGATTCTCATTCTAGTAAACTTTGGCATTACAGATTGATTATCTCCACAGAACAGGGAGGACGGCGCGTATGGGAGCCAAAGGTATTAATCACTTGTTTGCTGTAACAGACACATAGACACTTTCTGTTAGCACCTTGATCAAGTATTGCACTGCAATACTGCATACTCCCTCCGTCCGGAAATACTTGTCTTCAAACTGGATAAAAGGGGATGTATCTAGATGTATTTTAGTTCTAGATACATCTCTTTTTATCCATTTTGATGACAAGTATTTTTGGACGGAGGGAGTACATCATGATCTCTTCTTTACCTTACATATGAATAAAAGTTGCATGCATGCTCTTGACCTGGATAAGAGATACTAATCATGTTAACACTAGCAGAGTCTAATCATGATTTGCAATTCCAGAGAAAGAGATGGCAGTAGTTAGGAACTTCTGATTGGTATGTACTCCCTCTGTAAACAAATATAAGAGCGTTTAGATCGCTAAAGTACTCCCTCCGGTCCTTTTTACTCTGCATATTAGGTTTGTCTGAAGTCAATCCCATCCAACTTTGATCAAATTTATATAAAAAATTAGACATTCACATAACAACACCAATATCATTAGATTCATCTTGGAATATATTTTCATATTATATTTATTAAATATTATAGATGCTAATAATTTTTAATATAAATTTGGTCAAACTTAGCAAAGTTTGACTTTCGGCAAAACCAATGTGAAGAGTAAAAAGGACCGGAGGGAGTAGTGATCTAAACACTCTTATAGTATTTATTTACGGAGGGAGTATTATGTAAATCAGTGGTATGCATTTTTTTTGGGTTTAGAAATGAGATGATGGGAGATGGTCAAACAAAGATATGTTATTTGTAGCAATCCGGCAGATTTGTGGACAGTACTTGTAACTGGGTAGTCTTTGGGTAAAGAAGCAGGTACTACGTGTTTCCACCTTTCATGTTGATACTCACGTATTGTCATTTCCCGCCTGATGCAGGGAAAGTTACAAGCCTTATCGCAAAGAAAGATGTGGGTTTAGCGACAAGGATCGAAGACGCCATGAAGAAAAACGAGAGCTTAGAATCGCTGACGACTAGCAATGTCAGGAGGGATTCCGCCAACTCTCAAAACCCAAGCACCAAAGGAAGGACTTCTGCAAGGTCGGCAAGGAGTTCAGATGCTCCAAGGGGTAGGTCGGCAAGGAGTTCAGATGCTCCGAGGGTTGCTAGCCAGAAGGGTAACAAAAGGGGAGTCACACTGTCGAGAAGGCCGCCAAAGGTCGCCATCAAGGACACAACGTCGACCAGAAAGCGCTCGTCGACCAAGAGCCAGCCATCTTCGTCCAGGAAGCACTCGCCGTCTAAGAACCCGCGGAAGGCCAGGCCGGCAGAGGCCAGAAAGGCCAAGCCGGTGAGGGCTGGTAGCAGCAAGGGCGGCGAGAAGGCCGGGAAGAGCAGCAGAGCCAGGCCGGAGGGCGGGAAGGGGGATGCTCTGAATAAGGTGGGAAGTAAGCTGAGCGTGGTTGGGTTCAGAGGGCGCAGCACCGGGAAGTCGGCGCAGGCTTCGTGATAACCGCTCTGAGATATTTTGATTCTGTAACCTGTAAATATCAGTGACTTCGTTTTTGCCATTTTTTGTGCTTTTCGGCTTACAATTTTGATAATCTTTTTTAAAAGAGAAAGGAACACTTGAGATATTACCACGGCATCTGCAATAAAAACAATTGTTTCTGCTTTTATTATTTGTATATACACGAAGAGTGTGGAGCATTGTCTTGCCCAGATGCTAACTCTTTGTTACTCCCTCCGTAAACTAATATAAGAGCGTTTAGATCACTATTTTAGTGATCTAAACGCTCTTATATTAGTTTACGGAGGGAGTGCTACACATCTTTGTTATTTTGAGGTGACTGTCATTTATCCCAGGTTGTTCTTGACCATGTTGCGATGCTCCTAGTCCCTGAATTCGACACAGAGCAGCAGTGATCGCAGATATGCACGGGAGGATTGGAGAAGTTTCTGGAGAACGGATCGTCTTTCCAAAAATAAAAGTGAACGGAAATTATCTCTGCTCCTAAGAAGCGAGACACTTGTCACATCAAATCACACACCTGGCCCGCCAAACCAGCCACTCAACATTTTTTTCATTTTCCTAAAGAAAGACCGTTGATGGAGCTCTGGAACTTTCCGCGGTGCCGCATCCCGCGGGTTCCACCACGTTTCAGAAGTTTCCGTCACCTTCCAGAATCCAGACTCCCCGCCTCCGGCCACCGATATAAACTCCCTCCTCCTCCCGTCGCATCATCACCAACGCAGTCCACAAAAGAATCAGCAAACAATCCAACGCAGTCCAATCGGAGGAGACCGATCGATCGAGCTCGGAGATCAGCAGCGAGCGAGAATGGAGGGCAGGATGTTCGGGCTGGAGACCCCGCTGATGGCGGCGCTGCAGCACCTGCTGGACGTCCCGGACGGCGAGGCCGGCGGGCCCGGCAGCGCCGGCGGCGAGAAGCAGGGCTCGACGCGCGCCTACGTCCGCGACGCGCGCGCCATGGCGGCCACCCCCGCCGACGTGAAGGAGCTGCCGGGCGCGTACGCGTTCGTGGTGGACATGCCGGGGCTCGGGTCCGGCGACATCCAGGTGCAGGTGGAGGACGAGCGGGTGCTGGTGATCAGCGGCGAGCGGCGGAGGGAGGAGAAGGAGGACGCCAAGTACCTGCGGATGGAGCGCCGCATGGGCAAGCTGATGCGCAAGTTCGTGCTCCCCGAGAACGCCGACATGGAGAAGGTCTCCGCCGTGTGCCGCGACGGCGTGCTCACCGTCTCCGTCGAGAAGCTTCCGCCGCCCGAGCCCAAGAAGCCCAAGACCATCCAGGTCCAGGTCGCCTGAGAGATGGATGGGGCCACTGAACCAGAGAGAGATCTGCACGCCTGATCGGAGCTGAGTGGGTAGTGATCGATGATTAGGGAGTGAGTTTCCCAAGATGCGTGATGTGTCTGTTTTTTCTATCTCTGCTCGTATGGTGTCTGAGAGTGTTGTGTGGCTAGTTTTCGCTTTCAGTGCGCAATTTCAATGAAATTTCGGAAATATCATTAATTTTGGTTCATATTGAAATAATTGCCTTTCTTCTAAAATATTTCAGTAATTTTGGTGGCACACAATTTCAAATAATTGTAAATAATTTTTGTTGTTGTTAAAAAATATTTGTTTGGATCCCAAAATCAAATTTTAGTGGACATTTGAGTCCTCTGGCTGAAATGAAAAACAAGTCACTTGATTTCAATGGAAGTCAGTAAATTCGCCCCATGGTTGAGAGGGGTCTGTTTGTGGTGGTTTTTACTAGGAATATAATCAGAAAAATTATACCATTGAATTCATATTCAAAAGAAGTTTTCAACGGTACAATTTTTAAGTCACAAAATACATATCATTGATCTAATATGGTCAAAGTTAAATTTTGAAATCCGTGCCGATCTTATTACATCGGAATTATTTAAATGAGGAAGTAACTTCATAACAGAAAATGAAAGGCACAATGTTAGAATCATTAACAAAAAAAAGGAGTTGAATCAAAGTTAATACTCCCTCCGTAAAGAAATATAAGTGTTTAGATCACTACTTTTAGTGATCTGAACACTCTTATATTTCTTTACAGAGGGAGTAATTTTTGAAATTCATTCTATACTTATAAAAGATAAAGTTTCCATATTGTAAGGTTGAGGTCGGACCAAGCATCGTAGTTCAAGGTTAGATTTAGGATAGACTTTTCTGTTTGAAAAAAAATGGGTGCTTTCTTGTTCAAATTGGTAAATTGCTCGTCAAAGACGCAATACTATTATTTCAAAGGAGAGTGATCTTATGTAAGGGCATATTTATCCCTTAGTAGTTTTGGTGATTAATGACAATGCTTTTACGGACTAATCGTGTGTATTGAGCATTTCAGATATATCATGTCTAAACACAAGACGATTTGGTGCCCCTCGAAGACTATTGAAGACGGCGTTTTTCTATGTTTCTTTTCAGTGGATTTGAGTCGTAAAAAAGCCATAATATTAAGAGGGGGTCCGCGTTGGAAAGGTTTGGATGAAATCTCACGTACACGTCTGTTCCTTTTGCACCACCTTTCCTTTGGCTCTTTGGAGCATCCTCAGTTTCTCCTGTCTCTGCAAAATGAAGCATTCCTAATGTTGCTGAACTGAGGCAGGCGGTAGTACTGTTCTCCAGAGCGGTACTACCGCTGGCCCTTGCGATAGTACTGGGCACCAGCACAGTAGTACCGTATATGCTCACGGTAGTACCGCTCCTTGGGAACGGTAGTACCGTGGCCTCAGGCCAGGCGCAGCTGCTCAAGTGGTAGTAGGGGCGGATGTAATTTTTTACATCCGCGCCCTACGCGGTAGTACCGCGCCTTGGGCGGTAGTACCGTGAGCTCTGGCCAGGCACGACAGCATGAGCGGAAGTAGGGGCAGATGTAATTTTTTACATCCGCGTCCTACACGGTAGTACCGCTCCAGGCTTGCGGTAGTACCGTGTCGGATTTTTGCATAGATCTAAACTCAGCGGAAGTAGTCACGGATGTAATTTTTTATGTCCGTGTCTTCTCAGCCTATACTATTCCTGCCTTGCGGTAGTACCGCAAGGGGATGCGGTAGTACCGCGCCAGTGGTTCTACTGCTCCCTGTCTTAGCACATCAGGACTAGTATTGACCCCTGCCGTGCCAGCGGTAGTACCGCGGTCTGGCGCGGTAGTACCGCAGGCCCGTGCGGTAGTACCGCTTGTGTGATGCAGTAGTACCGCGTGTCGCAGGCTGAGTTGGTGGATAACGGTTGGATTTGTCCCTTGACTATAAAAGAGGTGTCTTCTTCTTCGAGTAGACCACCTCTTCCATCTCTAAGCTCCATTGATGCTCTAAGCTCCATTTTCGCCCGATCTCTATCCCTAGCCAATCAAACTTGTTGATTCTCTAGGGATTGGTTGAGAAGGCCTTGATCTACACTTCCACCAAGAGAAATTTGATTCCCCCCACTAACCCTTGCGGATCTTGTTACTCTTGGGTGTTTAAGCACCCTAGATGGTTGAGGTCACCGCAAAGCCATAGTCCATTGTGGTGAAGCTTCGTAGTGTCGTTGGGAGCCTCCAATTAAGTTGTGGAGATTGCCCCAACCTTGTTTGTAAAGGTTCGGTCGCCGCCTCCAAGGGCACCAATAGTGGAATCACGACATCTCATATTGTGTGAGGGCGTGAGGAGAATACGGTGGCCCTAGTGGCTTCTTGGGGAGCATTGTGCCTCCACGCCGCTCCAACAGAGACGTACTTCCCCTCAAAGGGAAGGAACTTCGGTAACACATCCTCGTCTCCATCGGTTCCACTCTTGGTTATCTCCTACCTTTACTTGTGCAAAGCTATATTGTGTTATTTCCTTTGCTTGCTTGTGTGCTTTTTGTTGTTGCATCATATATGTTGCTCACGTAGTTGCATATCTAGACAACCTACTTTGATGCAAAGTTTAATTTGGTAAAGAAAAGCTAAAAATTGTTAGTTGCCTATTCACCCCCCTCTAGTCAACTATATCGATCCTTTCAATTGGTATCAGAGCCTCGTCTCTTAATTAAGGGCTTTACCGTCCTAAGAGTATGGTTGACACTATAGATGGTGAGGAGGAGCACCTCGGTGTGAATCCTTCTTCGTCTATGGCCGATGGGGGATCCCCGGTCTCACATGAGGAATTAATGTGGCTTTGGACACATTGAAAACCTCCATGACGACCGAGGTCAAAGGCATGTTCAAAGAGTTCCTTGATGGTCTTAAATTATCCACCGCACCTTTGGAAGTGGTCGCTCCCACTAACAAGGTGGCGGATGCCAACTCCGATAAGGAGGAAGCTTCTAGTGACAAAGTTCCTTTGCCTAGTGGTAAAAGTGGAAATGGCATCTATGCTCATGTTGAACCACCTCTTACTTATGGAGGACCGGTTCCCTCCACTCATTTAAATCATGCGGGTTCTCCTCCCAAGATTGTGAAGAATGAGGATTTTGACTCTTGGGTTTATCGCTTTAAACATCAGTTAAACCATATTAACACAAATCTTTGGAGAATCATTGAGGAAGGTTTCTATCCGCATGATCGAAGCAATTTCACCCCAAGAGAAGCCGCGGATAATCAATTCAATGAGAATGCTCTCTTCATCATCCAAGATGCAATTCCACCCGAAGATATTGCGCATCTCCGACCCTTCACCGTGGCCAAGGAAGCATGGCACCATGTAGTTTCCCTTTACAAGGGAAGCGCAAGCATTCAACGCTCCAACTATGAAGTGGTGCAAGATGAAGCCGATGAGTTTGCAATGAATGAAGATGAAGAACCTCGTGAGCTTTACCGAAGATTAACTACTCTTGCGGTCTCACTCCAAGATCATGGGAGCAAGAACACAGATGACAATTGGATCAAGCGCAAGTTTCTCAAGGCCATGATGCCCTACCACAAGGCCATGTCCTCAGTCATCCGTCAAAGGCCGGACTTCCACACCTTGTCCTCAAGTGAAGTGTTGGATGAGTTTGTGGCAATGAGGATCTTGGATAAGACCGCCAACAATGCGGTGCTGTGTTCTCAAAGAGCAAAGAAGCCCAACCTTGCCTTGAAGGCCAAGGTTAGTGTGGAAGAAGAGGAGAGCAACCCCGAAGATACGAAATATGATTACCATGAGCACATGGCTCTTGCTTCAAGGCAATTTTGGAGCAAGAAGAACACAAGGCCCAACTTCAACAAGAATAACTCAAGTGACTTCAAGGGCAAGCAACGTGTGAGAACATGCTACAATTGTGGCAGTGTGAGCCATTTTGTTGTGGAGTGCCCTTACGAGAAGTAGGAAGACAATGGTGGCAAGCTCATCCAAAAAGACAAAGCCAAGTCCTTCCCCAACAAGAACAACTTCACCAAGAATACTCCGACCAAAGGGTTGGTGGCACAATAAGAATACAATGAGGATGATGATGACGATGAAGATAGTGAAGCCATGGCCTCCGTTGCCATTGCCACAACTCCACGGGTGTCTCTCTTCGATTCACCCAACGAGAACATCACCGCAAAGCGCCTCATGGCTAAAGCCACCAACAAGGTAATCCCCAACATCACATTAGGAGAGGGGAGATCAAGCTCAAGTATGTCAACACTCATGATAACCTTGCAGATATTTTTACGAAGCCCTTGGATGAAGCAAGATTTCGCGAGTTAAGGCATGAGCTAAATATCATTGGTTCGAGCAATGTAGCTTGAACCCTTGCACACCCCACCATACTCAACGTGATATCTTGTTTAGGTGTAGGCATGGACATAGGGGGAGTGTTGTTCTCTCAATGAACTCTCCCTCCCCCCATTATGCATAAATTGATCAACTCTTTCACATTAGCCATTGTGATGGTACTTGTGCTTCAAAGCCGAGTTTTGGTCATGGGCCCAAGGATAATTCTTCGCGGTGCCATACCAATTGACTCAAACATAGGTGGCTCTGGCCACCGCCCTCTCTGTGGAGAGGTTGTGTTTCGTTTTTGGTCCTTGTTGTCGTTTGCCCTTCTCTTTGTGCTGTGTTTGTGTTTGTGTTGTCTCTTGTGCTCGCCTCTTGGTGTGTTCGGTGTCTTGAAGGTTGCATTGCAAAGGCCGTTCCCTCTCTTTTGTGAAACTTGCACTCTCTTGGGGGTACGGTACTACCGTGGAAAGCCACGGTACTACCGCAGGAGTGGATTGCTCTGTGCGTGCACAATTGCATCCTAGGCACGGTACTACCGCTTCCATCGCGGCAGTAATTTTTTACTGCCACTGGAAGAGCGGTACTACCGCCCAGTGAGCGGTACTTCCGCCCGGGTGGTACTACCGCGATGACCCGCGGTACTACCGTGCCGTCGCGAGCGGGTGGGGGTTAAGAGCGGGGCAGGGGGAGTTCCAACTCCCCCATACCCATTCATCTCTTTTCCCCACCCCGTCTCTCTCTCTCTCTCCTGCCCAAGAACAGTGCCGGTGGACCTCGCCGGATCTCCATCTCCGGCCGCTCTCCTCGCATTCCGTCTGGTGGGATCGTTCCCCACCTCATCCCTCTTGCCATGGACCCCGGTATTTCCCCAAATCCTTCTCTTTTTGTTCCGTTCTTGTGCTTCTAGGTCTTGGGGAGATGCATGTGTAGTACATGTGATTTTTGGCTAAACCTGTGCAAGAGGGAATTGTAGGAGAGTGGTAGTGCAGTAAGCATGCTATTTGGAATGACACAACAGCTTAGTTTGATCAACGATAGTACCGATCTAGTTTTGTGGTTGTTCCTAGATCCAGTTCCGCTGCTATTATGGCGTTTGTATCCGTGCGATACTACCGCTCCTCCTGGAGCGGTACTACCGCATCCTCACACATGATCTGCCTCGCGCGGTACTAGCGCTCGCTTGGAGCGGTACTACCGCTCGGGGCGTGTAAGTAAAAAATTACTTCCGCTCCAGACGCGGTACTACCGTGCCACCCCGGCACGGTACTACCGCGGCTGGAGCGGATGTAATTTTTTACATCCGTGCGCCGGTCCGGTACTACCATAGATTTGCAAATTTTGCTGCTTTGTCCTTCCAAATCTCGTGCTTGCTTGTTTCTTTTGGCTTTGGCCCTGGTCTTTGCATTGATCCTTCTCGCTTTTCTTGCGTGTTCTTGCGTTGTGTGTCATAGGTGGTGGCTCTGGTTCCAATGTCTGTCGGTCAAATCCTGTCCGTGACACGGGCTCGAAGCACCTGCGCAACCAAGTTGAAGCTCCAGATGGCTCCAATGCCTCCCAACGCAAAACCAAGCACACCGCCACCAAGCTCAAGGAGCCCACCATGGGCATGGATGAGATACCACTGGCTGAGTTTATCGTTCGAAGGAAGGTCAACCCCTATGTGAATCCCCATGCCAACTTCAGAGGGAATGATCTGTTCTAGACCAAGCAGCAGAACCTTATCTATCTGGATGTGATCAAGGCCAAGCAGAACATCTACGTGGATGTGCACTGGATTGACATGAATCACATGAGGCAGGATAAGCACCGTGACTATTTTGGTGAGGCTTTGGACCTGGTGGAGCAATTTGGCATTGAGCACATGCTTACCTTTCACCTGGACTTTGACCCAGAGATTGTGGCTCAGTTCCTTGCTTCGGTCCACTTCCATTCTGATGAGGCAAGGACCATGACATGGATGACCAATGGTCAACAAATGACTGCTAAGTGGAAAAACTTCATGGATTTGCTTCAGGTTCCTTATGCGGGGCTCGACACGCCCGTTGGTGTTCGCCCTCATGCCAACCCCGAGTCAGCCAACAAGAACAAGCTTCAGCCCTTCTTTGTTGAGAAGACACTTCCTAGTAAGAAGAAGGTGTGGGTGCTAAACTCCTTCCTTGACATCATGCATCGGATCTTCCGCAACTCCCTCTTCCCGCGCATCGATGACAAGGACAAGGTGCACGCCTATGTTTTGGATATGATGCTCCTTTGTGAGGAGGCGCGTCATGCTCAGACGCAACCACTTGATGTCTCACATATCATGTGGTGCGAGCTTCAGTTTGCGGTGTTCAACCGTAAGGTCCCCATCTATGGGCCTTACCTGTTTCTCTTGATCACAAAGACTTGGGAGAAGCTCCATCCCGATGATGAGTTTGTTGCCCCCGGCTGGATTCGTCATGAGCCCATCAAGCTCTGCATCAAGAGCCAATGGGCTAACACCACCACCAGTGCTGAGGCCGAGGCTGCCAAGATGGATGTGGATGAGGATGAGATTGAGGAGGAGGAAGCGGATGAGGACAGTTCTGATGGATACACTCCTCCCTCTACTGAGCCCTCTTGGGCTAAGAAGCTGAAGAGGAAGATGAAGGCTCTGTTCTGCATGCAGACCCAAGGGCAGTACAGGGCCCATGTTGCCTCCAAGGAGAGTCGCCAGCGCGATAAGAAGATATTGAGGACCTTTTGCGAGATTGTGACCAGTGGCTCAGAGGAGATCATCACTCTGGAGGCTGCCTGGATAGCCAGGCAGGGGTATCAGTGGACGGAGTCAGAGGAGGAGACTATTCCCGCTGCCGAGACCGACAAGGAGTCGTTTTCAGCCTAAGCTACCACCTGTGTCGTAGGTGTCCTCTCTGCCTTTTTGGTGTCTCGATGCCAAAGGGGGAGAGAGTATAGGATTTGTGCGTCCTGTGTCATGTGTTTAGCTTTGTCCCTTTGCTTTCGGTCTGTTGAACCTCGTTTGCTTTGGTTTGGTTTGTGCTCGTAAGACCAAGTTATCTATCATATGGTGTATGACATATGCACTCTAGCGTATCTTATTGTCTTCGTTACTTAGTAGTTCGTGAGCCTATGCTATCTCGTTCCTTTCTCTTTATGCTCATATTGATCATCTTGCCTACTTGCTTAGTGTTAGTTATATTGTTGCAAGAGATGCCTTGTCTATAAAATATAGGGGGAGTGTTGATCCTAGTATGTGTGCCGTGCAGTCCAAATCACTTCTCTAGAGTGCACACATCTAGGGGGAGCCCGTCTATATTTTATAGATGGTGGGTTTGCCCTTGCTTCATTTTATATACCTATGTGCAAATCCCGTATTGTCATCAATCCACCAAAAAGGGGGAGATTGTAAGGGCATATTTATCCCTTAGTAGTTTTGGTGATTGATGACAATGCTTTTGCAGACTAATCGTGCGCATTGAGAATTTCAGATATATCATGTCTAAACACAAGACGATTTGGTGCCCCTCAAAGACTATTAAAGACGGCGTTTCTCTGTGTTTCTTTTTGGTGGATTCGAGTCGTAGGAAAGACGTATTATTAAGAAGGGGTCTGCGTTGGAAAGGTTTGGGTGGAATCTCACGTACACATTTGTTCCTTTTGCACGACCTTCCTTTGGCTCTTTGGAGCATCCTCCGTTTCTCCGTGTCTCTGCAAAATGAAGGATTCCTAATGTTGCTGAACTGAGGCAGGCGGTAGTACTGCTCTCCAGAGCGGTACTACCGCTGGCCCTTGCGGTAGTACCGGGCACCAGCACGGCAGTACCGTAGGTGCTCACGGTAGTACCGCTCCTTGGGAACGGTAGTACCGTGGCCTCAGGCCAGGCGCAGCTGCTCAAGCGGTAGTAGAGGCGGATGTAATTTTTTTACATCCGCGCCCTACGCGGTAGTACCGCGCCTTGGGCGGGGTAGTACCGTGAGCTCTGGCCAGGCACAACATCATGAGCGGAAGTAGGGGCGAATGTAATTTTTTACATCCGCGCCCTACACGGTAGTACCGCTCCAGGCTTGCGGTAGTACCGTGTCGGATTTTTGCATAGATCTAAACTCAGCGGAAGTAGTCACGGATGTAATTTTTTATGTCCGTGTCTTCTCAGCCTAGACTATTCCTGCCTTGCGGTAGTACCGCGCCAGCGGTTCTACCGCTCCCTGTCTTAGCACATCAGGACTAGTATTGGCCCCTGCCGTGCCAGTGGTAGTACCGCGGTCTGGCGCGGTAGTACCGCAGGCCCGTGCAGTAGTACCGCTTGTGTGATGCGGTAGTACCGCGTGTTGCAGGCTGAGTTGGTGGACAACAGTTGGATTTGTCGCTTGACTATAAAAGGGGTGTCTTCTTCTCCGAGTAGACCACCTCTTCCATCTTTAAACTCCATTGATGCTCTAAGCTCCATTTTTGCCCGATCTCTGTCCCTAGCCAATCAAACTTGTTGATTCTCTAGGGATTGGTTGAGAAGGCCTCGATCTACACTTCCACCAAGAGAAATTTGATCTCCCCCCACTGTTGGAAATATGCCCTAGAGGCAATAATAAATTAGTTATTATTATTATATTTCCTTGTTCATGATAATCGTTTATTATCCATGCTATAATTTTGTTGATGGGAAACTCAGATACATGTGTGGATACATAGACAGCACCATGTCCCTAGTAAGCCTCTAGTTTACTAGGTCGTTGATCAATAGATGGTTACGGTTTCCTGACCATGGACATTGGATGTCGTTGATAACGGGATCACATCATTAGGAGAATGGTGTGATGGACAAGACCCAATCCTAAGCCTAGCACAACGATCGTGTAGTTCGTATGCTAAAGCTTTTCTAATGTCAAGTATCATTTCCTTAGACCATGAGATTGTGCAACTCCCGGATACCGTAGGAATGCTTTGGGTGTACTGAGGGAGTCCTGGACTAGGGGGTGTCCGGACAGCCAGACTATCATCGTCAGCCGGACTCCAAGACTATGAAGATACAAGATTGAAGAGTTCGTCCCGTGTCCGGATGGGACTTTCCTTGGCGTGGAAGGCAAGCTTGGCGATACGGTTATGTAGATCTCCTACCATTGTAACCGATTCTGTGTAACCCTAGCCCTCTCCGGTGTCTATATAAACCGGAGGGTTTTAGTCCGTAGGACACACAACCATTACAACAATCATACCATAGGCTAGCTTCTAGGGTTTAGCCTCCTTGATCTTGTGGTAGATACACTCTTGTACTACCCATATCATCAATATCAATCAAGTAGGAGTAGGGTTTTACCTCCATCGAGAGGGCCCGAACCTGGGTAAAAACATCGTGTCCCTTGTCTCCTGTTACCATCCGCCTAGACGCACAGTTCGGGACCCCCTACCCGAGATCCGCCGGTTTTGACACCGACATTGGTGCTTTCATTGAGAGTTCCTCTGTGCCGTCACCGATAGGAAGGATGCCTCTTCCCGTCTTCAAAGACGGTATCTTCGCCAAAGGAGTCTTGGCCGCCGGCCAAACTATCTGGCTGGGTGGTTTTCTCATGACCGCATGTTCGGCCACCGCTTCGACGATGACCTCTCGGGTCATCAAAAGCAATCTTCACGTCAACTCGGAATTCGCCGAGCAGTTGGATCCAATAGAGCTCTCGTCCGTAAACGAGCTCTTGGATTGCATCGCCGCCCTGGGAGTCACTACAGACTACAATCAGATTGGGCTTAAAACCGATCTAAGAGAGATCAACTCTCCCCAGGTTACCCACCACGTTGCGGTGGTAGAGGAACAATGCGGCGACTCTTCTCCTGTATTGAAAACTAGTCATGTCCGGGCTCCCGAACCCTCCATGCCGGATTCCCGCGGAGGGACGGACTTCGATCAAGCACTGAACCTAAAGTCAGGCATCGAACCGGACTCGTTGGACAACGTCCAACAATCCAAGCTTCCAAATTCGGAAACTTCTCGGCCTTTGAGCCTCGAGATGGGTAGGGTTCCGTACTCAATTCCACCCACCCACCCAGACATATGCGATCTATCTCAAATCCGGCAAGAGCCCGCTGAAATAGTACATCATTACTGGGCCAGATTCCTCCTGGTTATGGACAGGATAAAGGACTGCCGAGAGGAAAACACAATTTCAATTTTTTGCAATAATTGCACGGATGAGGGAATCTTGAACGCCGTCAGTCGCCGTGAAATTACACGCTTCGCCGACCTGGCGTCCATAGTATGAAAGTACTGTGCGATGGAGAGTTTCCGGAAAACCGAAACTAAGTTTTGGGATAATCTGGCCCCGAATACAACCCCAGTCCGTAACAAAAGGGTGCATCACACTCAGGCACCAGGTACAAAAACCAAAAAGAAAAAACCCCATAAAGGGCACGGAACCGTACTGGAGGGATGGCTCGGCGGACCCTGTAAAATTCACAATACAGAAGGCGCCACCCCAACACATAGCCTTCGAGCATGTTGGATATTGCGGCAGGTGGCCAAAAGTGGCGAGGAGCTTCTAGCCCTGGAAAACCACTCCAATAGTACCAGTACGGTATCAACAGTCTTCGAGACTTTTGAAGGAAATATGCCCTAGAGGCAATAATAAAGTTATTATTTATTTCCTCATATCATGATAAATGTTTATTATTCATGCTAGAATTGTATTAACCGGAAACATAATACATGTGTGAATATATAGACAAACAGAGTGTCACTAGTATGCCTCTACTTGACTAGCTTGTTAATCAAAGATGGTTATGTTTCCTAACCATGAACAAGGAGTTGTTATTTGATTAACAAGGTCACATCATTAGTTGAATGATCTGATTGACATGACCCATTCCGTTAGCTTAGCACACGATCGTTTAGTATGTTGCTATTGCTTCCTTCATGACTTATACATGTTCCTATGACTATGAGATTATGCAACTCCCGTTTACCGGAGGAACACTTTGTGTGCTACCAAACGTCACAACGTAACTGGGTGATTATAAAGGTGCTCTACAGGTGTCTCTGAAGGTACTTGTTGAGTTGGCGTATTTCGAGATTAGGATTTGTCACTCCGAATGTCGGAGAGGTATCTCTGGGCCCTCTCGGTAATACACATCACTTAAGCCTTGCAAGCATTTCAACTAATGAGTTAGTTGTGAGATGATGTATTACGGAACGAGTAAAGAGACTTGCCGGTAACGAGATTGAACTAGGTATTGGATACCGACGATCGAATCTCAGGCAAGTAACATACCGATGACAAAGGGAACAACGTATGTTGTTGTGCGGTTTGACCGATAAAGATCTTCATAGAATATGTAGGAACCAATATGGGCATCCAGGTCCCGCTATTGGTTATTGACCGGAGACATGTCTCGGTCATGTCTACATTGTTCTCGAACCGTAGGGTCCGCACGCTTAAGGTTTCGATGACAGTTATATTATGATTTTATGTATTTTGATGTACCGAAGGTTGTTCGGAGTCCCGGATATGATCACGGACATGACGAGGAGTCTCGAAATGGTCGAGACATAAAGATTGATATATTGGACGGATATATTTGGACACCGGAAAGGTTCCGGAGAAGTTTGGAGCTCCGGGAGGTTACCGGAACCCCCCGGGAGGTATATGGGCCTTATTGGGCCCATGTAGGAGGAAGAGAGAAGGAGCAAGGGAGGGGGGCGCGCCCCCCAAGCCCAATCCGAATTGGGGAGGGGGGCCGGCCCCCCCTTTCCTTTCTCCTTCCCCCTCTCTTCCTTCCTACTACTAGTACTACTTCCTAAT
The DNA here is from genome assembly GCA_963921465.1 of Triticum timopheevii. Taxonomy (NCBI): domain Eukaryota; kingdom Viridiplantae; phylum Streptophyta; class Magnoliopsida; order Poales; family Poaceae; genus Triticum; species Triticum timopheevii. The sequence goes on from OY997266.1 coordinate 107,982,184, forward strand.
ACTAGTACTCCTTCCTTCCCCCTCCAAATAAGATAAGGAAAAGAGAGGGAAACCTACTTGGAGTAGGTTTCCCCCTCCCTATGGCGCGCCCCCCTTGAGGCCGGCCACCTCCTCCCTCCCTCCTTTATATACGGGGGTAGGGGGGCACCCTAGGACACACAAGTTGATCATTGATCGTTCCTTAGCCGTGTGCGGTGCCCCCCTCCATGATATTACACCTCGATCATATTGTAGCGGTGCTTAGGCGAATCCCTGCGACAGGAGAACATCAAGATCGTCACCACGCCGTCATGCTGACGGAACTCCCCCTCGGAGCCTCTACTGGATTGGAGATCGAGGGTGCGTCATCGAGCTGTACGCGTGTCAAGAACTCGGAGGTGACGGAGTAACGGTGCTTGGATCGGTTGAACCGGGAGGACGTACGACTACTTCCTCTACATTGCGTCAACGCTTCCGCTTCGGTCTACGAGGGTACGTAGACAACACTCTCCCCTCTCGTTGCTATGCATCACCATGATCTTGCGTGTGCGTAGGAATTTTTTTGAAATTACTACGTTCCCCAACAGTGGCATCCGAGCCTAGGTTTTTATGGTTTGATGTTATATGCACGAGTAGAACACAAGTGAGTTGTGGGCGATATAAGTCATACTGCTTACCAGCATGTCAAACTTTGGTTCGGCGGTATTGTTGGATGAAGCGGCCCGGACCGACATTACGCGTACGCTTACGCGAGACTGGTTTTACCGCCGTGCTTTGCACACAGGTGACTAGCGGGTGTCAGTTTCTCCAACTTTAGTTGAACCGAGTGTGGCTACGCCCGGTCCTTGCGAAGGTTAAAACAACATCAACTTGACAAACTATCGTTGTGGTTTTGATGCGTAGGTGAGATTGGTTCTTGCTTAAGCCCGTAGCAGCCACGTAAAACTTGCAACAACAAAGTAGAGGACGTCTAACTTGTTTTTGCAGGGCATGTTGTGATGTGATATGGCCAAGACATGATGCTATATTTTATTGTATGAGATGATCATGTTTTGTAACCGAAGTTATCGGCAACTGGCAGGAGCCATATGGTTGTCGCTTTATTGTATGAAATGCAAACGCCCTGTAATTGCTTTACTTTATCACTAAGCGGTAGCGATAGTCGTAGAAGCAATAGATGGCGTAAACGACAACGATGCTACGATGGAGATCAAGGTGTCGCGCCGGTGACGATGGTGATCATGATGGTGCTTCGGAGATGGAGATCACAAGCACAAGAAGATGATGGCCATATCATATCACTTATATTGATTACATGTGATGTTTATCCTTTATGCATCTTATCTTGCTTTGATTGACGGTAGCATTTTAAGATGATCTCTCACTAAAATAATTATCAAGTAGTGTTCTCCCTGAGTATGCACCGTTGCCAAAGTTCGTCGTGCCCAGACACCACGTGATGATCGGGTGTGATAAGCTCTACGTCCATCTACAACGGGTGCAAGCCAGTTTTGCACACGCAGAATACTCAGGTTAAACTTGACGAGCCTAGCATATGCAGATATGGCCTCGGAACACGGAGACCGAAAGGTCGAGCGTGAATCATATAGTAGATATGATCAACATAAGATGTTCACCATTGAAAACTACTCCATCTCACGTGATGATCGGTTATGGTTTAGTTGATTTGGATCACGTGATCACTTAGATGACTAGAGAGATGTCTGTCTAAGTGGGAGTTCTTAAGTAATATGATTAATTGAACTAAAATTTATCATGAACTTAGTACCTGATAGTATCTTGCTTGTCTATGTTGTTTGTAGATAGATGGCCCGTGCTGTTGTTCCGTTGAATTTTAATGCGTTCCTTGAGAAAGCTAAGTTGAAAGATGATGGTAGCAACTACGCGGACTGGTCCGTAACTTGAGGATTATCCTCATTGCTGCACAGAAAAATTACGTCCTGGAAGCACCGCTGGGTGCCAGGCCTGCTGCTGATGCAACTGACGACGTTAAGAACGTCTGGCAGAGCAAAGCTGATGACTACTCGATAGTTCAATGTGCCATGCTTTACGGCTTAGAACCGGGACTTCAACGACGTTTTGAACGTCATGGAGCATATGAGATGTTTCAGGAGTTGAAGTTGATATTCCAGAAGAATGCCCGGATTGAGAGATATGAAGTCTCCAATAAGTTCTATAGCTGCAAGATGGAGGAGAATAGTTCTGTCAGTGAGCACATACTCAAGATGTCTGGGTATTGTAATCACTTGATTCAACTGGGAGTTACTCTTCCGGATGATAGCGTCATTGACAGAATTCTCCAATCACTTCCACCAAGCTACAAGAGCTTCGTGATGAACTATAATATGCAAGGGATGGATAAGACGATTCCCGAGCTCTTCGCAATGCTAAAGGCTGCGGAGGTAGAAATCAAGAAGGAGCATCAAGTGTTGATGGTTAACAAGACCACTAGTTTCAAGAAAAAGGGCAAAGGGAAGAAGAAGGGGAACTTCAAGAAGAACAGCAAACAAGTTGCTGCTCAAGAGAAGAAACCCAAGTCTGGACCTAAGCCTGAAACTGAGTGCTTCTACTGCAAGCAGACTGGTCACTGGAAGCGGAACTGCCCCAAGTATTTGGCGGATAAGAAGGATGGCAAAGTGAACAAAGGTATATGTGATATACATGTTATTGATGTGTACCTTACTAGAGCTCGCAGTAGCACCTGGGTATTTGATACTGGTTCTGTTGCTAATATTTGCAACTCGAAACAGGGACTACGGATTAAGCGAACACTGGCAAAGGACGAGGTGACGATGCGCGTGGGAAATGGTTCCAAAGTCGATGTGATCGCGGTCGGCACGCTACCTCTACATCTAGCTTCGGGATTAGTATTAGACCTAAATAATTGTTATTTGGTGCCAGCGTTGAGCATGAACATTATATCTGGATCTTGTTTAATGCGAGACGGTTATTCATTTAAATCAGAGAATAATGGTTGTTCTATTTATATGAGTAATATCTTTTATGGTCATGCACCCATGAAGAGTGGTCTATTTTTGATGAATCTCGATAATAGTGATACACATATTCATAGTGTTGAAGCCAAAAGATGCAAAGTTGATAATGATAGTGCAACTTATTTGTGGCACTGCCGTTTGGGTCATATCGGTATAAAGCGCATGAAGAAAACTCCATACTGATGGACTTTTGGAACCACTTGATTATGAATCACTTGGTACTTGCGAACCGTGCCTCATGGGCAAGATGACCAAAACGCCGTTCTCCGGTACTATGGAGAGAGCAACAGATTTGTTGGAAATCATACATACAGATGTATGTGGTCCAATGAATGTTGAGGCTCGTGGCGGATATCGTTATTTTCTCACCTTCACAGATGATTTAAGCAGATATGGGTATATCTACTTAATGAAGCATAAGTCTGAAACATTTGAAAAGTTCAAAGAATTTCAGAGTGAAGTTGAAAATCATCGTAACAAGAAAATAAAGTTTCTACGATCTGATCGTGGAGGAGAATATTTGAGTTACGAGTTTGGTTTACACTTAAAACAATGTGAAATAGTTTCACAACTCACGCCACCCGGAACACCACAGCGTAATGGTGTGTCCGAATGTCGTAATCGTACTTTACTTGATATGGTGCGGTCTATGATGTCTCTTACAGATTTACCGCTATCGTTTTGGGGTTATGCTCTAGAGACAGCCACATTCACGTTAAATAGGGCACCGTCGAAATCCGTTGAGACGACACCTTATGAACTATGGTTTGGCAAGAAACCAAAGTTGTCGTTTCTTAAAGTTTGGGGTTGTGATGCTTATGTGAAAAAGCTTCAACCTGATAAGCTCGAACCCAAATCGGAGAAATGTGTCTTCATAGTATACCCAAAGGAGACAGTTGGGTACACCTTCTATCACAGATCCGAAGGCAAGACATTCGTTGCTAAGAATGGATCCTTTCTAGAGAAGGAGTTTCTCTCGAAAGAAGTGAGTGGGAGGAAAGTAGAACTTGATGAGGTAACTGTACCTACTCCCTTGTTGGAAAATAATACATCACAGGAACCGGTTTCTGTGACGTCAAAACCAACTAGTGAGGAAGTTGATGATAATGATCATAGAACTTCAGATCAAGTTAATACAGAACCACGTAGGTCGAACAGAGTAAGATCCGCACCAGAGTGGTACGGTAATCCTATTCTGGAAGTCATGCTACTAGATCATGATGAACCTACGAACTATGAAGAAGCGATGGTGAGCCCAGATTCCGCAAAATGGCTTGAAGCCATGAAATCTGAGATGGGATCCATGTATGAGAACAAAGTATGGACTTTGGTTGACTTGCCCGATGGTCGGCAAGCAATTGAGAATAAATGGATCTTCAAGAAGAAGACTGACGCTGACGGTAATGTTACTGTCTACAAAGCTCGACTTGTTGAAAAAGGTTTTCGACAAGTTCAAGGGGTTGACTACGATGAGACCTTCTCACCAGTAGCGATGCTTAAGTCTGTCCGAATCATGTTAGCAATTGCCGCATTTTATGATTATGAAATTTGGCAAATGGATGTAAAAACTGCATTCCTGAATGGATTTCTGGAAGAAGAGTTGTATATGATGCAACCAGAAGGTTTTATCGATCCAAAGGGAGCTAACAAAGTGTGCAAGCTCCAACGTTCCATTTATGGACTGGTGCAAGCCTCTCGGAGTTGGAATAAACGTTTTGATAGTGTGATCAAAGCATTTGGTTTTATACAGACTTTTGGAGAAGCCTGTATTTACAAGAAAGTGAGTGGGAGCTCTGTAGCATTTCTAATATTATATGTGGATGACATATTATTGATTGGAAATGATATAGAATTTCTAGATAGCATAAAGGGATACTTGAATAAAAGTTTTTCAATGAAAGACCTCGGTGAAGCTGCTTACATATTGGGCATTAAGATCTATGGAGATAGATCAAGACGCTTAATTGGACTTTCACAAAGCACATACCTTGACAAAGTTTTGAAGAAATTCAAAATGGATCAAGCAAAGAAAGGGTTCTTGCCTGTATTGCAAGGTGTGAAGTTGAGTAAGACTCAAAGCCCGACCACTGCAGAAGATAGAGAGAAAATGAAAAGTGTTCCCTATGCTTCAGCCATAGGCTCTATCATGTATGCAATGCTGTGTACCAGACCTGATGTGTGCCTTGATATAAGTCTAGCAGGGAGGTACCAAAGTAATCCAGGAGTGGATCGCTGGACAGCGGTCAAGAACATCCTGAAATACCTGAAAAGGACTAAGGATATGTTTCTCGTATATGGAGGTGACAAAGAGCTCATCATAAATGGTTACGTTGATGCAAGCTTTGACACTGATCCGGACGATTCTAAATCGCAAACCGGATACGTGTTTACATTAAACGGTGGAGCTGTCAGTTGGTGCAGTTCAAAGCAAAGCGTCGTGGCGGGATCTACATGTGAAGCGGAATACATAGCTGCTTCGGAAGCAGCCAATGAAGGAGTCTGGATGAAGGAGTTCATATCCGATCTAGGTGTCATACCTAGTGCATCGGGTCCAATGAAAATCTTTTGTGACAATACTGGAGCGATTGCCTTAGCGAAGGAATCCAGATTTCAAGAGAACCAAGCACATCAAGAGACGCTTCAATTCCATCCGGGATCTAGTCCAGGTGGGAGACATAGAGATTTGCAAGATACATACGGATCTGAATGTTGCAGACCCGTTGACTAAGCCTCTTCCACGAGCAAAACATGATCAACACCAAGACTCCATGGGTGTTAGAATCATTACAGTGTAATCTAGATTATTGACTCTAGTGCAAGTGGGAGAATGAAGGAAATATGCCCTAGAGGCAATAATAAAGTTATTATTTATTTCCTCGTATCATGATAAATGTTTATTATTCATGCTAGAATTGTATTAACTGGAAACATAATACATGTGTGAATATATAGACAAACAGAGTGTCACTAGTATGCCTCTACTTGACTAGCTTGTTAATCAAAGATGGTTATGTTTCCTAACCATGAACAAGGAGTTGTTATTTGATTAACAAGGTCACATCATTAGTTGAATGATCTGATTGACATGACCCATTCCGTTAGCTTAGCACACGATCGTTTAGTATGTTGCTATTGCTTCCTTCATGACTTATACATGTTCCTATGACTATGAGATTATGCAACTCCCGTTTACCGGAGGAACACTTTGTGTGCTACCAAACGTCACAACGTAACTGGGTGATTATAAAGGTGCTCTACAGGTGTCTCCGAAGGTACTTGTTGAGTTGGCGTATTTCGAGATTAGGATTTGTCACTCCGAATGTCGGAGAGGTATCTCTGGGCCCTCTCGGTAATACACATCACTTAAGCCTTGCAAGCATTTCAACTAATGAGTTAGTTGTGAGATGATGTATTACGGAACGAGTAAAGAGACTTGCCGGTAACGAGATTGAACTAGGTATTGGATACCGACGATCGAATCTCGGGCAAGTAACATACCGATGACAAATGGAACAACGTATGTTGTTGTGCGGTTTGACCGATAAAGATCTTCGTAGAATATGTAGGAACCAATATGGGCATCCAGGTCCCGCTATTGGTTATTGACCGGAGACATGTCTCGGTCATGTCTACATTGTTCTTGAACCGTAGGGTCCGCACGCTTAAGGTTTCGATGACAGTTATATTATGAGTTTATGTATTTTGATGTACCGAAGGTTGTTCGGAGTCCCGGATATGATCACGGACATGACGAGGAGTCTCGAAATGGTCGAGACATAAAGATTGATATATTGGACGGATATATTTGGACACCGGAAAGGTTCCGGAGAAGTTTGGAGCTCCGGGTGGTTACCGGAACCCCCCGGGAGGTATATGGGCCTTATTGGGCCCATGTAGGAGGAAGAGAGAAGGAGCAAGGGAGGGGGGCGCGCCCCCCCAAGCCCAATCCGAATTGGGGAGGGGGGCCGGCCCCCCCTTTCCTTTCTCCTTCCCCCTCTCTTCCTTCCTACTACTAGTACTACTTCCTAATACTAGTACTCCTTCCTTCCCCTCCAAATAAGATAAGGAAAAGAGAGGGAAACCTACTTGGAGTAGGTTTCCCCCTCCCTATGGCGCGCCCCCCTTGAGGCCGGCCACCTCCTCCCTCCCTCCTTTATATACGGGGGTAGGGGGCACCCTAGGACACACAAGTTGATCATTGATCGTTCCTTAGTCGTGTGCGGTGCCCCCCTCCACGATATTACACCTCGATCATATTGTAGCGGTGCTTAGGCAAAGCCCTGCGACAGGAGAACATCAAGATCGTCACCACGCCGTCGTGCTGACGGAACTCCCCCTCGGAGCCTCTACTGGATTGGAGATCGAGGGTGCGTCATCGAGCTGTACGCGTGTCAAGAACTCGGAGGTGCCGGAGTAACGGTGCTTGGATCGGTTGAACCGGGAGGACGTACGACTACTTCCTCTACATTGCGTCAACGCTTCCGCTTCGGTCTACGAGGGTACGTAGACAACACTCTCCCCTCTCGTTGCTATGCATCACCATGATCTTGCGTGTGCGTAGGAATTTTTTTGAAATTACTACGTTCCCCAACAACTTTCGCGTCAAATAATATGCGAAAACGAACAATCTGCAGCCTTGCCGAAGTCTACCAAGTAGCAACAACAAATCCATGGAGCGACACGGCGATCACCTTCAACGCCAGCGACGAACCTAAATTCCGAACAGCCCGAGCACCAGCCGCATTGGTCCTCAGTCCAATAGTGGACGGCTTTCGCCTTACCAAGGTACTCATGGATGGCGGCAGCGGACTAAACCTCATCTACGAGGAAACTCTTCAAAAAATGGAAATAGACTGGAGCCGCATTGAGCGAAGCAGCACAACCTTTAGAGGAATAATCCCTAGCTGGGAAGCGCGCTGCACAGGAAAAATCACACTCGACGTGGTGTTCGGCTCGCCAGACAATTACAGGTCCGAGGAGATCACTTTCCAAGTGGCCTCGTTCAGCAGCGGATATCACGCTATATTAGGACGAGAGGCATTCACAATTTTTCAAGCCATACCCCATTATGGGTACATGAAGCTTAAGATGCCTGGGCCCGGCGGAATAATCACTCTCGCTAGTGATCCAGACATAGCACTCCACGCCAAAAACAAGACAGCCGCATTAGCCCTGGAGGCACTATCCGAAGCCCTAGCGGCAGAAGAACTCACAGCGCTGCGCTCTACGATGAATAGGGACGATGTGATACTCGATAAGAGATCCAAGTCCACCTCCTTCAAGCCAGCAGATGAAATAGTCAAATTCCAGGTCCACCCAACGGACCCAACAAAGACGGCCTCCATCGGGGCACAGCTGAACCCTGATGTGGATGCCGCACTGCAAGAATTCCTTCGGGAAAATTGGGACATCTTTGCCTGGCACCCTTCAGATATGCCAGGAATCCCACACAGATTGGCAGAACACAGCCTAAACATCCTAAAAGGATTCAAGCCAGTCAAACAGGCTCTTCGGCGATTTTCCAAACCCAAAAGACAGGCAATGGGAGAAGAGCTAGCCAAGCTACTGGAAGCCGGATTCATCAGAGACATCAAACATCCGAACTAGCTAGAAAACCTGATAATGGTACCAAAGAAGGACAAATCCTGGCGCCTATGCGTCGATTTTAAAGACCTCAACAAGGCCTGCCCAAAGGATCCCTTCCACCTTCCCCGCATCGACCAAATAATCGATGCTACTGCAGGGCACGATTCATTGTGCTTCCTCAACGCATACTCCGGCTACCATCAAATCAAGATGGCGGAGGCGGACCAAGCCGCAACGGCATTCATTACTCCATATGGACCATTCTGCTTCAACACGATGCCCTTCGGACTCAAAAACACCGGCGCAACATATCAGCGCATGATTCAGACATGTCTGGCTACCCAGATCGGCAAAACAGTAGAGGCATATGTAGACGACGTAGTCGTCAAAACCAGACACGTCGAAACCCTAGTAGACGATTTGAGGCTCACATTCGACAACCTCCGAGTATATGACATTAAGTTGAATCCAGAAACATGCGTTTTCGGTGTACCAGCAGGAAAGCTCCTGGGCTTCATTGTATCCGGTAGAGGAATTGAAGCAAACCCAGCCAAGATCCGAGCTCTGTCACAGCTGGATATTCCAAAAGACCTCAAACAAATACAAAAATTGACTAGATGCGTGGCGGCTCTAGGCCGCTTTATCTCCCGTTTGGGAGAAAAGGCATTGCCCCTCTATCGCCTCCTCAGGCGCACCGAACACTTCGAGTGGACGGATGCTGCCACTGCCGGACTCGAAGAAATAAAAGCCATATTGGCAACAAATCTGGTCCTGGCCACGCCTAACCTGGGCGAACCAATGTTGTTATACATTGCGGCGACACATCAAGTTGTAAGCGCGGTACTCGTCGTCGAATGAGAAACGGAAGGGCATAAATTCCCTCTTCAAAAACTAGTGTACTACGTATCCACTGTCTTAACTCCCTGCAAGTCCCATTACCCGCACTATCAAAAGATAGCTTACGCAGTGTTCATGGCATCCCGGAAGCTCCGACACTACTTTCAAGAGTGTTCGATAACAGTGGCCTCCGAAGTGCCCCTCAACGACATTATAAACAACCGCGACGCAACGGGCAGGATTGCAAAATGGGCCATTGAGCTCTTACCATTCGATATAACTTACAAACCTCGGCGAGCTATAAAGTCACAAGTCTTGGCCGACTTTGTCGCTGAATGGACTGAAGCCGAACTCCCTAAAGAGTACGGCGCATACTCCAATTGGACTATGCATTTTGACGGCTCCAAAATGTTGGCCGGCTTGGGGGCTGGCGTCGTACTGACGTCCCCAACCGGGGATACAGTCCAATATGTACTTCAGATAATGTACACGGACTCCAACAATGCAGCCAAATATGAGGCCCTCCTACATGGCCTCCGGATGGCAATCTCCATGGGCATTCAACGCCTAGAGATGCGCGGGGATTCAAACCTTGCAATATCCCAAGTAAATGGAGACTTTGACGCCAAGGATCCGAAGATGGCAGCCTATCATAACGTTGTCCTAAAAATGTCAGCCCAGTTCGAAGGACTTGAATTCCACCACGTAGCCCGGGATAATAACCAAGCAGCCGACGTATTGGCACACATCGGTGCGAAACGCGACGCTGTCCCTCCAAACATCTTCCTGGAACGGCTCTTTAAGCCATCCGTACAATGGGAAGAGGAGTCCGGAAATAACAACCCGGAAGCAGCCGCACCACCCAACACAGAACAATCTGACATAATCGGCGACTCAGCCGATGAAATAACGCCTTCAGCCCACGAAATAATGGCAGTAATTGCCCCGTGGACAGAACCATTCCTAGCCTACCTGATTAGGCAGGAGCTTCCCGAAGACCAAAACGAGGCTCGCTGCATAGTTCGGCGGTCTAAAGCCTACAAGGTCCATGAGGGGGAACTTTACAAGAAAAGCACAACCGGAGTCCTTCAAAGGTGTATCTTCGAAGAGGAAGGGCGAAACCTTCTGGCTGAAATTCATGCCGGACTAGGCGGACACCACGCCGCAGCCTAGGCCCTGGTAGGCAAGGCATTCCTTACAGGATTTTATTGGCCGACGGCCCGGGCAGATGCTCAGGACTTAGTCCAAAGATGCGTCGGTTGTCAGCTCTTTGCTAATCAGAGCCATATGCCACCCACCGCCCTCAAAACTATACTCATTACCTGGCCGTTCGCGGTCTGGGGGCTTGACATGGTTGGACCCCTTAAAGGGGGAACCCACAAGCAAAGGTACTTATTGGTCATGGTGGACAAATTCACCAAATGGATAGAGGCCAAGCCAGTTAAAACGGCAGAGTCCGAACCAGTGATAGACTTCATATCCGGGGTAGTACACCGTTATGGTGTCCCCCATAGCAGCATTACCGATAACGACACGAACTTCACGGCCGACGAGGTTAAATTATGGTGCAAAAATATGGGCATTAAGCTCAATTACACTTCAGTCTATCATCCTCAAACCAACGGTCAAGTGGAACGAGCAAATGGTCTAATAATGAGCGGCATCAAACCCAGACTAGTGCGGTCCCTTACGAAATCTGACACGCACTGGGTAGAGGAGCTGGACTCCGTACTCTGGGGGCTGCGGACAACGCCCAACCGTACTACCGGATTCACACCATTTTTTATGGTATACGGCGCAGAGGCAGTTTTGCCCTGCGACATCATTCATGACTCACCTCGCGTGCGCATGTACGAAGAAAGAGAAGCCGAGCTGGATCGGCAGGACAGCTTGGACGCATTGGAGGAAGAACGCGACATCGCCAAGGCTCGTTCCGCATTCTATCAGCAGCAGGCTCGAAGATATCAAAGTAGAGAAATACGGGCTAAGACTTACAATGTTGGCGAACTAGTTCTACGCCTGCCGGACAAGAAAAAGGACAAGCTCAAGCCCAAATGGGAGGGCCCCTTCATTATCGACCAAGTCCTGATCGGCGGAGCGTACCGTCTGCGAAATGCGTCGGACAACTGACTCGGGCCGAACCCATGGAACGCAGCCCGCCTCCGAAGATTCTACGCCTAGCGCCGGACTAAGAGTTCGTCTCCTTCCCCCGTCCAAATTTTTACACTTCAGCTGTCTTTCGTTTCTCTTTTTCTCTCACCCTTTTCATAAAATCCCTTAAAGGCCTACTTGCGCATTGTTCGCACACACTTGATGTGCTATCCGCACTCATTATACCTGGGGGCTTCTTTACCAGAAGTTTAGTTATAAGGGCTTCATGCCCAGCACATGTGTCAAACTTTCACATGTACCTTTTATTCACCATTATATGCACCGATATGACTTAAGTTTTGGCCAAGCTGGGTTGCCTGGCTCCTGTGCTTACCCCTACGTTCCCGATTGTTCGGCTAGGAGGTAAAGGGAGCACCTCTGCGATTGTTACTGCCGGGTCAGCCGGATGTGTACCTCAGACTGGGTGAAGCCGAAAGCTAGCGTTCTGAAGGGAATATTCGGTCGGTGACTTGAAAGATGATTTTTTACCTACTTATTTATCTGCCCCCAGATGTTTTCCTGCTCTTTTTGCAGTCCGGACATGCACTTTAGGGCATGCCTCCCGGGGAAAGGAACCCTTAACGGAACTATTCTCCCTGGAAGATGTTTCTTACTAACCATGTAATATAACATAACTAGTTGGGCACTTGTCTGATAAAGCACTAATGACCCCTACGCCTGGTCTCCATGCATGCCCCGGTTGTTTCTTAACCGAGAAGGTATTCAGACACACTCCGGACTCTAGGGTCCCGAGGTTGAAGCGAAAAGGTCAGCAAAGACAAACAATCTACAATCCGGCTAGAAGGCATTTTACATGTCATTTTAAAATACATTGTCAAATCGACTGACTGTATTCCTCCTCAATCCCGTCTAACAGGCTGTCTAATTTACAGTCCCGTTGGGAATATTTAGCGGCCAACTCTACTTGGCCGTACACTAAGCTCACAGGGATCTCCTTCCCATCGAGCCCCACAGGTCCGACCTCGGCCATGTGGTTAGGATCCGCCTTCTTGTACCACGTCTTCACCATGGCCCAGGCCTCCCTGGCACCTTGGCGGCAGGCCGATATCTTCCATAAACGGAAGCGCTACCGCGCTCCCTGAAGCTTCTCCGCAAGCTCTCCAAGGCCCTCGGGTAGGGAGAGGGACGGCCATAAAGCCTGGACGACGCCGCTCATTGCCTGCCGAACTCGTTCGAGCAGTTGCACCAGCTCGGGAAGTTGATCACCCGTTGATACGGGCATCTCCTCCGCAGGGCGACCTGTGAGCACACCTACAGACATATTTCTGTCAATTGACTCCCTCGCCGAACTCTTCTTTTCAAAGGAGCTCGCTCAAGCACTTACTATAGATGTCGCGACGAAGCCGCTGATTCTCCTTCACGGAGCCAGATAGCTCGGCCCGAACACCTTTCAGCTCCTCTCCAAGCTGGGCGTGGGCATCCTGGACTTTGTTCCTTTCCTGCTGCACCTTCGTCAGCACCCTCTCTATCGGGGATATACCCCGCGGTATAAACCGCCGAATGTATGACCCGACTAGAGTTTGGCGATTCACCGGCGACCCACTTGGACCTGGCGGTTTAAGATTCATTGGTAATCTGGCAGGCGGGTCAGAGGAGCGACAAGACCCGGTGGCCCAACGGGCGGTTTATGGATGGGCCGGATCACGCTATGGTGGGCCGGTTTATGAGGAAAGCGTAATGACTATTCTCCTACAAAGGAAGCACGACTAGGACTCCACTTGTAATAGAGTAATCCTAATCCTACTAGGACTAGTCATGTAACCCGCCCCTTCAACATATATAAGGAGGGGCAGGGCTCCCCAAAAGAGGGACAAGCTACAAGCAAGAAGAAACAATCTTAGGGCTAGACACAAAGAGGAGAGCCGGTTTACGGCGACTCCCTCGTGATGACAATGAGACATAGCCTCAAACAACATGTAGGGTTTTTACCGGATGATGTTTCCCGGGGCCCGAAGCTATCTAAAACCCTTGTCTTGCGTGTTGATCCGCCCTGCGTCTCTCGTCCCACTCAACCCCTCTCAAGCTACCACATAGATGCGTTGGCCTCACGACTAAGTCCTGACACTAAGGACATCTGCCGTGACAAATCCACGACAGTTGGCGCCCATCATGGGACCTGCGCACGGTGGTGTTGAGTTCTTGGAGGGATCTCTTTCGAAAACCGAGAAGCTGCGACTCACTGGATCAGCAAGAGCCGGCGTGGAAGAATTCACGTTAACTGCGAAGATCATCAGTCAAGATTGAAGGAGTTTTCAACGGCAGAGTATGGAAGATTGGGCGTGAATATTTAGGGTTGCGTCTGTGTTGCGCCACGCCCCCAAGCGCCGAGACAGGTAGGAAATCGGTCTCGCCAAGATAAACCGCCGACTGTTAAAGCTGGCAGGTTCCGTCGACGGAAGTGATCAGAGAGAGCCGACAGGCGTCATGTGTGTCATCTGCTAGTACAAACGGCGATTAGGACAGCTGCTTGCGGCCACGTGAGTTCGCCAGATCAATCTACATGAATCAAGTTTCTGCTGATTGACCCAAAACCCAAAGCCTGATGGATTCCCAAGTTATTCCACGTGAAAGATCCCTCAACTAGTACTACAACTACTACACACACGGACTCCAAGGAAGGATTAAATATAAAAGGCAAACCCCCAATATTGATTTGGATTCAGATAACTTTCTACGGAGCCGTCGCTGTGGGATGCTGCCGCTGCTTGTCTCCGCTGCGAGCCGCCCCGACTGTCGCCTCTGCCACGCTGCCGAGTCGTCGTCGCCGTCGCGCTCTTGCCTCGAAGCCACCTAATGCCTCTGCTCACGAGCTGCCCCCGTACGCCTCCGCCTGACTATTTCCATCACATCAAACATCAAGCTCAATGGTTTCAAATACAGTACTAGTATATACTGTATCTTCAACTAGTACATGACCAGAAGCCAAATTGGTTTTTTCTTTTTTCTTGGTCAACTCCGATTGCTACATGCATACAAGGAATCTACTAGGAAGCCAATTCGGGATTCAAAGGAAGGAAAAGTTACAACTGATATGTGTATCTTTGAAAAGAAATGGGAGTGGCCACGAGCTCACGACCCGGAAACGGATACAACTACAACCCGGACTCTGCTGCCGTGATTGCACGTCGCTGGTTTCACCACAGTGACTTTCTTCAAACCGGCCTGCCTCCTGCTGCGCTTCTACTGAGGCTCGACTCGCCGGCGCCAGTCCGCCGTTCTGCGCCTCTACCTCTGTTTGCCGCTCTTGTTGAGTTGCCGACTCTGCTTTGAGCTGCCTCTGCCGTCTCACGACCGTCTCGAGCAGCCGTCGCGAGTCACTCTCAAACCGCCGCAGCCTCGTGCTGCTATTGCTCAGTGTCTTAAAACGGCGCTAAGCCACCTCCAAGTCACCATGCCTCTGCCAACCGGCCATTTCCCAAGCACCTCTGCCGCTGCGGCTGTCCGAGTCGCCATCGCTGAAATTATAAGCCGGGACGCCTGCGCTAAGCCGGCCTCGTCCCCACGGCCATGAGCTGCCGTCTTCAAACTGCCGTCTCCGACCCCCGTTGTCTCAATCACAGCAATGGAGAGCTGTCACCCGCGTCAAACCGCCGGAATCCCCATTGAACCGCCTTATTTTACCCCGCGGCTCTGCTGTTGCTGGACTACCCTCGACGCTGCGGCCGCTTCCGCCTCGTCAAGTCGCCAATGGAGAGCTATAGCCTGGCGCTGTCATCCGTCACACTCGTGCGCTCCAATCTGCTGCCCCGTCGACCGCGCTTGTTTTCTCGCGCCTGCCAGCTCTCCGATCCGCCCCCGCGCCGGTTCACTATTAGCTACGCGCTGATCTCCGCGAGTCGCCGCTTCTGCTGCGCGCAGTCGCGACCCGCCTCCGAGCTCGGTTCGCCTCGCCGGTTTACTTCTGCCTCAAGTCGGCCCTGCCTCCCTTGCCGCCACTGCTGCTTCAGCAGTTGTGAGCTGCTGCTGCTACGGCAATCTGCAGAAGTCGAAGACCGAAAGGAAAGGAGTATAAGAAAAGCACTACTAGTACATCTCACGGGAGGTCTCGTACAAGCATCAGCCAAAGCTAAACGTGGTTAGTCACGGCCAATGCAATGATGTATATTGGCGTTAAAAAAAACTGCTATTTAGGCACGCCTTTCAAGGCTTGATGGATGCATGGATGGATATGAAGACCAAGTAAAACCTGCATGATGAGCTTTGCTACGATCGCTACGTCCGACGAAAACCCAGGATAATCCGGCGAAGGACATGGACTCTGTGGTTACCCTCGCTCCGAGTCGTCGGCCTGACGCGAGCAAGTTCTGCCAGATCCGGCCTCGCTACTGTGTGCATCGCTGAACCGCCATGCGTAAGCCGCCGCTATCAGCGAGCAACCGCCGCGGCCACTATTACTCCACGTGAGGTTATGGGTGCAGTCAAGACATTCGCTGAGACATTGTCCACGTTCACCCGGTGAAAACAAAATCAGGTGCTATCCATCTTATTTATTTTTTCAATATGCTTTAAAGTTCCTTCTAGAATAATTGTCCTCTTTTTAATATGTTTGTTCCATGATCATGACAGAGACAATAAGATCATCTGTCATCCAAATATATCAGGACAATTATTTCATCACTGAAGCGGAGTTATATCACGGATATAGAGTGCATAGCATTGTCATTTTTGCATTACATCTATCCGTGCTGCCGTGCTCAACGGAAGTGCTTACGCTATCAACCTTGCGGTCTGGTCTACATCAACATGTCGGGCCGCACCTATCTGCACGAGCTGTTTATTGAGTATGAGCAAGTCACTACTGAGGAAGCTCGGTTTTCTTCCAAATTGGAGACAAATTATCATCAACCACCATTTGCACTGGATGGTTCAATGGGCAGGCGCACAAGTCGCCGCCACTACAGTTTTGATTAAACTTCAAATCGCCAGTTGGAAGGAACCATTGGCCGAGTTGCTGACACGGCTCACATAGGATCATTTACAACCCGCCGCAGTCACCTCAACCTTCTATGGATTCACATCGTGCTATCAACGCCAATGATATACAAGTTATGCCGGTTTATATCACGGTCAAATATGGAGAGTCTCAAGCCAACTCCTCGAGTCACCTTTAAGACTCGGGGGCTACGATGTCATGACTCAGCGAATCTTGCCAGTTTTAGAAAATTTAAGAACCCCAGGACGATGGAGGGAAGGATGACCCGATCCCGGTGGCTACTATTATATTGATGAAAGTTTAAAGGCCGTCAGAAAATTTCCGGCTAAAAATAAGGATTCCGGTTTGAAATCCGGTTCAAGGGAAAGATGTCTCCCACAAAGCTTTGAAGATCTCAATATCCGGTTCAAGATCCCGGTTCAAAGAAGAATTTATCTCTTGCAACAAGTTAAAAATTGCCGAAGAGGACCTGCTGCCACGACGCGCGGTTCAAACATGGATATTCCGCTTACTGGCCTGACATATTATTGATCACATGGGGGCTTCTGCTTCATAAAGCGGGGTCTCTGGTCTTTTATATCATGTGTGGTTACATGGAGTTGTTCTGTCTTAAAGCGGCCTCCAGTTTACCCCTTGAATTTGCTTTTCAAAAGCTTTGTGATATCACTTGGGGGCTTGGTCGTGTCCGAACCAATGCAACACCTTTTGATAGGCGAAAGCCACCAAATCACTTGGGGACATGGTCAAGTCTGAACCAGTCACGCCTCTTGATCGGCCTAAGGCCACAGAATCACTTGGGGGCTTGGTCGAACCCGAACCATTGCCATGCCTTTTGATCGGCATAAATGCCACGGTTTCATTTGGGGACCTGGCTGACTTGAACCATTGCCACACCTATTGGGGGTTTGGTCCTGTCTGACCATGGTAACACCATCTGATCAGCTCAATAAAGCATATTTCTTGCAAATGGTTTTATCATTGCCTTTTGCTTCAATCTTTTTCTTAAAATGACTATAATTTTTTGTTGCATTTTTAAACCGGCAAGCGTTTTAAACCGGTTCAAAACTGTCAATTGACGGAACACAGTTCACGTCAATCCGGAGACTATTTGCCCGGCTTGATCCTTGTTGTTAACATCCTCTTATGGAGTAACACGGTGTTTATCACAACCCGGCACGGTTTTATCATAAACCAGCACAGTATGAAAGGAGTTATCATTACTCTTACTCAAGATTGGGGTTATCACCCTTACTACAAAAGGTTGGTAAACCAATGATGTGATTCAATGTCACAGGTATGATATATTTCATATTTGATTATTCTTAAGTGCAGCCTTGGTTATAAACCTAGGTTATATGTTGGGCATTATGACCCGTCCGGCGGTAAACCGCCAGGACACTTTAAACTTGTTGTATACAGAGACAGGTTGAATAAAGCATGATGATAAATTATCCAGTGTTTGTTAAACCGGCCTGGCTTTAAGACAATAAGTCGCCAGTATATGATGAGAAATTATCCGATGTTTGTTAACCCGGCCTGGCTTTGGACTATAAGTCGCCAGTACATATTTGGATTGCGCCATTGGAATCATGCGCTTATAAATCATTGGGTTATATTATTCAAATAGCCAAACTTGGCTGAATTTTCATTATGATATTGAACGAATAAGGTTTTTCATACCAGATTATATTATCTTGAATAGCCAACATGGCTAGATTTTTATTATGGTTATTAATAACCGGTATTATTGAGGTTTTCAAAGTTGCTTTAGCGCAATGGCTATTATTTTATCAAAGGATATGATTTATTCTACAATGAAAGGAATAGTCCCGAGTCGCTGCAGGCTTACGACCCGGCACTTGGGGGCTACATTATTCAAATTGAGATTACATCGAATATGCAAGTCCCATGTCACTGCCAGCATGCACCATGGCACTTGGGGGCTAATGCAAAGTCATTGTTTGCTCACCTTATTGAAGACCCGACTCATCACATCGTAATGAGCTGGCCCTTGGGAGCTACCAATTGCTCCTGTCAACAATTCAAGGTACATAAATTTTCATTTATCATTAAAGGGTCCACTACTCAGTTGGTAAAGCACACGGCTCTTAACCTTGTGGACATGGATTCAAGCCCCATGATGGGGGGTTACATCATATGATGTTATTTTCATTAAAGTATATATCAAGTCCCTGCTCATTATTGCATAATGACCCGACCCTTGGGGGCTACACTGGTTGAAGTTCTTATGAGTATAAGACAATTACAAGTCCCAGGTTGCTGCAAGCAGGACAACCCGACACTTGGGGGCTACATAATATGAAGTATTCAGTTTTTACTAAGTGACTGGGATGAACAACATGGATTTCTTCTTAAGTGGCACTATTTATATTGAAGCAAGTCTTAAGCCATCACTTTGTTCTGCTCAAGACTTGGGGGCTACAGGTATTATATTATATCGAAGAACTATTTTCAAATTCTCTGTTTTGAGCAAACCGGATTGACCCGGCGTCACCAATCATTACGACCATGTGTCTGCAACCCGGCGTCATCAATAATCATGAACCGGTGTTGGCAACAATCATGAACCGGCGTTGGCAACAATCATGACCCGGAATTTTCAGTTTTTATAACCCAACAAAGGTGGTAATCATAAACCGGCATTTTTTACATCTTCAAGCCGGCTGGATATCAGTTGAATATTTCAGAGATTAATATTTTTGTCAAGTCAGAGCATTGAAGGCCAATTCAAATGGATTCTTTATTTACAAAATATCTTCTGCAAGCAAATCGATTGTGAAACTGGTCTATTGACTCGGATTTTTTAGGAGGGAGAAATGACAAGGATTTAAGGATGATCAAGTGTCGGTTTACAAGAATATTTAAACCGGAGCACATCCCGACAAATTTGTTCTTGTGTTTATGTTGCAGATCAGTTTAACATGGACGAATCCAAATTAAATTGGGGGCTAATGTCGGGGATATACCCCGCGGTATAAACCGCCGAATGTATGACCCGGCTAGAGTTTGGCGATTCACCGACGACCCACTTGGACCTGGCGGTTTAAGATTCATTGGTAATCCGGCAGGCGGGTCAGAGGAGTGACAAGACCCGGTGGCCCAACGGGCGGTTTATGGATGGGCCGGATCACGCTATGGTGGGCCGGTTTATGAGGAAAGCGTAAGGACTATTCTCCTACAAAGGAAGCAAGACTAGGACTCCACTTGTAATAGAGTAATCCTAATCCTACTAGGACTAGTCATGTAACCCGCCCCTTCAACATATATAAGGAGGGGCAGGGCTCCCCAAAAGAGGGACAAGCTACAAGCAAGAAGAAACAATCTTAGGGCTAGACACAAAGAGGAGAGCCGGTTTACGGCGACTCCCTCGTGATGATAATGAGACCTAGCCTCAAACAGCATGTAGGGTTTTTACCGGATGATGTTTCCCGGGGCCCGAAGCTGTCTAAAACCCTTGTCTTGCGTGTTGATCCGCCCTGCGTCTCTCGTCCCACTCAACCCCTCTCAAGCTACCACATAGATGCGTTGGCCTCACGACTAAGTCCTGACACTAAGGACATCTGCCGTGACAAATCCACGACACTCTCGCCGGCCTTCAGCTGGCGCAGTAGTTGTTGGTTGTCCGGATCTAGTCCGGCAACATCTGCTATATCATTGTCAGACTTACACGCATGCCGCACACCGCTTATCTTTTTGAAACAATGTGTTACCAGGAGGGGTCTCTGTGTTTCCTCCTGCGGCAGCGAGTGCGGCCTCAAGTTGGGTCTTGCACTCTTGTAGCTCCTGAGACAATTGGGTATTCTTCTCTGTAAGATCCTGCATATCAAATGATCCTTAAATCAGTTACTCTAACTACTTTAAGTCTCGGGGGCTACTGGCATATACAACTATTAAAATCCCTTACCCGTATGTCTTTTACATACTGCTCCGTGGCTGTGGTCAAACCATCTTGAGCAGCACGGAGGTGCGCGTCCCCCGTGTTAAAGGCATTCAACGCCTCAGGGGAGAAGCACGCGTCACGTAAAACTGTTCGGCGGCGCCTATGGTTCATGGCGCTCTCCACCTCAGACCTGGTGGCGGATAGTCTGTCGGCATCCTCCGTTGGAGGAGTATCCGGCTCGCGCCTTGCACTCGCCTCCCCCTCCAGACCAGGCGTAATGGCGACTAGAGCATTATCCATGCTGAGCTGGTAAAACACCCCGTCAATTAGCTCCATCTTTATGTCCGAATCCTCTTCGGAGGACGGATCAAGGGATCTTTCCGGATCCTCGGGCTGTGGGGCCGGACTATGTATGCTCTCCACAGTCCAGCGCAGATCCTACGTCAAAACCATAAAGTAAGGCACTTAACTTTGAAAGTGTGGGTCGGATAAATGAACATCCGCTTACCCAGCTCCGAGGGTTGTTCATGGAGAACCCATTCAATGGGATCGTCTGGAGGAAGTCCTCCTTCTCCCCCTTGTATAGGTCGGACAGAATGTTCACCAGATCTTCGGCCGATCCCGGCCCTTGGCGGCCATGACGAGTGGCATCATTCTCCCCGTTGAAATCCCACATGGGGTGGCCCCTGTATTGCAGCGGCTGCACCCCCTGCATAATGCACGTGGCCATGACTCCGATCATGGTCAATCCGGAATGGGCCAGTAACCTTATCCGGCCCATCAAATAATGGACGCTCTTGTCTTCCTCCAGCTGAGGGCTTCGCGGGCGCCAGCTCAGGCGTTTCTTTAGAGGAGCATTGCTGAACTCCGGGAGGCCGACCCGAATAGGGTCCAACAGTGGAGCGTCTTCTACATAAAACCATTCTGAAGGCCAGTCTTCGGACGCCTTCTTTGGGGTTCCGGATGGATATCCGGTCCCGGCGATGCGCCATATTTCGGCACCGCCCACTTGATATATTGACCCCTCGTGAGAACGGGGTACGAGGCAGAATAGCCTCTTCCACAGCGCAAAGTGGGGCTCGATGCCCAGGAACAGCTCGCAAAGAGCCACAAAACCCGCGATATGCAGAATAGAGGCGGGCGTGAGGTGATGGAGCTGGAGTCCGTAGAACTCCAGAAGCCCGCGGAGGAACGGATGTACAGGAAATCCGAGCCCCCTTATCAGATAGGGGACGAAGCATACCCGCTCCCCTTTATTGGGACTTGGGGTGGCCTCCGCTTGCTTCCCACCTTTGTAGGTGGCCAGCCAGGCTCGAACCGGGACCATAAAGGCCGGAGGAAGATATCCCTCCGCTTGGAGCGCCACCAGCTCGTGGTGCGGGACAGAACATCTCCTCCAATCTCCTGGCAGAGGGCTGGGAGCACGAGAGGAGGAGCCGCATCGACGGTCCATGATGGAATGGATTTTTGGTCAGAAGCGCTCCAATGAATACTCGCGGAAGGAAGATGGTGTGGTTTGGATCTGGATTCTTGCCTCTCTTATAGGCAGGTTATTTGCACAGCTAGGGGGTAAAACGTAAAAGATACCCTGGCCTTTCGCATTCATGCGATGCGTGGAAGAAGGCCATTATTGGGCGTGGAAGCCAAGGAGCGCAACATTTGTGAGGGAGCCGGACACTATTCGGCAAGCACATGGAATCTGGAGGAGAACCCGCCTTGCAACGCCGAAGACTATATACGCGCTGGACTTACCATCATTGAAGCCTGGTTCGGGGGCTACTGAGGGAGTCCTAGACTAGGGGGTGTCCGGACAGCCGGACTATCATCGTCAGCCGGACTCCAAGACTATAAAGATACAAGATTTAAGACTTCGTCCCGTGTCCGGATGGGACTTTCCTTGGCGTGGAAGGCAAGCTTGGCGATACGGATATGTAGATCTCCTACCATTGTAACCGACTCTGTGTAACCCTAGCCCTCTCCGGTGTCTATATAAACCGGAGGGTTTTAGTCCGTAGGACACACAACCATTACAACAATCATACTATAGGCTAGCTTCTAGGGTTTAGCCTCCTTGATCTCGTGGTACATCCACTCTTGTACTACCCATATCATCAATATCAATCAAGCAGGAGTAGGGTTTTACCTCCATCGAGAGGGCCCGAACCTGGGTAAAAACATCGTGTCCCTTGTCTCCTGTTACCATCCGCCTAGACGCACAGTTCGGGACCCCCTACCCGAGATCCGCCGGTTTTGACACCGACATGTACCAAACGTCACAACGTAACTTGGTGGCTATAAAGGTGCACTACGGGTATCTCCGAAAGTGTCTGTTGGGTTGGCACGAATCAAGACTGGGATTTGTCACTCCGTGTTACGGAGAGGTATCTCTGGGCCCACTCGGTAGGACATATAATGTGCACAATGTGACCAAGGGGTTGATCACGGGATGATGTGTTACGGAACGAGTAAAGAGACTTGCCGGTAACGAGATTGAACAAGGTATCGGGATACCGACGATCGAATCTCGGGCAAGTACTATACCGGTAGACAAAGGGAATTGAATACGGGATTTATTGAATCCTTGACATCGTGGTTCATCCGATGAGATCATCGTCGAACATGTGGGAGCCAACATGGGTATCCAGATCCCGCTCTTGGTTATTGGCCGGAGAGTTGTCTCGGTCATGTCTGCATGGTTCCCGAAGCCGTAGGGTCTACACACTTAAGGTTCGGTGACGCTAGGGTTGTAGAGATATTAGTATGCGGTAACCCGAAAGTTGTTCGGAGTCCCGGATGAGATCCCGGATGTCACGAGGAGTTCCAGAGTGGTCCGGAGGTAAAGATTTATATATAGGAAGTCCAGTTTCGGCCACCGGGAAAGTTTCGGGGGTCATCGGTATTGTACCGGGACCACCGGAAGGGCCCCGGGGGTCCACCGGGTGGGGCCACCTATCCCGGAGGGCCCCATGGGCTGAAGGGGCGTGGGAACCAGCCCCTGGTGGGCTGGTGCGCCCCCCTTGGGCCTCCCATGCGCCTAGGGTTAGAAACCCTAAGGGCTGGGGGCGCCTCCACTTGGCTTGGAGGCCAAGCCACCCCTAGGGCAGCCGCCCCCCTCCCTAGATGGGATCTACAAGGGGCCGGCGCCCCCCTAGGCCCCTATATATAGTGGAGGGGAGGGTGGGCAGCCGCACCTGAGTCCCTGGCGCCTCCCTCCCTCCCATGACACCTCTTCCTCCCCGCTTGCGCTTGGAGAAGCCCTGCCGGGATCCCGCTACTTCCACCACCACGCCGTTGTGCTGCTGGATCTCCATCAACCTCTCCTCCCCTTGCTGGATCAAGAAGGAGGAGATGTCTCTCCCAACCGTATGTGTGTTGAGCGCGGAGGTGCCGTCCGTTCGGCGCTAGGATCATCGGTGATTTGGATCACGACGAGTACGACTCCATCAACCTCGTTCACTTGAACGCTTCCGCTTAGCGATCTACAAGGGTATGTGGATGCACTCCCCTTCCCCTCGTTGCTATATTACTCCATAGATTGATCTTGGTGTTGCATAGAAAATTTTGAATTTCTGCTACGTTCCCCAACAGTGGCATCATGAGCTAGGTCTATGCGTAGTTTCTATGCACGAGTAGAACACAAACTTGTTGTGGGCGTAGATGTTGTCAATTTTCTTGTCACTACTAGTCTTATCTTGCTTCGGCGGCATCGTGGGATGAAGCAGACTGGACCAACCTTACACGTGCGCTTACGTGAGACATGTTGCGCCGACTGACATGCACTAGTTGCATAAGGTGGCTAGCGGGTGTCTGTCTCTCCCACTTTAGTTGGAGCGGATTCGATGAAAAGGGTCCTTATGAAGGGTAAATAGAAATTGGCATATCACGTTGTGGTTTTACATAGGTAAGAAACGTTCTTTCTAGAAACCTATAGAAGCCACATAAAAACATGCAACAACAATTAGAGGACGTCTAACTTGTTTTTGCAGCATATGCCTTGTGATGTGATATGGCCAAAAGGATGTGATGAATGATATATGTGATGTATGAGATTGATCATGTTCTTGTAATAGGAATCACGACTTGCATGTCGATGAGTATGACAACCGGCAGGAGCCATAGGAGTTGTCTTTATTTATTGTATGACCTGCGTGTCAATGAACAACGCCATGTAATTACTTTACTTTATTGCTAAATCGTTAGCCATAGTAGTAGAAGTAATAGTTGGCGAGACAACTTCATGGAGACACGATGATGGAGATCATGATGATGGAGATCATGGTGTCATGCCGGTGACGATGATGATCATGGAGCCCCGAAGATGGAGATCAAAAGGAGCAAAATGATATTGGCCATATCATGTCACTTTTGATTGCATGTGATGTTTATCATGTTTATGCATCTTATTTGCTTAGAACGACGATAGTAAATAAGATGATCCCTCATTAAAATTTCAAGAAAGTGTTCCCCCTAACTGTGCACCGTTGCGAAAGTTCGTTGTTTCGAAGCACCACGTGATGATCGGGTGTGATAGATTCTAACATTCACATACGACGGGTGTAAGCCAGATTTACACACGCGAAACGCTTAGGTTGACTTGACGAGCCTAGCATGTACAGACATGGCCTCGGAACACAAAGGACCGAAAGGTCGAGCATGAGTCGTATGGTAGATACGATCAACATGAAGATGTTCACCGATGATGACTAGTCCGTCTCACGTGATGATCGGACACGGCCTAGTTGACTCGGATCATGTAATCACTTAGATGACTAGAGGGATGTCTATCTGAGTGGGAGTTCATAAGATGAACTTAATTATCCTGAACATAGTCAAAAGGTTTTTGCAAATTATGTCATAACTCGCGCTTTAGTTCTACTGTTTTAGATATGTTCCTAGAGAAAATTTAGTTGAAAGTTGATAGTAGCAATTATGCGGACTAGGTCCGTAAACTGAGGATTGTCCTTGTTTCTTCGTAGAAGGCTTATGTCCTTAATGCACCGCTCGGTGTGCTGAACCTCGAACATCGTCTATGGATGTTGCGAACATCTGACATACACGTTTTGATAACTACGTGATAGTTCAGTAATGTTAAACGGTTTAGAGTTGAGGCACTGAAGAAGATTTCGAAACGTCGCGAAACATATGAGATGTTTCGAGGGCTGAAATTGGGATTTCAGGCTTGTGCCCACGTCAAGAGGTATAAGACCTCCGACGAGTCTCTTAGCCTGCAAACTAAGGGAGAAAAGCTCAATCGTTGAGCTTGTTCTCAGATTGTCTGAGTACTACAATTGCTTGAATCGAGTGGGAATTAATCTTCCAGATGAGATAGTGATGGTTCTCCAAAGTCACTGTCACCAAGCTAGTAGAGCTTCATGATGAACTATAACATGTCAGGGATAGATATGATGATCCTTGAGCTATTCGCGATGTTTGACACCGCGAAAGTAGAAGTCAAGTAGGAGCATCAATTGTTGATGGTTAGTTAAAACCACTAGTTTCAAGAAGGGCAAGGGCAAGAAAGGGATACTTCATGAAACGACAAATCAGTTGTTGCTCGAGTGAAGAAACCCAAAGTTGAACCCAAGCTCGAGACTAAGTGCTTCTGTAATAAGAGGAACGGTCACTGAAGGAGAACCACCCTAGATACTTGGTAGATGAGAAGGCTAGCAAGGTTGACAGAAGTATGTATTGGACATACATTATATTAAATGTGTACTTTACTAGTACTCCTAGTAGCATCAGGGTATTAGATAACGGTTCGGTTGCTAAGTGTTAGTAACTCAAAGCTACGGAATAAATGGAGACTAGCTAAAGGTGAGCTACCGATATGTGTTGGAAGTGTTTCCAAGGTTGATGTGATCAAGCATCGCACGCTCCCTCTACCATCGAGATTGGTGTTAAACCTAAATAATTGTTATTTGGTATTTGCGTTGAGCATAGACATGATTGGATTATGTTTATCGCAACACGGTTATTCATTTAAGGAGAATAATGGTTACTCTGTTTATTTGAATAATACCTTCAATGGTCTTGCACCTAAAATAAATGGTTTATTAAATCTCGATCGTAGTGATACACATGTTCATGCCAAAAGATATAAGCTAGTAATGATAGTACCACATACTTGTGGCACTGCCACTTGAGTCATATTGTTATAAAACGCATGAAGAAGCTCCATGTTGATGGATCTTTGGACTCACTCATTTTTTGAAAAGATTGAGACATGCGAACTGTGTCTATTGGTGTATACGCATGAAGAAGCCCCATGCAGATGGATCGTTTGGACTCACTTGATTTTAAATCACTTGAGACATGCAAATCATACCACATGGGCAAGATGACTGAAAAGCCTCGGTTTCAGTAAGATGGAACAAGAAAGAAACTTGTTGGAAGTAATACATTTTGATGTGTGCAGTCCAATGAGTGCTGAGGCACGTAGTGGATATCGTTATATTCTTACTTCACAGATGATTTGAGTAGATACTGAGTATATTTACTTGATAAAACACAAATCTGAATTGTTGAAAGGTTCAAGAAATTTCAGAGTGAAGTTGGAGATCATTGTGACAGGAGGATAAAAATGTCTATGATATGATCATAGAGATGAGTATCTGAGTTACGAGTTTGGCATACAATTAAGACATTGTGGAAATTGTTTCACAACCAATACCGCCTGGAACACCATAGTGTGATGGTGTGTCCGAACATCATAACTGCACCCTATTGGATATGGTGCATACCATGATGTCTCTTATCGAATTACCACTATCGTTTATGGGTTAGGCATTAGAGACAACCACATTCACTTTAAATAGGGCACCACGTAATTCCGTTGAGATGACACCGTATGAACTATGGTTTAGAGAAACCTAAGCTGTCACTTCTTAAATGTTTGGGGCTGCGACGCTTATGTGAAAAAGTTTCAGGTTGATAAGCTCGAACCCAAAGCGGATAAATGCATCTTCATAGGACACCCAAAACAGTTGGGTATACCTCCTGTCTCAAATCCGGAAGCATAAGGGATTGTTTCTGGAATCTGGTCCTTTCTCGAGGAAAAAGTTTCTCTTGAAAAATTGAGTGGGAGGATGGTGGAGACTTGATGAGGTTATTGAACCATCACTTCAACTAGTGTGTAGAAGGGCACAGGAAGTTGTTCCTATGGCGCCCACACCAATTGAAGTGGAAGCTAATGATAGTGATCATGAAACTTCAGATCAAGTCACTACCAAACCTCGTAGGTCGACAAGGATGCGTACTACTTCAGAGTGGTACTTAATCCTGTCTTGGAGGTCATGTTGCTAGACAACAATGAACCTACGGGCTATGGAGAAGCGATGGTGGGCCCGGATTCCGACGAATGGCTCGAGGCCATAAAATCCGAGAGGATCCATGTGTAAAAACAAAGTATAGACTTTGGAAGAACTACTTGATGGTCGTAATGTTGGGGAACGTTGCAGAAAATTAAAATTTTTCCTACGGTTTCACCAAGATCCATCTATGAGTTCATCTAAGCAACGAGTCAAGGGAGTGAGTTTGCATCTACATACCACTTGTAGATCACGTGCGGAAGCTTGCAAGGGGATGGTGATGATGGAGTCGTACTCGACGTGATTCAGATCACCGATGTCCAAGTGCTGAACGGACAGCACCTCCGCGTTCAACACACGTACGGGACGGGAGACGTCTCCTCCTTCTTGATCCAGCAAGGGGGGAGGAGAGGTTGAGGAAGATCTCTCCAACGGCAGCACGACGGCGTGGTGGTGTTGGTGCAGCAGTACTCCGACAGGGCTTCGCAAGCGCGTAATGGAGGAGGAGAGGTGTTGGGGAGGGGAGGGGCTGCGCCTTGGAGGTGTGTGCAGCAGCCCTCCCCTCACCCCTCTATTTATAGGGGAAGGGTCAAGGGGGGCCGACCCCTCTAGATGGGATCTAGAGGGGGGGCGGCGGCCAGGGAGGGGAGGCTTGCCCCCCAAGCAAGGGGGGCGCCCCCTTTAGGGTTTCCCCCCCAACCCTAGGCGCATGGGCCCAAGGTGGGGGGCGCGCCCAGCCCTCCAGGGGCTGGCTCCCTCCTCTTTGCGGCCCATGTGGCCCTCCGGGAGGGGTGGCCCCTCCCGGTGAACCCCCGGAACCCCTCCGGTGGTCCCGGTACATTACCGATAGACCCCCGAAACTTTCCGGTGTCCGTATGACAACTTCCCATATATAAAACTTCACCTCCGGACCATTCCGGAACTCCTCGTGACGTCCGGGATCTCATCCGGGACTCCGAACAACATTCGGTAGTCACATACTAGTCTTCCTAATAACCCTAGCGTCACCGAACCTTAAGTGTGAAGACCCTACGGGTTCGGGAGACATGCAGACATGACCGAGACCACTCTCCGGTCAATAACCAATAGCGGGATCTGGAAACCCATGTTGGCTCCCACATGCTCCTCGATGATTTCATCGGTTGAACCACGATGTCGAGGATTCGATCAAACCCCATATGCAATTCCCTTTGTCAATCGGTACGTTACTTGCCCGAGACTCGATCGTCGGTATCCCAATACCTTATTCAGTCTCGTTACCGGCAAGTCACTTTACTCGTACCGTAATGCATGATCCCGTGGCCAACACCTTGGTCACCTTGAGCTCATTATGATGATGCATTACCGAGTGGGCCCAGAGATACCTCTCCGTCATACGGAGTGACAAATCCCAGTCTCGATCTGTGTCAACCCAATAGACACTTTCGGAGATACCTGTAGTGCACCTTTATAGTCACCCAGTTACGTTGTGATGTTTGATACACCCAAAGCACTCTTATGGTATCCAGGAGTTACACGATCTCATGGTCGAAGGAAGAGATACTTGACATTGGCAAAGCTCTAGCAAACGAACTACACGATCTTTGTGCTATGCTTAGGATTGGGTCTTGTCCATCACATCATTCTCCTAATGATGTGATCCCGTTATCAACGACATCCAATGTCCATAGCCAGGAAACCATGACTATCTGTTGATCACAACGAGCTAGTCAACTAGAGGCTCACTAGGGACATATTGTGGTCTATGTATTCACACGTGTATTATGATTTCCGGATAATACAGTTATAGCATGAATAAAAGACAATTATCATGAACAATGAAATATAATAATACTTTTATTATTGCCTCTAGGGCATATTTCCAACAGTCTCCCACTTGCACTAGAGTCACCAATCTAGTTACATTGTGATGAATCGAACACCCATAGAGTTCTGGTGTTGATCATGTTTTGCTCGCGAGAGAGGTTTAGTCAACGGATCTGCGACATTCAGATCCGTATGTACTTTGCAAATTTCTATGTCTCCATCTTGAACATTTTCACGGATGGAGTTGAAACGATGCTTGATGTGCCTGGTCTTCTTGTGAAACCTGGGCTCCTTGGCAAGGGCAATAGCTCCAGTGTTGTCACAGAAGATTTTGATCGGCCCCGACGCATTGGGTATGACTCCTAGGTCGATGATGAACTCCTTCACCCAAATCGCTTCATGCGCTGCCTCCGAGGCTGCCATGTATTCCGCTTCACACGTAGATCCCGCCACAACGCTCTACTTGCAGCTGCACCAGCTTACTGCTCCACCATTCAACATATACACGTATCCGGTTTGTGACTTAGAGTCATCCAGATCTGAGTCGAAGCTAGCGTAGACGTAACCCTTTACGACGAGCTCTTCGTCTCCTCCATAAACGAGAAACATGTCCTTTGTCCTTTTCAGGTACTTCAGGATATTCTTGACCGCTGTCCAGTGTTCCTTGCTGGGATTACTTTGGTACCTCGCTACCAAACTTACGGCAAGGTTTACATCGGGTCTGGTACACAGCATGGCATACATAATAGATCCTATGGCTGAAGCATAGGGGATGACACTCATCTCTTCTTTATCTTTTGCCGTGGTCGGTGACTGAGCCGAGCTCAATCTCACACTTTGTAACATAGGCAAGAACCCCTTCTTGGACTGATCCATTTTGAACCTCTTCAAAATCTTATCAAGGTATGTGCTTTGTGAAAGACCTATGAGGCGTCTCGATCTATCTCTATAGATCTTGATGCCTAATATATAAGCAGCTTCTCCAAGGTCCTTCATTGAAAAACACTTATTCAAGTAGGCCTTAATGTTGTCCAGAAGTTTTATATCATTTCCCATCAAGAGTATGTCATCTACATATAATATGAGAAATGCTACAGAGCTCCCACTCACTTTCTTGTAAACGCAGGCTTCTCCATAAGTCTGCATAAACCCAAAAGCTTTGATTATCTCATCAAAGTGAATGTTCCAACTCCGAGATGCTTGCACCAGCCCATAAATGGATCGCTGGAGCTTGCATACTTTGTTAGCGTTCTTAGGATCGACAAAACCTTCCGGCTGCATCATATACAGCTCTTCCTTAAGATGTCCGTTAAGGAATGCTGTTTTGACGTCCATCTGCCATATCTCATAATCATAGTATGCGGCAATTGCTAACATGATTCGGACGGACTTCAGCTTCGCTACGGGAGAGAATGTCTCGTCGTAGTCAATCCCTTGAACTTGTCGATAACCCTTAGCGACAAGTCGAGCTTTATAAATGGTAACGTTACCATCCGCGTCCGTCTTCTTCTTAAAAATCCATTTGTTTTCTATCGCTCGCCGATCATCGGGCAAGTCTGTCAAAGTCCATACTTTGTTTTCATACATGGATTCTATCTCGGATTTCATGGCTTCAAGCCATTTGTTGGAATCTGGGCCCGCCATCGCTTCTTCATAGTTCGAAGGTTCACCGTTGTCTAACAACATGATTTCCAGGACAGGGTTGCCGTACCACTCTGGTGCGGAACGTGTCCTTGTGGACCTACGAAGTTCAGTAGCAACTTGATCCGAAGTACCTTGATCATCATCATTGTTTTCCTCTTTGGTTGGTGTGGGCATCACAGGAACATTTTCCTGAGCTGCACCACTTTCCCGTTCGAGAGGTAGTACTTCATCGAGTTCTACTTTCCTCCCACTCACTTCTTTTGAGAGAAACTCTTTTTCCAGAAAGCATCCGTTCTTGGGAAAAAAGATCTTGCCCTCGGATCTTAAGTAGAAGGTATACCCGACAGTTTCCTTAGGGTATCCTATGAAGACGCATTTTTCTGACTTGGGTTCGAGCTTTTCAGGTTGAAGTTTCTTGACATAAGCATCGCATCCCCAAACTTTTAGAAACGACAGCTTAGGTTTCTTCCCAAACCATAATTCATACGGTGTTGTCTCAATGGATTTAGACGGTGCCCTATTTAAAGTGAATGTAGCTGTCTCTAGAGCGTATCCCCAAAATGATAGCGGTAAATCGGTAAGAGACATCATAGACCGCACCATATCCAATAGAGTGCGATTACGACGTTCGGACACACCGTTACGCTGAGGTGTTCCAGGCGGCGTGAGTTGTGAAACGATTCCACATTTCCTTAAGTGTGTACCAAATTCGTGACTGAAGTATTCTCCTCCACGATCTGATCGTAGGAACTTTATCTTTCGGTCACGTTGATTCTCTACCTCATTCTGAAATTCCTTGAACTTTTCGAAGGTCTCAGACTTGTGTTTCAATAAGTAGACATACCCATATCTACTCAAATCATCAGTGAGAGTGAGAACATAACGATATCCTCCGCGAGCCTCAACGCTCATTGGACCGCACACATCGGTATGTATGATTTCCAACAAGTTGGTTGCTCGCTCCATTGTTCCGGAGAACGGAGTCTTGGTCATTTTGCCCATGAGGCATGGTTCGCATGTGTCAAACGATTCATAATCAAGAGACTCTAAAAGTCCATCAGCATGGAGCTTCTTCATGCGCTTGACACCAATGTGACCAAGGCGGCAGTGCCACAAGTATGTGGGACTATCGTTATCAACTTTACATCTTTTGGCATCCACACTATGAACATGTGTAATATTACGCTCGAGATTCATTAAGAATAAACCATTGACCATCGGAGCATGACCATAAAACATATCTCTCATATAAATCGAACAACCATTATTC
Organism: Triticum timopheevii; assembly: GCA_963921465.1. Classification (NCBI taxonomy): domain Eukaryota; kingdom Viridiplantae; phylum Streptophyta; class Magnoliopsida; order Poales; family Poaceae; genus Triticum; species Triticum timopheevii. The sequence continues at coordinate 108,014,636 of OY997266.1, forward strand.
TCGGACTTAAATGAGTAGCCATCTCGTATTAAACGAGATCCAGATACAATGTTCATGCTCAAACTTGGCACTAAATAACAATTATTAAGGTTCAAAACTAATCCCGTAGGTAAATGTAGAGGCAGCGTGCCGACGGCGATCACATCGACTCTGGAACCATTCCCGACGCGCATCATCACCTCGTCCTTCGCCAGTCTCCGTTTATTCCGCAGCTCCTGCTGTGAGTTACAAATATGAGCAACGGCACCGGTATCAAATACCCAGGAGTTACTACGAGTACTGGTAAGGTACACATCAATTACATGTATATCAAATATACCTTTGGTGTTGCCGGCCTTCTTATCCGCTAAGTATTTGGGGCAGTTCCGCTTCCAGTGACCCTTCCCCTTGCAATAAAAGCCCTCAGTCTCAGGCTTGGGTCCATTCTTTGACTTCTTCCCGGCAACTGGCTTACCGGGCGTGGCAACATCCTTGCCGTCCTTCTTGAAGTTCTTCTTGCCCTTGCCCTTCTTGAACTTAGTGGTCTTATTGACCATCAACACTTGATGTTCCTTTTTGATTTCAGCCTCTGCTGACTTCAGCATCGAGAACACTTCAGGAATGGTCTTTACCATCCCCTGCATGTTGTAGTTCATCACAAAGCTCTTGTAGCTTGGTGGGAGCGACTGGAGGATTCTGTCAATGACCGCCTCATCTGGGAGGTTAATGTTCAGCTGGGTCATACGGTTGTGCAACCCAGACATCTTTAGGATGTGCTCACTGACAGAACTGTTTTCCTCCATCTTACAACTGTAGAACTTGTCAGAGACATCATATCTCTCGACCCGGGCATGAGCTTGAAAAACTAGTTTCAGCTCTTCAAACATCTCATATGCTCCGTGATGCTCAAAGCGCTTTTGGAGCCCCGGTTCTAAGCTGTAAAGCATGCCGCACTGAACGAGGAAGTAATCATCAGCACGAGTTTGCCAAGCATTCATAATGTCTTGGTTCTCTGGGACGGGAGCGTCACCTAGCGGTCCTTCTAGGACATATTGCTTCCTGGCAGCTATGAGGATGATCCTCAGGTTCCGGACCCAGTCCGTATAGTTGCTACCATCATCTTTCAGCTTGGTTTTCTCTAGGAACGCGTTGAAGTTCATGTTGACATGAGCGTTGGCCATTTGATCTACAAGACATATTTGCAAAGGTTTTGGACTAAGTTCATGATAATTAAGTTCAAATCAAATTATGAACTCCCACTCAGATTAGACATCCCTCTAGTCATCTAAGTGTTTACACGATCCGAGTCGACTAGCCCGTGTCCGATCATCATGTGAGACGGACTAGTCATCGTCGGTGAACATCTTCATGTTGATCGTATCTTCCATATGATTCGTGTTCGACCTTTCGGTCTCCGTGTTCCGAGGCCATGTCTGTACATGCTAGGCTCGTCAAGTTAACCCTAAGTGTTTTTGCTATGTAAAACTGTCTTACACCTGTGGTATGTGAACGTAAGAATCCATCACACCCGATCATCACGTGGTGCTTAGAAGCGACGAACTGTAGCAACGGTGCACAGTTAGGGGAGAACACTTCTTGAAATTGTTTTAAGGGATCATCTTATTTACTACCGTCGTCCTAAGTAAACAAGATGCATAAACATAATAAACATCACATGCAATTATATAGTTGTGACATGATATGGCCAATATCATATAGCTCCATTGATCTCCATCTTCGGGGCTCCATGATCATCTTGTCACCGGCTTGACACCATGATCTCCATCATCATGATCTCCATCATCGTGTCTTCATGAAGTTGTCACACCAACGACTACTTCTACTTCTATGGATAACGCGTTTAGCAATACAGTAAAGTAGTTTACATGGCGTTCTTCAATGACACGCAGGTCATACAAAAAAAATAAAGACAACTCCTATGGCTCCTGCCGGTTGTCATACTCATCGACATGCAAGTCGTGAATCCTATTACAAGAACATGATCTCATACATCACAATTCATCATTCATCACAACTTCTGGCCATATCACATCACATGAACAATCGCTGCAAAAACAAGTTAGACGTCCTCTAATTGTTGTTGCATCTTTTACGTGGCTGCAATTGGGTTCTAGCAAGAACGTTTTCTTACCTATGAATAACCACAACGTGATTTTGTCAACTTCTATTTACCCTTCATAAGGACCCTTTTCATCGATTCCGCACCAACTAAAGTGGGAGAGACAGACACCCGCCAGCCACCTTATGCAACTAGTGCATGTCAGTCGGTGGAACCGGTCTCACGTAAGCGTACGTGTAAGGTTGGTCCGGGCCGCTTCATCCCACAATACCGCTGAAGCAAGAAAAGACTAGTAGTGGCAAGCAAGTTGACAAGATCCACGCCCACAACAAAATTGTGTTCTACTCGTGCATTAGAGAACTACGCATAGACCTAGCTCTGATACCACTGTTGGGGAACGTTGCAGAAAATTAAAATTTTTCCTACGGTTTCACCAAGATCCATCTACGAGTTCATCTAAGCAACGAGTCAAGGGAGTCAGTTTGCATCTACATACCACTTGTAGATCACGTGCGGAAGCTTGCAAGGGGATGGTGATGATGGAGTCGTACTCGACGTGATTCAGATCACCGATGTCCAAGTGCTGAACGGACAGCACCTTCGCGTTCAACACACGTACGGGACGGGAGACGTCTCCTCCTTCTTGATCCAGCAAGGGGGGAGGAGAGGTTGAGGAAGATCGCTCCAACGGCAGCACGATGGCGTGGTGGTGTTGGCGCAGCAGTACTCCGACAGGGCTTCGCAAGCGCGTAACGGAGGAGGAGAGGTGTTGGGGAGGGGAGGGGCTGCGCCTTGGAGGTGTGTGCAGCAGCCCTCCCCTCACCCCTCTATTTATAGGGGAAGGGGCAAGGGGGGCCGACCCCTCTAGATGGGATCTAGTGGGGGGGGGCGGCGGCCAGGGAGGGGAGGCTTGCCCCCCAAGCAAGGGGGGCGCCCCTTTAGGGTTTCCCCCCCAACCCTAGGCGCATGGGCCCAAGGTGGGGGGTGCGCCCAGCCCTCCAGGGGCTGGCTCCCTCCCCTTTGCGGCCCATGTGGCCCTCCGGGAGGGGTGGCCCCTCCCGGTGGACCCCCGGAACCCCTCCGGTGGTCCCGGTACATTACCGATAGACCCCCGAAACTTTCCGGTGTCCGTATGACAACTTCCCATATATAAAACTTCACCTCCGGACCATTCCGGAACTCCTCGTGACGTCCGGGATCTCATCCGGGACTCCGAACAACATTCGGTAGTCACATACTAGTCTTCCTAATAACCCTAGCGTCACCGAACCTTAAGTGTGAAGACCCTACGGGTTCGGGAGACGTGCAGACATGACCGAGACCACTCTTCGGTCAATAACCAACAGCGGGATCTGGATACCCATGTTGGCTCCCACATGCTCCTCGATGATTTCATCGGTTGAACCACGATGTCGAGGATTCGATCAAACCCCGTATGCAATTCCCTTTGTCAATCGGTACGTTACTTGCCCGAGACTCGATCGTCGGTATCCCAATACCTTGTTCAGTCTCGTTACCGGCAAGTCACTTTACTCGTACCGTAATGCATGATCCCGTGGCCAACACCTTGGTCACCTTGAGCTCATTATGATGATGCATTACCGAGTGGGCCCAGAGATACCTCTCCGTCATACGGAGTGACAAATCCCAGTCTCGATCCGTGTCAACCCAATAGACACTTTCGGAGATACCTGTAGTGCACCTTTATAGTCACCCAGTTACGTTGTGACGTTTGATACACCCAAAGCACTCTTACAGTATCCAGGAGTTACACGATCTCATGGTCGAAGGAAGAGATACTTGACATTGGCAAAGCTCTAGCAAACGAACTACATGATCTTTGTGCTATGCTTAGGATTGGGTCTTGTCCATCACATCATTCTCCTAATGATGTGATCCCGTTATCAACGACATCCAATGTCCATAGCCAGGAAACCATGACTATCTGTTGATCACAACGAGCTAGTCAACTAGAGGCTCACTAGGGACATATTGTGGTCTATGTATTCACACGTGTATTATGATTTCCGGATAATACAGTTATAGCATGAATAAAAGACAATTATCATGAACAATGAAATATAATAATACTTTTATTATTGCCTCTAGGGCATATTTCCAGCACGTAAGGCTATGGGGTACAGATGGATTTTAAAAGGAAGACGGACAATGATGGTAAGTATCACCATTAAGAAAGCTTGACTTGTCATTAAGATGTTTTCCGACAAGTTGAAGGAGTTGACTATGGTGAGGCTTTCTCACTCGTAGTGATGCTAAGAGTTTGTTGGAATTGCATTAGCAGTTACTGCATTATTTATGAAACCTTGCAGATAGGATGTCAAAACATTGTTTCCTCGACGATTTTCTTGAGGAAAGTTTGTATGAGATACAACCAGAAGGTTTTGTTAATCCTAAAAGATGCTAACAAGTATGCAAAGCTCCAGTTGTCCTTCTAAGGACTGGAGTAAGCATCTCGGAGATGGAATATACACTTTGATGAGATGATCAAAGATTTTGGGTTTATACAAAGTTTATGAGAAACTTGTATTTCCAAAGAAGTGAGTGGGAGCACTATAGAATTTCTGATAAGTATATGTTGTAAACATATTGTTGATCAGAAATGATGTAGAATTTCTAGAAAGCATATAGGGTTATTTGAAAAGTGTTTTTCAATGGAAAACCTGGATTAGGCTACTTGAACAATAAGCATCAAGATCTATAAGATAGTTCAAAATGCTTAATAGTACTTTCAAATGAGGACATACCTTGACATGATCTTGAAGGTGTTCAAGATGGATCAGTCAAAGAAGGAGTTCTTGCCTGAGTTGTAAAGTATGAAGTTAAGACTTAAAGCTCGACCACGACAGAAGAAAGAGAAATGACGAATGTCGTCCCCTATGCCTTAGCCATAGGCTCTATACAGTATGTCATGCTTTGTACCGCACCTGAAATGTGCCTTGCCACGTGTCTGGCAAGGGGGTACAAGAGTGATCCAGGAATGGATCATTGGACAGTGGTCAAAATTGTCCTTGGAGTAATAAGGACATGTTTCTCGATTATGGAGGTGATAAAGAGTTCGGTGTAAAGGGTCACCTCGATGCAAGCTTTAACACCTATCCGAATGACTCTGAGTAGCAAACCGGATACGTATAGTGGAGCAACCATTTGGAATAGCTCCAAGTGGAGCGTGGAAGCAGCATTTACAATATGACCTAGAGATTTGCAAAGTACATACAGATCTGAATGTTGCAGACCCGTTGACTAAAACCTCTCTCACAAGCAAAACATGATCAAACCCCAGAACTCATTGAGTCTTAATCACATGATGATGTGAACTAGTTTATTGACACTAGTAAACTCTTTGGATGTTGGTCACATGGCGATGTGACCTGTGAGTGTTAATCACATGGCGATGTGAACTAAATTATTGACTCTAGTGCAAGTGGGAGAATGTTGGAAATATGCCCTAGAGGCAATAATAAATTAGTTATTATTATTATTATATTTCCTTGTTCATGATAATCGTTTATTATCCATGCTATAATTGTATTGATGGGAAACTCAGATACATGTGTGGATACATAGACAACACCATGTCCCTAGTAATCCTCTAGTTGACTAGCTCGTTGATCAATAGATGGTTACGGTTTCCTGACCATGGACATTAGATGTCGTTGATAACGGGATCACATCATTAGGAGAGTGGTGTGATGGACAAGACCCAATCCTAAGCCTAGCACAAAGATCGTGTAGTTCATATGCTAAAGCTTTTCTAATGTCAAGTATCATTTCCGATTGTGCAACTCCCGGATACCGTAGGAATGCTTTGAGTGTACCAAACGTCACAACGTAACTGGGTGGCTATAAAGGTGCACTACGGGTATCTTCGAAAGTGTCTGTTGGGTTGGCACGAATCAGGACTGGGATTTGTCACTCCGTGTTACGGAGAGGTATCTGGGCCCACTCGGTAGGACATCATCATAATGTGCACAATGTGACCAATGGGTTGCTCACGGGATGATGTGTTATGGAACGAGTAAAGAGACTTGCCGGTAACGAGATTGAACAAGGTATTGGGATACCGACGATCGAATCTCGGGCAAGTACTATACCGGTAGACAAAGGGAATTGAATACGGGATTGATTGAATCCTCGACATCATGGTTCATCCGATGAGATCATCGTGGAACATGTGGGAGCCAACATGGGTATCCAGATCCCGCTATTGGTTATTGGCAGGAGAGTTGTCTCGGTCATGTCTGCATGGTTCCCGAACCCGTAGGGTCTACACACTTAATGTTCGGTGACGCTAGGGTTGTAGAGATATTAGTATGCGGTAACCCGGAAGTTGTTCGGAGTCCCGTATGAGATCCCGGATGTCACGAGGAGTTCCGGAGTGGTCCGGAGGTGAAGATTTATATATATGAAGTCTAGTTTCGGCCACCGAGAAAGTTTTGGGGGTCATCGGTATTGTACCGGGACCACCGGAAAGGTCCCGGGGGTCCACCGGGTGGGGCCACCTATCCCGAAGGGCCCCATGGGCTGAAGGGGCGTGGGAACCAGCCCCTGGTGGGCTGGTGCGCCCCCCTTGGGCCTCCCATGCGCCTAGGGTTAGAAACCCTAAGGGGTGGGGGCGCCTCCACTTGGCTTGGAGGCCAAGCCACCCCTAGGGCAGCCTCCCTCCCTAGATGGGATCTACAAGGGGCCGGCGCCCCTCCTAGGCCCCTATATATAGTGGAGGGGAGGGAGGGCAGCCGCACCTGAGTCCCTGGCGCCTCCCTCCCTCCCGTGACACCTCTTCCTCCCCGCTTGCGCTTGGAGAAGCCCTGCCGGGATCCCGCTACTTCCACCACCACGCCGTCGTGCTACTGGATCTCCATCAACCTCTCCTCCCCTTGCTGGATCAAGAAGGAGGAGATGTCTCTCCCAACCGTATGTGTGTTGAGCGCGGAGGTGCCGTCCATTCGGCGCTAGGATCATCGGTGATTTGGATCATGACGAGTACGACTCCATCAACCCCATTCACTTGAACGCTTCCGCTTAGCGATCTACAAGGGTATGTGGATGCACTCCCCTTCCCCTCGTTGCTAGATTACTCGATAGATTGATCTTGGTGTTGTATAGAAAATTTTGAATTTCTGCTACATTTCCCAACACCCGCTAATCCCTTGCGTCTTGTTACTCTTGGGTGTTTGAGCACCCTTTGAGGTCACCGTGGAGCCATAGTCCATTGTGGTGAAGCTTCGTGGTGTCGTTGGGAGCCTCCAATTAAGTTGTGGAGATTGCCCCAACCTTGTTTGTAAAGGTTCGGTCGCCGCCTCCAAGGGCACCAATAGTGGAATCACGGCATCTCGCATTGTGTGAGGGCGTGAGGAGAATACGATGGCTCTAGTGGCTTCTTGGGGAGCATTGTGACTCCACACCGCTCCAACAGACACGTACTTCCCCTCAAATGGAAGGAACTTCGGTAACACATCCTCGTCTCCATCGGTTCCACTCTTGGTTATCTCCTACCTTTACTTCTGCAAAGCTATATTGTGTTATTTCCTTTGCTTGATTGTGTGCTTTTTGTTGTTTCATCATATAGGTTGCTCACCTAGTTGCATATCTAGACAACCTACTTTGACGCAAAATTTAATTTGGTAAAGAAAAGCTAAAAATTGTTAGTTGCCTATTCACCCCCCTCTAGTCAACTATATCGATCATTTCATATTGTGAATGACGACTCCAAAATGGGATGATAAATTGGTCTAGAGAATTTTTTGGCATAAAATTAGTTAACAATATATTTTTATTGATGAGACTGACTTATTGTATGGAATAAAGTCAATCTCATCAAGAGTTTACTTCAGCATAATAGAAAGTCAATAACTAATATAGTTTACTCCATAGTTAAGCACCTACCCCAGTTTGGAGAAAGGTATGGTGTTTGAAAATGGTGGCAAAATATAACAAGATATTTAAAACGGTTTTCCTCGGTGTTAGTCAGTGTAGTGGAGGGGAGAGGATATTATGTACATGTTACTTGTATGCAAGAGAAGAAACAAAATTTTGAAACAACTTCGACAAATAATGTCATACAAAATGCATTGACAAAACAGGCACAATGTTTATGGAACATGTCTTGTGGCTTTAAGGAATTACCAATGCGGTAAGCGAAGCTTCAATAGCAGATCCTCTTGTTTTGTGTCACGGTTTTAACCTTGATTTCTACACTGGATATAGCTGATCACTCATATGTTTAGTATGTGCGAAGTGATGCAAACCATATTAGATGGTGGATAATAGAGGGGACATACTACAACAATATATTAAGTTTGTTATCAATTGACAACATAATTTAGCAAGGCCACCTTAGAGAATGGTCCGACCGAAGTAAATGCTGCATCACATAAGTTAGTTAGTATAGTAAGGTTTTATACAATGCAAGGTGTTTAAGGAAAATACTTAAAGAAATAAATCAATTTTTTAAGCATCAATGCTTATTTGTAGAGGGTAGGCTTAAGTAGACACCCCTCCGGTAGAGGTAAGCACTAGTGCTTAAGAAAACTCGGTTTATCTTGTTAAGTTCCTCCATATGAACATTGCATTGTACAAGGCCTAAGGCCTCAATGGTCCTATTGGATTGATTACCCTCCTAACTTTCTTGTAGATTTTTTTTAATGAATTAGGTAACTATTATTGCTACATAATAAAAACAACCATTCAAATCAAGCAAACCATATACAATACAAAATATTCTAATAGTTATGGTTCTACATAATTGCAAACAAAAATAAAAGAGGACATGTTTTTCCATGTGATTCTATAAAAGCAATGAAAAATGTAGAAACTCCCATTTTTTTTAAAAGGAGGTAAACTCCAGCCTCTGCATCATTGTGATGCAGATAATCATTTTTATTAATTATTAATTAGAGTACAAAGCAAATACAACCATGACTGGCCAATTGCAATATATGAAATAAACAACTATGACTTAGTCGACTTCTTCTGCAACATCTTCAAGAAGGTCAAACGTTCTCCCGCTGTCATTGCCACGTCCTGCTGAAGGTGGCCTGTTTAAAGATTTCATCCTGGTTGCCGTAATCGCCCGATGAAGACAAGAAGAACATCATGTAGATGATGCCTTCAACAAGATAACAACGCAAATTCGTCGCTGCTCAGTCCGACTAATAAAGGACATTACAAGAGTTTTCCCTCGAGACATGAAGTGGTGTTTCAATTAGGATCTTAATAAAGATCATTCAATAGTTGCATCCACCAATGCCCCATGCCAAGCCGAAAAGACACTAACAGATTGGTGGGACATTATCCCGACCATTAAGGGGTGGCCCATGTCCCGGCGCAGAACTGACCGCTGCCAATCCACACAGAGTAGAAGCACATTACAACATCCACCAGGAGAATATCTGGTGCTTCGGGAGCACATCAACCCTCCGAACTCAGATCCAATGTCTAGGGACAGAGCTCATGCATTTTGCAAAAAGGCCCTAAGGAGTCTAGTAATTATGGTTAGGTCCTGCGTATCTTTAGATGACCGTTGGATCTGGTAATTACGACTAGGTCCTGCGCATCTTTGGATGACCGTGGTCTAAATCCAACTACAGAGCATGCACCAGACCACCTAAGATAAGTTGCTCCCGGAGCACAGGATATTCTCCCACATCCACCATACTATCGGAGCCGCTGGCGCAAGATGCCGGCGAGGAACCGCTGGTGCACCCTTTGCACATCGGCACCAGACGCGCCACATGCGCCACTAACCTCCTCGTGCAATGGCCGCTTCCCTCACATTAAACAACAATCCACTTTGCTTCGCGAGTGATCATCAGTACCATACGCGACTGCCGCCGCCGTGCTTGCAGATACGATGATGCGTTTGTAGATGTGTTTCACGCCCCTTGATCTCACTGTCGTGATCTTCAAGGGCTGCCGTCCCAAACACAGAGAGACCTAGAAATATCACTGATTGTCTTTTACTTTTGCCTTCAGAAGGGCACGTGGCAGACGCTCGTGGCAGTCAAGCCGAGCACACCTAACCAAAATTGATGATAAAACCCAAAAATGCCAAACAAAGCAAAAGCTAATAAAAGTGATAGAAAAAGTGCCAATTTGAAGGCATGTATTTTTTATCCCGAGCTCAAATACCCCGCATAAACAGTAAATCCAAGAAAAGAGTAAGCAAAACTGAAATAAGTTAGTGTTTTTTAATGAACATCGACATATGCGCTCTAACTGCTTGTAATTTTCTTCTGAGTAAAAAACATCTGTGCAAAAAAGATTGGGGCTAAGAATGATTTTTTTGAAAAGGAGGATGTACTCCCGGCCTCTGCATCTGGGCGATGCATGCAACTATTTTATTAATTATTCACAAAGTCCTTACAAAGCTAATACATCAGTAAACCTGAAGCCACCATCTTGGCAACACTTGTCGCTTGCTATTCCTATCCCCGTGATGAAGGGGTGCCGAGTGTCCGAGCCTAATACCAAACAAACATCGCAACAACAACTAACATCTAATGTCGGATGCCCCATCCAAGGCATATACCTGGATTGGGTTACACACCGGTCCGGTGCACTTTCAGTGGGCACCACATGCGCACGCTGCAATGGCCGTCACCTTCTTCACCCATCGATCCATCCTCAGATCAGATACTGACGATCGACCTTGCCAGGCCTCTCTGCCATCGACGCCACCACGACGCCAAACAACGTCGTCCTACTGCACGAGTCCATCGCCACTATCGGAAGCCGAGTCTCCACTGCGCCACGCTGTCGAGATCCACCGCCATTGATGTGTAGGATGAAGCACCACTCCACCACCTACCGACGCCCAACCACCAAGCCGCCCACATGTCCGTCCAGCCGATTAATGTCTCCAAAGATGATGCCCCGTGGGGGTGACGACGAAGACGTCGCCATCATCCGATCCAAGAGGCCCCTCGACGCCTCCAACGAGGGCTACGACACCCACGGGGCGCCGACGTCAATGATAGCCTCCTCGGATCTAAGGTTTTCCCCCAAAAACAATGGAGTGACCATCGCCCCCAACAAGGAAAACGACACCCGCGGGCGCCGCCGACGATGGTGGCATCCTCACCCGCTTCAGCAGCTAGGCCACTATCTCCTCCTCCACTTGATCTGTCACCGGGAAGCCATCGCGAGGAAACACCCACCGACCAGATCTCTTTGGACTGACGATGAAGACAACTAAAGGTAGAGGAGGTGTTATCGCTGCGTGACTGGCGCCATGGCCACACACATGTCGTCCCGAGGCGCCCACTCAGGATCCACCGTCACAGCCACGGCTCCAAGCTGCGACGGAGGGTCGCCTCGCCACCACCATCACCCCCCGCACGGGCTTTACCTAGCCGGGATCCGGCAGCGGCGGGAGGTGAGGCGAACGGGAGGCGGAGGGGATCGGGAGGAAGGTGGACGAGATCTGGAGGGGAGGTAGACGGGAGGCGAAGGGGATCTGGAGGATGGTATGAGGGGATCTAGACGGGATGAGGGAAGGCGGAGGGGATCCGATCTACGTGGTTGGGCATGCGGTTGTGCAGGCTAACGACCCGGGTTCAATTTCTAGAATTGACAGGTGACACACAAGATTTTTTTTCCATTTTTGAGGATCAAGTTTGGTGTGTGGTGAAACCACTCGTCAAAAAATATCTTGATACTCATTTACAAAATTCTGAGGACCATGTCTATCCTGATACTTGTACTAAAATGGTCGTATGTATCCCTAGTTGATGCAGAGGCCGGGGAAGTGAAATTTTCTCCCAATTTTTGAAATGACATTTGCAACACTCATATGTTGTATTTTTTTCCATAGACCACGGTTGATGTCCTTAGACCAGCGTAAGTATCCTAGTTGAGGCGACTCCCGTGAAAACAGATCATACCATTGCGTTGCGGGCGAGGTGATGGGCCAACCGTAACGCTGTCACCGGGTCTCCTCCATCCGGCGCTGCCGCCAACCTACTCCACGGTGGTGGTAGGGGATCTCCTCCCTTTTGTTGGGAAACCGGGCCACCCGGAGTGGTGGCGGCGGCCGCGTGCAAAGCGCACGGGCTGGCCCCTCCTGTTTCCCCCACTTTAGGTTAAGTGGATACTTATCCCTTGACCCCTATCCTCTATATAAAGCAACGAGGAGCTATCATTGTAACCACTGATCATTGATTAATAAAGCTGGTCTCCTCCATACTTCTCTGTGTCATTTACTTTCGCGTGTTCGACTACTTCGTCTACGACGCTCGCCCTCGCTCCGCAACCTCGGAACGGACTAGCCGACGGAGTTGCGGAACACGTTATCAGCATGCTTCGCTCCATCAACTCTCCCTTAAGCCTGCGTCAAGACTGTTGAGAAAACCCTATCCACTTTCCACCCTGACGAGGTCCAGTCCTCACGGAACTACCACCAGGGGAACTAGATGAGATATTCAGAGTTGATTGACGTCCTCCAGGTGGCGGAGGCGCAGGACGAGGTTCCGAAAAAGAACTTTGTCGCGCAACCACTTGGGGGGAGTTCTCGCCAGAAGGTGAATGCTCTCAAAGTCCGCAAGCCTCAACAGAAGAAGAGGGGCCGCAAGGGCAATAAGAAGGGCCCTCAACCCACTGCTCCGGCTAAGCAGAACAAGCCGGGCAAGGGAGGACAGAGGCCTCAGGACTGCTTCCGTTGTGGCTCGGTGGAGCATTTCTCCTGCCAGTGTCGCACACCACCGGAGGTCGTTGAAGCATACAAGGCTCGGAAGGCGCGTGAGACACACCTCGCCTTGGTTCAGGAGGGAGCACCACCGAAGCCCATGGCGGCACCCGTGATGATCTCTACGCCCCCTGCTGCGCCCATAGAGGCGACCCCCGTGGTGCCCATCATGGCAGTTTTGGCGGTCTCTACCGACGCCCACGTCGCCATGGAGGTTGACCACATGGTCGCCTCGGCGGTGCCACCACTAGACATTGATGCTGCCTCCAATATGATTTCTAAGGAGGATCAGCTCACTAGTATGGAGATTGCGGCTGAAGTGAATGGCTTCTTTACCGAATCCACTTAGCATACCTCTTTGGCTATCATGATTCCGTGATTTGATACAATAAATTTGAATAAATTCGATTTGGTTGTAAGCTCTATGAGAGCATAAACTTATTCTTTACTTTGGCGATTGGATGACATTTATTTCATTCATTTATTCCATTATTTATACATGATAGTATGTTATGTTCTGAAATGTGTGCATTTATTTTTAATGTAGTTTCTTCCTCATTACATTAATTAGATGTCATATTTTAGAACGCGTGTGGCGCCCGAATGGAGGAAACGTGCCTTGCCGATAGCGCCACCACTCTTACCATTTTACGAGAAACTAAGTACTTTGTTCCATTAAAAAATCTCCGGGAAGTATTATGACAATCGCCGGCTGCGGTTCTCACATAGTTGGCTCCGGACTAGCCACTATTATACTTCCCATGGGAACAACTTTGATCATTAATAATGCGTTGTTGTATCCAGAGTCGACTCGTACTCTCTTGAGCTTTAGAGACATCCGTGCTAATGGTTTACATATTGAGCTTGATGATGAAAACGGCAAGGAGTGCCTGCTCATCACAAAGCGGGATGCAAGTGGTAAACATGTTATCGAAAGGCTTCCTTCGTTTGACACGGGGCTACACTACACTAAGATAGTAGCACCGCCTGTGTACACTACCCTTAAGACCGTCTTTAGAAGCTCTGAACTCTTCTGCCTCTAGCACGATAGGTTAGGCCACCCCGGACTTAGAATGATGAGAAATATAATTAACAACTTGCATGGCCATAATGTTAACGTGAAGAACTTCCCGAATCCCGATGATTTTGTGTGCTCCACATGCGCTAAGGGGAAGTTAGTCATTAGGCCATCACCCCTCAAGGTGAGGGATGAAATCCCCGCATTCTTGGAACGTATCCAAGGGGACATATGCGGTCCAATTCAGCCCCTCACGGAGCCGTTTCGGTACTTCATGGTGCTCATTGATGCTTCCTCTAAATGGTCCAATGTTTGCCTGCTGTCAACACGGAACCATGTTTTTGCAAAGTTGATCCCTCAGATCATACAAATGAGGAATAATTTCCCTGATTATTGTGTAAAGTCTATTTGAATGGATAATGCCGGAGAATTTACTTCAAATGCGTTCAATGATTATTGCATGGCAATGGGAATCAAAGTTGACCACTCGGTACCACATGTTCATACACAAAAGGACTTGCCGAGGCATTGATTAAAAGAATTAAATTTATTGCCCGACCGCTCCTTCAGGGTTGTAATTTACCAACTACATGTTGGGGCCACGCGGTGTTACACGCGGCCAATCTCATCAACTTTCGACCGTTGGCCTACAACATCCACTCTCCTGTTCAACTTGCGCAAGGGTAGGCACCGAAAATTTCCCACCTTCGTAGGTTCGGTTGCCGGGTATATGTACCAATACCACCCCCTCAGAGATCGATGATGGGCCCGCTCCGTAAGTCGGGGATATACGTTGGTTATGAGACTGTGTCCATAATCAGGTATCTGGACCCCATGACAGGTGACCGTCACACGACACGTTTTGCTGATTGCATTTTTGACGAGGATTTTTTTCCCGACTTTAGGGGAAGAGAATCAACCCCTTGATGCTAAAAGTCGAGAAATCACGTGGCAAGCCACGGGGATCCACGCTCATGACCCGCGCACTGCTGAGACTGAGAGAGAAGTCCAAAAGATAACAGATTTGCAGTCTTTAGCAAATCAACTGCCTGACCACTTTAGTGACTTAAAGACTGTGACAAAATTGCATGTGCACGCGTGCAATGCACCAGAAACGGTTGAAATACCAAAGAAAAATGATGGTATACCCGCTCCCGTCCAAAGGCCTAAAAGAACGAGAAATCCGGCTTCTCAAATCCCAAGTACTCGGGGACGCCTGACGAAAAAGGATAAGAGGGATTTATTACAGCCTGTCGCCAAAGTACCCCAAATTGAAACGGGGAGCCAGTCGAGACCTGGCCAAGTACGGAAAATCCAGTGCACGAAATCCCGTACTTAAACTTTCCCATAGGGGAAACACCCAGCGGAGATGTGAGTGCACACATCGGCGCGGGAAATCTAAAGGACCTTGCTCCCATAATGGGAAATTTGGTAGAGCAAGTGTTTGCACCGGATGCACTCCATGATGAAATGGCCATAAATTATATTTATACGGGGGAGTCCCTGAACCGAGCAACGGTGATTGTCGACATCAACTTTGCTACGAAAATTGCCTCAATCATAGATCTTGACCCTGAGCCTAACACGCTCGCTGATTGCAAGAAAAGGTCGGATTGGAAAGATTGGCAACAGGCAATTACTGTCGAATTATTATCTCTCAACAAAAGGAAGGTGTTCGGACCAGTTTGTCGAACTCCTCCCACATTCGCCCTGTTGGCCATAGGTGGGTTTTCGTTTGAAAGAGAGATGAAAATAATAAGGTAATATGGTACAAAGCAAGGCTCATCGCTCAAGGGTTCACTCAACGACCAGGTGTCGATTTTGAGGAGACTTATTCCCCGGTCATGGATGGAGTTACCTTTAGATAGTTGATCTCGATGGTAGTAAACATGGGCTTGAAAATGAAACTAATGGATGTTGTCACTGCTTACCTATATGGTAACTTGGATTCGAACATATACATGAAGGTTCCAGAAGGTATCCCTGTTCCGAACCATGATAGAGCAAACAAGGGTCTATACAGTGTTCAACTTCAAAAGGCATTGTACGGACTCAGACAGTCTGGTAGAATGTGGTACAATTGCTTAAGAGATTTCCTTCATCAGAAGGGCTACACGAGCAATAAAGATGCCCATGTGTTTTCATACGGCGATCCCAAGATGGATTCTGTATAATCTCGGTGTACGTGGACGATTTAAACATAATCGATACGCCTGAGGATATTGAGGAACCGAGTTCCTACCTGATGTCAAAATTCGAGATGAAGGATTTGGGTAAAACCAAGTTCTGTCTAGGTCTGCAACTTGAACATTCCCCTGATGGGATTCTAGTGCGCCAGTCGACCTACACCCAGAAGGTGTTGGAAAGATTTGGATTTGATAAGGCATATCCTTCTATGACCCCGATGGTCGGGAGATCTTCACAGCCAGACAAGGACCCGTTCAGGCCAAAGAAAGAGAGGGAGGAAACTCTGGGACCAGAGGTTCCTTACCTGAGTGCAGTTGGAGCACTCATGTATCTCGCAAACTGTACAGGGCCAGACATTCCGTTCGCTATCGGTTTGCTTGCGAGGTACAGTTCTGAACCTACCAAAAGACATTGGAAAGGTGTCAAGGACATCTTCCGTTACCTGCAAGGGACCAAAGATCTCGGCCTATTTTATAAAAGGAATCAAGACCTATCTATTATAGGCTATGCCGATGCTGGGTACCTATCGGACCCACATGATTGCAAATCGCAGACTGGATATGTTTTCCTCTGTGGTGGAACTGCGTTTTCCTGGAAATCGTCCAAGCAAACTCTAGTGTCGACTTCCACGAACCACTCGGAAATCATGGCATTATTCGAAGCGTCAAAAGAATGTGTATCGCTTCGGCGGATGATCGGCCACATTCAGCAGACATGCGGGCTGAATACCATACAAACCCCTACCATTATCTATGAAGATAATGCTGCTTGTGTTGCACAAGTCCAGAAGGGTTATGTGAAGAGTAACCTCACAAAGCATACTAGTCCCAAGTTCTTCTATGCACATGAGCTGCAGCAGTTGAACGAGGTGAGAGTTTTGCATACTAAGTCCTGTGACAATCTTGTTGATATGTTCACTAAATCATTACCGGCATCAATCTTAGAGAGGTGTGTGCGTGGAATCGGTATGATGAGACTTAGAGAGATGCAAAGTTCAGGGGGAGAAACTTCGCAAACTCGTCGCTAAAATCTCGATCCAGATGATCGAGTACTCAACTTGATGGTTGAGTGGATTGTAGTCTTTTTTCCTTGAGTGAGTTTTCCTGATATTTCTCACACGAGATTTTTGACGAGGCAATTCGTGCAATACAACAACGTATACTGTATGCTCTTTCTTCATATATTTTTTCACTGAGTTTTTCGGAGTTTTGAGGCATGGATATACGGATAATTACCCAAGGGGGAGTGTTGGGAAACCGGGCCACCCGGAGGGGTGGCGGCGGCCGCGTGCAAAGCGCACGGGCTGGCCCCTCCCGCTTCCCCCACTTTAGGTTAAGTGGGTACTTATCCCTTGACCCCTACCCCTATATAAAGCAACGAGAAGCTATCATTATAACCCCTGATCATTGATTAATAAAGCTAGTCTCCTTCATACTTTTTTGTGTCATTTACTTTCGCGTATTCGACTACTTCGTCTACGACGCTCGCCCTTGCTCCGCAACCTCGGACCGGACTCGCCGGCGGAGTTGCGGAACACCTTTGTTGGCAGGAGTTGCGTGGTGTGTGGCGACAGTGGCAGGTAGGGGTGGGCATAAAAACCGATGAACCGAAGACCAAACCGATGCCGAAACCGAATATACTGAATTTTCGGTTTTTTCTATTCTCGCAGAAAAATTCGGTTTTCATGTTCAATAACCGAACATAATTTGTTCGGTTCGGTGTTTATCCTGGTTAACCGAACATGTACCGAATAGAGGTGAGTCAGGTAAAACCCATCTCTCGTGAGGAGTGCCCGTGTCGCTAGCGCCAGGCAACTTGCGCGCCGCTGCCTGCGCGTGTGACAAGACTTGGGCCTACCTGATCCAGCGCATGCAAAATGATGAAAGGCCCAGCTTCACGTTGGCCTTTTGTGAAATGCCTGGCCATGCGTGCGAGCATGCAACAGCCACAACGGACATCTCGTTCCATTAATCCCACCTCGCCTGGCTAAGGAATTGAGGGTGCGGTTTCTGGCTATATAAAATAGGTTGCCGCTGCTGCATTTTCAACCCAGTTGCGCATACACGGTCCTTTCGGCATAAACCGGAAACCGAACCGAATTAATCGGTTAACCGAATTTTTGGTTAGCTGTTTTAAGCTCTCATTTTCTGTTTTTAAGTTTGCTAACCGAATTTCAATAAACACAGAACAGTAGAAACCGAATTTTTGGTTTATACCGAACGCCCACCCTGGCAGGGGTTTTGATAGCCGGTGCGGAGTGTTGTGGCCCTCTTCTCTCCCGCGACAGAATTGGGCGCAGGGGCGACGGCCTGCCTCACGACAGCGGCGCCGATGGTTCGTTGGCGCGGACAGGCGTGGCTACATTTTGTTGTAAGATTAGAAAAAAAATCAAGACAACTATTGGCAGAATCTCAGACACAAATTAGGGACATGCCAGCCGAGAGATTCTCACATATTTCATTCAGGCAAATTAAAGCAGAATAACATTTCCGAATTCTCAATTCTAACTGAAATTTCCTTTTTCTATCTTCCCCAAAGCCAGACATTTCTCGAAGATGAAAATGGAAGACATCCAGGATTTTCTCCCTGGTGAAAAAAGCACTTCCGAACACCTAATTTTGCTATTCCTCATGTTCTAGTCTTACTCAATTTCCCGTTAAGTTACAAACGCAGTTTCCTGAATTTTCAGAACACGGCCCTCTTGGAACTTAAACGAACATCTTGGATTTCTCAATAGAAAATGTGGCCAAGAGATTCGCATGTTTTATTCAGGCGAAGCCGGAGATCATCCCCATTTCCATTAACGAAACATCGAACCATCACCAGTGACACGGCACACACCCTCTAGCAGACGAAACCAAAAGACAGACAGACCATCGCTCATCACAGGAAACTCACTACCCACTCACACACTCTGCTTCGATTTGACGCGCGCGCACACGATGCATCTCAGGCGACCTGGACCTGGATGGTCTTGGGCTTCTTGGGCTCCGGCGGAGGCAGCTTGTCGACGGAGACAGTGAGCACGCCGTCGCGGCACACGGCGGAGATCTTCTCCATGTCGGCGTTGTCGGGGAGCACGAACTTGCGCATCAGCTTGCCCATGCGGCGCTCCATCCGCAGGTACTTGGCATCCTCCTTCTCCTCCCTCCGGCGCTCGCCGCTGATCACCAGCACCCGCTCGTCCTCCACCTGCACCTGGATGTCGCCGGACCCCAGCCCCGGCATGTCCACCACGAACGCGTACGCGCCCGGCAGCTCCTTCACGTCGGCCGGGGTGGCCGCCATGGCGCGCGCGTCCCGGACGTAGGCGCGGGTCGGGCCCTGCTTCTCGCCGCCGACGTTGCCGGGCCCGCCGGCCTCGCCGTCCGGGATGTCCAGCAGGTGCTGCAGCGCCGTCATCAGCGGGGTCTCCAGCCCGAACATCCTGCCCTCCATTCTCGCTCGCTAATCGATCTCCTCGGCGTTGGATTACTTGTTGATTTTGTGGAATGCTTTGGTTGTGATGCGACGGGAGGAGGAAGGAGTTTATATAGGTCGCCGGAGGCGGGAGTCTGGAAGGTGATGGAAACTTCTGAAATGTGGTGGAACTAGCGTTGTGCGGCAGGGTCCGTCGATGGAGAAAGTTCTAGAGCGGTTTGGCCCCACGTGTCATTTGGGGGGCCAGGCATGACATGTCGTGGCAACCGGCGAGTGTCTCTCCTTCCTAGGCCATGTACAATGGTGCTGTCTTAGAAGTACCACGTAGGATAAATGATGAGGTGGAGGAGAAAGTACTTATAAGAAAAGGCTTGTCTTCTCTTGTTTAAGAGAAGACAAGACATGATCTCTTAATACAATTTGTCTCACCATGTTTTAAGGAATGATAAATTATTGAAGATAAGGCAAAGAGACCCATTATAGACATATTTTTTTATCATCTCTAAATTATATGCAAGATTTAAGATAAGACTGTTTTATCAACCATTGTACATGCCCATAGCGGCAAGCAGAGAGATTTCTTTCCCCCAACTACTACGATACTTACCGAGAGGTATTTAAATTTTTGAAAGTGTTACTGTATAAGAGTCTCTACAGCTGAATTTGGCAAAGCCGCCCCCTATATGTCTACGGACGCGCCCGAGCACGTTCGCGGACACATCCGGTCGGGCCCTCATATTTCGCTTCCGGCATCTACATATCTTAAATTCGGACTCTCAGATCCATGCATGTCGATCATACATGCCATTGCAGCACGCAAATACAAATGTTTGGTACCGAACATAAATAGTGTTGAGGTAAAATTTATTTTTAGTGCAAAACTCAAATATCAGCTCTTTGGTTTCCATTGTGGGCCCACATACATATGTTTCACAAGATCATTGAGTAGTTGCACGTGCACCTGATGAGTGATCCCGAAGATTCTAATGCATCTGCAGAAAGTTCATGAGCTAAGTTGCATCTTGATTTTCCGGGATTTCAACTTGTCCTGATGCTTCGAAGTCATTGGTTTGGACTACACCATCACCCTCATTCTCGATAATCATATTGTGCAAAATAACACAACATGTCATGAGTTGCCACAAAGTTTTCGATTCACACATCATTGCAGCGCCACGAATAATTCCCCAACGAGCTTGAAGGACACCAAATGCCCTCCCCACATCCTTCCTAGCCGCTTCCTGCATTGTTGCAAAGTGGCTCTGTTTATTGCCATGTGTTCGGATATGGTCTTCACAAACGTCGCCTACTGAGAATAGATGCCGTCAGCACGATAGTATCCTATGTTGTAATCTCGGCCGTTGAGAGTGTAGTTGCCCGGCGGTGATTCTCCATTGCAAAGCCTCCTGAACACTGGAGATCATTGAAGCACGTTGATGCCGCTGTGAGAACCCGGCATTCCAAATAAAGCATGTCAAATCCATAAAGTCATGCGATGCCACCGCTTCTAGTATGATGATGGCGTCTTTGGTGTGACCTTGATATATTCCCCGCAAACCTTTGGGGCAGTTTTTCCATTGTCAATGCGCATACAATCAATTGATCTGAGCATTCCTGAAAACCCTCTGGTCTCTCCAATAGCCAACAATTTCTCCGTGTCCTGTGCATTTGATTCTCTGAGATACTCAGCTCCAAACACCACCACGGCATGGGCAAACTTGACAGTAGTCTTCAGGCATATGCTCTCCCCCATCCTGACCATCTCACCAATGGCATCTGTCGCAATACCACGTACGAGCATCCTCAGTGCAACCATGCACTTCTGCTTAGTAGAGAAAGAAAGTTGGCTGCAGCAATCCCTCGTGAGCGTAAGAACCATGGTTTCCACATGCAGAAACGACGATGAAACCATGGATCATCCGTGAAAATTTGGTTTGGAGCAAAGTAGTCCTTCTGCAATAGCCGTGCTCCGGACACCCTATCCCGCTTGATCACTCTTCTCCCTTTGATGGGGCCCTTGAAGTTGAGAATATGCTCCACCTACCGGTCCATTTCCTCTTGCATGCTCATGAGCATGATCATGTCCACTTCCTCGCCCGAATCCGAGGAATCGAAGAGCTCACCTTGAATTATTTGATCAAGCTCCGTTGGCCCATACCCCTCGTCGAACGAAGCATCAGAATCCATTGTTTTCCCTAATAAAATCACAAAAATCCGGTTAGACAATGTGTCGAACACATTAAGCACAAGGCGGAGCCAGAGAGTTGTCGGACGTACCACGATGGCGTACGGGGCGGCAACGACATCTCCGGCGACAAGGATGGGGGAGAGGACTGCTCTGCTGGAGCTGACGACGCAGAGGCTAGGAACGACTGCAGAGCGGGGCGGTAGCGGAGCTGCGAGACGAACGACGCGGAGGAGAAAGAAAAGAGGAGAGAACAAATGGGTCCGACAACTCTGGGGTGGATTTGGTCGGGCTATCGGGTCTGACGTGGCGAACGCCCAGGCGCCCCATATTAGCGCTATATTTGGGCTAGATACGAGGGTGCCAGTCAGCCCGGGCGTTTGAGGCTTGTTTGAAGCGTCCGTTTGAATCAAAATTTCGTGACCGACCAGTGACCGGGTAGGCCGCCCGATTGTTTGAAGCTGGTTTGGGGCATCTGACTGTGGATGCTCTAACTCCAAAGTTAAATGCAAACACATGTAAACAGTAAATTACAGCCATTAAAGTTGGAGTATAAATTGCAGGCCAAATTGGATGTGATATTCTACAGATTGAATCAGATTGCAGTTACGTGGTAGATGCGATCAATCTTGACGGTGCCTAACACTCATTTTATCAAGTCGGGGTGTCACTACTACGGAACAACATACCACTGCTGCGACGGTCGCTCTGACCGACCGACCGACTTGCCGCTTAGGCGACTGGCTCCATGCCGCTCTAGACTCTTCCCTTCTCTAGATTTATCAAATCCCTTCTCCCTCAATCCTTCTTTCTTCAATTCTTTCCCTTCCTTTTCCCCAATCTAACTCTCCTTTTCCCTTCCCCCGCCACATCCTCTGCTTCGGTTCTTAGATCAATCAACACCTTTTTTCGATCCGGTGATGAGAGCCTTCTCTTCTTTTTCTTTCACGGTTCTGATGAATCCTCAGCAGGAACCCCTGACAGGAACTAGCTAGCTCTGCCACTGAATTCTCACATGACAGGAAGAAAATCACTCAATTGTTGGCCAGAATTTGGGGATCGATTTCATTCACTCAAGAGGGAGTTCTAGGGTTTGTGGCCAGCAGGAACACGGCGGCTCAAGGGCCAAGCCCAGATACAAGTCGAGAGATGCCCTCTCCACAAACCGGAGGCGAGCTTAAAAGGGGTTCAGCGAGGTAAAAGCAACGACAACGACATGTTCAGTAAAAGGACATCACGCGGTAACTTGAAAAGGTAAGTGAAACGGCAGCAGCCGTCCGTTCTCAGATGGACGGTTGTGACGACGACCAGGGCCGCGAAACGGTACCCCTCTTCCGCATCCCTTGGATGATAGATCGACGGCTGACGTTGGACTTGGCTAACTGAATCACTACTATTGCATTTCCAGTGTCGACAATAGAGCGGTCCTGACAATTCCCCCCGACAGAGTCCAGACTTGCCCTCAAGGATGGAAACCAGGGAACACCTTTTGAATGAAAGTCGAATCTTCCCAAGTTGCATTTTCCACTGGTAGGTTGAGCCACTTGATGCGCCATTGGACCACGGGAATGTTGATATCTCCTTGAACTCTAGGGATCAGTTTCCTTTCCAGAATTGCTTCAGGTTGTATCAGGATGTTTCCATTCTCATCTAGCAGTGGTAGTTTTGGGTTTGGCACTGCTTCAGGACCGAGATGCTTCTTGAGTTGGCTGACATGGAAGGTGGGGTGTAGTTGACAGCCCTCAGGCAGTAACAATCTGTAAGCCACTGCTCCAACCTTCTCCATAACTCTGAAGGGACCATAATATTTGGAGTGCAGTTTCAGGTGTCTATGGATACTCAAACTGGTATGCCTGTATGGTTGTAGCTTGACATAAACTATGTCATCCACTGCAAGCTGTCTTTCTAACCTCTTTCTATTAGCAAAGAATTTCATTCTTTCCTGGGCCTTGAGCAAGTTGTCTTTGATCTGCTGTGCTATTGTGTCTCTTTCCACTTGAGCTTGGTGATCATCTCCTTCTGCTGGTGGGAGGAGAAGTTCAGAAATCATTGGGGGAGGTCTAGCATATAAAGCTTGAAATGGTGTCATTTTCAATGAAGTGTGGAAGGGGGTGTTGTACCACCATTCAGCCATGGACAACCAAGTATGCCATTTCTTGGGATGAGCAAAAGCCATGCACCTCAAATAGTTTCCCAAGCACTGATTTACTCTTTCTGTCTGACCATCAGATTGAGGGTGGTAAGATGTGCTCATATGCAGTTTAATCCCCATCTTGTTGAACAAACTCTGCCAAAGGTGGCTGGTGAAAATTCTATCTCTGTCAGTCACTATGACTGAAGGTAATCCATGTAATTTGAAGATGTTGTCAGTAAAAGCTTGGGCTACTGTTCTGACTGTGATGGGATGTTTCATAGCCACAAAGTGAGCATACTTGGTAAACCTGTCAACAACCACAAGAATTAAATTTTTGTGCTCAGATTTGGGTAGTCCTTCCACAAAATCCATGCTGATGTGAGTCCAAGCAAAATCAGGTACTGGAAGAGGTTGTAGCAAACCAGGAGGTGCCACATGTTATGCTTTGTTCAGTTGACATACAGGACACTGTTGTACAAATTTTTGGACATCTTTTCTCATGCCTGGCCAAGTGAAAAGGATCTTTAGCCTGTGATAAGTGGCTCTCTCTCCAGAATGGCCACCCAATTCAGACTTGTGGAAGGAAGTGAGCAGTGAATTCCTTAATTCAATGTTATTGCCAATAACAATTTTTCCCTTGAATCTGAGTACTCCACTAGTGAGAGTATAAGGTGTTGGAAATATGCCCTAGAGGCAATAATAAAAGTATTATTATATTTCATTGTTCATGATAATTGTCTTTTATTCATGCTATAACTGTATTATCCGGAAATCGTAATACACGTGTGAATACATAGACAACAATATGTCCCTAGTGAGCCTCTAGTTGACTAGCTCGTTGTGATCAACAGATAGTCATGGTTTCCTGGCTATGGACATTGGATGTCGTTGATAACGGGATCACATCATTAGGAGAATGATGTGATGGACAAGACCCAATCCTAAGCATAGCACAAAGATCGTGTAGTTCGTTTGCTAGAGCTTTTCCAATGTCAAGTATCTCTTCCTTCGATCATGAGATCATGTAACTCCCGGATACCGTAGGAGTGCTTTGGGTGTATCAAACGTCACAACGTAACTGGGTGACTACAAAGGTGCACTACAGGTATCTCCGAAAGTGTCTGTTGGGTTGACACGGATCGAGACTAGGATTTGTCACTCCGTATGACGGAGAGGTATCTCTGGGCCCACTCAGTAATGCATCATCATAATGAGCTCAAGGTGACCAAGGTGTTGGCCACGGGATCATGCATTACGGTACGAGTAAAGTGACTTGCCGGTAACGAGACTGAACAAGGTATTGGGATACCGACGATCGAGTCTCGGGCAAGTAACGTACCGATTGACAAAGGGAATTGTATACGGGGTTTTTGATCGAATCCCCGACATCGTGGTTCAACCGATGAAATCATCGTGGAACATGTGGGAGCCAACATGGGTATCCAGATCCCGCTGTTGGTTATTGACCGGAGAGTGGTCTCGGTCATGTCTGCATGTCTCCCGAACCCGTAGGGTCTACACACTTAAGGTTCGGTGACGCTAGGGTTATTAGGAAGACTAGTATGTGACTACCGAATGTTGTTCGGAGTCCCGGATGAGATTCCGGACGTCACGAGGAGTTCCGGAATGGTCCGGAGGTGAAGTTTTATATATGGGAAGTTGTCATACGGACACCGGAAAGTTTCGGGGGCTTATCGGTATTGTACCGGGGCCACCGGATAGGTTCCGGGGGTCCACCGGGAGGGTACACCCCTCCCGGAGGGCCACATGGGCCGCAAAGGGGAAGGAGCCAGCCCCTGGAGGGCTGGGCGCGCCCCCCACCTTGGGCCCATGCGCCTAGGGTTGGGGGGGAAACCCTAAGGGGGGCGCCCCCCTTGCTTGGGGGGCAAGTCCCCCCTCCCTGGCCGCCGCCCCCCCTCTAGATCCCATCTAGAGGGGTCGGCCCCCCTTGCCCCTTCCCCTATAAATAGAGGGGTGAGGGGAGGGCTGCTGTACACATCTTCCAGGCGCAGCCCCTCCCCTCCCCAACACATCTCCTCCTCCGTTACGTGCTTGCGAAGCCCTGTCGGAGTACTGCCGCACCAACACCACCACGCCGTTGTGCTGCCGTTGGAGCAATCTTCCTCAACCTCTCCTTCCCCCTTGCTGGATCAAGAAGGAGGAGACGTCTCCCGTCCCGTACGTGTGTTGAACGCAGAGGTGCTGTCCGTTCAGCACTTGGACATCGGTGATCTGAATCATGTCGAGTACGACTCCATCATCACCATCCCCTTGAAAGCTTCCGCGCGCGATCTACAAGTGGTATGTAGATGCAAACTCACTCCCTTGACTCGTTGCTTAGATGAACTCATAGATGGATCTTGGTGAAACCGTAGGAAAATTTTTAATTTTCTGCAACGTTCCCCAACAGTGGCATCATGAGCTAGGTCTATGCGTAGTTCTCTAATGCACGAGTAGAACACAATTTTGTTGTGGGCGTGGATCTTGTCAACTTGCTTGCCACTACTAGTCTTTTCTTGCTTCAGCGGTATTGTGGGATGAAGCGGCCCGGACCAACCTTACACGTACGCTTACGTGAGACCGGTTCCACCGATTGACATGCACTAGTTGCATAAGGTGGCTGGCGGGTGTCTGTCTCTCCCACTTTAGTTGGAGCGGAATCGATGAAAAGGGTCCTTATGAAGGGTAAATAGAAGTTGACAAAATCACGTTGTGGTTATTCGTAGGTAAGAAAACGTTCTTGCTAGAACCCAATTGCAGCCACGTAAAAGATGCAACAACAATTAGAGAACGTCTAACTTGTTTTTGCAGCGATTGTTCATGTGATGTGATATGGCCAGAAGTTGTGATGAATGATGAATTGTGATGTATGAGATCGTGTTCTTGTAATAGGATTCACGACTTGCATGTCGATGAGTATGACAACCGGCAGGAGCCATAGAAGTTATCTTTATTTTTTGTATGACCTGCGTGTCATTGAAGAACGCCATGTAAACTACTTTACTTTATTGCTAAACGCGTTAGCCATAGAAGTAGAAGTAGTCGTTGGCGTGACAACTTCATGAAGACACGATGATGGAGATCATGATGATGGAGATCATGGTGTCAAGCCGGTGACAAGATGATCATGGAGCCCCGAAGATGGAGATCAATGGAGCTATATGATATTGGCCATATCATGTCACAACTATATAATTGCATGTGATATTTATTATGTTTATGCATCTTGTTTACTTAGGACGACGATAGTAAATAATATGATCCCTTACAACAATTTCAAGAAGTGTTCTCCCCTAACTGTCCACCGTTGCTACAGTTCGTCGTTTCGAAGCACCACGTGATGATCGGGTGCGATAGATCCTTACGTTCACATACAACGGGTGTAAGACAGTTTTACACAGCAAAACACTTAGGGTTAACTTGACGAGCCTAGCATGTGCAGACATGGCCTCGGAACACGGAGACCGAAAGGTCGAACACGAGTCGTATGGAAGATACGATCAACATGAAGATGTTCACCGACGATGACTAGTCTGTCTCACGTGATGATCGGACACGGCCTAGTCGACTCGGATCGTGTAACACTTAGATGACTAGAGGGATGTCTAATCTGAGTGGGAGTTCATTATAATAACTGATTAGATGAACTTAATTATCATGAACTTAGTCTAAAACCTTTGCAAATATGACTTGTAGATCAAATGGCCAACGCTCATGTCAACATGAACTTCAACGCGTTCCTAGAGAAAACCAAGCTGAAAGATGATGGCAGCAACTATACGGACTGGGTCCGGAACCTGAGGATCATCCTCATAGCTGCCAGGAAGCAATATGTCCTAGAAGGACCGCTAGGTGACGCTCCCGTCCCAGAGAACCAAGACATTATGAACGCTTGGCAAACTCGTGCTGATGATTACTCCCTCGTTCAGTGCGGCATGCTTTACAGCTTAGAACCGGGGCTCCAAAAGCGTTTTGAGCATCATGGAGCATATGAGATGTTCGAAGAGCTAAAACTAGTTTTCCAAGCTCATGCCCGGGTCGAGAGATATGATGTCTCCGACAAGTTCTACAGTTGTAAGATGGAGGAAAACAGTTCTGTCAGTGAGCACATCCTCAAGATGTCTGGGTTGCACAACCGTATGACCCAGCTGAACATTAACCTCCCAGATGAGGCGGTCATTGACAGAATCCTCCAGTCGCTCCCACCAAGCTACAAGAGCTTTGTGATGAACTACAACATGCAGGGGATGGTGAAGACCATTCCTGAAGTGTTCTCGATGCTGAAG
Organism: Triticum timopheevii; assembly: GCA_963921465.1. Taxonomy (NCBI): domain Eukaryota; kingdom Viridiplantae; phylum Streptophyta; class Magnoliopsida; order Poales; family Poaceae; genus Triticum; species Triticum timopheevii. The sequence continues at coordinate 108,042,627 of OY997266.1, forward strand.
TAAGCAGAGGCTGAAATCAAGAAAGAACATCAAGTGTTGATGGTCAATAAAACCACTAAGTTCAAGAAGGGCAAGGGCAAGAAGAACTTCAAGAAGGACGGCAAGGATGTTGCCGCGCCCGGTAAGCCAGTTACCGGGAAGAAGTCAAAGAATGGACCCAAACCTGAGACTGAGTGCTTTTATTGCAAAGGGAAGGGTCACTGGAAGCGGAACTGCCCCAAATACTTAGCGGATAAGAAGGCCGGCAACACCAAAGGTATATTTGATATACATGTAATTGATGTGTACCTTACCAGTACTCGTAGTAACTCCTGGGTATTTGATACCGGTGCCATTGCTCATATTTGTAACTCACAGCAGGAGCTGCGGAATAAACTGAGACTGGCGAAGGACGAGGTGACGATGCGCGTCGGGAATGGTTCCAGAGTCGATGTGATCGCCGTCGGCATGCTGCCTCTACATTTACCTACGGGATTAGTTTTGATCCTTAATAATTGTTATTTAGTGCCAAGTTTGAGCATGAACATTGTATCAGGATCTCGTTTAATACGAGATGGCTACTCATTTAAATCCGAGAATAATGGTTGTTCTATTTATATGAGAGATATGTTTTATGGTCATGCTCCGATGGTCAATGGTTTATTCTTAATGAATCTCGAGCGTAATATTACACATATTCATAGTGTGGATGCCAAAAGATGTAAAGTTGATAACGATAGTCCCACATACTTGTGGCACTGCCGCCTTGGTCACATTGGTGTCAAGCGCATGAAGAAGCTCCATGCTGATGGACTTTTAGGGTCTCTTGATTATGAATCGTTTGACACATGCGAACAATGCCTCATGGGCAAAATGACCAAGACTCCGTTCTCCGGAACAATGGAGCGAGCAACCAACTTGTTGGAAATCATACATACCGATGTGTGCGGTCCAATGAGCGTTGAGGCTCGCGGAGGATATCGTTATGTTCTCACTCTCACTGATGACTTAAGTAGATATGGGTATGTCTACTTAATGAAACACAAGTCTGAGACCTTTGAAAAGTTCAAGGAATTTCAGAATGAAGTAGAGAATCAACGTGACCGAAAGATAAAGTTCCTACGATCATATCATGGGGGAGAATACTTAAGTCACGAATTTGGTACACACTTGAGGAAATGTGGAATCGTTTCACAACTCACGCCGCCTGGAACACCTCAGCGTAACGGTGTGTCCGAACGTCGTAATCGGACTCTATTAGATATGGTGCGGTCTATGATGTCTCTTACCGATTTACCGCTATCATTTTGGGGATACGCTCTAGAGACAGCTACATTCACTTTAAATAGGGCACCGTCTAAATCCGTTGAGACGACACCGTATGAATTATGGTTTGGGAAGAAACCTAAGCTGTCGTTTCTAAAAGTTTGGGGATGCGATGCTTATGTCAAGAAACTTCAACCTGAAGAGCTCCAACCCAAGTCGGAAAAATGCGTCTTCATAGGATACCCTAAGGAAACTGTCGGGTAGACCTTCTACTTAAGATCCGAGGGCAAGATCTTTGTTGCCAAGAACGGATGCTTTCTGGAAAAAGAGTTTCTCTCGAAAGAAGTAAGTGGGAGGAAACTAGAACTCGATGAAGTACTACCTCTCAAACGGGAAAGTGGTGCAGCTCGGGAAAATGTTCCTGTGATGCCCACACAAACTGAAGAGGAAAACAATGATGATGATCAAGGTACTTCAGATCAACTTGCTACTGAACTTCGTAGGTCCACAAGGACACGTTCCTCACCAGAGTGGTACGGCAACCCTGTCCTGGAAATCATGTTGTTAGACAACGGTGAACCTTCGAACTATGAAGAAGCGATGGCGGGCCCAGATTCCAACAAATGGCTTGAAGCCATGAAATCCGAGATAGAGTCCATGTATGAAAACAAAGTGTGGACTTTGACAGACTTGCCCGATGATCGGCGAGCGATAGAAAACAAATGGATTTTTAAGAAGAAGACGGACGCGGATGGTAATGTTACCATTTATAAAGCTCGACTTGTCGCTAAGGGTTATCGACAAGTTCAAGGGATTGACTACGACGAGACATTCTCTCCCGTAGCGAAGCTGAAGTCCGCCCGAATCATGTTAGCAATTGCCGCATACTATGATTATGAGATATGGCAGATGGACGTCAAAATGGCATTCCTTAATGGACATCTTAAGGAAGAGCTGTATATGATGCAGCCGGAAGGTTTTGTCGATCCTAAAAACGCTAACAAAGTATGCAAGCTCCAGCGATCCATTTATGGGCTGGTGCAAGCATCTCGGAGTTGGAACATTCGTTTTGATGAGATGATCAAAGCGTTTGGGTTTATGCAAACTTATGGAGAAGCCTGCGTTTACAAGAAAGTGAGTGGGAGCTCTGTAGCATTTCTCATATTATATGTAGATGACATACTCTTGATGGGAAATGATATAGAACTTCTGGACAGCATTAAGGCCTACTTGAATAAGTGTTTTTCAATGAAGGACCTTGGAGAAGCTACTTATATATTAGGCATCAAGATCTATAGAGATAGATCGAGACGCCTCATAGGTCTTTCACAAAGCACATACCTTGATAAGATTTTGAAAAGGTTCAAAATGGATCAGTCCAAGAAAGGGTTCTTGCCTATGTTACAAGGTGTGAGATTGAGCTCGGCTCAGTCACCGACCACGGCAAAAGATAAAGAAGAGATGAGTGTCATCCCCTGTGCTTCAGCCATAGGATCTATTATGTATGCCATGCTGGGTACCAGACCTGATGTAAACCTTGCCGTAAGTTTGGTAGCAAGATACCAAAGTAATCCCGGCAAGGAACACTGGACAGCAGTCAAGAATATCCTGAAGTACCTGAAAAGGACAAAGGACATGTTTCTCGTTTATGGAGGAGACGAAGAGCTCGTCGTAAAGGGTTACGTTGACGCTAGCTTCGACTCAGATCTGGATGACTCTAAGTCACAAACCGGATACGTGTATATGTTGAATGGTGGAGCAGTAAGCTGGTGCAGCTGCAAGCAGAGCGTCGTGGCAGGATCTACGTGTGAAGCGGAGTACATGGCAGCCTCGGAGGCAGCGCATGAAGCGATTTGGGTGAAGGAGTTCATCACCGACCTAGGAGTCATACCCAATGCGTCGGGGCCGATCAAACTCTTCTGTGACAACACTGGAGCTATTGCCCTTGCCAAGGAGCCCAGGTTTCACAAGAAGACCAGGCACATCATGTGTCGTTTCAACTCCATCCGTGAAAATGTTCAAGATGAAGACATAGATATTTGCCAAGTACATACGGATCTGAATGTCGCAGATCCGTTGACTAAACCTCTCTCGCGAGCAAAACATGATCAACACCAGAACTCTATGGGTGTTCGATTCATCACAATGTAACTAGACTGGTGACTCTAGTGAAAGTGGGAGACTGTTGGAAATATGCCCTAGAGGCAATAATAAAAGTATTATTATATTTCATTGTTCATGATAATTGTCTTTTATTCATGCTATAACTGTATTATCCGGAAATCGTAATACACGTGTGAATACATAGACCATAATATGTCCCTAGTGAGCCTCTAGTTGACTAGCTCGTTGTGATCAACAAATAGTCATGGTTTCCTCGCTATGGACATTGGATGTCGTTGATAATGGGATCACATCATTAGGAGAATGATGTGATGGACAAGACCCAATCCTAAGCATAGCACAAAGATCGTGTAGTTTGTTTGCTAGAGCTTTTCCAATGTCAAGTATCTCTTCCTTCGACCATGAGATCGTGTAACTCCCGGATACCGTAGGAGTGCTTTGGGTGTATCAAACGTCACAACGTAACTGGGTGACTATAAAGGTGCACTACAGGTATCTCCGAAAGTGTCTGTTGGGTTGACACGGATCGAGACTGGGATTTGTCACTCCGTATGACGGAGAGGTATCTCTGGGCCCACTCGGTAATGCATCATCATAATGAGCTCAAGGTGACCAAGGTGTTGGCCACGGGATCATGCATTATGGTACGAGTAAAGTGACTTGCCGGTAAGGAGACTGAACAAGGTATTGGGATAACGACGATCGAGTCTCGGGCAAGTAACGTACCGATTGACAAAGGGAATTGTATACGGGGTTTTTGATCGAATACTCGACATCGTGGTTCAACCGATGAAATCATCATGGAACATGTGGGAGCCAACATGGGTATCCAGATCCCGCTGTTGGTTATTGACCGGAGAGTGGTCTCGGTCATGTCTGCATGTCTCCCGAACCCGTAGGGTCTACACACTTAAGGTTCGGTGACGCTAGGGTTATTAGGAAGACTAGTATGTGACTACCGAATGTTGTTTGGAGTCACGGATGAGATCCCGGACGTCACGAGGAGTTCCGGAATGGTCCGGAGGTGAAGTTTTATATATGGGAAGTTGTCATACAGACACCGAAAAGTTTCGGGGGCTTATCAGTATTGTACCGGGGCCACCGGATAGGTTCCGGGGGTCCACCGGGAGGGGCCACCCCTCCCGGAGGGCCACATGGGCCGCAAAGGGGAAGGAGCCAGCCCCTGGAGGGCTGGGCGCGCCCCCCACCTTGGGCCCATGCGCCTAGGGTTGGGGGGGGGAAACCCTAAGGGGGGCGCCCCCCTTGCTTGGGGGCAAGTCCCCCCTCCCTGACCGCCGCCCCCCCTCTAGATCCCATCTAGAGGGGTCGGCCCCCCTTGCCCCTTCCCCTATAAATAGAGGGGTGAGGGGAGGGCTGCTGTACACATCTTCCAGGCGCAGCCCCTCCCCTCCCCAACACATCTCCTCCTCCGTTACGTGCTTGCGAAGCCCTGCGGAGTACTGCTGCACCAACACCACCACGTCGTCGTGCTGCCGTTGGAGCAATCTTCCTCAACCTCTCCTTCCCCCTTGCTGGATCAAGAAGGAGGAGACGTCTCCCATCCCGTACGTGTGTTGAACGCGGAGGTGCTGTCCGTTCAGCACTTGGACATCGGTGATCTGAATCACGTCGAGTACGACTCCATCATCACCATCCCCTTGAAAGCTTCCGCGCGCGATCTACAAGTGGTATGTAGATGCAAACTCACTCCCTTGACTCGTTGCTTAGATGAACTCATAGATGGATCTTGGTGAGACCGTAGGAAAAAATTTAATTTTCTGCAACGTTCCCCAACATAAGGGGCCTGACCAGTTGGATCAAGTGCTAGTTTAGTGATGAGCTCAGAGCACTTAACATCATCCTTATAGCTGTTGACTACTTCAGTAATCCAAGTGGGAATGGCAGTACTGGACCCCAGGGCAAGGAGAGCATGTTTAACTCTAGAAAGAGCATCTGCTACTCTGTTTTCCTTTCCTTTCTTGTACTCCACTGTAAATTTGGATCCCATTAATTTGATGAGAAGTTTGTGTTGTACTCCTTCAGTTACTTTTTGCTCTTGGATGTACTTCAAACTCTGTTGGTCAGTTCTGATTATGAGAGAAGATGATGCAAAATAGTGTTTCCACTTTTTAATTGCTTCAATGATTGCAAGAGCTTCTTTGTCATATGTAGACCAAGCTGCAACTTTGGGGCCAAGAGCTTTACTCAAATATGCAATGGGCTGGCCTTTCTGCATGAGTACAGCCCCAATGCCATAGCCTGAAGCATCAGCTTCAAGAACAAAAGGCAAGGAGAAATCAGGTAGGGCCAGAACTGGTGCAGTGGTCATTTTGTTTTTCAGTAACTGGAAAGCAGTAGCTTGTTTTTCTGTCCATTTAAAAGCATCCTTTTTCAGTGCATCAAACAGGGGTTTGCAGATCAGTCCATAGTTTTGCACAAATCTCCTGTAATATCCTGCTAGTCCCAAAAAGCTTCTCAGGTGTGTCACATTCTGAGGTGTGGGCCAGCTCACAATAGCTTCCACTTTAGCAGGGTCTATTGAAACCCCCTTGTCAGAGATTACATATCCCAGGTATTCCACCTTAGATTGTGGAAAGGTGCACTTAGAAAGCTTGGCATACAGTTGGTGTTTCCTGAGGGCTTCCAACACTAAAGCCACATGTTCTAAGTGTTCCTTGTAAGATTTACTGAAGATTAGGATATCATCAAAGAACACTAGTACACACTCTCTCAGTAAGGGACCCAAAACAGTCTGCATAAGCTCTGTAAATGAAGGAGGGCCATTTGTTACTCCAAAGGGCATGACCAGAAATTCAAAGAGTCCAATGTGTGTACTAAATGCAGTTTTGCCAATGTCTTCCTCTTTCATTCTGATTTGATGGTATCCACTTCTCAGGTCCAACTTTGTAAATATCTTTGCTCCATTTAATTCATCTAGGAGGTCTTCAATCATTGGTATAGGATATTTGTTTTTAATTGTGTGGGCATTGAGTTTCCTATAATCAATGCACAACCTCCAAGTCATGTCCTTTTTCTTTACCAGAATTGCAGGAGAGGAATAAGGGCTATGACTTAACCTTATAATTCCTTTCTTAAGGAGATCTTTGATAATTTCCTCTAAGGCATCTTTCTGATGGTGTGGTAATCTATACCCTCTTTGATTGATCACAGGGGCTCCAGGCTCTAAGTTGATTGCATGATCACAATCCCTTTTTGGAGGTAGACCAGTAGGTTCTTCAAAAACATCCTTGTAGTTTTCAAGAACTTTGGCAATTTCAGGTTTTTGTACTGTTTCCATCAGTGTCTCCACTTGCACTGGTTGCATCCACATGAGTGCCCCAGAGAGCATATTATCTAATATTTTCTCCATATCCTGCAAGAGGGGAGTGCAAGGAGTGTTGGGCAAACTCTCATCCAGGAAGGTTTTTGATTCACCATTAACCAATTTAATCCCCAAGGACATGTTTGGTAAATCAAAAGTAACAGGGCTGTGTTTGTACATCCAATCTGCTCCCAATATTATGTCATATCCAGTGAGCTGCAAAAACCTGAAATCAGAAACCATTTCAGCTCCTTGAATGTTGTATGAAGTGTTGTGAAGTGAGAAATCACTGTATAACTTTCCCCCATTTGCTACAGTCACTTGAACTTTTTTCACTGGAGTAGCAGGGCACCCAGATTGTGCAGCTAGGGCAGGGGAAATGAAGGTAGTAGTGCTTCCACTATCAACTAGAGCCAATCCAACAGTGTTTCCAATTTTGACTTGTAGTGTGAAGGTTTGTTTCTTCTTGTCTTCAGGTAAGCCAGTGGCTGCATGCATTGAAATTTTGAGTTCAGTGTTGTCAGGAGGCTCCTCTTCCACATCAGATTGGACCTCTTCTGCATCCACTATATATATGATCTCAGGATTTCCAGTTTGTTCTTGCAGTGCTTGGATCTGTGATTTTTGAGACATTTTGCAAACTTGTTTATGACCAGGAAACCAAGGTTCTCTGCACTTATAACAAATGCCCTTCTCTCTTGCTTGTTGTATCAGGGTAGCAGGAGTTGTACTGGTTGCCACTTGAGGTTTTGGCAATTCTCCCTGGACACTTTTTCTGAAACTTGGAATATAGGGTTTTTGAGTAGTGGGAGGGGGACAAGATTTCTCAATCCTTCTTGCTAGCCACATAGCCTTCTGCATATCAGCAGGTTCTAAACATTCTAGATGGCTCTGAATGTAGGGGCTTAGTCCTGATATGAAACTGTGCAAGTAGTAGTTGTCAGGAACTGCTGGGTTGTCTCTCCTCATCAGATTCATTTGCTGCTCAAATTCAGAGATATATTGAGCAACAGTGGCCTGTTGAGTTAACTTGTGGAAAGCTCTCATTTTCACATACAGAGGTGACAGCAAACCTTTGTGTGATTGCAGAGCAGAGTTTGTGCCAAGGCATATTACTGACAATAAACCCAGTTCCTCTCCACCATTGTATAGCTTCACCCTTCAGATAAGATATTGCTATTTCAGTTCTTTGTTCAATTGGTGTTCTAGCAGCTGAGAAGTACTGTTCTATGTTCTGTATCCAAGAATCTACATCTACTCCTTCAAATTCAGCAATGTTTAGTTTGGCAGGCTTGACAGAAAGGATGTTCCTTCTGGTTTCAGGAGCATATGGTCTGTGCCTGTCTCTTCTGAACTCTGCATCTTGAAATTCCTCAACTGTCATTAAGTGTTGCACTCCCTGAACTTGCTGCTGATGTGGTGTGTGAAACTCCTGCTTGTTGGCAGTATGATTTGGATGCCTGTAAGGTCCTTTTGGAGCGCCATCTAAGTTCAGTTCTCTGCCTGTAGTTTTGTCTATTAACACAGCAGACCCCCTTGTAACTGGCTCCTGTTTCTCCAAGTGGTTGTTTGGTAATTGTTTTGGCCTGCCAGGTGGAACAGCAGTACTACCTTGTCCAGAGAGAGGATCTGGCCATTCCTCCTCTTCCTCTTCTTCTTCTTCTCCAGACTGCTCAGTGGCCATCTTCTGTAGAGTGCTCTGTATTTTCTTGAAGTTTCTCTGTATGCTGGCAAAGTTCTTGTTTACTGACTCTGTGAAATTATAGAACTCTTTCCTATCCTCTTCTCGCTCGTGCCTTAGGGTTTTGATGTCCAATTGTAAGGACTCAAGTTCTAACAGGTTAGTGTCTTGGGTCTCTCCGGCCATGTCTGCAGGGTCCTTGTTGGTCATACCTTGCAGAGCCAACCTGAAGAATCAGTTGGGTAGGGTGGGGAGGGATTTTGCACCGGTTGCCCGGAAACCGACCCACCAAGTTGCAACCTTAGTCTGCAATTGCTGGGACGCCGCGTCACCGGAACAAGCCACACTGAAAGGGTGGGTTGGGTGGGATTTTACTTTTGAAGAAAGTTTCTCCAGAAACCACTACTCCTTCCTCTCTGCTGCCGATCGGTCTACCGCTGCCAATCACCGCCTCGCCGCCGCCACTCACTCAGATCTGGGCCTCAGATCTCGCCGCCAAGGACAACAACCAACGCATCTGATACCAATTGACAGGAACTAGCTAGCTCTGCCACTGAATTCTCACACGACAGGAAGAAAATCACTCAATTGTTGGCCAGAATTTGGGGATCGATTTCATTCACTCAAGAGGGAGTTCTAGGTTTTGTGGCCAGCCGAAACACGGCGGCTCAAGGGCCAAGCCCAGATACAAGTCGAGAGATGCCCTCTCCACAAACCGGAGGCGAGCTTAAAAGGGGTTCAGCGAGGTAAAAGCAACGACAACGACATGTTCAGTAAAAGGACATCACGCGGTAACTGGAAAAGGTAAGTGAAATGGCAGCAGCCATCCGTTCTCAGATGGACGGTTGTGACGACGACCAGGGCCGTGAAACGGTACCCCTCTTCCGCATCCCTTGGATGATAGATCGACGGCTGACGTTGGACTTGGCTAACTGAATCACTACTGTTGCATTTCCAGTGTCAACAATAGAGCGGTCCTGACAACCCCTTCCTGTCTTGCGGATTGATTCTGTAGTTCCACCTACACATACTGTTCAATCTTCTATGGAGACGGATCTTTCTCTGGATTTGCAGGCCCTCAACCTACAAGATCCGAAAGTTTCCTCTGTCAAAGTTGTCCAAGAAAGTATGGAAGTAGGTGCAGATGCGAAGTACAACATACTCATCATTCTTGCAGCCACTGGAATGGCACCAGCTCGTGTTCTCAGTTTGCAAACCTTGCAGCAGGCTATGGCCAGAGCTTGGTGAAGCAATTATCACGGAATATCACAGGTATCTAGATCAATGTTCATGGCGCATTTCAGAACTTTAGATGCTATGATGTTTATTATTACAAGGCAGCCTTGGATTATGGGTTCTTACAATCTACTGCTTGAGTGGCTTGATCCCGAGGATGAAGCAAAAGAAAAGGGAAAATACTGTTTCAACACTATATATGTGACTGTCAGAATTTATGGAGTCCCAACAAGATTCAGATCGATTCAATTGTTAAGAAGCATTTTAGGACTGGTGGAAGAGCCCTCTGAATTTCATCCTTTGCACCAAGGAATGTTATTTACTAGAGCTGAGTATATGTGGGGCACTGCCAAGTTATAGATCAATGATGCTATTAAGGATAGAATTATGGTAACCTTTCCAAATGAATCATATGCTTTGGCCTATCTGTTTTATGAGAAGATTGGAAGGATTTGCTCTTTCTGTGGAATTATGTTCCACAATGTTCAGGGATGCTCTCTTAGGAATCAGATTATCTTGCAAAGACACAAAAGGGGAGTTTCAGCTGGGGATATTCCATCACAAAGATTTGGAGAGTGGATTACTGATGCAAAGCTCATCCGACAATTGGATTCTACACATGGAGGCTCTTTAAATCATGGGTTAAATATATTTTAGAATCCACAGCTCATAAGATTTCAACGTTTATTTGCAGACGACGAAAAAGGAAAGGGCTTAGCTTCTGTTGACTGTTCAAGTGATTTATGTAAGAAGAAAGATAAAGACAAAAATGGTCAGAAGTTACAATGACAAAGACTCAAATTCACAATCTAAAGATGCTAATGTGGAGGAGCAGCGGCAGATCCACCGTCATAGTGGGCGACTAGATACCAACATTCATGAAGGAAACCCGCATGATAACCACCTAGTCACCATTCAATCGGGAGCAGCAGAACAGACTCACAACACTAATGTTGGGGCCAGTCAATCTGAGAGACAAGGCGATGCGGGTCGACCTACCAATAATCAGTCTACTCAAAGCAACCCAACAGATGCAAGACAAGAAGGCCAGCTTCCCCAATCTATAGATGTTATTCCTTTTGCACCCGCAAAAGGTACAACCACGCTTCATATCATTCAGAACTTAAACACATCTTCCATGCCAGCTTCCATTGCTCTACCTTGCCCCACTGTTCATGGACAGATCCTTACCCACCAATCCAGTCCCAGTTACTCTGATTCATATGTTCCTTCCCACATGAGTAATAGTTCAAAGCGCCCAAGCTCCTCCATACTAGGCCCACTACCGCCTCCACCAAAGAATCGCTTCTATCCTTTGGGGGATAATGAGACTTTGGTGGATAATGAGAATAGGAGCCCTCCCTCCCCTCAAGCACCTCCAATATGAGAAGTTGACCAGGGCCCCGCGCTTATCCACCAAAGTGGATCAATTCCAGCTGTTCTCTTGGATCATGCAGGACCAGAAGCATCTGCTCATGTTGCCTCATGTGTTCCTGTTGCTGATGCTTCTATTGCAGAAGGTGCTGATTCTGGAGCAAGGCTCTCTGCTTCTATTCTTGGTTGCAGACCTAAGTCTCGAGGTAGCCGTTGGGATATTCCTCCAGGAGGTGGTTCTTCAGGCTTATATGCCAGCTTTCAGAGGCAACACCGAGTTTGGAGTCGTGATTCTGCTGGGTTAAGTAATCATAGTGTTGGCAAGGGAGTACATGGTGCGGTCTTGGGTAGAGGTGGATCTCGTGGCTCATCCCCCAGCCAAGGCGACCGTGTTGGACGAACCTATGATGACTGGAGACTTCGCTCGCGTTCACCATCTGTCAGTACATGCACTATTGATCCCATGTGGAGGTGGGTGGCTATCACTCCGGAATTCCATCCACAATAGAAGATCAAGTAGGAGAATCTATGGACTATGATTGGGCAGCAGCGCATGGCCCTAACGCGCCGTCATCGCCATGAGACTCATAGCCTGGAATTGCCGAGGAATGGGGCGAGGCCTTGGCAATGAAAGGATGACGTATCTCGCCAAACTCATTCATTCCACTAAAGCTCGGGTAACTTTTGTTTTTGAAATCAGATCTTCCAAAGTTAAATCTCGTGATCTTATTAATCGTTTTGACATGTGTGATAGTGTTGTAGTTCCTTCGAGGGGCTCCTCAGGTGGTTTATGGCTGATGTGGAATGATGAGCTTCAAGTTCATGTGAATACGACTTCCTTCTATGTTATCTTAGCGAATGTAGTTCATATAGCTACCGGTAGAGGTTTTGGTCTAGTTTGCATCTATGGTGATCCTTATCACAGACAAACTGATGTGATTTGGGATCAGATTTCAAATTTTGTGTATGATAACCCTGGGAAGCCTATGTTATGTATGGGAGATCTCAATGAACTTTTGTATGATGTGGATAAAAGTAATGCTAATGTAAATTATCATCGCCTGTATGCTTTTCGTGCTTTGATCAAGAATTGTGGTTTTTTCGATCTGGGGTTCTGGGGGCCTGCTTATACTTGGACTAATAGGAGATTTTCTTCCAAACCTACTTATGAAAGGCTTGATAGAGGTTTAGTTAATCCTGATTGGTGTGCTGAGTACCCCCTCACTAAAGTTCTTAACCTTCCCATTATTCTTGGTGATCATGCTCCCATCCTTATTACCACTGAAGGTAGGTACAGGAAACCTAAATAGAGTTTCAAGTTTGATAATTGGTGGCTGAAGGAGAATGATTTTCAGTCTTTTGCTAGAAGTGCTTGGATCTCTGCTACCATCAGGAATTTTTCTGCTCGTACTAATAATCTTGCAGGTGCTTTAAAAGTTTGGTGCAAAAAGAAGAAGCCTATTCAACAGGAGCTTGCCAACTTAGAACAACAAATCAACAATATTCAAATGCAGCCACTGTCCATGCAGGACCATCAAATGGAATCGTCTCTCATTATCAAGTATGAACAAAATTTGTCAAAGCTTACTGATTTTTATAGGCAAAGAGCAAAGAAAAAATTTGCCACCCAAGGAGACAGGAATACTAAATTTTTTCACCATGTTGTTCTTAAAAGAAGAAAGAGGAATACTATTGTTTCCATAAAAGATGAGAATGGGAACATCCACTTCAATCCTCAAGACATTGCGAATACTTTTGTGAACTATTTTAAATACATATTTGCTTCTCCTAATGTGAATGTTGGTAGGCCTTTTCTTGCATCTAGTCTTCCTCTTGATTGCCAGGATTTCACCTACAGTGTCCCAGATAAGGAGGAAATTTTTAACACTCTCAAGGACATGAAGCTAAATGCCTCTCCGGGGCCTGATGGTTTCAATGTCGAATTCTACATTGCTACCTGGAGTTGGATTGGTGAGGATGTCACTGCTATGGTGAGAAATTTTTACCAGACAGGTATAATGCCATCACATATTAGTGATACTCACATTGCTCTTATTCCTAAGAAATTGGTCTCAAAAATCCCTTCTGACTATCGACCTATCAGCCTTTGCAATGTCATTTATAAGATCATTTCCAAAACCTTGGCCAACAGATTGAAGCCTCACCTTCCTGACTATATTGATCCTTCCCAACAAGCCTTCATTAAAGGTAGACGCATATCCAATAATATCATCTTAGCCTAAGAGATCACTCACACTTTTGCCCTTAAATCTTGGAAACAACAAGCGTTCTTGCTTAAAATTGATTTGGCCAAGGCTTTTGATTGCCTTGAATGGAACTTCATAGTCTCTGCTCTTTCTCGCAAAGGGTTGCATGGTCACTTTATAAACTTGGTTTATGCTTGCATCTCTTCCCCAAGTTTCTCTGTCATTATCAATGGTCAACCTTTCGCTAATTTTCGTAGTAACAGAGGCTTAAGAGAAGGATGTCCTTTATCGCCTTATCTTTTTGTCCTTGCTATTAATGAACTTTCTTTAAGCTTACATGATGCTATGGTCCAAAATTGCTTGTCTGGGATCTCTCTTGGTCCAGATTGTTCTCCTATTCACTCCATGCTTTTTGCTGATGATTTGTTGGTCTGCGGCAATGCTACAGTGCAGGAGGCTAACCAGATGGCCAATCTCATCAACCGTTTCTGCTGTCTTTCCGGGCAGACTCCAAACTGGGACAAGTCTTCTATTTTGTTTAGTGCCAATGTTTCCCAGCCTTTATCTCAACAAATCACTCATATATTCCCTGTTTCTCTTGTTGATGGTACATCTACTCATCTTGGCCACCCCTTAATCCTCCCTGCTAAGGATCGTGCTTCCGCTTATAACTTTGTTTTGGACAAATTTAAGAATAAGCTTCCCACTTATAAGGCAGATAAACCATCCCATGCCGCCAGACTTGAGCTTATCAATTCTATGTTTGCATCCATCCCTGTCTACTATATGTCCAACATACTTTTTTCTAAAAAAATTCCTTGCGAAGCTCACCGCTGTCATACGTAATTTTTGGTGGGTAGGAGTCAGAGAGGAGGCCGGTTCAAAAGCTTTATGCCTAAGGACCTGGAAAGACATTTGTACACCTAAAAAGGAGGGGGGGAGTTGGGTATCAAAAACATGCTTGCAATGAATCAGGGGTTTCTACTTGCGGCTGCTTGGAGATTGGCTGATAACCCTGATAGTCACATCTATCAAGTTCTCCGTGCTAAATATTTTCTGGGTTCTTCCATTTGGAGAGCGAATTCCAATACCCCAAAATCTGCTTTCTGGACGTCTGTTCTCAAAGTCATGCCTATGCTCAAAGCCCACTCCTTTTATCAAATTTCCCAAGGGAATGTTTCTGTTTGGAGTTCCCCCTAGTTCTCTACCTGGCACAATTTGCATGATCATCTTATCATTCAGCAAAGTAGCAATTTTATCTATCCGGCTAAGGTTTCTGATCTTTGGTTGCCTGGGAGAAAAGTGTGGAATACTCAGCTTGTCTCTAAGCTTTTTATGGAGCCCTCTGCTTCGGCTATTATCGCTACTCCTATTCTTCTTGATGATTGTAGAGACATTCTTTGTTGGGACTTAACCCCTTCAGGAAAATGCAATTCCAAGAGGGCACATACAAGCTTTGTTTACAACAATTTCACTCTGTGCAGGCCAATCAACCAAGACAGGTAAGCACATCTATTCAGTCTATTCTTCAACATGTATGGAAGCAAAAAATTATGGCCCCTCGGGTCCAGACTTTTGCTTGGAGACTTCTCAGGCAAGCTCTTCCATCATGTGCCAGAGCTGGTAGATTTTCTGTTCACATCAGTACATTATGTGCTAGATGTAATATTTAAGAGGATGATCTGAATCTTTTTTTTCTTTGTTCTTTTGTAAAGGCTGCTTGGTTTGCTCATCCATGATACATCAGATCTGAGTTTTTAGTTGCAAATCATACTTCTGTTGCAGATATCATTATTGCCCTTTCTACCTCTAATCATCCGCATGCACTATTCCTAATATTTTTACATTCATGTGGTGCTTGTGGAAAGCTAGAAATGATGTTCTTTTTTGCAGGAAATTTTCACTACCTCATCAAGTGCAACATGCAGCACTAGCTATCTCTTCTCTGCAGGATTTTCATGAAAAAAATTGCAGGAAGTCAATTCTTCCTCTCCTACTCTTCATACAGGTTCTGAACAAATGGGACAGCCTCTTCAAGGATCAACTATAAAGTCTGATGCGATAATTTCAGGAACAAAAGTTTATTCTGATGCCTCATGGAAGAACAACAACATTCTAGGAAGAAGTGATCTTCAAGCTACAGGAATTGGAATTTTCATTTTTGTTCCTGGAGATGACTTTGACACAAAAATCATGATACAAGCTTCTGCTAACTCTACACATTCCCCTCTTGTGGCTGAAGCCTTGTCCCTTCAATTTGCTGCCAAGGTGGCTTGCAGGTTACAACTCCATAATGTGTCATTCCTCACAGACAACCTTTCTTTGGCAAAGATGGTGGTTTCTAGGAATATTAAGGATAACTCTATAGCTTGGAGATGTCGACCTCAAATAAGTAGTTTCCTGGAGGACTCTTCTAGTGAACTTGATGCTATCTATCACATTCCCAGGAATATCAGTAGCATTGCGCACAACTGTGCTCACCAGGTTCTCAATTCAAGAACAGAACCTGTTTTTAGTTGTACAAATTCAACTCATTCTCCTTGTCCTTCTATGCTTTCTCTTCATGACTTTCAGGTTGAAGGATTTGTAATACACGCTGTACTTTGCAAATGAGTTGAATGAAATTTGGCGCCTGAATGCGCCTTCCTTGTGTTCAAAAAGAAAATCTTGACGATGGCTACCAATGATGTCGCCACGATAGCATAGTGCAAAGACTTGATACGGGATTTTGCAAAAGTTCAGTTACATATTGCTCCAGAGAAGCAAATGCTGCAGCACATGGCTTAGCTAAACATCGCTATAATTCTAGATTACCTAGCTTTTGGGACGTTTTATCCCTGATTTTATTTCTCAGCTTCATATAAGTGATCTATCTATTATATGAGAAATAAAGTAAATAAAGTAAACACTTAGTAAGCAAAATAAAAGAAAATTCTTTTTTTGGCAATGTGACATCCGTCCAAGCCTAGTCTATATGAAAGAAAAATACAAACATGAGTGCTCCAAATAAATTTTCTAAGCCCAAATCTTTATGATTCAGAGACCGGTCATGAATGTCTTTTCTTGGCAAAAAATTTCAAGCAGTTAGAGCATATGTTGATGTTCATTAAAAACCTCTCATTTATTTTATTTATTTTTTAAATTTTGTTATTTAGAACTGTTTGGATTTTGACTACCTTTGCCATATATTGCAAGTATTATGCCATATTTGTCTTACATGAAGTAAAATGATTAGTCATACTTTGGCTTGTCTTAGAAAATTTTGCCAAACTTTTTCTATCTATGACTTGTGAGACTTACTGCTAATAAAAGAAACACATCTAAATATTTGTCTTTCTAGATATTTCAACAAGTGACTACATACGAAGCAAAATGAGTGAATCTACACTCTAAAATATGTATATATACATCCGTATGCAGTAGTCCATTTAAAATATCTAGAAAGATAAATATTTAGGAATGGAGGGAGTACTTTTTATCCCTTTACTTTTAATCATGTTTATCGTTTCGGGCTTTATCATCAATTTTACTTTCAAAAAATTGTTATCGACCGACTAATAGGTGCGCTCCGCTCGACTACCACAAGCGTCTGCCACGTGACCTTATGGTGGTCAAAGATAAACAAATTCATTGATATTTTCTTAGTCTCTCACCAAGTTGCCTATGTCCTTATAATTTTCATTTGCTCTAACAAGTACCTTTTCTCTCGGGTGTAGGTGCACCTATATGGGAAACAAAAGTTTGAAAAAAAATCAAAAAATTATCAAAATTCTGGGGAAACAAACTTAACCTTCGGTTGTATTTGTCTACATACATAATAAAAATTGCCAAGGAATGACTTTCATGCTATTTTGGGTGGAAAAAGTCAACACCATATACCTCGATCAATCGAATTTGGAGATTCTCACATGTTTCATTCAGCTAAAGCAGAATAACATTTCTGAATTCTCAATTCTAACTGGAATTTCCTTTTTTTTATCTTCCCAAAAGGCAGACATTTGTCAAGAAGAAAATGCAAGACACCCAGGATTTTTCTCCCTGGTGAGAGAAGCAATTCAGAACTAGTTCATTTTCCACCTAATTTTGCTATTCCACATGTTCTGCTCTTATCCAGTTTTCCGTTAAGTTGCAAACACAGCTTTCTGAATTTTTCAGAACACTGAGTAGAAACGAACATCTTGGATTTTTCAATAGAAAATCTGGCCAAGAGAATCACATGTTTTATTCAGGCGGAGCCGGAGATCATCCTCATTTCCATTAACGAAACATCAAACCATCACTCATCATCACAGGAAACTCGGTACCCACTCAGCCACTCACACTCTGCTTCGATTTGACGCGCACACGATGCATACCAGCTCAGGCGACCTGGACCTGGATGGTCTTGGGCTTCTTGGGCTCGGGCGGCGGCAGCTTGTCGACGGTGACGGTGAGCACGCCGTCGCGGCAAACGGCGGAGATCTTCTCCATGTCGGCGTTCTCTGGCAGCACGAACTTGCGCATCAGCTTGCCCATGCGGCGCTCCATCCGCAGGTACTTGGCGTCCTCCTCCTCCCTCCTGCGCTCGCCGCTGATCACCAGCACCCGCTCGTCCTCCACCTGCACCTTGATGTCGCCGGACCCCAGCCCCGGCATGTCCACCACGAACGCGTACGCGCCCGGCAGCTCCTTCACGTCGGCCGGGGTGGCCGCCATGGCGCGCGCGTCGCGGACGTAGGCGCGCGTCGGGCCCTGCTTCTCGCCGCCGGCGACGCCGGCCTCGCCGTCTGGGATGTCCAGCAGGTGCTGCAGCGCCGTCATCATCGGGTTCTCCAAGCCGAACACCATGCCCGCCATTCTCGCTCGCGGATCTCGAGCTCGATCGATCTCCTCGGGCTGGACTTGCGTTGGATTGCTTGTTGAATTTTGTGGAATGCTTTGGTGGGGATGCGATGGCGAGGAGGAGGGAGTTTATGTAGGTCGCCGGAGCAGGAGGCGGAGAGTCTGGAAGGTGATGGAAAGTTCTGAAAGGTGGTGGAACGAGCGCGGAGCAGTGGGGAGTCCTTCGGGCACCGATGGAGAAAGTTCTAGAGGATCGACCTTCAGAATTGGTTGTGCGGTAGCTTTGGGCCCCACATGTCATTCGGGCAGCAGAGAGATTTTTTTTCTTTCTATAGGATACGCACGGAGAGATTTTCTTTTTGGAAAAACGCAGCTTTCTCCCCCCTCCTCTTCTCGTCCCGCCGCCGCCAGAGGGCTCATCCCAGCGAAGCTCGGGCTGGCCCAAGGAAGGTGGCGGCTGGGAAGCTTTGAGCGCGGGGCGCAGGCGTGAGGCGCCGGGCTGCAGCGTGGTGTCCTTCAGATCTACGCGGCGACGCGGCGGACGCATGGAGCTGCGGGCGGAGGTGCAGCGGCAAGGGCTCCGCGCCAGGAAGCTGGGGCGGCAGCCCCAAGGACTCTCGGCGGTGGCGTCGCCGCTACGGCTGCGGGGGCAGCGTGGTGGCCGCCTGTGGTGCCTGCTCGCGGCGTATCGGGGCGTCCCCTGCTCATATCTGGTCCGAAGAGGGTGGTAGTGGCATGGGCGCTCGCCGGCGGCCCTGCTCGTCCGGTGTGATGCTGGGACGCCGTCGATGTTGTGGGTGTGGTGGATCTGGAGGTGGTCCAGATCGATGACTGGCGGTGTTGCTGGGGGCGCGGGCGGCGGGCGGCCGCTAGCCTGGAGCGGCCGGAGGCCCGGATGTGGGTCGGCCGACAACTGTCTGCAGTCAGGTTGCGTGGTGGCTCCTTGTCGGGATGGTGGTCCGCGGTGGCATGGTCGGGGCACGGCCTTCGGGTTGCTCTGGCTTGCGCGCTGGCGGCGCTTCGGCTGGTTCTTTGGCGGTGTAGCAGGTGGCTTCTGCTGCTCCGATTTGATGGTGGTGTGTTGGGGATGTCGTCTTCGGCGTAGGTGCTCGGCTCCCTGACGAAAGTCATGCTCGACTTCGGTCAGGGCTGGTGGCGAATGATGCCTTCTAGTGTGATTTTGCCTTGTTGGAGGCGTCATCGAGGGGATCCGACACCTCTCCCTGCTTCGAGTTCTTGTCTCCCGGTGAAAACCGTGTGGAATGGTGGCACCATTGGCGTCATTACTTTGTTGGAAGCATTGCCTTGCAGTCAAGTCGGATGCTGGGAGCACTTGGTAGTGGTGGTGCGGTGGATCTGAAGCGGGCAGCGTTTTGGTGTGCTTGGAGCTGTTGGTGGTGCATTCGTCTGGGGCCGGTCGTTGGTCGGCAGGAGTGCGGCAGGAGCTCCCCTCGGTGGCATGTCCATCGGAGGCGATGGTGGTGGGCACTTGGAGCGCACACGACATGCTTGCAGCGCCATGCGAGTCAGGTTGGGCGCCCTCTCGGGATCAGAGAGGCACACGTTCGCTCCTCTTTCGTCGGACATGTCGTTTCTCTCCGACGACGGTGATGTCGTCCTGCATGCTCGTCGCGGTTTGGCCTTTAGGCGTTTCCTGTATGTCCTATTGTGCTCGAGCCTAGGTGTGGTGTGCTCTTTGTAAAGGTTTTAGCTCGGTTTTCCTTAATTAACCGAGCATCGCTTTCTTTACCGCTTCTTCTAATCAATCAAAATACGCAGCTCTCCTGCGTCTATTTCGAAAAAAACTTCCTCTAAACCAAGGACAAATCGTGTGGGCTTGCGACGGAACCCTAGCAGCCGCCGCCGTCAAGAGAACCAACTCTTTCGGTACCGTCTTTCGGCTACTCCCCTTCGTCGGCAACCTCTTGGTCGTCGGTGGTGATGGGGTCACCGGATCCCGTGCGTGCGGATCGTTTTAGCTGTAGGTTCTAGGGCCTAATAACTTAGGTTTTTGGATCGTTGGCTTCAGCGGCGGCGACGACTATGCTGAATAAAGTAGCTACGGATTCTTCTCCGGCGAGGCGGTCGTCTCTATGGTCGGTGATGGATTTGGAAACCAGTCCGTTCAAGAGGAGATGTCGTGGCGACGGCGGCATCCTTGTGGTGGACTTGTGTCCTCTGGCATCGCCGTTGCAACGGCGTCTACTCCAGCATCGATGTGGAGCTTGGGAGGTAGTCCAGAAACGGATGCAGATTGTGGTCTGCATCGACGACATCTGAAAAACGAAACATGTGCTGAGTTCATGGTTGATGGATGGCAGGTATGATTTCCTCCTTCGGCGTCTTATCATTCATTTGACATTTTCATACAACACAAGATCGACTTTGTTTACCAAAATGTTTCATCATTTTTTGACTCTTTATGGAATTACTAAAAAATATCATATCATCTGCACTTGCACCCCAGAGCAGGGCCAAGCACCTTTGGCTCTCGGGTGTTCACTCTATATGGGAAGAAAAATAGCAATTCTGGAAAAAGGTATAAGAATATCTAAGTTGTTGTCAGTGAATGACTTTCATGCTATTCTAGGTGGAAAAAAAATCAGCACTATACACAAGTTAATTCATGCTTTTTGTCCTTGATTTTTTTCACTAAAGGTGACATAAGTTTTTTTCTTAACGAAACCTTTTATACGAACACAATTGAAGGTCAAGTTTGTTTCTAAAAATGTTCCAGAACTTTTTACCTTTCTTGGAATTACTATTTTTCCATATAGGTTGCACCTACACCCGAGAGCCAGAAGGTATTTCTCCGGACTGAAAACGATATTTACAGAATTAAGGAGTTTATGCGTGTCTGAGCTAGGTTTTGCTAGGGTAGTCCAATATGATGGCGACTGATGGGTTTTTTCATCTCGCCCCGCAAAAGGCAAAGCTTTTTGTAGTTAGAGCTTAGCCTCAAACTATGTTACCTTTTTTCTCTCTGCTAATAGAAACAAGAGTGGTCTTATTAATACCAAGTTGTACCTTAAGAAAATTGTTTTAATCCATTTATCTTTTCTTACTGGACGTGAAATCTTTTCATGGCCTTTTTTTTGAGTGGCTTTATTTAATTTAATCCCTTTTTGTCTAAAATGTATAACTCTATAGTTTTGTATGCATCCTAAGCCGAAGGATGTAATGAGGGACTTGGTAATTTGACATCTCCCAAAAAGGGCCGAAAGTTGTACAATTTGTGCAAAAACAAAAATTCATCTAGAGAGGTATGGTGCGATAGCTTCCTTGTATGCTCTTTTTTCTTGGTTCTTGTTTGTAATCTCCTACTCATAATAAACCCTTGGAAGAGTCAACATCCTGATCGATAAATTTTACAGCGAGGGTGTCATTAAATTCTTTTAAGACCCTTCCCCTATATAAGTGAAGTTATTTTCTGTAATTATAACCACTAGTAGAAAATGGGCCATTTGTCCCGGTTCATACGGGCCTTTTGTCCTGGTTGTTGAACCGGGACTAAAGGGTCGTTACTAATGCCCTGGCCCTTTAGTCCCGGTTCTTACACGAACCGGGACAGATGGGCCTCCACGTGGCCGGTGCGCCGAGCCCAGGCAGGAGGGCCTTTGGTCCCGGTTGGTGGCACCAACCGGGACCAAAAGGCATCCACCCGTCAGCATTTCAGGGGCTGGGGTTTTTGTTTTTTTTTGAAAGGGGGGGTTGGGGGTTTTGGGGGGTTAATTTAGGTGTTTCATATATTACGTTAGCTAGCTAATTAATAGGGAGAAGTGTTCTCTCTTATCTCCGTGCTTGGTCGATGCTACGTACTATACATAGAGAGGCCCTCGACACGCTAGCTAGTAAGAAAATGAAGGAAACTATTAAGTACAGAAGTTCGTCATGCATACCGAGAGAAGTGATCGATCGACCTCTCCTTCTCCGAGAGATTGGTCGAACAACAAGTTTTCGTATTATCTATCCGACGCTACTAGCTACATACATATACAATATGTAAGATCTCTTACAATCCCTAGCAATTGAAATCAACTTCCACATGGTATTCTCCGGCTTTATTGATGACGTGGTCAAGAAAGAATCCCACCAATTCCTCTTGAATTGCTTTCATGCGATCTTGTGGTAGGAGTTCATTCCGCATCTGCCACATCTAATTTGAAGAAGGGGGTTAATACATATATATGAATGAAACTCAACAGAAATGATGGTGTAATAAAATGAAATTGTGAATATTATTGCTTACGCACTTCATATTGTCTTTTAGAGTAGCCCCGCTTATTTTTCAAAGTCGCATTGTAGATGAACACGCACACGTAGTATCCACAGAAATCATTCTCTTGTTCCTGCCACAAGCACATTACGAGAAATAGAGGTCAATCAAACTGATAATGAAGCATTATAAATGGCACTGATGAAAGTATAGCTATAGAATCAACGGGAGATGCGCGCAACTAGCTAGCCAGTAGTACTTACTTTTGGGGATGTATATCGCAGCTCCTTCGGCAGTCCCGGAGCTTCTGCATTGAACTGTTTCCAAACCCTGCAAGACAAAGAAAATAATTATTATTACTTGAGATATTAGGAAATGAACAAAAAGTTGCCGATATGGTGCGATAATGATCGATTGAACTTACTTGTTGAGCATTTTAGTCATGTCCGCATAGGTTTCGGGAGCTTTTCGTCTCGAGTCTAAGACGGTTACTAGTCCCCGCTCAAGCTTAATCTGCAGAAGAACATAGTGGATGGAAGCTGCGCACGCATGCAAAACTCATCAATTACATTACTATAACCTCGCTCGAGTAGTAAGGGAAACCGAATATGCACACGACAGTAACACTCACTCGAAGTTGTAAGGAAAGAGTATGGTATCTTTGTTTTGATTTTTGATCAACGATTCTAGAAAGTTGGCCTCAGCCTCTTCGGCGTGCTTTTTAACCTGAATTTCATCTATGATATTTGTGTTAATGAACCCAATATCATACATTTCTTGTTTTCTGCACTCGACGATCCTCAATCTGCATAATATATTGAGGATAATTAATTATAAATACATGCAATGAAAGAGCCGAGCTATATATAGAGACTTTATGACAGAAATAGTACTTACAGACAGTAGCAAAAGACCGTTAATTTATCGAGGGCCTTTTGATGGAAGAACGCAAAGAACTCCTCAAATGGAACAGGCAACAGATCAATTCCAACGAGGTCGTGCTCCTCTTTAATTCTCATATACAAACTATTCGCCCCCCCCCCCTAGACTCTCTGCAGGTTTTCATGTACCAATTATGGAATCTTCGCATCATCGTTGTTAGAGATTTTTCATCTTTGACGAGAGGCTTCCCGTACTCGTATCTATGTTCCTCCACCTCCATGAAATCAAGAAGTTGATCGTCAGGCAGGTACTGTAAGATTGCCATAACCGGCCACCGTCCCTGGAGCATTAGCGACGATGTCGCCGCTAGACACATTGAGCGGGGGGCACGATTGATTTGCTTGTTCGCCGAGTTGGGCAATTTTTTCGCAGCTGCTCGTTCTTTTGACCTTTGATGTCTGACAGTACTTCCCGACCGCTCCGCTTCGAGATATGTCTGTTCAGTAATGCGCTCATAGTTGGTTCTCAGCGGAGACTTTGGTGGCTTCCTCAGGGCATCGATAGTGCGCTTTGCTTTCACCGGATCTACCTTCTCCTCCGGAGGTGGATGTCTCTTTGCTTTCAACCCTTCAAAGAAGTCGTCCACTTTGGCCCGCACGATCTTCGCATTTTCCTCCTCGGTCCTCTCGTAAGGTAACTTCTCTAGAGGCTTGAGAGAAGGACCGTATCTGTATTGCCTCCCGCCTCTGGCTGTACTGCTAGACACCGGAGCAGACGGAGTAGCTGCGGCGTCTGTCTTCTTTCGTGCTTGCTTACGAGGCGGAGGAGAAGGACTATGACGCGCCGGAGTAGCTGGGGCGGCGGCGGGTCTCTTCCGCCCTTGCTGGAGAGGCGGAGAAGGAGGAGGTTGCTGGCTGCTCGGGCGCGCGAGCGCATGCGGAGAAGGAGGCGGAGTGCCGCCACGCGCCGGAGAAGGAGGCCGAGTGCCCTGATCATCACTCGCCGGAGGAGGAGGCGGTGGAGGAGGCGGAGTGCCCTGACTCGCCGGAGGAGGAGGAGGCGGAGGCGTCCAGTTCGGAAGGTTGATGAGCTCCTTCCGCCATAGGCATGTAGTCTTCAGAGCAGAACCCAGCCTAGTCTCCCCTTCACCGGTAGGGTGGTCAAGCTGGAGGTCCTCAAATCCCTCCGTTATTTCATCCACCATCACCCTAGCATATCCTTCTAGAATCGGCCGGCAATGAAAAGTTGCGTCGGGTTCAATAGGATAAACAGAGCCAACAGCCGCCTTGACCTTCAAATTCATCCATTGCGTCATAATGTGGCAATTTTGAGACTCCGTGATAGCATCCACGGGATAGCTGGCAGGAGCCGTCAAGAGATGCTCCGGCTGAAGCAGCTTGGTGAAAGCCACGCTGCTTCTCCGCTGAGATGGCGGGGTAGCTTCGGGGGAAGATTCGGCAGGTCGTTTGTTGCGATCTGCTTCTCGTTCCTCTAGCCTCGTTACCCTTTCGTGCAGCGCCTGCAGTTGCCTATGCTCCAGTTTCTTCCTCCTCTCCTGGGTTTTGTAACCCCCTGCATCCAGAAAACCAACCTTCCACAGAATGGAGCCTGGCGTGCCTCGTGTCCGTCCAGGGTGCTTAGGATTCCCGAGGGCCATTGTGAGCTCATCTTTCTCCCTGTCTGGAACGAATGTCCCTTGCTGCGCTGCATTAATATAGTGCCTAAGCCTCTTGACTGGTATTTTCAGTTGCTCGTCCGTCCAATGGCACTTCCCTGATACAGGGTCCAAGGTTCCGCCAGCCCCGAAGAACCAAGTCCGGCAACAGTCTGGCCAGTTCATTGTCTCTGGTTCGATCCCTTTATCAAGCAGATCATTCTCAGCCTTGGCCCACTTAGGCCGGGCTTTGAGGTAGCCACTTGACCCCGTGCGATGGTGAAACTGCTTCTTCGCAGCATTTTGCTTGTTTGTCGCCGACATCTTCTTACTCTTTTCCGATGTCGTGTGGGCCACAAATGCGGGCCAGTGATCTCTGATCTTCTCATATTTGCCGATGAATTCTGGTGTCTCTTCTTTGTCGACAAACTTTTTCAACTCTTTCCTCCACCTCCTAAATAGGCCTGCCATCTTCTTAAGAGCAAAAGACTTGATTAATTGCTCTGTAACTGGCTTCTCCGAATCCTCCTCTCGCGGTAGGGTGAAATTTGCCTTCAGCTCAGTCCAAAGATCATCTTTCTGCATATCATTGACATAAGACACCTCAGGGTCTTCGTTCTTAGGCTTATACCATTGATGGATGCTGATCGGGATCTTGTCCCTAACAAGAACCCCGCACTGAGCAGCAAATGCGTTCTTTGTCCGGATGGGTTCAATCGGTTCGCCGTCGCGCGCGATTGCTGTGATCTCAAACCTTTCATCCGAGATCAACTTTTTCTTCGGGCCTCGTCTCCTTACCGAAGTTGTGCTCGATCCGGAGGGCTAGAAAAAAGAAGAAAGACGAGAGTTAATTAATATGTGTACATATACCAAAACAATGAATGCATCAATTAGCTAGTCAGCACAGGCTTAACTAATATATATACCTGGCCAGACTCGGTTCGGTCACCGGAGCCGTCATCACGGTCTCCTTCTTGCACCGTCATTGGGTCACCGGAGCCATCATAATCATGTCTTTCCTCCTCCATTCTTCGATCACCGTAGCCTGCTTCTTCACCCTGTTCTTCCAGACCATCATTGTCATTAAGATACGACAAGATATCACCTCCGGCTAAGATTATTTCCCCCAACACCTCTTCTGCTTCCTCGTCTCGTATGTGCTCCATTATTTCTGCAAATATTACAACATGGCAATTATCACACAAACATGATAGCACGTGGATATATTAGTGGGAAACGTAGATCGAGCTTATTCCGGTTTTGGGATGGCCTCGGCAATGCTTCAAGGGTAGGGGCGCGGCGGGAGCAGTAGGAGATCGACATCGTTTTTTTCTAGGGTTTGGGTGTCCTCGAGAGTTTTGGTCGAGCGAGAGGGGGTGGCCTCGAGAGATTTTGTCGGGTAGGGGCGCGGCGGGAGGGGGTAGGAGATCGACATCGTTTTTTCTAGGGTTTGGGTGTCCTCGAGAGGTTTGGTATAAGTTATCACAGTCGAGAGGGGGTAATATCGACAACGACGACATACATACACGGCAAATAATGTTATCAGGGAGGGGGTATATCGACCCCCCCCACACGTGTTGAAGTTATCGGGAGGGGGTTATATTAACAACGACGACACGTACATGGGAAAATAATATTATCGGGGAGGGGGTATATCGACCCCCCTCGTGTTGAAGTTATCGGGAGGGGTATATCGACGACGACATACCCGATAAAACATAAGAAAACGAAGAAGAAATAAAAAGAGGAGAAGAAGAAAGGAATAGAGGAGAAGATCGAAGAAAAAAATAGAAGAAAAAAAGGGGAGAAAAAGAAAGGAATAGAGGAGAAGAAGAAAAAAATAGAATATTCCTTTTTTCTTCTCCTCTTCTTTTTCTTCTTTTTTCTTCTTCTTATCTATTTCTCCTCTTCTTCCTCTTCTTATTTCCTTTTTCCTCTCATTCTTTTTCTTCTTCTTCCTTCTTAAAAGTACATGAAGTAGTATTGCTTGTTTTTTTTAAATAATGTTCAAATAGAAATTTTAGAAAAAAAGTAAAGGTTTTGCCTAATTCATTGTTCATATGAATATACAAACATTTGCATATTTACAATAATTAATATCACCAAAAAAATCTATGAACAGGAAAAAATACTATTTTTTCTGAAAATCTATCTTTTGCATATATACATGAACATATATATACACAGAGAACATATATACATACATATATACATTTTTATAAAAATGCAAAAAATAAAAAATCTAAAAACAGGACATATAAACAGATATACACACATACATATACTCACACATATACATATAATCAGGAATAAAACATCTATATATGTGCAAAAAACAGGGGGAAGAGGGGGGCGGTGCCGGCCCTGACCAAAGGGAGAGGTGCGGTGTGGTCGGGGTAGGGGCACGGCGCGCGTCAGGGTAGAGGCGACGGCGGCGTGGTCGGGGAAGGGCAGAGGCGACGGCGGCGCGGGGCAGCTGGGGCGACGACAACGTGGTGGGGGCAGGAGCGCGCGGCGTGGTCGGGGCGGGCCGCCGGCGGCGTGCTCGGGGCAGGGCGGCTGCGCGTCGACGAGGCAGCAGAGGGCGGCGACAGTGGCGACGGGGCGAGCTCGGGCAGCCTGGCGGCGTCGTCGGGGCGGGGGAACTGATGCAGATGAATCTGAAAAACGCCAAGTACTTTCTTATATACTGAGAGTATTGGTCCCGGTTCGTGGCACCAACCGGGACCAATGCCTCCCTTTAGCCACAGTTGGTGGCACCAACCGGGACCAAAGGCCGCGGTGGCCTTTGGTCCCGGTTGGTGGCACCAACCGGGACTAAAGGTGGGGCATTGGTCCCGGTTGGTGCCACGAACCGGTACCAATGTCCCCCTTTAGTCCCTGTTGGTGCCACCAACCGGGACCAAAGGCTCCTGTGCTGCCTGTTGTGGTTCTAAGTCTGACAGTAGAATGAGGGGTAGGTATGGAGAGGCAAGATCCTAGCTATGGAGCAGTTGTAAACATGAGAGATGTACGAGTTCAGGCCCTTCTCGGAGGAAGTAACAGCCTTACGTCTCGGTGCCCGGAGGCGGTCGACTGGATTATGAGTGTATGGATTACAGGGTTGCGAACCCTTTACACTGAGGAGGGGGGTGGCTTATATAGTGTCCGCCAGACCCCTCCGGCCCTCAGTAATGCAGGGTTTAAAGTACATTAAGTCTAGGCGTTACTGGTAACGCCTTACATAAAGTGTCCTAAATGCCATAAAGACTACTTAATTACAGACCGTTTGGATGCAGAGTGGCCCTTGATCTCCTGGTGGTCGAGTGAGTCTTCACGGTCGAGTCCTTCGAGTCCGTCGAGTGAAGTCCCTCTTGGTCGACTGGAAGGCAGTTTCTTCTGAGGGTGTCCTTGGGTAGGGTACTTAGATCAGGTCTATGACCCTACCCTAGGTACATGACTTCATCATTAGCCCCCGAATGGATCGAGGTTTGAGTGAGGAAGGAGTTGATAATATTTCCGACCTGCTTTTGTCTTCTGGACATGTATCGTCTTGGACCAATAATCTCTTCGTTGATAACAGCAACTTTTCTTTCGGTCGCCTTGATCCATTCTTTTCTCTCGTCGAGTGAACTTTTGAACTTAGTAATTTCCGAGCGACGGATCGCAGGAAATCTCTCGTCTGACAGATCGATCTGCTGTTAGCGGATTTTGTGGGATCCGAATTTTGGGAAGCGCGCGAAGCGGGGTGGACCGCGGCGCTCGGATGGGATAGGGCATAGACGCCTCGATTCCCGCGCCGTCTTTTTTGCCACGTATCGCGTACGCGCGACTGTTTCGGGATATGATTGGATTGTCTGGGCCCACTTGTCATCCACTCGGAAGTGCCCTTATAAAGTGCGCCCGGCGAGGGTTTTTTAACAGTACCTCCCCACTTCTCCTTCTGTCCTCTCCGCCTCCGCCCACCGCGCCTGCTCTCGCCTCCGCCCAACCACTCCTCGCACGCTTCTCCGGCAACAATGGTGAAGGAGAAGACGGCGGCTCTGGAGCGCGCGAAGAAGGCGACGACGACGGGGAAGGCGAAAGGGAGAGCGACCAGTCGGGGTGGATCCTCGTCAAGGTCCCGCCTGCCGCACGGCTGGATTCAAGGGGATTGGATCCGCTCGACCATCACCGAGAGGGATCTCACCGAGATGGCCAACGAGGGTTTGATCCCCCACGGGGCAGCGAGGCTCCCGGGGAACGAGTGGCAACCACAGCCGCAAGAGGGTGAATGTGTTCTTCTGGCTACCCACGTCGACCATGGGTTCTCCCTGCCTCCGAGTGTTTTCTTCCTTGGTTTCTTGAATTTCTTTGGGGCGCAACTCCACCACTTCAATCCAAATTCCATCGCCTACCTTGCTGCCTTCGTGTCCATGTGCGAGAACTTCCTGGGCTGCCGACCGCACTGGGGTCTGTTCAAGCACATATTCACTTGTCGTTCTCAGACAGTGAAAAAGGCGAGTCCAGATGACGATAAGACCAAGGTTATTCAGATGTGTGGGGGTCTGGGGATTCAGATGAGGAGCAAGAGCACCTTTCCGGCCATGACCCTCCCTGAGTCGGTCAGAGGATGGCAGTTGACTTGGTTCTACTGCCAGGACGAGTCGACGCCGGGGCAGTCGAGTGGTCTTCCTCCGTTCTCTATGGACCGAGCGCACAAGCCCTCTTCTCTGAAGGTGCTCCCTGAGGAGAAAGCCCAAGTGAAGATGTTGATGGAGCGTATAGTCCAGTTAGTTCGGGAAGGAGTGACGGGTATGGACCTTCTGGAGGTCTTCCTTAGGCGGCGCATCCAGCCACTTCAGTACCGAGGCCATTGTATGTGGCTATACTGTGGAACCGAGGATGAAACTCGGGTCCATCCAGAAGGAGTCGACGACGCCACACTGGAGAGGTGGATGGCCGCAGTCACAGGGAATAAGGACAACCCTCGAGGAGCCAGGAGGATTCCGCCACTCGACCATTCTTGCACTCCAGACAAGGTATGCCCACTTTATCCCCAATTATAATCTTGCCATACTTGTTCTGCCTTTGCTGCAAATTGGTTGATTGATCTTTGTTTCGTTGTCTGTCAGGCCATCACCGAACTATACTCGATGCCCAATGGAGCACAGATGCCGACTGAGGAGGAGGAAGGAAGTGGGGGCGAAAGCCAGGAGGAGTGGGACTCGGACGCTGCTGCTGATGATGATGATGACGACTCTGATGGGGAGGAAGAAGAGGAGGAGGAGCAGGAAGTTGCACCGCCTCGCTCGGAAAGGCGATCGAAGCTCGTCCATGACCCTGCGACTGAATGTGGCAAGGGGGTCGCGGCTGTCGCGCAGTCGACTAAGCGCCCTCGGACCACTTCTCCGGCGCCGACTGAGAAGGCTCCGAAGCAATCTCGAATGGCGCCATCGAAGCCGGCGAAGGTCTTGCCGAAGATGAAGGTGTCGATCCCCACCATATCAGGGTAAAAATGCTACTTGAGTCTTCTTGCTCTTCATGAGTTTATTTTTGGCCGAATCATGAGTTATCCGACTGATTTTTGGAATTGCAGTGCTGTTACTTCTGATACCTCGGCCAGGGCTAACGATCACGAGATGGAAGATGCTGCTACCTCAAAACCTGGTATGACTTTCATAATCTCGTCTTCAGTCGATTGGCTCTTTGCTTCTGATTTTGATTCTTGTCTGTAGCTCCGTCCAATGTCGTTATTACCCTTCCTGACGACGACGATGAAGAACCACTGAGGCCAAGGAGGAACAGGAAAGCGTCTGCTGGCAAGGTGACTCAGGATGTGCCAGCCTCCGAGACACTGGTCGTGGAGGGAGAGAACACCACTCGGCCCACCGTATCTTTCGCGGTGCCGTTGACGAGTGCTCACCCCGCATCGTTGAGTGCTGCACAGCCTTCACTTTTCTCGACCCACTATGTCCCAGAGGATCAAGCCAGTGCTGCGAAAGAAGCGATACGCCAAGCGGGAGTCATGATGGAGCAAGTGAAGGCCATCCGAGAAGCCAGCCAGGCAGCCTATGACGCCAGTTCCGCTCTTCAAAGTAACGTTCAGGTCAGTCGGTCATCGCCTGTTCCGTTAGGATATGATATCTGAAAATTCTTCTTTCTGAAATCCGTAGTAATTGTCCTACACCCACTGGGTGTGTCGATTGGAATTCCGGGTTAGTGGGGGCACGCTGAGTGCACCCACTAGGTGTAGTCCCCGAGGCTATGGTGGGCTGTTGGCAGTCGACCATAGGCTTTATAAGTTAAGTTTTTCCTTCATTCGACTAGGTCGAATAGATTTCCAAGACCGGTGGGGGCACGCTGAGTGCACCTACTGGGTGTAGTCCCCGAGACTGTGGTCGACTGCTGGCAGTGGACTACAGTCTGAAGAGCATCTCCTGTTTTTTTTGTTGTTGTTGTTGGTCGACTGGTCGACTCTTCCTTGATAGAACTAGTGGGGGCACGCTGAGTGCACCCACTGGGTGTAGTCCCCGAGACTACGGTTGAATGTTTGCATTCGGCTGTAGTCTTAGAAACGTATGATTTTTCTTTAGTCACTCGGGAGTGACTTGTCTTTGACATCTATCGATTGGTTCTTCGTAGAAATCCTGCGACCTTGCGGCTCGTTACACCGAGTTGGAGAACAAACATATCCAACTCGAGCTTGATCTGAAGCTTGTCCAGGAGAATTTGGCGAAGGCAAAGGAAGAAGCTAAAGGTATGTTTGGTGAGGCCTCGACGACTGCTTTTGCCCCCCATTCGTTTCGAAGTCTGACCTTGCTGTAACTTTCCAGGCAAAGTGAAGGAGGCCCAGAAGAAGAAAGACCTTGAGCTAGCTGAGATGCAGAAGACAGCTTTAGAGAAGACCAAGCTCGCAGACGAGAAGTTGGCTTCGGTCACCAAGCTTGAAGAAGAAAACACCAATCTGAAAGCTGCTCTTGATGTTGCCAACAAAGAAGTGAGTCGACTGAAAAGTGACAAGATTGCCCTGAATGACAAAGCCAGTGAGCTGGTCGGGAAGAAGAAAGATCTGGAGGCTTATCTGGGCGGACTCGCCAAGAAGCTATTCCTCATGCTCGAAGGTAAACTTTTGCACCAAACGGGTATTTTAACTGTGATCTTTTCATTCGACTGTTATCTTGATCCGGTGGTTGTGCTTGCAGAATTTTGCCAGAACTTTGAAGAGGAGACTGGTCGACTGGAGCCAAACCTGGACCCTATCAACTCTCCCGTGAATGACGAAGTCGCCATGAACGTGCTCCGGCTCGAATCTCGTGTTGCTGCCGTTGTTGATTATCTCGCAAGGCTGAAGGTCGACACTTCCTGCATCGACGCTACGCTTTGGCCCAGAGAGACGCTCCAGAATGACCTCGAGTCACTGATGACTCGACTGAACACAGTTCCAGGTCGAGTGCAGGAGTGGAAGAAGTCTTCTGCCAGGTGTGGTGCAGATGTCGCTTTGTGTCTGGCCCGAGTCCATTGCAAGGATGCATGAGAAGATAAGTTGGCAGCTCTTCGGGTGGTTAACACCAAGAAGCACGATTTCCGGTCCTTCATGGAGACCTTCATCGCCGCTGCCACTCGGATTGCTGATGGAATCGACCTCGACGAGTTTGTTGCACCTTCCAGCCCTCCACAGGAGGGGTAAAAAACTTCTTGAGCTCGACACTTTAAATTTGCCTCGGTATGCCGAGTGATTTTGTAACCGCCAAACCTTAACAGGCCTAGCGCCTGAGCACTTTTGGTTCCGTTAGGTATCTATCCAAACTTGGATTCGACGTTTGAATATGCTTGCATTTGGTTTGAGATGTCTTTTGCAGGTTAAAGCGAGGTGCTTATTGCAATCGACTTGTTCCCCAATTCACTTAGGCAGGCGCTGGGCTGCGGCTAAGCCTCCGAGTGGGAGGCGTTCTCTCCACTCGGTAGGATTTTCAACTTAGGCGAGCACTGGGCTGCAGCTAAGCCCCCGAGTGGGAGGTGTGCTCTCCACTCGGTAGGATTTTCAAACTTAGGCGAGCACTAGGCTGCAGCTAAGCCCCCGAGTGGGATGTGTGCTCTCCACTCGGTAGGATTTTCAAACTTAGGCGAGCACTGGGCTGCAGCTAAGCCCCCGAGTGGGAGGTCTGCTCTCCACTCGGTAGGATTTTTCAAAACTTAGGCGAGCACTGGGCTGCAGCTAAGCCCCCGAGTGGGAGGTCTGCTCTCCACTCGGTAGGATTTTTCAAAACTTAGGCGAGCACTGGGCTGCAGCTAAGCCCCCGAGTGGGAGGTCTGCTCTCCACTCGGTAGGATTTTTCAAAACTTAGGTGAGCACTGGGCTGCAGCTAAGCCTCCGAGTGGGAGGTCTGCTCTCCACTCGATAGGATTTTTCAAAACTTAGGCGAGCACTGGGCTGCAGCTAAGCCCCCGACTGAGAGGTCTGCTCTCCACTCGGTAGGATTTTTCAAAACTTAGGCGAGCACTGGGCTGCAGCTAAGCCTCCGAGTGGGAGGTCTACTCTCCACTCGATAGGATTTTCACGTTGTACTTGTGGTGTAGCTCGAAGGAGAGGGTCGCAGTCGACCTGCACCTCGCCTTCCTTGCGACCGCACGTTGTACTTGTGGCATAGCTCGGAGGAGAGGGTCGCAGTCGACCTGCACCTCGTCCTCCTTGCGACCGCACGTTGTACTTGTGGCGTAGCTCGGAGGAGAGGGTCGCAGTCGACCTGCACCTCGTCCTCCTTGCGACCGCACGTTGTACTTGTGGCGTAGCTCAAAGGAGAGGGTCGCAGTCGACCTGCACCTCGTCCTCCTTGCGACCGCATGTTGTATTTGAACTTAGGCGAGTACCTGAACTGCAGCTAAGCCCCCGAGTGGGAGTCTGGCTCACCACTCGGTAGGATTTTATTAAAACTTAGGCGAGTACTTGGACTGCAGCTAAGCCTTCGAGTGGGAGTCTGGCTCACCACTCGGTAGGATTTTGTCGAGACTTAGGCGAGTACTTGGACTGCAGCTAAGCCCCCGAGTGGGAGTCTGGCTCACCACTCGGTAGGATTTTACCAAAACTTAGGCGAGTACTTGGACTGCAGCTAAGCCCCCGAGTGGGAGTCTGGCTCACCACTCGGTAGGATTTTATTGAAACTTAGGCGAAACGGATTCGCAGCCAAGCCCCCGAGTGGGAGGCTGACTCACCACTCGGTAAGGATTTTTTTTTACAAACTTAGGCGAAACGGATTCGCGGCTAAGCCACCCACTGAGGGGGAAATTTCACTGAATAAATAAAAGTGACAAAAATCATTGGGGAAATTATGACACTATTATCTCGTAAAACATGAACTACAGAAGTACTTTTATTACAACTCATCCGAGTGAAAACTTAAGTGTAAAATGGGCGGAGAAGCTCCACGTTCCAAGCTCGGGGCTCGTCAATTTTGTGCTCGACGTTGTAGAGACGGTACGCTCCGTTGTGGAGAACCTTGGTGACGATGAAGGGTCCTTCCCAATAAGGAGCAAGCTTATGTGGTTTCTGCTGATCCACTCAGAGAACCAAATCTCCTTCCTGGAAGGCTCGACTCTTCACGTTTTTGGCGTGGAAACGACGCAAGTCTTGTTGGTAGATGGTCGATCGGATCAGAGCCATCTCCCTTTCTTCTTCCAAAAGGTCGACTGCATCTTGCCGCGCTTGTTCCGCTTCAGCCTCGTTGTAGAGCTCAACTCGAGGAGCATTGTGGAGCAGATCACTCGGCAAGACCGCTTCAGCTCCATAGACCAAGAAGAATGGAGTCCTTCCAGTCGACCGATTAGGCGTGGTCCTTAGACCCCAAAGCACCAAGGGAAGTTCATCGACCCATGCTCCAGACGCATGCTTAAGGTCACGCATCAGTCGGGGTTTCAACCCTTTGAGGATCAAGCCATTGGCTCGCTCCGCTTGTCCATCCGACTGTGGATGGGCGACCAAAGCGTAGTCGACTCGTGTGCCTTGAGATGTGCGGAATGCTCTGAATTCCTCCAAATCGAAGTTTGATCCATTGTCTGTGATGATGCTGTGCGGGACTCCATATCTGAATATCAGTTCCCTGATGAAGCTAACAGCAGTACCAGCGTCAAGATTCTTGATGGGTTTAGCCTCAATCCACTTGGTGAACTTGTCGACCGCCACCAGTACATGCGTGAAACCGCTTCGACCTGTCCTCAAGGGGCCCACCATATCCAACCCCCATACTGCGAAGGGCCAGACGAGTGGTATGGTTGAGCTGACGCAGGCTTGTGTGACATGTTGGAGTAAAACTGATATCCCTCACACTTGTCCACTATCTCCTTTGCCATCTCATTCGCCCTTGGCCAGTAAAATCCGGCTCGGTATGCTTTGGCTACGATGGTCCGAGAGGACGCATGATGGCCACAGGTCCCCGAGTGGATATCATCAAGGATGATTCGACCTTCTTCTGGCGTTATACACTTCTGACCAACTCCAGTCGTGCTTTCTTTGTATAGCATCCCCTTGATCACGGTAAAGGCTTTGGATCGGCAGACGATCTGTCGAGCCTCTTCTTCGTCCTCTGGGAGCTCTTTTCTTAGGATATACGCAATATACGGAATTGTCCAATCGGGAGTGATCACTAAAGCTTCCATGATCAAGTCGACCACCGCTGGAACTTCAACCTCAATCGGATCTGTGGCACTCTTGGGCTGCGGAGCTTCTTCAGTAAAAGGATCTTCTTTGACTGATGGAGTATGGATATGCTCCAAGAACACACCACTGGGAATGGCTTCTCTCTTGGAACCTATCTTTGCCAAATCATCAGCCGCTTGATTTTTCAGTCGGGGTATATGATGGAGCTCTAACCCCTCAAACTTCTTTTCCAGCTTCCTCACTGCATTGCAGTATCCAGTCATGGCTGGGCTTCTTACGTCCCACTACTTCATCACTTGGTTGACCACCAAATCTGAGTCGCCATAAACCATAAGGCGACGGACGCCGAGTGAAATGGCCATGCGCAACCCATACAAAAGGGCCTCGTATTCTGCCTCATTGTTGGAGGAATCAAAGTGAATCTGGAGCACATATCTGAGCTTATCTCCTCTGGGGGAAACCAGGACAACCCCAGCACCGGAACCATTCAACATCTTAGAGCCATCAAAGAACATGGTCCAATGCTCCGAGTGAACTTGAGTCGGCTGCTGTTGTTCAATCCACTCGGCAAGGAAATCTGCTATTGCTTGGGACTTAATGGCTTTCTTTGCCTCAAACTTGATATCAAGGGGAAGGAGTTCAATTGCCCATTTCGCCACTTGACCAGTTGCATCTCTGTTGTGCAGAATCTCTGAAAGTGGAGCGTCGCTGACGACTGTAATGGAATGATCAGAGAAGTAATGAGCAACCTTCTTCGTGGTCATGTAGATCCCATACACAAGCTTCTGATAATGAGGATATCTTTGCTTTGATGGAGTCAATACTTCAGACAGATAGTACACTGGGCGCTGAACTTTGAAGGCTTTCCCTTCTTCTTCCCGCTCGACCGTAAGTACTGTACTGACGACTTGTCCTGTGGCTGCAATATAAAGCAACAGAGGCTCTTTGCTGATTGGAGCAGCAAGCACCGGCAAACGCTACATCAGCTTCAGGAGTCCACTCGAACTTGTTTGCCTTCTTCATCAGTCGGTAAAGAGGCAATGCCTTTTCACCGATTCGTGAGATAAATCGACTTAACGCGGCCAAGCATCCAGTAAGTTTCTAGACGTCGTGCACTCGCACAGGGCGTTTCATTCGGAGTATAGTGCTAATTTTTTCTGGGTTAGCGTTGATTCCTCGTTCGGAAATGAGAAAACCGAGTAACTTTCCACCTGGAACTCCAAATGTGCACTTTGACGGATTGAGCTTGATATCATACCTCCTGAGATTGGCAAATGTTTCGGCGAGGTCAGTCAATAGGTCGGAACCCTTTCGTGACTTGACCACAATATCATCCATGTATGCTTCAATGTTCCGACTGATTTGAGTGAGTAAACACTTCTGAATCATCCTCATGAACGTGGCTCCGGCGTTCTTGAGGCCGAATGGCATGGTGATATAGCAGAAGCACCCAAATGGAGTGATGAAAGCTGTTTTTATCTCATCGGGTCCGTACAGACGGATCTGATGGTACCCTGAATAGGCGTCTAGAAAAGACAATCTCTCGCATCCCGCAGTCGAGTCAACAATTTGATCGATGCGAGGGAGAGGAAAATGATCTTTCGGGCAGGCCCGATTGATGTGTTTGAAGTCGATGCACATGCGGAGTGACTTGTCCTTCTTGGGAACCATGACGACATTGGCGAGCCACTCAAAGTGGTATATCTCTTGGATAAATCCTGCCGCCAATAGTCGAGACACTTCCTCACCAATGGCTTTTCTCTTCTGGACGGCGGACCGCTGAAGATGTTCTTTGACCGGCTTTGCGGCTGAGTCGACTCTAAGGCGATGCTCAGCCAGTCCCCTGGGAACACCTGGCATGTCAGCTGGCTTCCATGCAAAGATGTCCCAGTTCTCACGGAGGAACTGGATGAGCGCTTCTTCCTATTTAGGGTCGAGTGTTGTGGAAATATGGATCGGAGCTGCACTGGGGTCGGTCGGGTGAATGTGAACGGGCTTTGTCTCACCGGATGACTGAAACGCTGACTCTGTGGCAGGCTTCTTAGCCCGCAGCAAATCACTCGGATCTGCATTTTGCTTGTATCCCTCTAGCTCGACCGCTGTCACCTGGGAGTCGGCAATTTTTGAGCCTTTCTGGAAACACTCTTCTGCTTTTTTCCGATCACCAGTGATAGTGATCACGCCTTTGGGGCCGGGCATCTTCAGTTTGAGGTACACATAACATGGTCGAGCCATGAACCGTGCGTAAGCTGGTCTCCCCAAAATAGCGTGGTAGGCGCTCTGAAAGTCTACAACTTCAAACGTCAGCTTCTCTTTGCGGAAATGCTTTGAGTCACCGAACACCACGTCCAGGGCTATCTGACCGAGCGACTCGGCTTTCTTTCCAGGTATAACTCCATGAAAACTCATGTTGCTGGTGCTCAGTCGGGACATTGGAATGCCCATCCCTTTCAGCGTGTCCGCATACAATAAATTCAGTCCACTACCACCATCCATTAGCACCTTCGTCAGTCGAGTGCCTTCGACGACTGGGTCGACCACCAAAGCTTGCCTCCCAGGGGTGGCTATATGAGTTGGGTGATCGGACTGGTCGAATGTAATGGGGGTTTGGGACCATCTCAAATAACTGGGCTCGCCGGAGCGACCATGTTCACCTCACGGTTGATAACCTTCCGTCGGCTCTTGCTCTCCACATGCGCAAAGATCATCAGAGTGGAGTTAACATGAGGATATCCTCCCTCACTGTCCTCCTTGTCTTCGGCTTTGTCCGACTCCTTTTCCTTGTCCTTGGGCTGTTTACCTTGGAACTGCTGGATCAGGAGCCTGCACTGCCAAGTGGTATGCTCTGGGTAAATGAAATTACCCTCTTCGTCTTTCTTCGTGTGGATGTGACACGGCAGATCCATCACGTCATTTCCTTCTTTATCCTTCACCTTCTTGGGGTTCCAGGATCCTTTGGGTTTTCCTTTGAACTTGCCCTGAGTCACGGCCAGAGCCTCTCCAGGAGCCGCTGGTTCGGCTTTCCATTTCTGCTTCCGACTGGAGTTTCCTTTCTCCGACTGACTCGGCTTGTACTTGCCGCTCCGGAGTCAGTCCTCCTCTTCGCCGTTGGCGTACTTGGTAGCAATTTCCATCATCCGACTCAAGGTCATATCTCCGGTCCGACCAAACTTCAAACTTAATTCTCTGTTCTTAACACCATCCTTGAAGGCGCAGACTGCCTGATGATCAGACACGTTCTCCACGGTATGATGCAAAGTGATCCATCTCTGAATATACTCTCTTAAGGTCTCAATCGACTTCTGCACACAAACTTGCAGCTCTGTCAATCTAGCTGGTCGCTTGCAAGTTCCCTCAAATGTTCTAACGAACACTCGGGAAAGATCTTCCCAAGTGTAAATGTTGCTTGGAGTTAACTAATTCAACCATGCTCTGGCCGAACCTTCCAGCATGAGTGGTAAGTGCTTCATAGCCACCTCGTCATTCCCACCGCCGATCTGTACAGCCACTCAGTAGTCCTCAAGCCAAGTTTCAGGCTTAGACTCGCCGGTGAACTTGCTGACTCCAGTCGCCAACCTGAAATTGGGGGGAATCACCACGGCTCTGATAGCCCTGCTGAAACATTCCAGACCTGAAACATGCACTCGGCTGCTAGTGGGCGCATCTCTGTCGTGGCCACCTCGATGAGCCTTGTTCCGATCGACCAAGCCTTGCACGATGATGGATCGCGCGTCAAAGCCTGGTTCCCTGGGGTCGACCGGAGCTCTTCGCCCCACACTGAGTTGATGCCTGTCATCTTGCTGCCGAGGAGCGTAAGACCCACCCCTTGGGGGAGGAGTGAGCATTCGACGCCTATCATCACGATCGTATCGATCACCATATTGGTCCCGTCGATTCTCGCGTCCTTCGAGCCGCGGAGGCGATCTGGGGCTGTGAGCCGACTGAACCGTATTCGCAGCGACGGATCGACTGTGAATTCTATTGCGTGACTGCGACACGGCTGAATTCTGATCTCCTGCTGCCCGGAGCAAATCTCTGATCTGCATCAAGCCTCTGCCAGCCTCCGACTGAGAGGGCTGAATTGACTCTGCTATACGGGTTGCAGCTGCTAAATTCTGAATCGGGGTTCGATATACCTGAGTCGGCGGAAAGAGTTGACGTCGATTGGAGTCGGGCACTCGTTGCCACGCGTGCTCGTCGAGTGCTCGCTGGAGGTTCTCCAGACGAGTGCGTTCAGCCAAGTTGGCCAAACGCGCCTCCTCCAAGGCGCGAGCTTCGGGGGTTTCTCCTGCGATGGGAGTATGCAGGGCATCCATGTTCCTGCGGCGAAGTTCTTCCCTTTACAGGGAATTAAGTGGCTCGGGCTGGTACTCCTCATGGACTTGAACGGGGTCGCCTCCACCGTCCACCCCGTCGTCGCGGGGGAAGCCGGGAGGGCTGTGAGGTCCGTTGACCATCAAGACTTCCGCCACTGGATCACTGCTATCGCACTCGGATGCAGTCTCTGCGGAGCTAGTCGACGGATCGAACAGGCCGTAGAGGGATTCGTCGGGCTCGATTGCCGCAACTTGGGTGGTGGCCGTCTGGCGAGCCACCGCGTGCCTCACCCACCGCTGGAGCCTCGACCGACTAGAGCGCTTGCGCTGGCGGGAGACAGGGAGGGTGGACGATAGGGGAGTCGACCGATATGGAGTCGACGGTTGCCGCAGCAGAACGCCGCGGACACATGCGCGAAAATGCATCGCACCGCGGACGGGGAGCGCATCGACGTCGAGTGGAGCCTCCTGGAGCCAAGTGGAGTCGTCGGCGATGAAGGTGAGCGCGCCGAGACGGATCTTGCGGCCCTCGACCAAAACTCCACCAGAAACCATGATGAAAGCTATTGGAACAATTGCAACTTCTCCAAAAATCGCTAAGACACTTGCCCCACGGTGGGCGCCAACTGTCGTGGTTCTAAGTCTGACAGTAGAATGGGGGGTAGGTATGGAGAGGCAAGATCCTAGCTATGGAGCAGTTGTAAACACGAGAGATGTACGAGTTCAGGCCCTTCTCGGAGGAAGTAACAGCCCTACGTCTCGGTGCCCGGAGGCGGTCGACTGGATTATGAGTGTATGGATTACAGGGGTGCGAACCCTTTACACTGAGGAGGGGGGTGGCTTATATAGTGTCCGCCAGACCCCTCCGGCCCTCAGTAATGCAGGGTTTAAAGTACATTAAGTCTAGGCGTTACTGGTAACGCCTTACATAAAGTGTCCTAAATGCCATAAAGACTACTTAATTACAGACCGTTTGGATGCAGAGTGGTTCTTGATCTCCTGGTGGTCGAGTGAGTCTTCACGGTCGAGTCCTTCGAGTCCGTCGAGTGAAGTCCCTCTTGGTCGACTGGAAGGCAGTTTCTTCTGAGGGTGTCCTTGGGTAGGGTACTTAGATCAGGTCTATGACCCTACCCTAGGTACATGACTTCATCACTGCCCACGTCGCGGCCAAAGTTTAGTCCCACCTCGCTAGTTGAGAGGGCTCGAGAGTGGTTTATAAGCGCTGCTGCGCCCACCCTCTCGAGCTCCTCTCACTGCAGGCTTTCGGGCCTAATCTCACACTATGCTGCTATGGGCCTATTGGGCCTTCTGCGGGCCTGAATCCTGGCCCAGGTTGGGTTTCTAGTCGTATTCAGGCCGTGGTGGCCCAATAGATGGCAGTTTTTTTAGTTTTTTTCCAGTTTTTTTAGTTTTTTGCATTATTTATTTTCTTTTGTTTTTTTGCTTTATTTTTTAATTCTTTTTGCTTTTAGTTTTAGAAAAATTATAAACTTTCTGTTAGTGCCATTAGTTTTCAAATTTGAAAACACTTTTTTTGTTTTTTTGTTTTCTTTCTTGCTTTATTTATTTTATTTTGTTTCTACTTACAACAAAATACTTATTGTTGCTATTTTTATTTTTTTCCAGTTTTTTGTTTTGTTTTCTGCATTATTTATTTTCTTTTGTTTTTTGCTTTATTTTTAATTCTTTTTTGCTTTTAGTTTTAGAAGAATTATAAACTTTCTGTTACTGCCATTAGTTTTCAAATTTGAAAACACTTTTTTTTGTTTTCTTTGTTGCTTTATTTATTTTATTTTGTTTCTACTTACAACAAAATACTTATTGTTGCTATTTTTATTTTGTTTCCAGTTTTTTTGTTTTGTTTTCTGCATTATTTATTTTCTTTTGTTTTTTTGCTTTGTTTTTAAATTCTTTTTGCTTTTAGGTCAGCAAAATTATAAACTTTCTGTTAGTGTCATTAGTTTTAGAAAAATTATAAACTTTCTGTTAGTGCCATTAGTTTTCAAATTTGAATAGTTAAAATTTGACTTCTTTGAAATTTGTGTGAATCACAAGTTTGTGATTAACTTTACTAAAAAAATGAACATAGATGCGCCTATAGAGAAAATTCAACCTAAATTCATAATAATTTTCTATGAATTTCAGAGAAATTCACTATGATTTTAGGTCAAATTCCCTGTATAGGGGCATCTATTTTCACTTTGAGAGGAGCTCTACAAGGCAGAGAGGGACGGGCTTATAAACCGGTGTGAGCGTCCTTCGGTTGGCAAGGTGGGACTAAACTCTGAGCGCAACGAGGACCAACCCTTTAGTCCCGGTTTGTGGCACAAGCCGGGAATAGTGGTCATGGACCAGGGGCGAGGCGCATTGGTCCCAGTTCGTGCGTGGAAACGAGACCAAAAGGTCCAGACGAACCGGGACCAATGGCCCACATGGCTGCCCTCTTGAGAGTGTTCTTGGTGAGAATATAGTTAACAAGGAGCGAACCGGGATTAATGGTATTACGAGGGCCAAACCATAAGACATTAAAGCATTTCAAATGAACTCTGAAAAAGTTGAAAGTTGGTATGGTATCATAATTTCACCCACATAGCATGTGCATGTACAAAACGGACAATGGTATCATACTCGTCTGTTACAAAGTTGGCATGGTATTATCATAATAGTTGCGGGAGAAAGTCTTCACTTTTTCTTCGCTTGTGTCATTTGCTTATTGCGCCGTAACCATGGATAATCTTCATCGTTTATCAGGATGCTTGGGTCAACCTTGACTTTGAAGGGAGGAATTTCATGAAACTTTTCATAATCTTCAGACATGTCTGTCTTGCCCTCCACTCCCACGATGTCCCTTTTTCCTGAAAGAACTATGTGGCGCTTTGGCTCATCGTATGATGTATTCACTTCCTTATCTTTTCTTTTTCTCGGTCTGGTAGACATGTCCTTCACATACATAACCTGTGCCACATCATTGGCAAGGACGAACGGTTCGTCAGTGTACCCAAGATTTTTCAGATCCACTGTTGTCATTCCGTACTGTGGGTCTACCTATACCCCACCTCCTGATAGATTGACCCATTTACACTTAAACAAAGGGACCTTAAAATCATGTCCGTAGTCAAGTTCCCATATGTCCACTATGTAACCATAATATGTGTTCTTTCCCCTCTCGGTTGTTGCATCAAAGCGGACACCGCTGTTTTGGTTGGTGCTCTTTTGATCTTGGTCAATCGTGTAAAATGTATTCCCATTTATCTCGTATCCTTTGTATATCAATACATTCAAAGATGGTCCCCTGGACAACAAGTACAGCTCATCACAAACAGTGTTGTCACCTCTGAGACGTGTTTCCAACCAACTGCTGAAAGTCCTGATGTGTTCACATGTAATCCAGTTGTCACACTGCTCCTGGTGTTTGGAGCGCAGACTGTTCTTGTGTTCATCGACATATGGGGTCACCAAGGTAGAGTTATGTAGAACTGTGTAGTGTGCTTGAGACCAAGAATATCTATCCCTGCATATTATTGAGTCCCTTCCAAGCGTGCCTTTTCCAGTCAGTCTCCCCTCATATCGTGATTTAGGGAGACCTATCTTCTTAAGGCCAGGAATGAAGTCAACACAAAATCCGATGACATCCTCTGTTTGATGGCCCATGGAGATGCTTCCTTCTGGCCTAGCGCGGTTACGTACATATTTCTTTAGGACTCCCATGAACCTCTCAAAGGGGAACATACTGTGTAGAAATACGGGCCCCAGAATGACAATCTCGTCGACTAGATGAACTAGGACGTGCGTCATGATATTGAAGAAGGATGGTGGGAACACCAGCTCGAAACTGACAAGACATTGCGCCACATCACTCCTTAGCCTTGGTATGATTTCTGGATCGATCACCTTCTGAGAGATTGCATTGAGGAATGCACATAGCTTCACAATGGCTAATCGGACGTTTTCTGGTAGAAGCCTCCTCAATGCAACCGGAAGCAGTTGCGTCATAATCACATGGCAGTCATGAGACTTTAGGTTCTGGAACTTTTTCTCTGGCATATTTATTATTCCCTTTATATTCGACGAGAAGCCAGTCGGGACCTTCATACTGAGCAGGCATTCAAAGAAGATTTCTTTCTCTTCTTTCGTAAGAGCGTAGCTGGCAGGACCTTCATACTGCTTCGGAGGCATGCCGTCTTTTTCGTGCAAACGTTGCAGGTCCTCCCATGCCTCAGGTGTATCTTTTGTCTTTCCATACATGCCCAACAAAGCTAGCAGGTTCACGCAAAGGTTCTTCGTCACGTGCATCACGTCGATTGAAGAGCGGACCTCTAGGTCTTTCCAGTAGGGTAAGTCCCAAAATATAGATTTCTTCTTCCACATGGGTGCATGTCCCTCAGTGTCATTAGGAACAGCTAGTGCACCGGGACCCTTTCCAAAGATTACGTGTAAATCATTGATCATAGCAAGTACGTGATCACCGGTACGCATGGCGGGCTTCTTCCGGTGATCTGCCTCGCCTTTGAAATGCTTGCCTTTCTCTCGACATTGATGGTTGGTCAGAAGAAATCGACGATGGCCCAGGTACACATTCTTCCTGCAGCTTCCCAGGTATATACTATCGGTGTCAAGTAAGCAGTGTGTGCATGCATGGTATCCCTTGTTTGTCTATCCTGAAAGGTTACTGAGAGCGGGCCAATCGTTGATGGTCACGAACAACAACGCCTTTAGGTCAAATTCCTCCTGTTTGTGCTCATCCCACGTACGTACACCGTTTCCATTCCACAGATGTAAAAGTTCTTCAACTAATGGCCTTAGGTACACATCAATGTCGTTGCCGGGTTGCTTAGGGCCTTGGATGAGAACTGGCATCATAATGAACTTCCGCTTCATGCACATC
Organism: Triticum timopheevii; assembly: GCA_963921465.1. Taxonomy (NCBI): domain Eukaryota; kingdom Viridiplantae; phylum Streptophyta; class Magnoliopsida; order Poales; family Poaceae; genus Triticum; species Triticum timopheevii. Next base: position 108,087,202 of record OY997266.1, read on the forward strand.
CAAGGAGGAAGGTTATACATACATAGAGTCACGGGCAGGTGCTGTGATTGCTGCTCTGCTCCCCAAAAGGATTAATGCCATCCGCGCTTAAAGCAAACCATACGTTCCTTGGGTCACTTGCAAACTCATCCCAGTACTTTCTCTCAATTTTACTCCACTGTGACCCGTCAGCGGGTGCTCTCAACTTCCCGTCTTTCTTACGGTCCTCACTGTGCCATCGCATCAACTTGGCATGCTCTCCGTTTCTGAACAGACGTTTCAACCGTGGTATTATAGGAGCATACCACATCACCTTTGCAGGAACCCTCTTCCTGGGGGGCTCGCCGTCAACATCACCAGGGTCGTCTCGTCTGATCTTATACCGTAATGCACCACATACCGGGCATGCGTTCAGATCTTTGTATGCACCACGGTAGATGATGCAGTCATTAGGGCATGCATGTATCTTCTGCACCTCCAATCCTAGAGGGCATACGACCTTCTTTGTTGCATATGTACTGTCGGGCAATTCGTTATCTTTTGGAAGCTTCTTCTTCAATATTTTCACTAGCTTCTCAAATCCTTTGTCAGGCATAGCATTCTCTGCCTTCCACTACAGCAATTCCAGTACGGTACCGAGCTTTGTGTTGCCATCTTCGCAATTGGGGTACAACCCTTTTTTGTGATCCTCTAACATGCGATCGAACTTCAGCTTCTCCTTTTGACTTTCGCATTGCGTCCTTGCATCGACAATGACCCGGTGGAGATCATCATCATCGGGCACATCGTCTGGTTCCTCTTGATCTTCAGCAGCTTCGCCCGTTGCAGCATCATCGTGCACATCGTCTGGTTCCTCTTGATGTTCAGTAGCATCACCGTATTCAGGGGGCACATAGTTGTCATCGTACTCTTCTTCTTCGTCCTCTTCCATCATAACCCCTATTTCTCTGTGCCTCGTCCAAACATTATAGTGTGGCATGAAACCCTTGTAAAGCAGGTGGGTGTGAAGGATTTTCCGGTCAGAGTAAGACTTCGTATTCCCACATATAGGGCATGGACAACACGTAAAACCATTCTGCTTGTTTGCCTCAGCCACTTCGAGAAAATCATGCACGCCCTTAATGTACTCAGAGGTGTGTCTGTCACCGTACATCCATTACCGGTTCATCTGCGTGCATTATATATAATTAAGTGTGTCAAAAACCATTACAAAACATCATGAATAGATAATTAACTGACCAAATTAATAGAAGTTCATCATCACATTAAAACCAAAGTACATACATAGTTCTCATCTAACAACATAAAGCTCTGCAGAGCATCTAAATTAATTAAACCATACATTGAAACTATGTAAAACATTCCAATGCGAAAACATATGCGATCATAATCGCAACGAAGGTAACAACTGATCCAACGGCATAATGATACCAAGCCTCGGTATGAATGGCATATTTTCTAATCTTTCTAATCTTCAAGCGCATTGCATCCATCTTGATCTTGTGATCATCGACGACATCCGCAACATGCAACTCCAATATCATCTTCTCCTCCTCAATTTTTCTTATTTTTTCCTTCAAGAAATTGTTTTCTTCTTCAACTAAATTTAACCTCTCGACAATAGGGTCGGTTGGAATTTCCGGTTCAACAACCTCCTAGATAAATAAAATCTATGTCACGTTGGTCGGCATAATTGTCATAAACAATAAATGAACCAATAGTTATGAAAAGATAATATATACCACATCCGAATCATAGATAGGACGAGGGCCGACGGGGGCGGATATCAAAACCATCGTACTATATAAGATGCAATAATAAAAGTAAGAAAATTATACAAGTATCTATATAAACATACAAGTAAGAATTTTTTCCTTTCAGAAAGAAGATAAGAACAAGAGGCTCACCACGGTGGTGCCGGCGACGAGATCGGCGCGGGCAATTGACGGCGGTGAAGACGTGGACGGGACGTGACGGACCGCTAAACCTAGACAAATATTGAGGAAAATGGAGCTTGGAGGTCGAGCTTGGAGAGGAGAAAGCTTAAGTAGTGTGGCTCGGGCATTCCATCAAACACCTCGTGTGCATAGGAGGTGAGATAGAGCACCACAAAGCTCTCCCCTCGCCGGCCAGGAAAAACAGAGCAGTGGGAGTGCTCTGCTCGCGGGCGAAGGGTATATATAGGCAACTCATTGGTCCCGGTTCGTGGCACGAACCGGGACTAAAGATCACCCTTTCATCCCGGTTCATGCCACCAACCGGGACCAATGGTGGTGGGCCAGGAGCGAGGCCCATTGGTCCCGGTTCGTCCCACCAACCGGACCAAAAGGTCCAGACGAACCGGGACCAATGGCCCACGTGGCCCGGCCGGCCCCCGGGGCTCACGAACCGGGTCCAATGCCCCCATGGGTCCCGGTTCTGGACTGAACCGGGACTAATGGGCTGACCCGGCCTGGACCTTTGCCCCCTTTTCTACTAGTGAACTGTGTTTGCTATTTATCAGCTGACTAGAATTTTCAGCCACGTCAGTCGACATGTGACTAAGAAGTAGGTGAGACGACGCTAAGGCTGAGATGGAGGTGACACTGCCTCTCACGACTGACCCCAAGATGCAGAGCTAGGACCTAGACGGAGGCAGGGACGATGCAAATTGTCATGGCATCATTGACGGAGGACATGTAGGATGCGACGGGTTGTGGGGTTCAGGTGGAGGTGTGTTGGAGGAGTGACCGGTGACGATGGTGGCGGCGCGGGCTGATCAGGGCGGCGAGGCTGCAGTGGGGGGGTTCGTGTGTGATGGCATTGGGCCTCGAGGATGAAGCGGGTTATGAGTGAAAAAAAGTGACCCAAACAGAACCGGAAATGCGTCTGACCCTTAAATTTTTTTTGAGGGCCGCGGTAAATTACCGACCCGCGAAAACCCAGTTCCCTCCCCCCCGCCCCGTTGGTGCCCAGTATCTCGCGAAAGTGGTTGGCGGGAGTGACATTTCAGCATGCGCATTTCCCGCAACACCCCCCCCCCCCCCCGCGCGCGTAGTCGCCCGCCCCCATTGCCCTCTCCCCCCCGCCGCCGCTAGTGATTCTGCTCATTTCCGCTGACGAAATCACGCCACCGGGCCGCACTACACCCGGGTCCACTGGGTCGCTTTGCCGGCGGCCCGGATCCGCCGAGTCGAGACGCCTCCAGGTTGCCGCCGCCCCGGATCAACCGCAGCCACTGAGCCCCCTTTTCTGCCCCTTCTAGATCGATCGCATGTGATGAAATATCGTTGATGCAAGCTCGGGTGCGGTTAGTAGATGGATTTGAGGCCTTGCGAGGAATTTTTGCTCGAGGATTCGTCCTCGTCTGATGACTCCGACGTAGAGTCGATGCTCGAGCGCCATCGGCAGTAGATGGTGGTGGCAGTCCTAGCCGTGAAAGGAGCTCGAGGATCGGACCCACAAGAGATGGCGAGGGTCGACCATCGGCCGTCTTAGCATCCCTCACAACCGCCATCTCGGGAGCATGATGTTGATGCAAGACTACTTCATGGACAATCCTACCTATCCGTTGCACTTCTTCTGGAGAAGGTATTGAATGCGCCGATCCCTCTTCGTAGAAATAGTGCAAGCTTGCGGGGCTAATTCTCGGTTTTTAACTCAGAGAGGAAATGCTGCAGGCTTGTTGGGTTTTAGTGCATATCAAAAAATCAAGGCAACTATGCGGGTGATTGCATATGGCATTCCCGCTGACTATGCCGACGAGTATCTCCCCATTGGTGAAGGTACTACAATTGAGTCAGTGCGTAGGTTTGCCAAAGTGATCATCCGCGTCTTGCGTCCCGTATATCTTCGTGCACCCAACGAGGAAGACATAAAAAAAGTTGATGGCAGCAAATGAGAAGCAAGGTTGGCCCGACATGTTAGGGAGCGTTGATTGCATGCATTGAACTTGGAAAAACTGTCCAAAGGCATGGCACGGGCAGTTGTGGCAAGTCTCGTGATGCAACTATTGTGCTAGAGGCCGTAGCATCCGAGGATTTATGGATTTGGCATTACTTTTTTGGTATTCCGGGTACTCTCAATGATATCAATGTGTTGCAACGGTCTCATTTGTTTGCTAGACTTTCTAGTGGTGATACTCCTTGCAACTTCACGGTAAATGGGCATGAGTACATAAAGGGGTACTATCTTGCATATGATATTTACACTTCTTGGTGTACATACAAGCATTCATTCAGACATACTAGCAGATTGAAGACGCAAACACCCACTATCAGCTTCAGGAGGATCTCATTGAGCATCATTGGCAAAGACATGGGCAATAAAACCGATCGATTTTACATTCATTTCATTTAATTCATGTGTGATCGGTATCATTGTTGTATTGAGGACAATTCTTGTATTGAATTATTTGTTTATTTCGGTGATTTGAATAATTATTGTAATTTGGATTCATAATATTCACATTCTATCTTATATTGAATTCATAATTCTATGTAATATGTGAGATATTTGTCAAATTTAGATAAAACCACGTGTCTTGCGGGCTGGCACGGGCTGCGGCCAAATAGACCCCGCATAGTGAAACTGTAAAACAGAACCAGCGGTCTGTTTTAGAGTTCCTCTATGCGGGGTCTATTCGGCCGCAGCCCGCGCGCAAAACACGTTTTTCACGAACTGTAAACGCATTATAAAGGTCCGCGATATAAGGGGTCTAGTAGAGATGCTCTAAGACATTTTGGTAGGCTAGTTTAACCTACGAAAATGTCTCTGATTTTGAAATGGAGGTAGTACCAAGTAGTTTAATTATTTGTGTATCACTACATTGTCTGAAGCATCACATTGTTATTGCTAAGTCTCAACCAACTAAGACTTGGTTATGTCTCAGTCGATGCTATATTCGTTGATCTTGCGTGGAGAGTTATGCAAAAGAAAAATAGCTTTTTGCTTTTTCTTCTTATGCTTTTCGTCTTTATTTACTCTGCATATTTGCTTTGGTCAAAGTCAAACTTTGTAAACATGGACAAAGTTTATAGACAAAAATATTAATATATACAATAACAAATCAATACTATTATATTTATTATTAAATATACTTTCACATCATATGGATTTGTCATTGTAAATGTTCGTATTTTTTCTATAGACTTGATCGAACTTTACTTTATAAAGTTTCATTTCAATCAAATCTAATATACAGAGTAAAAAAACGACACCCTCGTGATTATTGTTCTTAACACGTGCGTGGCGCACTAAGCAACATTTACTAGTTCAGTAGTTCTGTATAGAAGTCCTTTGCCCCTAAAAAAATCTCTGTATGCGTTTTTTTTCACAACGAAAATCTCTCTATGCGTATCCTAGTCCTAGAAAAAAGATACTCCTCCTCGAATGACATGTGGGGGTGGGGCCAAGGCTACCGCACAACAATTCCCAGTATCGAACCTCTAGAACTTTCTCCATCAGCGGTCGAAGGACTCCCCACTGCTCCGCGCTTGTTCCACCACCTTCCAGACTCCCCGCCTTGCCTCCGGCGACCTACATAAACTCCCTCCTCCTCGCCATCGCATCCCCACCAAAACATTCCACAAAATTCAACAAGCAATCCAACGCAGTCCAACCCGAGGAGATCGATCGAGCTCGAGATCAGCAAGCAAGAATGGCGGGCATGGTGTTCGGCTTGGAGAACCCGATGATGACGGCGCTGCAGCACCTGCTGGACATCCCAGACGGCGAGGCCGAGATGTTGAGGATGAAGTTGGGGGCCAAATCATGGAAGTCCAGCCCGTAGTAGAACATAAGTCCGCGGACGAACGGGTGGAGGGGGAATCCCAGCCCGCGGACAAAGTGAGAGAGGAATACTACCCTTTCCTGGGGTTTCGGGGTAGGCATGATCTGCCCTTCGGCCGGAAGCCGATGCACGATGTCTGTGGACAGGTATCCGGCCTCCCGAAGCTTCTTGATGTCCTCTTCGTAACGGAGGAGGCCAACCACTTGCCTCCTGCTCCGGACATGTTCGGACTGTTTTTGCGGAGAAGGTGAAAGCTTGGGCGTTGGAGCTCGAGAATGGATGAGCAGAGGAAGAAGAAGGTGTGGGTGAAAAAAGGGGAGTCCTTGTCTCCTTATAAAGGCAGCAGGGATCATGCGCCTCCCCACTTGCCCTAGAAACTCGCTTATTCCCCAAGCGCCGTGCTAATGGCGCGGTTGGGTTACCCACGCTCGTATTGATGAGAATCACGTGATAAGGGGACACGATCTCTGCTTCAACAAGACGTGCCAATAAAACTGCCTCGCAAGATGTGTAGTAGCAGGTTGAAAAAATGGTTCGAATAATGACCGGGCCACGGCATGATGTCATGCTATGGAAAAGTTGTCAGCAGATTAGACTCGTGGAATATTGTACTCTCTACGGTGGAATGTGGAATTTGTTTTGCAGAGCCGGACATGATTCTTGTGTTCAGGATCTATTTTGAAGTATTTGGAGAAGGAACCCGCCTTGCAATATCGGAGACAATCTGCGCCAGACTCATCATCATTGAAGCCTGGTTCAGGGGCTACTGAGGGAGTCCTGGATTAAGGGTCCTCGGATAGCCGGACTATATGCTTATGCCGGACTGTTGGACTATGAAGATACAAGATTGAAGATTTCGTCCCGTGTCCGGGTGGGACTGTCCTTTGCGTGGAAGGCAAGCTTGGCAATTCGGATATGTAGATTCCCTTATCTGTAACCGACTCTGTGTAACCCTAGCCCCCTCCGGTGTCTATATAAACCGGAGGGTTTAGTCCGTAGGACAAGAACAATCATAATCATAGGCTAGCTTCTAGGGTTTAGCCTCTACGATCTCGTGGTAGATCAACTCTTGTAATACTCATATCATCAAGATCAATCAAGCAGGAAGTAGGGTATTACCTCCATAGAGAGGGCCCGAACCTGGGTAAACATCGTGCCCCCTGCCTCCTGTTACCATTAGCCTTAGACGCACAGTTCGGGACACCCTACCCGAGATCCGCCGGTTTTGACACCGACACCGAGAGCTACAACCCTCTTCGGCATGTGCTAGGAACGGCGCTGCTGGAGCAGCGACACGTCCACGGCCAGGAGCTGCACAACGAGATAGCCATGCTGAGCGATTTGAACGGTGATGGGAGGCGCATGCCCATGGCTGGGAGGAAGGTGGCCGCCTGGCCGGCGACGCTCGCCGTCGCTTTTTTCTCGCGTATTTGGGGGAAGAAGATAGATGACGGGAGGATGAGAACGAAGCAGACGGTCGATCTGGACAGTTAAAGGGCAGTGCATCGGACGATCAGGGTGCAACCGGCCCAAATTTGGGCCGGCGCACCGGCGCCTATCATTGCCCTAAAAAAATCTCTGCATTTTTTTTCAAAAGGAAAATCTCTCTATGCCCATCCTAGAAAAAAATATCTCTCTGCTGCCCCGAATGACATGTGGGGCCCAAAGCTACCGCACAACCAATTCTGAAGGTCGAACCTCTAGAACTTTCTCCATCGGTGCCCGAAGGACTCCCCACTGCTCCGCGCTCGTTCCACCACCTTTCAGAAGTTTCCATTACCTTCCAGACCCCCGCCTCCGGCCACCTACATAAACTCCCTCCTCGCCATCGCATCACCACCAAAGCATTCCACAAAAAAATTCAACAAGCAATCCAACGCAAGTCCAACCCGAGGAGATCGATCTAGCTCGAGATCCGCGAGCGAGAATGGCGGGCATGGTGTTCGGCTTGGAGAACCCGATGATGACCGCCCTGCAGCACCTGCTGGACATCCCAGACGGCGAGGCCGGCGTCGCCGCCGGCGAGAAGCAGGGCCCTACACGTGCCTACGTCCGGGACGCGCGCGCCATGGCGGCCACCCCGGCGGACGTGAAGGAGCTGCCGGGCGCGTACGCGTTCGTGGTGGACATGCCGGGGCTGGGGTCCGGCGACATCAAGGTGCAGGTGGAGGACGAGCGGGTGCTGGTGATCAGCGGCGAGCGGAGCAGGGAGGAGAAGGAGGACGCCAAGTACCTGCGGATGGAGCGCCGCATGGGCAAGCTGATGCGCAAGTTCGTGCTCCCCGAGAACGCCGACATGGAGAAGATCTCCGCCGCATGCCGCGACGGCGTGCTCACCGTCACCGTCGAGAAGCTGCCGCCGCCCGAGCCCAAGAAGCCCAAGACCATCCAGGTCCAGGTTGCCTGAGCTGAGATGCATCGTGTGCGCGTCGAATCGAAGCAGAGTGTGAGTGGCTGAGTGGGTACTGAGTTACCTGTGATGATGAGTGATGGTTTCTCTGTCTTTTGATCTCATCTGCTAGAGAGTGTGTGTGTCGTATCGATTAGTGCGCACTGGTGATGGTTTGATGTTTCGTTAATGGAAGTGGGGATGATCTCCAGATTCGCCTGAATGAAAATATGCGATTCTCTTCGCCACAATTTCTATTGAAAAATCCAAGATGTTCGTTTCTACTCAGTGTTCTGAAGTGCTTCTCTCACCAGGGGGAAATGTCTTGGCATTTTCATCTTAGCATAAAAGGAAATTCCAGTTAGAATCGAGGATTCAGAAATGTTATTCTGTTTTGCCTGAATGAAACATGTGAGAATCTCCAAATTCGATTGATCGAGGTATGAGGATATATATAAGATAACCGATTCAGTGTATTATGAACTGATTTTCAAATACAATTTATTTTGACACGACGAAAAATAAAGCAGCCATGATTGTGTGGGAAATGCCATGGTACTCTCGGGTGTGAGCACATATGCGGGAAGTAATTCCAAAAAAACATATAAAGTTCTGAAACATTTTCGATAACAAATTTGACCTTCTGTTATGCCAAGAAAAAAAAAGTCCCGTCGACTTCAGAAAATAAAAATCAGACGACGAAGAACGTGAATGATAACTTGTATATATTGTTGATCTTTTTCACCAAAAATACCGTGAAAATCATTTCCCATGAAAGTCATTTCTTGGCCAAAGTTTCTGTACAAATACAACCGAGAGTATGGCATTTTGAAGACCGAATTCCATAAAGGGCTTAATCTTTTTTTAAAAATCAAAAATTTAAATTAAAAATCTAAAAAGTTAATATACATGTTTACAAGGATATACTGTGTATGTGTGTAAAATTATAGGATGAAATACCTTAAAATTCGAGCTGTACAAAGAAATTATGGACTTTGACGATCAACGGTATATATGCTAAAAATGCACAAAATTGTCTTTCTGTAACCCTCATATTTTGACATTAAAATTTACACACATGTACATTTTGTCTTTAGGTATATGTGTATTTTTTTTCATAATTTTTAAAACTAAAAAGTTTGAATATCATAGTTTTTAAATCAAGGCCTTTATGGAGCTCGGCCTCCAGTTGACACTTCCATACAATAAAAGGTCAACTTTGTTTACCAAAAAGTTTCATCTTTTTTTTTACTCTTTTTGGAAAAATATCATATCAGGTGCACTTGCACCCCTTTCGGACTGAAAAATGATATTTACAGAATTAAGGAGTTTATGCATGTCTGAGCTAGCTTTTGCTAGGGTAGTCCAATATGATGGCGACTGATGGGTTTTTTCATCTCTCCCCACAAAAGGCAAAGCCTTCTGTAATTGGAGCTTAGCCTCAAACTATGTTACCTTTTTTTTCTTTGCTAATAGAAAAAAGAATGGTCTTATAAATAGCAGGTTGTACCTTAAGAAATTTGTTTTAATTCATTTACCTTTTCTTAGTGGACTGAAATCTTCTCATGGCCTTATTCCTGAGTGGCTTTATTTAATTTAATCCCTTTTTGCCTAAAATGTATAACTCTATAATTTTGTATGTGTCCTAAGCCAAAGGGTATAATGAGGGACTTGGTAATTTGACATCTCCCCAAAAGGGCCGAAGTTGTACAATTTGTGCAAAAACAAAAATTCATCTAGAGAGGTACGGTGTGATAGCTTGTATGCTCTTTTTTCTTGGTTCTTGGTTGTAATCTCCTATTTCTATATGAAACTGTTGGTTCATAATCAACCCTTGGAAGTATCAACATCCTGATCCGCAAATCTTACAACGAGGGTGTCATTATATTCTTTTGAGACCCTTCCCCTATATAAGTGAAGTTATTTTCTGTAGTTATTACTGTGTTTGCTATTTATCAGCGACTGGAATTTTCAGCCACGTTAGTTGACATGTGACTAAGAAGTAGGTGAGACGACGCTAAGGCCGAGATGGAGGTGACACTGCCTGTCGTGACTGTCTCCAAGATGCAGAGCTAGGACCTAGACGGAGGCTGGGACGATGCAAATTGTCATGGCATCGTCGACGGAGGACATGTAGGATGCAGCGGGTTGTGGCGTTCAGGTGGAGGTGTGTTAGAGGAATGACCGGTGACGGTGGTGGCGGCGAGGCAGCAGTGTGGCCGTTCGTGTGTGATGGCATTGGGCCCGGAGGAAGAAGAAGGTTATGGGTCCGTTGGATGCATATCGAACGGTGAAGGGAAAACTGACTGAAGAGAAATCTTTTCGAGCCTGAAGTAGTCGCTCTCAATTGTAACCATAGGAACTTGACACGGTTTTGAAGAACCAGAGTTGCATGTGTGTTGTATGACTAAGTTTTTTGCAATTTGAAGGCCTTTGTTACTCTATCTTGAAGACCTTCATTCTACACGTCTTCGTATGGATTTTGAAGAAATAGAGTTGCATGTGTGAGAAAAACAAAAGGTGCACATGATGAGATAGAATCGCATTGTGTTTTTAATCGTAGTCCATAAACCTACATCCAAGATATACATATCTGTGAACCTCCGTCTGCGACCTCTCCGTCCGGGAGCAGCGGGAGCGCCTGATTGGCGGCGTCGCCGAACGCTTCGGCGGCAAGCTCAACATCCTCAAATGCAGTACTGTATTATCACACCGCTGTGGCGCACTGCGAGTTCTTCGAAATCCCAGGCGAAATGAATCCATGGCTAGCACAGTAAGGATGGCGTGCGACATACGGTGGCAGGTGGCGTACGCGGCCGATCTGGTGCACCGCACCGCCACGTTCTGCGACGGCGAGATCTTCCTCCACAGCGACATCCAGCGGCTCGTTCTCCTCGATTGCCGCGGGTACACGATCGATGCGCGGTACGTTCATGAGGGGGAACGGATCGATGTAGGAGGGGCCGTTTCCTTCCCGTGCCACTTCGCCAAGATCCATGATCGCCTGCCGGTGATTGGGTCGTCGTGTGGTGGGGCGTCGGCGAACGTGGACGGGGCGGCGAGTCGTGTCAATCGGGGGAGCGGTGCCGTGGTACACGGGAGCAAGGTGGACGTGGCCGTGCGTGGCCCGTCAAGACCTCCACCCCGACCGGACGCGGGCACTGGGGTGCTCGGCCGCGGCCCGGGCCGCCATGGCGTCGATCCGCGACACGTGGGCGCTGCGACCATCAACCGCCCGGATTCGCCCCAATCTAGGGTTTCAGCTTTCGCCCCAGGTACAAAAGCCCCACCGTCCCGTCCGCACCCCATTTTCTCAGATCTAGACGAGTGCTTGCTTCACCTCTGGGAGGCGTCGCAGAGGGGGAAAGCTAGGGTTCCTCCATCTTTCTCGTGGTGGGAGGGGAAGATCCGCGGCGACGGTAGATCCTTTGCTCAGGTTGTCGCGTCTCCACCTCCTAAAAAAATCCCACCCAAAAATCCTGAGATTTCGAGGCGAAGCGGAGGCGGAGAGATGAGGGGGGATGGTTTTGGTGCGGGCAGACACGGCCGTGCGGCGGGGCGGTTCGACCGCGGCAGCAGCCGTGGGCGGGACTGCAACGTGTGGAAGCGCAAGGAAGATGTGGGGCAGTCCTCGACCACCATGGCGTCGGGCTCCGGTGACACGAGGTTCGAGAAGTGGGAGGCTGCGGAGGGATCGGGTGGATCTGGACTGCCTCGTCCTGACCATTGGGCGACGGCCGCCGACGGTGATGGCGGGGACAAGGCTACGCGCCGCCCTCATGGGAAATCTCCTACCCTCACTGTGAGGCGCGATCTTCCCGTTACTCTGGTAACCCTAATCCCATGCCTGATGCGTGTCAGATCTGCAACCTTGTGGGTCACTATACTGCTAGGTGTCCACAGGCTCTGTGTGAGTGTTGCAAGAGAAAGGGTCATCTGTCGATCATCTGTACTGATCTGATTCCTTGGGAGTGCATTCCTGTTATGTGTGGATTTCAGTCTAAGGGACAGGGTTTTTGTTATTTTCCTGATTATAGCATAGAGAGGCAGCCTCAGAGAGAGAATACCAATGTTCTGATTACTATTGTAGAGGGTAATATATCCAAGCAAGATCTGCAGGATGACATGGGGGTTTACATCGGTCAGGGCTGGAGATGTTCTGCACATCTCTTGGCCCCTAACAAATATGTCATGAGGTTTCCTAATGTTAGGGAGGTTGAGCGTGCGCTTTTTGTTGAATATATCACTCTAAAGAAACACAAGACTGTGGTTCGCATCACTCCATGGTCTGATGACATGGATTGTGAAAGTCTGATGGAAATTGTCTGGGTTAGAATCAGCAAGATCCCTTTGAACAGGAGATGTGAAAAGAATGTGGCATTTGTGGGCAGGCTTGCCGGTGTGACTTTAGAGATTGATATGTCAACTCTGAAAAGGCCCTCGTCTATCCATGCTAAAATTGGATGCCGCAGTGTAGATGATCTCCCTGTCTCTGCTGAGGGATGTATGGGGGGGACGTTTCTACAGATTTCTGTATGAGGTGGAAGAGGTTGTGGTAAGAAATCCTCCTGTTGATGAAGATATTGTGGCTGTCAAGAGCCAGGATAATAACAATATCACTACACCTAAAAGAAAAAGGAAGGAGGGGGTTGATTCCTCGAAAGGGGTCCAGGCTCCTGTTGAGCATGGCAACTCCTCCTTCAGGGGGGCGAGGCCTGTCGCCTGCTTCCCTCTGATGAAATGCTCGAATCAGAGAAGATCAATGCAGAAGAGAATGACTCGTCTGCTTCGTCAGAGAGTGACGATGATAAGACCATGTTCATTGAAAAACTGGCAAATGAGCATTCTGCTCTTGTGTCTTATGAACTGATGTCTGAAATCAAAAGGAGCTGTGAGGTTCAGGAACCCGTGCCAGAGGGGATGACTAAGATACGTGAAATACAGGTGAATGATATACCACTTATTATGAAGAAATCTTCATATGCAGAAATAGTAACTGGTGTCTCGCAGGTGTCTGAGGTGGTGGGAGAGGCTGATCGCAAACTGAAGATCTCTGATGACTATCTGGTACACTTACCATCACCTGTCTGCGAAGATGAGATCGTCCCAACTCCCCCTTTGGTTCCTGAAGCTAACCTGAGGTTTAGTCTTCGCTGTGCTCAGGGGGGCAGGCAGATATGATGGCAAAAGCTATGGCTGTAAAGAAGAAAACCCTAGAAGGTAATATCTCAAACCCCAAAAATAATTCTTTTGCTGTTTTAGGAGATGCTGAGTTGATATGTAGAGCTAATAAAATGGGAGTATGCATACCTGATGATGATTTTACCTGCATTGATATTTTGCATGAGCTTGAGGATGTTAGAGAAAATTTGATGAACAAACAGAATATCATAAACAAAGAAAATGATGTTGAGAATAACATATTTGTGATCAATGGTCTAGGAAAAAAGCCCCTCTTAGTTTAGCTTGGCTTGAGCAAGATGAGTACTGTGATGATGAGTTTGAACCAGCCAAACATGGTAGTAAAAAGAAAACCCACAGATCATCTGTTAAGATTTCTAGGCCTGTGACTAGAAGTCAGAAGAACATGATGACTGAGGATAGAAAAAATAGTGGTAACTCTGCCCCTAATAAGTTGTCTTAGATTTATCTAAATACGGATGTTTTAATGTTATTTGAAATAATAAAATCTATGTTGCAGGAAATAATAAAAATGCACACATATTTAGATAAAATACTCATCGAGTTTAAAAAATGCATCATCTACTTGAAAAATGTTAATCGTGTATTTATATATTGCTCAACGCTTATTTAAATACATAGTGTTATTATGTACTCCCTCCGTTCCGAATTACTTGTCTTAGATTTATCTAGATACGGAGGTATCTAGCACTAAAATAAGTCTAGATACATCCGTATCTAGGCAAATCCAAGACAAGTAATTCGGAACGGAGGGAGTACTATATATAAATTCAACGCCTCATTGAAAAATGTACGTTGCATATTTAGAAGAAAAAAATGTCAAGCCCATATTTTGAATTTTGTACCGTGTACCTAAAAATTGTTCCTTACATATTTGCAACACATTTATCCAATATTTGCAAAAACAATTTTTGCCTATTTAAAAAACACAACATATTTGAAAATGCTCACCAAGTATTTATATTAAAAAAACTTTTCGCCATGCATTTAAAAAAATTCATCGTCGTTCAAGAAATTTTCATCGCATATTGGCAAAAAAATCATGAGAAATGGAGAAACACAAATGGTAAGGTGGGCCGGCCCAATAACCGGTTAGACAAGTTTTGATCGGTATCTTTTATTTTTTTAATTAAGCATGCGTTATCTTTAGGGTTTGGCCGACACACTTGGCTAGGTCAACCCGGCGATCTTCTTTTTGTACCTATGAACATTATGATTCAGTAATAAAGCTTTGTGAGATTCTCAAAAAAAAAAATATGTAAAAGAAAAGGATAAAAAGACATGAATCTTAAGAAAGATCCAAAAGCATGATAGAATTTTGAAAAATGTTCACACACTATAAAATGTTTGCAATTTTTCGAAAAAAAAATATAAAACCTTCATCATTTCTTGGGAATATTCAAGAAATGTTTAGAAAGTGTCATGATTTCTCGTACTGCAGATGTCGCCCCATTAGCGACCACACACCGTAAATGACCCCAACCATTATCTATTGATACACGCGACCGGGGCGAGTCTTCGTAGCCAGCTCCAGTAAGATCCCAGCCTCACCCTTTGAACTACTAGTGGTGAATTGTCGCAAGCATGCGTTGTGGGGTGATGCCCAACTGATATTCCTTAAAGGGTTACTAGATCTTATTTCTAGCAGCAAATGGCTATCGCGGTCTTCATAGTCTAGTATGACAAGGCATTTGCAAGTTTCCTTTACTATTAGTTCGATGTGTTTTTCAAACTCAAGAGACGGTATTACTATGAAAAGGAAGAAGCCGGTCTATTATATGCAATTTATTTTTTTGATGATCCTTTTTTCCTATTATATCTTTGAGTTAATACCACATTTTGTACATAAACTTGTACCCGTGAGAACAGAATCATACAAGAACTAAAAAACCTATAAAAATGGTACAACAACTTACCTAACAGCACAAATTCATACAATTTCCGTCAAATATAACAGCGCACCGTCTCCTGTCGTTAAGTGCACCTATGTGCGTTCTCCATCTGTCCTTATGGGCCACCTGTCAGCGGCACAAATAAAGAAATAGAAAACACAAAAAGTGCACAGCAAAAGCCAGGATTCGAACCCGAGATGTTCAGACTTGCCTCTCTGTCGTGCAACCAACAGATCAGTAGCTAGTCTCTCTTACAAAAAAAAACAGATCAGTAACTAGTCTTATGCCCTTCATACGTAAACATAAAGTAGGTTTGCCATCAGTTTCGTGTCTAGTGTTCGCATTTGCACAGGGATTGTCACCATGGGGGAGGACTGCAAGCGAATTTTTTTCCGAAATTTCGTTGATTTCTTTTTTTTTTGCGTGAAACTTCCAAGCCATTCATTTGTGTTTTGTTTCCAAAATTTTGGTATTAACTTTTCTTATTTTATTTTTTGACTATTATTAACTTTTCTTATGAAAACAAGGAGAAATCTTGGCTGCTGTAAAGTCGTTCACTTAGTTCGGTGTATGACGATCTCCTCGCCTCCTTTTTTTCCATGGTGATATGTGTCTCATTAATAAAATAAAGATTCAGTTACAAACCACGTAAACACCGGCATTACAGGACTGAAAAGATAGAATAATCCTACATAAAAAACCAGCGCCTGTCCCTCTCCAGCAAGGAAAAGGCGACATATCACCTCTTCGCCCTAGCTCAACGCGGCTTCATCGCTGATCAACAGCTTTACGGACCTCTAAAGTAGTTTGCCTGAAGCAAAATCATTGTTGTTGAAAGAATCAGACCGGGGCATCGTGTCTCCGGATACGCCATCGAACTCCAAAACTGACACCCCGCACGTCTATGACGTTGGATGAGGAAATCATGACAACCTCCAACCACCAACCCATCACAAGATGCACCTTCTTCCGGCCGTCACATGCGTAGACAACCATCTGCGCCTACTCCCGGACAACAAAATCTCCCTAATCTACCGTGACGTCGGAGAGAAAACCATAGCAACAGGGATAGAGCATAAGGAGAGACACACCTGAAGGGGTTGCCGCCGCCACCTCGCCGACGCCATCCATGAACCCTAACGCTGCCGATCTGAAGGATCGACAAACACATGATGCCATCAACTCCGAGATGCCAGCATGAAGGACATCGCGGAGCTGAGGCGGATTTATTTGTCCGGGCACCGCTCCCACCACCCCAACGACGCACCACGAGCTACAAAACAAAACCCTAACTACAGAGCGGAGAAACGGAGTCCCCCTCTGTCATGGAATTGTCACGGCAGATGTCCTAGTATGAGGACTTAGTCGTGAGGCCAACACATCTATGTGGTAGCTTGAGAGGGGTTGATCGGGACGAGAGACGTGGGACGGATCAACACGCAAGACAAGGATTTAGACAGCTTCGAGCTCCGGGAAACGTCATCCGGTAATAGCCCTACATGTTGTTTGTGGCTAGGTCTCATTATCATCACGAGAGAGTCGCCGTAAACCGACTCTCCTCTAATTGTGTCTATCCCTAGAGATTGTTTCTTCTTGCCTTCTCCCTCTTTGGGGAGCCTTGCCCCTCCTTATATATGTTGAAGGGACGGGTTATATGACTAGTCCTAATAGGATTAGGATTACTCTATTACAAATGGAGTCCTGGTAGGATTAGGATTACTCTATTACAAATGGAGTCCTTCGTGAAACAGCAAACGCGTTTTGCGGATCGAATTTTTGCGAAATCTGCTAGAGTTGCTCTAATGAAGGTCGGGTTCCAGGGAGTCCGGTTTCAAAATACCACACTTCCACAACACAAAAAATTGTACATACAAATGTATAACACATTCGACAAAAAAAATCATAACAGTATGCTTTCCTATGTGGCGTAGACTGAACTAAATGTTTTTTGTTGGGCCGGATTTTCTTTTTTGTAGCTTGCAAATTATAATATTTCCAAACAAAAAATTATAGATCGGTTGCGAAATGTATAAGTTTAATTCATGTGTGATCGGTATCATTGTTGTATTGAGGACAATTCTTGTATTGAATTATTTGTTTATTTCGGTGATTTGAATAATTATTGTAATTTGGATTCATAATATTCACATTCTATCTTATATTGAATTCATAATTCTATGTAATACGTGAGATATTTGTCAAATTTAGATAAAACCACGTGTCTTGCGGGCTGGCACGGGCTGCGGCCAAATAGACCCCGCATAGTGAAACTGTAAAACAGAACCAGCGGTCTGTTTTAGAGTTCCTCTATGCGGGGTCTATTCGGCCGCAGCCCGCGCGCAAAACACGTTTTTCACGAACTGTAAACGCATTATAAAGGTCCGCGATATAAGGGGTCTAGTAGAGATGCTCTAAGACATTTTGGTAGGCTAGTTTAACCTACGAAAATGTCTCTGATTTTGAAATGGAGGTAGTACCAAGTAGTTTAATTATTTGTGTATCACTACATTGTCTGAAGCATCACATTGTTATTGCTAAGTCTCAACCAACTAAGACTTGGTTATGTCTCAGTCGATGCTATATTCGTTGATCTTGCGTGGAGAGTTATGCAAAAGAAAAATAGCTTTTTGCTTTTTCTTCTTATGCTTTTCGTCTTTATTTACTCTGCATATTTGCTTTGGTCAAAGTCAAACTTTGTAAACATGGACAAAGTTTATAGACAAAAATATTAATATATACAATAACAAATCAATACTATTATATTTATTATTAAATATACTTTCACATCATATGGATTTGTCATTGTAAATGTTCGTATTTTTTCTATAGACTTGATCGAACTTTACTTTATAAAGTTTCATTTCAATCAAATCTAATATACAGAGTAAAAAAACGACACCCTCGTGATTATTGTTCTTAACACGTGCGTGGCGCACTAAGCAACATTTACTAGTTCAGTAGTTCTGTATAGAAGTCCTTTGCCCCTAAAAAAATCTCTGTATGCGTTTTTTTTCACAACGAAAATCTCTCTATGCGTATCCTAGTCCTAGAAAAAAGATACTCCTCCTCGAATGACATGTGGGGGTGGGGCCAAGGCTACCGCACAACAATTCCCAGTATCGAACCTCTAGAACTTTCTCCATCGGCGGTCGAAGGACTCCCCACTGCTCCGCGCTTGTTCCACCACCTTCCAGACTCCCCGCCTTGCCTCCGGCGACCTACATAAACTCCCTCCTCCTCGCCATCGCATCCCCACCAAAACATTCCACAAAATTCAACAAGCAATCCAACGCAGTCCAACCCGAGGAGATCGATCGAGCTCGAGATCAGCAAGCAAGAATGGCGGGCATGGTGTTCGGCTTGGAGAACCCGATGATGACGGCGCTGCAGCACCTGCTGGACATCCCAGACGGCGAGGCCGAGATGTTGAGGATGAAGTTGGGGGCCAAATCATGGAAGTCCAGCCCGTAGTAGAACATAAGTCCGCGGACGAACGGGTGGAGGGGGAATCCCAGCCCGCGGACAAAGTGAGAGAGGAATACTACCCTTTCCTGGGGTTTCGGGGTAGGCATGATCTGCCCTTCGGCCGGAAGCCGATGCACGATGTCTGTGGACAGGTATCCGGCCTCCCGAAGCTTCTTGATGTCCTCTTCGTAACGGAGGAGGCCAACCACTTGCCTCCTGCTCCGGACATGTTCGGACTGTTTTTGCGGAGAAGGTGAAAGCTTGGGCGTTGGAGCTCGAGAATGGATGAGCAGAGGAAGAAGAAGGTGTGGGTGAAAAAAGGGGAGTCCTTGTCTCCTTATAAAGGCAGCAGGGATCATGCGCCTCCCCACTTGCCCTAGAAACTCGCTTATTCCCCAAGCGTCGTGCTAATGGCGCGGTTGGGTTACCCACGCTCGTATTGATGAGAATCACGTGATAAGGGGACACGATCTCTGCTTCAACAAGACGTGCCAATAAAACTGCCTCGCAAGATGTGTAGTAGCAGGTTGAAAAAATGGTTCGAATAATGACCGGGCCACGGCATGATGTCATGCTATGGAAAAGTTGTCAGCAGATTAGACTCGTGGAATATTGTACTCTCTACGGTGGAGTGTGGAATTTGTTTTGCAGAGCCGGACATGATTCTTGTGTTCAGGATCTATTTTGAAGTATTTGGAGAAGGAACCCGCCTTGCAATATCGGAGACAATCTGCGCCAGACTCATCATCATTGAAGCCTGGTTCAGGGGCTACTGAGGGAGTCCTGGATTAAGGGTCCTCGGATAGCCGGACTATATGCTTATGCCGGACTGTTGGACTATGAAGATACAAGATTGAAGATTTCGTCCCGTGTCCGGGTGGGACTGTCCTTTGCGTGGAAGGCAAGCTTGGCAATTCGGATATGTAGATTCCCTTATCTGTAACCGACTCTGTGTAACCCTAGCCCCCTCCGGTGTCTATATAAACCGGAGGGTTTAGTCCGTAGGACAAGAACAATCATAATCATAGGCTAGCTTCTAGGGTTTAGCCTCTACGATCTCGTGGTAGATCAACTCTTGTAATACTCATATCATCAAGATCAATCAAGCAGGAAGTAGGGTATTACCTCCATAGAGAGGGCCCGAACCTGGGTAAACATCGTGCCCCCTGCCTCCTGTTACCATTAGCCTTAGACGCACAGTTCGGGACACCCTACCCGAGATCCGCCGGTTTTGACACCGACACCGAGAGCTACAACCCTCTTCGGCATGTGCTAGGAACGGCGCTGCTGGAGCAGCGACACGTCCACGGCCAGGAGCTGCACAACGAGATAGCCATGCTGAGCGATTTGAACGGTGATGGGAGGCGCATGCCCATGGCTGGGAGGAAGGTGGCCGCCTGGCCGGCGACGCTCGCCGTCGCTTTTTTCTCGCGTATTTGGGGGAAGAAGATAGATGACGGGAGGATGAGAACGAAGCAGACGGTCGATCTGGACAGTTAAAGGGCAGTGCATCGGACGATCAGGGTGCAACCGGCCCAAATTTGGGCCGGCGCACCGGCGCCTATCATTGCCCTAAAAAAATCTCTGCATTTTTTTTCAAAAGGAAAATCTCTCTATGCCCATCCTAGAAAAAAATATCTCTCTGCTGCCCCGAATGACATGTGGGGCCCAAAGCTACCGCACAACCAATTCTGAAGGTCGAACCTCTAGAACTTTCTCCATCGGTGCCCGAAGGACTCCCCACTGCTCCGCGCTCGTTCCACCACCTTTCAGAAGTTTCCATTACCTTCCAGACCCCCGCCTCCGGCCACCTACATAAACTCCCTCCTCGCCATCGCATCACCACCAAAGCATTCCACAAAAAAATTCAACAAGCAATCCAACGCAAGTCCAACCCGAGGAGATCGATCTAGCTCGAGATCCGCGAGCGAGAATGGCGGGCATGGTGTTCGGCTTGGAGAACCCGATGATGACCGCCCTGCAGCACCTGCTGGACATCCCAGACGGCGAGGCCGGCGTCGCCGCCGGCGAGAAGCAGGGCCCTACACGTGCCTACGTCCGGGACGCGCGCGCCATGGCGGCCACCCCGGCGGACGTGAAGGAGCTGCCGGGCGCGTACGCGTTCGTGGTGGACATGCCGGGGCTGGGGTCCGGCGACATCAAGGTGCAGGTGGAGGACGAGCGGGTGCTGGTGATCAGCGGCGAGCGGAGCAGGGAGGAGAAGGAGGACGCCAAGTACCTGCGGATGGAGCGCCGCATGGGCAAGCTGATGCGCAAGTTCGTGCTCCCCGAGAACGCCGACATGGAGAAGATCTCCGCCGCATGCCGCGACGGCGTGCTCACCGTCACCGTCGAGAAGCTGCCGCCGCCCGAGCCCAAGAAGCCCAAGACCATCCAGGTCCAGGTTGCCTGAGCTGAGATGCATCGTGTGCGCGTCGAATCGAAGCAGAGTGTGAGTGGCTGAGTGGGTACTGAGTTACCTGTGATGATGAGTGATGGTTTCTCTGTCTTTTGATCTCATCTGCTAGAGAGTGTGTGTGTCGTATCGATTAGTGCGCACTGGTGATGGTTTGATGTTTCGTTAATGGAAGTGGGGATGATCTCCAGATTCGCCTGAATGAAAATATGCGATTCTCTTCGCCACAATTTCTATTGAAAAATCCAAGATGTTCGTTTCTACTCAGTGTTCTGAAGTGCTTCTCTCACCAGGGGGAAATGTCTTGGCATTTTCATCTTAGCATAAAAGGAAATTCCAGTTAGAATCGAGGATTCAGAAATGTTATTCTGTTTTGCCTGAATGAAACATGTGAGAATCTCCAAATTCGATTGATCGAGGTATGAGGATATATATAAGATAACCGATTCAGTGTATTATGAACTGATTTTCAAATACAATTTATTTTGACACGACGAAAAATAAAGCAGCCATGATTGTGTGGGAAATGCCATGGTACTCTCGGGTGTGAGCACATATGCGGGAAGTAATTCCAAAAAAACATATAAAGTTCTGAAACATTTTCGATAACAAATTTGACCTTCTGTTATGCCAAGAAAAAAAAAGTCCCGTCGACTTCAGAAAATAAAAATCAGACGACGAAGAACGTGAATGATAACTTGTATATATTGTTGATCTTTTTCACCAAAAATACCGTGAAAATCATTTCCCATGAAAGTCATTTCTTGGCCAAAGTTTCTGTACAAATACAACCGAGAGTATGGCATTTTGAAGACCGAATTCCATAAAGGGCTTAATCTTTTTTTAAAAATCAAAAATTTAAATTAAAAATCTAAAAAGTTAATATACATGTTTACAAGGATATACTGTGTATGTGTGTAAAATTATAGGATGAAATACCTTAAAATTCGAGCTGTACAAAGAAATTATGGACTTTGACGATCAACGGTATATATGCTAAAAATGCACAAAATTGTCTTTCTGTAACCCTCATATTTTGACATTAAAATTTACACACATGTACATTTTGTCTTTAGGTATATGTGTATTTTTTTTCATAATTTTTAAAACTAAAAAGTTTGAATATCATAGTTTTTAAATCAAGGCCTTTATGGAGCTCGGCCTCCAGTTGACACTTCCATACAATAAAAGGTCAACTTTGTTTACCAAAAAGTTTCATCTTTTTTTTTACTCTTTTTGGAAAAATATCATATCAGGTGCACTTGCACCCCTTTCGGACTGAAAAATGATATTTACAGAATTAAGGAGTTTATGCATGTCTGAGCTAGCTTTTGCTAGGGTAGTCCAATATGATGGCGACTGATGGGTTTTTTCATCTCTCCCCACAAAAGGCAAAGCCTTCTGTAATTGGAGCTTAGCCTCAAACTATGTTACCTTTTTTTTCTTTGCTAATAGAAAAAAGAATGGTCTTATAAATAGCAGGTTGTACCTTAAGAAATTTGTTTTAATTCATTTACCTTTTCTTAGTGGACTGAAATCTTCTCATGGCCTTATTCCTGAGTGGCTTTATTTAATTTAATCCCTTTTTGCCTAAAATGTATAACTCTATAATTTTGTATGTGTCCTAAGCCAAAGGGTATAATGAGGGACTTGGTAATTTGACATCTCCCCAAAAGGGCCGAAGTTGTACAATTTGTGCAAAAACAAAAATTCATCTAGAGAGGTACGGTGTGATAGCTTGTATGCTCTTTTTTCTTGGTTCTTGGTTGTAATCTCCTATTTCTATATGAAACTGTTGGTTCATAATCAACCCTTGGAAGTATCAACATCCTGATCCGCAAATCTTACAACGAGGGTGTCATTATATTCTTTTGAGACCCTTCCCCTATATAAGTGAAGTTATTTTCTGTAGTTATTACTGTGTTTGCTATTTATCAGCGACTGGAATTTTCAGCCACGTTAGTTGACATGTGACTAAGAAGTAGGTGAGACGACGCTAAGGCCGAGATGGAGGTGACACTGCCTGTCGTGACTGTCTCCAAGATGCAGAGCTAGGACCTAGACGGAGGCTGGGACGATGCAAATTGTCATGGCATCGTCGACGGAGGACATGTAGGATGCAGCGGGTTGTGGCGTTCAGGTGGAGGTGTGTTAGAGGAATGACCGGTGACGGTGGTGGCGGCGAGGCAGCAGTGTGGCCGTTCGTGTGTGATGGCATTGGGCCCGGAGGAAGAAGAAGGTTATGGGTCCGTTGGATGCATATCGAACGGTGAAGGGAAAACTAACTGAAGAGAAATCTTTTCGAGCCTGAAGTAGTCGCTCTCAATTGTAACCATAGGAACTTGACACGGTTTTGAAGAACCAGAGTTGCATGTGTGTTGTATGACTAAGTTTTTTGCAATTTGAAGGCCTTTGTTACTCTATCTTGAAGACCTTCATTCTACACGTCTTCGTATGGATTTTGAAGAAATAGAGTTGCATGTGTGAGAAAAACAAAAGGTGCACATGATGAGATAGAATCGCATTGTGTTTTTAATCGTAGTCCATAAACCTACATCCAAGATATACATATCTGTGAACCTCCGTCTGCGACCTCTCCGTCCGGGAGCAGCGGGAGCGCCTGATTGGCGGCGTCGCCGAACGCTTCGGCGGCAAGCTCAACATCCTCAAATGCAGTACTGTATTATCACACCGCTGTGGCGCACTGCGAGTTCTTCGAAATCCCAGGCGAAATGAATCCATGGCTAGCACAGTAAGGATGGCGTGCGACATACGGTGGCAGGTGGCGTACGCGGCCGATCTGGTGCACCGCACCGCCACGTTCTGCGACGGCGAGATCTTCCTCCACAGCGACATCCAG
Source organism: Triticum timopheevii (assembly GCA_963921465.1). Lineage (NCBI taxonomy): Eukaryota > Viridiplantae > Streptophyta > Magnoliopsida > Poales > Poaceae > Triticum > Triticum timopheevii. Next base: position 108,111,175 of record OY997266.1, read on the forward strand.
CGGCTCGTTCTCCTCGATTGCCGTGGGTACACGATCGATGCGCGGTACGTTCATGAGGGGGAACGGATCGATGTAGGAGGGGCCGTTTCCTTCCCGTGCCACTTCGCCAAGATCCATGATCGCCTGCCGGTGATTGGGTCGTCGTGTGGTGGGGCGTCGGCGAACGTGGACGGGGCGGCGAGTCGTGTCAATCGGGGGAGCGGTGCCGTGGTACACGGGAGCAAGGTGGACGTGGCCGTGCGTGGCCCGTCAAGACCTCCACCCCGACCGGACGCGGGCACTGGGGTGCTCGGCCGCGGCCCGGGCCGCCATGGCGTCGATCCGCGACACGTGGGCGCTGCGACCATCAACCGCCCGGATTCGCCCCAATCTAGGGTTTCAGCTTTCGCCCCAGGTACAAAAGCCCCACCGTCCCGTCCGCACCCCATTTTCTCAGATCTAGACGAGTGCTTGCTTCACCTCTGGGAGGCGTCGCAGAGGGGGAAAGCTAGGGTTCCTCCATCTTTCTCGTGGTGGGAGGGGAAGATCCGCGGCGACGGTAGATCCTTTGCTCAGGTTGTCGCGTCTCCACCTCCTAAAAAAATCCCACCCAAAAATCCTGAGATTTCGAGGCGAAGCGGAGGCGGAGAGATGAGGGGGGATGGTTTTGGTGCGGGCAGACACGGCCGTGCGGCGGGGCGGTTCGACCGCGGCAGCAGCCGTGGGCGGGACTGCAACGTGTGGAAGCGCAAGGAAGATGTGGGGCAGTCCTCGACCACCATGGCGTCGGGCTCCGGTGACACGAGGTTCGAGAAGTGGGAGGCTGCGGAGGGATCGGGTGGATCTGGACTGCCTCGTCCTGACCATTGGGCGACGGCCGCCGACGGTGATGGCGGGGACAAGGCTACGCGCCGCCCTCATGGGAAATCTCCTACCCTCACTGTGAGGCGCGATCTTCCCGTTACTCTGGTAACCCTAATCCCATGCCTGATGCGTGTCAGATCTGCAACCTTGTGGGTCACTATACTGCTAGGTGTCCACAGGCTCTGTGTGAGTGTTGCAAGAGAAAGGGTCATCTGTCGATCATCTGTACTGATCTGATTCCTTGGGAGTGCATTCCTGTTATGTGTGGATTTCAGTCTAAGGGACAGGGTTTTTGTTATTTTCCTGATTATAGCATAGAGAGGCAGCCTCAGAGAGAGAATACCAATGTTCTGATTACTATTGTAGAGGGTAATATATCCAAGCAAGATCTGCAGGATGACATGGGGGTTTACATCGGTCAGGGCTGGAGATGTTCTGCACATCTCTTGGCCCCTAACAAATATGTCATGAGGTTTCCTAATGTTAGGGAGGTTGAGCGTGCGCTTTTTGTTGAATATATCACTCTAAAGAAACACAAGACTGTGGTTCGCATCACTCCATGGTCTGATGACATGGATTGTGAAAGTCTGATGGAAATTGTCTGGGTTAGAATCAGCAAGATCCCTTTGAACAGGAGATGTGAAAAGAATGTGGCATTTGTGGGCAGGCTTGCCGGTGTGACTTTAGAGATTGATATGTCAACTCTGAAAAGGCCCTCGTCTATCCATGCTAAAATTGGATGCCGCAGTGTAGATGATCTCCCTGTCTCTGCTGAGGGATGTATGGGGGGGACGTTTCTACAGATTTCTGTATGAGGTGGAAGAGGTTGTGGTAAGAAATCCTCCTGTTGATGAAGATATTGTGGCTGTCAAGAGCCAGGATAATAACAATATCACTACACCTAAAAGAAAAAGGAAGGAGGGGGTTGATTCCTCGAAAGGGGTCCAGGCTCCTGTTGAGCATGGCAACTCCTCCTTCAGGGGGGCGAGGCCTGTCGCCTGCTTCCCTCTGATGAAATGCTCGAATCAGAGAAGATCAATGCAGAAGAGAATGACTCGTCTGCTTCGTCAGAGAGTGACGATGATAAGACCATGTTCATTGAAAAACTGGCAAATGAGCATTCTGCTCTTGTGTCTTATGAACTGATGTCTGAAATCAAAAGGAGCTGTGAGGTTCAGGAACCCGTGCCAGAGGGGATGACTAAGATACGTGAAATACAGGTGAATGATATACCACTTATTATGAAGAAATCTTCATATGCAGAAATAGTAACTGGTGTCTCGCAGGTGTCTGAGGTGGTGGGAGAGGCTGATCGCAAACTGAAGATCTCTGATGACTATCTGGTACACTTACCATCACCTGTCTGCGAAGATGAGATCGTCCCAACTCCCCCTTTGGTTCCTGAAGCTAACCTGAGGTTTAGTCTTCGCTGTGCTCAGGGGGGCAGGCAGATATGATGGCAAAAGCTATGGCTGTAAAGAAGAAAACCCTAGAAGGTAATATCTCAAACCCCAAAAATAATTCTTTTGCTGTTTTAGGAGATGCTGAGTTGATATGTAGAGCTAATAAAATGGGAGTATGCATACCTGATGATGATTTTACCTGCATTGATATTTTGCATGAGCTTGAGGATGTTAGAGAAAATTTGATGAACAAACAGAATATCATAAACAAAGAAAATGATGTTGAGAATAACATATTTGTGATCAATGGTCTAGGAAAAAAGCCCCTCTTAGTTTAGCTTGGCTTGAGCAAGATGAGTACTGTGATGATGAGTTTGAACCAGCCAAACATGGTAGTAAAAAGAAAACCCACAGATCATCTGTTAAGATTTCTAGGCCTGTGACTAGAAGTCAGAAGAACATGATGACTGAGGATAGAAAAAATAGTGGTAACTCTGCCCCGGCCCCTGGCAGGGTTACCAGGGCCAAGAAGCAAAAGAATCGGTCCAAATGAGAGGTCTCATTTGGAACTGCAGAGGGGTGGGCAAGAAAGGTATGGCCACCTGCCTCTCTGATCTAATTAGTGACCATTCCCTCGACTTTTTAGGTTTACAGGAGACCATGAAAAAAACATCTCCTCTAAATGCTTGAGGAAGATTGACCCTTTTAATATTTTTGAGTGGGTCTGGATCCCCTCTAATGGCAAGTCTGGTGGGATTTTGGCTGGGGCGAGAAAAGGAATCTTAGACATTGAACATAGCAATACTGGTAGATATATGATCCAACTTGATTTGAAGGATATAAAAAAGAAGAGTATTTGGAGTCTGTTGGTGGTGTATGGGCCAGCTCATGAAGATAAGAGGGAGGAGTTCCTGTCTGAACTTGCCCACTTCTGCTCTGCCATGAATAAGCCTTACATTGTGGGAGGTGATTTTAACATCTTGAGACATGGGGGAGAGAAGAATAAGAAGGCACATAGCCATAGATCCATGGATATGTTTAACTCTGTTATTAATGCTTTTGGTCTGAGAGAGATTTTTTGCAGTGGTGGCAAGTACACCTGGACCAACAATCAATCCCATCCTTTTAGAAAATTTAGACAGGATTCTGATGTTTAGTGACTGGGAGGACCTTTTTCCTCTAGTGACAGTTAGGAAGCTGGTTCGAGAGCTATCTGACCATAATCCCTTACTCCTTTCCTCGGGAGACTCGGGTAGAGAAGCACCCAAATCCAGAGAGTTCAGGTTCGACCTGGCCTGGTTCAAGAGTGATGAATTCTTACCCTTACACTACTAGGGAAAACCCTAGCAGTAGCGCGTGTTTTGTGTCCACTAGTAGTGCGGGGGGGGCGCGCTACTAATAAGGCGCTACAGCTATTGCTTAGTAGTAACGCGTGCCCGCACGCGCTACTGCTAGGACAAATAGCTGCAGCATTTGTTCAGTACCACGCTACTGCTAAGGTAACTACTTGCAGCGTTTTTTCTATCCATCGCTACTAGTAATTATGCGCCATCGCACAAATATTTTTTTTAGTGTAATTATACGCCATCGTACAAATATTTTTTTTAGTGTATTTATGCGCCATCGTACAAATATTGGTACAATATCAGCTGTTATGAGGTTTACATCATTATGTCCATAACAGTGTGTCAAATGAAGGTGGATTAGGTTCAAGTGGAGGCAATATGTGGTGCATGCCAAAAGTATACTACTAATCCAAACTTGATCTAGTTTGGACTAGTAGTACTTTTGATATGCACAACATGTTGCCTCCACTTGAATCTAATCCGCTAGCACAAGTTATTTAATCATCATCATAGTCATTACCACCAACAGTATTTATTTAATCAGCACTAACACTAGCTAATAATAATCATCATAGCCATTACCACCAACACTAGCTATTTTATCATCATAGTAATAGTGTAGCACATCATCATCCTCAAACTTATTTCTAGCTAGCTAATCACTCCTGCTGCTCTCTCTTAGGTAAAATAACATAAAACATGTATAGCTCTCCTCCTCGATCAAACTGGAGCATGAAGATGAACATGTCTCCTAATCGTGGGTAGCGCATCTGTTTGTTGCCCCCTAGTACTTCTCTGCGCTCCCCCAACACATATTTGGTCCAGTTTTGCACTATTAAGCATCCATCGCTAATCTTGAATTCACTAAAGTAATCTGTAGGATATCTTGGCCGTAAGCTGATAATACTCATGGTACCTTTAGTCTCGATCCCATAAGGCACAACATTCATCGGGAGTCCCTGTTGAAGAACATCGTACGGTAACATACTTAGCAATGAAGTTTAGCTTCAAAAATAATGTATGAAAAAGATGCACTGATGACAAATAGTAAAAATCTTACCATCCTTCCTAAATAGATGTGACCATAGTTCATTACGAACATTATTGGTCGCACATTTTCAGTACTAACATTTCTAAATGCAGAAAGAAAATTTGTCTTGACAGTATCAAGATCCTCAAGCCATGAAACATAATGACTGAGCTCCTCGCAGTTGAGTTCAGCCCCAGGACAGTATACGGTCCTGTCTACCAAGCGCTGGACATGTTTGATTGCACCGAAATAAGCTGACAATACAAATTAGTTGTCAACTATTTTTGAATAAACAATATCAAAGACATAAATATGGTTGAGAAACTTACATAATGGTATAACTGGAGGCGTCTGCACATCGACCCAGATGTCGGTATTACCTTCAATATCATCTTCCGGACGAATATCAAAGGTGATAACCATATCAGGCTCAAATGCATAAGTCTTGCATAGTGCTCGCCATGTTTTGCATCCAAAATAGGTGTAGTCGTCTGAATTGTATAACTTTGCATGGAAAATATAACCATGCTCGGTCTTCAAGTAAACTTTCTTTTCCTCCATACTATGACTGAAACCTATCTTATCCAATACAAAAACTCTTGCATGGCAGGGGATACGCTAGTAGAATAGTAAAAAAAATATAAGTTGAAGCAAATGAAGCAGATGTCATGCTTAATTACGAAAAAAGACTTGTCGTTGTGACTTACTGTATCCACTTCGAAGTTCTCGTCCAGCTTGATGCTGAAGAAGCACCTATCATCATCTAGGAAGATTCCGTCGCACAGGCCGCGCTCGTCTTCGCAGTATTTGCAAATACGGAAATCCTTTTTGTCGTCAGACATTTCCTATGTTCATAGTTAAAACATTAATTGAAAATCGATCGAAGACAACTACCAAGATACTCAACACACAAATCCGGGGCACTCAATATTTCCTACATATTCTGGCACAAGTCATGCCAAAATTCACGGGAAAATCCGGCATGACCTTTGTTAAAATAGGACATATCGAGCGCCTGAAATTTGCCGGAACGGAAATGAATCAACACTCCGGCAAAACATAGGCCACTCGAAGGTGTAACCTGCAAACATGACCGGCCACTTGGATATTGAGCAACACAAGATATACATTTCAAAATATCTTATAGGACTCAAATTAGCATGCATTCAATAAGCAAAAGTAAATCATCTCATGCGTCAGTACATCGTCGAATATTATCACTAATACATCACGAATAGTGTCATATATATAACATCACTAATACAACTAAAACTCTAGCACACGACGGGTATCGGCGCGGGCGGTGGACACCCACAGAGAAGGCACCATCACGGGATCATAGCTCCAGTGAGATCCCCGGAGAACCTGCCAGGTATTGGAGAACGGCCTGTGCTCCAACGCAAACAAGTAGCGGCGGACGTGCGCGTCCTCCTCACTGACACGGTGACGCACCACCTCCGCGGAGTCCTCGAGCCTCTGGATCGTCACTGGCCCACGCGACCGCCACCAAAGAAGGTTCGGGTCAACGACAGGCTGACTCCTCACCAACCTGCGCCCCCCGGTAGGTAGCGCCTCCCAGTACCACCCCGGCGGAGCCCAGTCCCGGACATGGCCGATCTGGTCAAGCAGGTGTCGTCCTCCGCCGACTCGACGACGAGGATGCGGGATAGGCATCGCCCACGACGAGGATGCGGGAAAAATTGCTTTAACTAAAAAATCACCTAATTAGTACCTAGTTCTTACTAACTAAATAGAAGAAGGTCAAATTTTACTCGTTTTATTATGCATTGCACTAGTGTTTATTCATCATCTAAGAAAACATCACCTAAGAAAAATCCCAGCCGCATCTGTATCCAATTCATTTCCACCCATAGATGAACCCTAACTAATTTGATGCAACTAAAATTTGAAGAACCCTATCTAGGCAGAGGTAGGGGAGGGGGAGGAGCAGGCGTGCTCACCTCGGGTGCCTGCGGCGAGAGAGGGGCAGGCGGCGTCGAGGTCGGCCTTGGGGCTCGGGCGCACAACGGAGGGCGGCGTCGAGGTCGGGGCCGGGGGCGGCGTCCGGGGCGGCGTTGAGGTCGGGGGCGGGGGCAGCGTTGAATCCGGGGTCGGGGGCGGCGTAGAGGGTGTGCGGAGAGCGCGCGGCGACCGACGGGCGACGGCGGCGGCGAGAGCGGAGGAGTTCGATTTGGGGGGAAGTGGCCGTGGGGAAGGATGAACGCGATGGTTAAGTCAGAAGTAGCAGTAGTGCGTTCCGGTAAGCGCGCTACTGCTACGTTAGCTACAGCGCGTTCTGGAATACGCGCTACTGCTACTACTTTCTCCTTTTTCCCCTTTTTCATTTATTTTTCTTCACATTTTTTTTTCCTTTCACCTTCTTCTATTTCTTTCATTTTCAATTACCTTTCTATTTGCTTTTCATTTAATTTTATATCCTTTAGTAGTAGCGAGTTTAGAGCAAAACGCGCTGCTACAAAGAAAGTAGTAGTAGCACGGTTCCATATAGATGGCTACTACTATGTGTACCATATCGGCTAAGCCGTGAGAATTTTAGTAGTAACGTGTGTGCAGCAAGACGCGCTACTGCTACGAAGTTATCTGCAGCGCGGATTCCGCAGGCGCGCTGCTGCTACTTAGCACCAGCGTGCTTCTTTGACCCACGCTACTGCTAAAGTTCTGTGTATAAGGTTTTCCCTAGTAGTGTTAGTTGAGAAGATCTGGTCCAAAGTTGTTAACGCAAAAGACCCTATAGATATTCTCAATATCAAGCTTAAAAGATTTAAAACCTTCTTTAAAGGGTGGGGATCTCACAAATATGGTCATGTTAAAAAGGAAAGGAAGAGCTCAGGCTGGAACTAGCTGTTCTGGAAGAGCTGGAAGAAGAAGGCCCTCTGCTGCCTGAGATGTATAACAGAAAAGTTGACATTAATTTCGAGCTGCATGAGATTCTGGTGAATGAGGAAATCTTCTGGCTCCAACAGTCCCATGAGCGCTGGCTGCTCAAAGGGGACCTTAACACTAATTACTTTCACAAGATAGCCAATGGGCAAAAAAGTAAAAACACTATTCACATGTTGAAATGTGGAGATGTGGAGATTGAGGGCACTGATAACCTAATCTCACATGCCATAGAGTTCTATAAGAATTTGTTCGGTCCAGCCTCTGGTAACATATTTCACATGGACCCTAGTTCATGGGATGATTCGGAAAAACTTACGCGAGAAGACAATGAAGATCTGACTAGGGAGTTTTCTGTGGAGGAGGTGAAGGAGGCTCTGTTTGCAATGGATATCAATAGAGCACCCGGCCCTGATAACATCCCTGCAGAGTTCTACCAACATTGTTGGGATATTGTCAAAGATGACATTATGAGGATTTTTAGGCACTTCCATGATGGGACGCTTGATGTGCAGCATCTCAACTACGGAGTGATCACTCTCCTTCCTAAGGTGTCGGGCGCCGACCGCATTCAACAGTTCCGACCCATTTGCCTTCTTAGATGTCCATATAAACTGATTACTAAGACAATGGATCGGAGAGTTGAGAAGTACGCTGATAAGCTGATTAGCCTTTCACAGAATGCACTTGTGAAGGGTAGGAATATTATGGATGGAATCATGACTCTTCATGAGCTCCTGAACTACACGCATGTTAAGAAAAGAACTGGGGTGGTACCGAAATTGGACTTTGAGAAGGCATACGATAAAGTCAACTGGGAGTTCCTTTTGGAATGCCATAAGTTGAGAGGCTTCGATGAAACTTGGTGTGGGTGGGTGAGACAGATCCTGTACAATGGTACAGTTAGCATTAAGTTGAATAACTCTATAGGCCCGTACTTTCAGAGTGCGAAGGAGGTGCGTCAGGAGGACCCGCACTCCCCTTTCCTCTTCAATTTGGCTGCAGACTGCTTAAATAAAATGATTAATAAAGCTCAACAAAATGGCCCGCTGGCTGGTTTAGCTGCTGATCTCATCCCAAATGGGGTGGTTGTTCTGCAGTATGCAAATGACACGATCATTTGCCTGGAGCATGATGTGGAGAAAGCGATGAATCTTAAAATCCTGTTGTACATGCTTGAACTGATGTCAGGGTTGAAAGTGAATTTTCAGAAAAGTGAAATCCTGACCATTGGGGGAGATGCTGAGATCGATAAGGGGTATGTTGAGCTATTCAACTATGAGATTGGGCACTTTCCACTCAAATACCTGGGAATGCCAGTGAGTTTTTCCTCTTTGAAAGACTCGGTGTGGGAATTTATTGTTGATAAATATTTGAAAAAATTTGGGACTTGGATTGGGAATGCTGCCTCTATAGGGGGCAGGCTTACCCTGCTTACCTCGGTGCTATCACAATTGTCTCTGTACCACATGTCGATGTGGCTCATGAGCAAGACTTTCATAGAAAAATTGGATAAGCACCGAAGAAAGTTCTTCTGGCAAGGCTGCAATAAGAAGAATCGTTATTACCTGGTGAAATGGAAAAGGGTATGTAGATCGAAAGAAAAGGGGGGCCTGGGGGTCAAAGATCTCAGGAAACAGAATATAAGTCTTATGGTGAAGTGGTGGTGGAAACTCGAAACCCAGAAGGGGGTGTGGCAAGATATGGTAAAAGCTAGATATTTGTCTAACAAGTCTGTTGCTACAGTGACTTCTAGATATTCTGATTCGCCATGCTGGAAAGCCCTCCTGAAAATAAAAGACCTATACATGGTGGGGAGGCGAATCACTTTGGGGGCTGGCGATCTTGCTAGGGTGTGGAAAGATTCATTGAATGGTCTTCCACCACTCAAATTATCCTTCCCGTAGCTGTTTGCAATTTGCACAGACCAAGATTGCACAGTGGAAAGTTTTTGTGGTGTTGTACCCTCTTCGTTCTTCAGATGTCGCCTTGACCCTGATCTGAGAGAACAGTGGGAAAAAATGTGTGTGCTAGTTGTGGGAATAAACCTCTCTGCTAATAGGGACTCGGTTTATTGGGGGGTCAATAAGAATGCCAAGTATACTACTAAATCTATGTATAAATGGTTGGAGAAGCCAATTAGTGGTTGCAACTATAGATGGATCTGGGGAGCAAAACTTCCTCTTAAGATCCAGGTATTCTTATGGCAAATGGCCCAAGATGCAGTACTCACCAGATCGGTGATGAAAAGAAAAAATGGCCAGGGAACCCTGTGTGTTCCTTTTGTGGTCAGCTAGAAACGGGCTCGCATTTGTTCTTCTCCTGCCCTGTGGCACGAGTTGCCTGGAGATCTATTGGTGTGGTCCTGGGGACTGACTTGTGTCCTAATAATGCTTGGCAATATTATGTGTGGTGCAATATGTTTTTGCCAAATGGAGCTAAGTTCTTCACAGTTGGCCTGGCTGCTGTGACCTGGGCCATTTGGCTGGCTCGTAATAGAGCTATCTTTGAGAAGAAGTTGATTAAATCTCCTTTTGAGATTGTGTTTTAGGCATGTTATTATCTCTTGTATTGGGCAGGACTTCAGAACAAGGAAGACGCGGAGGAGTTACGTCAAGGAGCATAGATGATTCGCTCAAGCACGACCAGGCTGATGGCGATGTGTGAGAAGGCCAGGAGTGTGATGGATGATGATGGAGAGGTGCTGATTTGGTGATGAGCTTGGCTACTCTACTTCACAGCTTGCCTGTTGGTCGTTATTTGGCTTTCTGAGCCCCTTTTGTTCTCGTGTTTAGCTGGTGGTCTTGGATTTGTAAACTGTATGGTGCTGTCAGGTTTTCGCCCATAGTGCTCGTTTCGATGACGGGCGGGCACGGTGGGTTTCCTGTCAGTGCTTTGAACTCGCTACCTCCTTTCCCTTCTCCCTATTTACCTGGAACTGTTGTATTTCTGTTTAATGCAAATGGAAAGTGGTACGCCCGGTTCAAAAAAAAATATACATATCTGTGTGGTAATTCAGATTGCAATATCACACCTCGAAAACTAATACGGCTCCCGGGAGCACGTGCTCCCGGGACCAAAAGTAATTTTTGAAATGTCAAATAAGTCACATCCAAATGCTACTTGTAAATTTTGAGACAAAAAGTTCAAGCATTTTAGCTTGTGCAAAAAAAATCAAATGAACACCAAATATTACCCCTAAATGTCACCTTAAATTTATCTTTTTACCGATGAAATACTGTTGCTCCGCTTCGCATGAAAATTTTGCAGGGGGATAAGACGAAGGAGAAAGCAGTGTGCATGGGGCCAAGAGCGACGTGGTCGCGTGCACGAGGCCACAAAGTGTGTTAGTGAGCGAGGCGTCCGGCGCAACTTTCGGTCGACGCGCCGGATACAAGTATTTACCTTTTATGAGGGTGTGGCTAGATGTCAGACGACTGAGATTTAACATAGTATAAGAAGCGTAAATCTTCACGTAAGATCGTATGAGTATATCATCGACTGAGACTTAGCAATAACAATGTGATGACTTGGACAATGTAGTGATACACAAATAATTAAACTACCTTGTAGTACCTCCATTACAAAATATAAGACATTTTTGGTTGGTTGAACTAGCCTACCAAAATGTCTTATATTTCTTATATCCTGGAATGGAGGTAGCCACTACCTCCATTCCAGGATATAAGAAATATAAGACATTTTGGTAGGCTAGTTCAACCAACCAAAAATGTCTTATATTTTGTAATGGAGGTACTACAAGGTAGTTTAATTATTTGTGTATCACTACATTGTCCAAGTCATCACATTGTTATTGCTAAGTCTCAGTCGATGATATACTCATACGATCTTACGTGAAGATTTACGCTTCTTATACTATGTTAAATCTCAGTCGTCTGACATCTAGCCACACCCTCATAAAAGGTAAATACTTGTATCCGGCGCGTCGACCGAAAGTTGCGCCGGACGCCTCGCTCACTAACACACTTTGTGGCCTCGTGCACGCGACCACGTCGCTCTTGGCCCCATGCACACTGCTTTCTCCTTCGTCTTATCCCCCTGCAACACAGCGTAGCCACTTGTTGTCCCCAGTCTCTGTCTGCTCCCACAGGAATCTTCCCCGACGAGCAACTCCCTTATAAGTTGGAACCGATGCACCTACACGGCTTGCTCGGCGCCCAATCTCGTCGCTCCGTCGTTGGTAGCGAGACCCTCTCCCATCCCCGAGTCTGTGGCCACCTACAACCCTCGTGGATCCCAGCGAAGTCCTCCGCCCAACTCCGGCTTCGAGTCCCGTCGACGTAGCTACGGGGACCGTCCATCAAGACGCAACAAAAACGAGTGGCGGTGCTGCACACGGCCTTGCTACAACCACCGTCAACGGCTGCACAATGAGCGGTGGTGGTGGTGCACACTGGCCAAGGCATGACGAGTTTTTGTTGAACCGGCGTCATTGTGTGCTACAACCAACCACAAAATTTGCTACAACCGGCCACGGCATTGCCTTAAGCTGCAACCATGCTCACCGGAGTTGCAACCGGCAATGCTGTTGTCGACATTTTTTGCTACAACCATGATCGCAGGTGCTACAACAGCGACACCATCGTCGACAATTTGCTACAACCGGGCAGCAAGGATGCTGGAACCATTGGGTTTTTTTTTGCAGCAAGAGTGGACGGAGACTCGCAATCCTCTTATTTTTGCTGGAACGGACTAGTAGCGAAGCTACAACAATGTGATGTAGATGTTGGAACCGTTATCGACGGAAGCTGGAACCGGTGTTTTGTTTTGCTTCAACTGACGAAGTGGTGCTGAGTCAACGACGGGCGCTGCCGCTGTGGGCTACAACCAGCACCATCAAAAGCTACATCCGGCGTTTTGTTTCCTCCGAAGGTTATGTGTCGAAACGATGGCCCAAGAGATCAGTGGCGGAGCTTCATGGGGCCAACCTGGGCGGTGCCCCCCCCCCCAAGCTGAAAGAAAAAAATGTACATATACCTTTTTTGCGGGATATATACCTTTGTATTAGACCAATTTTCCACTAAAAATCAACGTATGGTGATCTTGTGTGCCCCCTCCCCCAGCCAATGCACCCCCCCCCCCCCCCCCATGATTTTAGCCCAAGCTCCACCACTGCAAGAGATGACGGCGAGGGACGGCGGATGGGTACCGGTGCGCCGAGCGTTGACAGCGAGGGGCGGCGGGGGCGGCGCCACCCGGTGCTGTAACCATGGGGGCCGGGAGCTACAACCCTCTCCGGCGAGTGCTTAGGAACGGCGATGCCAAAGCAGCGACCCGCCCACTGCCAGGAGCTGCAAGACGAGGTAGCCATGGTGAGCGATCTGAACGGCGATGGGGAAGGCCGAAAGTGCACCGTCAACGGCGAGAGGCGTGCGCCCATGGCTGGGAGGAAGGTGGCCAGCAGCGCTCGCCGTCGCTCTTTTCTCGCGTATTCAGGGAAGAAGATAGACGACGGGTGGATGAGAACGCTGGATCTGGACGGTTAAAGGGCAATGCATCGGACGCTCAGGGTGCACCGGCCCAAATTTGGTCCGGCGCCTATCATTGCCCTAAAAAAATCTCTGCCTTTCTTTCAAAAGGAAAATCTCTCTGTGCCTATCCTAGAAAAAAAAAATCTCTCTGCGGCCCGGAATGACATGTGGGGCCCAAAGCTACCGCACAACCAATTCTGAAGGTCGAAGCTCTAGAACTTTTTCCATCGGTGCCCGAAGGACTCCCCACTGCTCCGCGCTCGTTCCACCACCTTTCAGAAGTTTCCATCACCTTCCAGACCCCCGCCTCCGGCGACCTACATAAACTCCCTCCTCCTCGCCATCGCATCCCCACCAAAGCATTCCAAAAAATTCAACAAGAAATCCAACGCAGTCCAACCCAAGGAGATCGATCGAGCTCGAGAATGGCGGGCATGGTGTTCGGCTTGGATGCCCCGATGATGACCGCGCTGCAGCACCTGCTGGACATCCCGGACGGCGATGCCGGCAACACCGCCGGCGAGAAGCAGGGCCCGACGCGCGCCTACGTCCGCGACGCGCGCGCCATGGCGGCCACTCCCGCCGACGTGAAGGAGCTGCCGGGCGCGTACGCGTTCGTGGTGGACATGCCGGGGCTGGGTTCCGGCGACATCCAGGTGCAGGTGGAGGACGAGCGGGTGCTGGTGATCAGCGGCGAGCGGCGGAGGGAGGAGAAGGAGGACGCCAAGTACCTGCGGATGGAGCGCCGCATGGGCAAGCTGATGCGCAAGTTCGTGCTCCCCGACAACGCCGACATGGAGAAGATCTCCGCCGCGTGCCGCGACGGCGTGCTCACCGTGACCGTGGACAAGCTGCCGCCGCCCGCGCCCAAGAAGCCCAAGACCATCCAGGTGCAGGTCGCTTGAGATGCATCGTGTGCGCGTCGAATCGAAGCAGAGAGTGTCAGTGGGTAGTGTCAGTCCTCTGATTTCGTCTGCTAGTAGTATGGTTATCTGAGAGAGAGGGTGTGTGCTGTCTGTTCGTGCGTACTGGTGGTTGTTTGATGCTTCGTCAATGGAAATGCAGATGTTCTCATGCTTTGCCTGAATAAAACATGCGAATCTTGAAATTTTGAAGCGTGTTTCTAAGTTAAGAGGCCCGTGTTTTGGAAAAAAATTAAACTGCATTTGTAACTAAATGAGAAACTGCAGCCAGAATTGGCAAATTTAGGTGAAATTTTTCAGCAGCTACACAAATCATTGGTGCTTCGATGTCTGGATTTTGACAAGGGCGAATCATATTAAGATGTCCCGACTTCAACAACTTGGGTACAGAAATTTGATATAAGCTGATTTGGATATGTGTTGTATTTGCACTGATCTTTAAATTTACTCCCTGAGTCAAAATGTAAAACCTTTTTGCAGTTCAAAATATTTTCAGAGAAAAATAAAGTTGCCGCAGGGCTTTATTTAGACAGAAATAAAACAAGGAAAACGCTTGTAATCATCCGGCCGATGAATGCGCTGGAAATCAAGCGCATTGTGCGCTCCCCACGCGTCCCCTCTGGCGCACCCTCTCCATCTCCCCTCCAACGTTATCTATAGTTCTACACGATGCTATCATCTCTTCCAGAAATTTCTCTCAGCGGTAACCCCAACCTATCATATCCCTTTTCCTCTCCCTCTAATTTTGACCCCCAACTTCTCTCCCTGGCCTCTCTCAATCCAATCCCACACTATGAGCGCAAACTACTTATTACAGAAGTCATCCGGCTGCTGCAGAGCAAGCCAGGGCCGCCGCTCCGCTGCAGGAAAGCATGCATGCCTCTGCGCTACTGCAACTGGAGCAGCAGCTGCTTGCATCAGAGTGCTTCAAAGGAAGGGGCCAGAACTTCGTCGGCGCTGCCCAGCTGCTCCAACCGCCCACCTCATCAGAACACAGTTGACAATGGTGACTTAGTGTTTCTGCAACATGGATAATGTTACTGAGACATTGGCTGTGTTTCAGGAACATGGGCGGAGTTGCAAAAGGGCTCTGTGTAACAAAAAAGTTTCCGCAACAAGGCCTCTGTTGCAAAAAAAAAAAAAAAAAATCCACAACAAGCCCTTTTTACGAAAAAAATCTGCAATAAAATCTTCATTCTTTTTTTTTTCCTGCAACAGGCATCGGCCTTTCCGCAACACCTCTCCTGTTGCAAAGCAAGGTTGTGCATGTGGGTAGATCGGATGGCCATCAGCATGTCCATCCAGCGGCGGATTTTTTTCAGTATACGCCGGCAGACGCGTAGCACTACCCATAAAACAACGCACAACTACATGTGATTTCAGTTTTTTTTTTCCTTGACCAGGGAATGTGGTACCCCGAGCTCCAACCATACCACAAGTCAGAAAAATCAGTTCAATCTTCAAGCTGAGGAAAAAAATTCACTACTGGGTACACAAAAAAAAGATAGTCCACTATCAAAATTTCGTGTTGTGTTTCTGAGATGTCAGGCAGAACGTACGCCAGACATCTCAGCGAAAATGAAGCGACCAACATGATGCAAGTTTTACATAGTATCTGCATCCGAATCAGAATCCCCGTCATCCTGTCTGGACAGTGGGCTGTTGAGATTACTCGCATAGAGATCCTTCCCCGTTATCTTGTCCCGCACATTCATGGACATGTAGGGCGACTCGCATCCCTTGACCTGCAATGGCAGCAGAAAGAAGGTTAAGCGGGATGCAACAAAATTTCAATTCGCAGTGCAACAGAGTTACTAGTTACATCTAAAACCTAAGTGATGGTCCATATGTTACACATGCGATACAGCTTGATTCTCTCGTGTGCTCGTGGCATTAGAGGCATCGACCATGCTCTTTTAATTGTTTTTCTACCATCAATATGTATGTGAAGTGCCTATTAAGCTTGACAAAGTATACACTACTTGCGACTAAAAAAATATTGATAACTTTAAATTGATTATGGTAGAGAGGACATAACAAACTCTAATGCTTATTCCTTTCTGATTTAGCAAATAATTTTTTTTTGAATTTTGTTAAACGCTCCATTATTTTTTTGCTCACACACCAAAATGATCCTTAAAAGTGCCCATTAATCTTGATAAAGTATCACCAGGCGAAGAAGGTTACCTGCAGAACAGATCTCGGAATCTCAATGAGACCCTGCAGCAGCAGATCTACGCTTTGAAGATGTTCAACAGCAACAGGAGTGATAACATATAACAGGCCCCTTTGCGCATCAACGCCTCTGACAATACCTGGGCAGGTTTATATGCTATTATCAATGTTTACACAAATTTAATATACGGGTAGGTGCTTATTACAAATATGTGTGCATCAGAGAGAGAGAGAGAGAGAGAGAGAGAGAGAGAGTACCAAGCCCAACACACCAAGGAACTGCATGGGCTGTTGCAGGTGTGTCACAACTACTTGCCAAGCCAACTATGGTTGCATTCAGACTATGCCATATCTCAGTACGGGGTACCTGAACAGAAAGAACAATATGCAGAATATGATTTTGTCTGTTGCAGTTCAGTGCTTTCAAAAACCTAGAAGTGAAATCACAGGCTCTTCCACTTTTCACGTCCCACCATCATTTATCACCAACGCAAAATAAAACCCAGGGTAGATTTTTGGCATATAAATACACCATACTCTTAATAATGTCCTAAATTAAAGATCTCGGGTTAAAAATCAAACTAATGAATCATGAAGTAATTCAATAGCTAGCTCAACATGTTACAGAAAACTAATTATATCTATCCAGGATGGTACTTCAGTTGGGACTACAAGCATTTCTAATATAGATAGAATTATCTGCCTAACAATTTCATTGACTGCCCTTGCATGCTTGGTTGGCACCTTATCTTTCTCTGCGGAGTACTGCTAGACTCGATTTACACCTAACGACCTTCAGCTAACTCAGAGGTTCTACTCAGGTCAACAGCACATTTGAGGCATGACATAACAATCCTGAAGGCAGAGGCCATGGTCATGCAAGGATTGCCCAGCCCAGTGCTTACGAAGTTATCAAAAATTGGCTACCAAAGTAACAATTACCGAGGTGTTGATGCTTGTATTTCTTGCAATAAGCCAAAAAAAAAGGGTTCAAATTAAAAGAAGTTTAAAAAAAAAAGTGAGCCAGATTATGTTCCAGAGCATAGTTGACGGGAAAGACAACTAACCTCGCAATGAAGATGCATAACTGTAACATCTGAAAATGATACTTCATAGGGTGGCAGTGACGCTAGGGCATAAGCAAGCTCTTTGTTTGTTGCCAGTGATATGTCACTTGAAAAGCATTGTTTAAAGTACTCCACAAGCCGCCGTTCACGCATTCCACCCCCATCTTTCCGCTTTAACGATCTTGGCAATTTAAATACATCATTACTATATTTTTCTCAAATAAATAAACAGTACTTTATGTAGAATATGAGACTATAAGTATGAATAATTCATCTGTAGCTGGAATGGGAGCTTATTCATCAAAGAAGCGCAAGACACAGTCACGAAGCTAAATAGTTGCACAAGTATTTGGACCAACAACATTATAGATGACCAGGCATAAACAACTGGAAACATACTATCTTATCTTTCAATGTATTAGACTAAATTTGACAGGGAGAAAGATAAATATTCTTCCAGTTATAATTACAATGAGTAATTCCTAATCTCCTGGGATGGAGCAGACAGAGGCGCACACCGCAATCGAAACTGGTAGAATCATAGGGAGAAAGTATGGCAAATTCAGTACTCATTGTTCATTGCTTTCTGTAAATTTTATCTTATCTATTTGTACTTCGTACAAGAGACTGGAAGTTATTGTTTGCTAGTCAACAACAATATTCATCAAAGTTTTTTGCCTTTACAAAAAACTGTCCAGGAGATGGGCATCAAAGTTGCTCCTAGGACTAGAACAAAGATATGCAGGGAGGTTAAAGAGCCTCAACCGCTATACCGACATCATGTCCCCATATTCATCATCAAATGAATGCGAAGAATATTTCATGATACTAAGACTGAACCGAGGTGGGCAGGGAGGCTGAACAGCCTCCCCACCACCAGGCCACTGGCCTTCTACATATTCATCAAAACACTAGGAAGACTATTTGACTGTCTTTTAGCTACTCAACTTGTAACAGTTTTTGACATTTACTTGAGCATTAAACTGGAAAAAATATATGAAAACTTACGATTTTGACAAGGAATCACGACTTGCAGCATCAATTGTAATCACTTTAGGTTCTGTTTCCCCACCGGTTAACCAAAACATTCCATCAGGGAGATTCTTTCTCTGCATTCTGGTGCGTATCGGAACAACAATTGTGGGACAGATATACCTTAGCATCTCTACAAGCATATCAAAACCAGTACCTGCATTAAGATGAAAACAAAGGGTCTTCAGAACAGTGAACACTGAAGACTGAACAATGAAAACACATATACGCCCTAATGTGATAAACAGAGCTGGGCAACTTAAGAGGATTGTTAATATATACCTTTCACCCATCCAGGAGTGTTGACAATCAAAGGAAGCACTTCACTCCCAGGACAACGATATTTTTCAACGAAGTAGTTATACAAGAGAAATAAAGAGTTCAGATATGATTCTGGATCCCCTTTTGAAGATATATCGCCGTAGAAGCAGCACCTGATGGGTTTTACATAAAGAAATGCAGGCATTAGAAAGGAAATAATTCCAAAAATACTAAACTGAAAATGTTTCTTCATCGGAATCTAAAAGGCTACCTAGTGATACAAATAGCACATTGACAGTTTCAAAGACTCTAAAACCTACTATTGTGATTGACAGAAATTTGTTGTATGCACAAATAACAATAATAACACAGAACATGCATTAAGAGAATTGGTGAGCAACAGACTGAAGAGAAAAGGATATTGATTGTTGACAGATAACTTAACACCAACAGCTAAACATAGTTTATGATTCTGGACATTGACACATTTTCCAAGGTGAAACTATGGCCATCAATTTCTAAGAAAATATGCTACTTCAAATTCAAACAATACAAAGAAGACATTACAAAAGTATATTTGGTAACTGACATAATATCAAGTTTATGTTATCAATGGTTGCAAAACACTTCACAGTGATGGTCAAAATTAAGAATGTTTGGCTGGTCAAAATATTGAAACGACCTAAAGTTGCAATCCCGGGGAGTATGTCCTTGAGGTTTTGTTCGTTAAGTTGCTCTTTCATTCTGAAGCACCTAAAGCACAAAACCTTGCTCTTAAACATCAATTCTCATGTGAATTCAAACATTGCAGTGCGCCTCTAAAAATGTCAGGACCGGGAGGCCAGGAACTACTCCCTTAGAATAAAAATAAATTAATTAATCCCACACCTGAGGGCACTATTTTAAACATCAAAACAAGAACTTACTAAGCAGTACAGATTCCTAAACACAAGTAACAATCACCATTAATCACTTTGCAAGAAAGAGCGAGAATATCACACCTTTCGGCCTCCCGCAGGACCGGATTCCGCATATCTGCATAGAACAAAAACCAACATGTCAGTGACCTATGGAACTAGCATAACACTGACACCCAAAGACAAAAATCCTCTCCACTAACACCCAATCCCCACTATTGCTATGCAACGCGTCTACACCTGCGATAGCTTCATCGACGATGTGCAGAGAGAGACAGCCCGGCGGCGAGAACTCCGGCTGCCCCACGTCGGTGTCCAGATACCCGATCCTCCCGTAGCTGCAAAACAGCACAGCACACGAGCAGTTAGATAACACAGCAATAGTAGTAGTACTACTAAGTTAGTCGTCATGAATTGGATTCCAATGATCACCTGGGGAGCAGCTTGTTGAGGAGGAGGCGGGTGAAGGTCGACTTGCCGCTGTTGGAGGGGCCGCAAACGAGGACGACCGGAGACGAGAGGTCGGCGGAGATGACGTCGGTGGCCAGGGCCCAGTCCTCTGGGACTACCACTTCCGACGCTTGCTCCGGCGGAGGAGTGGCGGGGGCAGGGCTTTTGGGCCTGGCGCTCGGGCTTGGGATGGGGCATGGAGCGCGAGTGGCCGGGGACGCAGGGGGAGGTATGGAGTCGAGCTTCTGCTGCTTCGACCGCCGGCGGTGCTTCATTGCCGCGCCGCTGGGATGCCCGAGGGGACAGAGGGTCGAGGAGGAGAGGTTCTTCGGCGGTGGTTAGAGGCTGAGCCGGGGAGGGCCGAACGCGGACGGGAGGGCCGGAGGCCGAGGGGAGGGGAGGGGGGAGGGAGAGGGCCGGCCGCCGGACCTGGAATCGCTCGCCGCCGCCGCTGGGAACCGGGGGAGGGAGAATAGGAGACGAGGTGCTCGGCGGCTCCCACGGCCCGCGTGTCTGCTGGTTTGGTGGGTGCCAGTTTGGGCTGGACTTGAGTTCGTGGGCCAAATGTTCACCGTATCTATATCTATACTTACTGTTAAACAAGCCCACTCAAAAATATTAAAATTGTCTAAAAAAATAAAAAAAGCGAACATTTTCTTTCCTAAGCACACACCGTCTAATTAAACCCATTGAGTGTCGCGTGAAGGGCGGCCACCTAGCTATGCCATGTGGCGCAAACTGATTGGCCGCGGTGAAAAAGCTTTTGAAACCCATTAAGCGTCGCGTGAAGGGCGGCCAACTAGCTATGTCATGTGGTGCAAGTTGGTTGGCCGCGGTGAAAAAGCTTTTGAGATATTATTTTTAGATGAAGGTGAGGAATTTTTTACTTGTTTTTTTCCTTTTTTAGATGGAGGTGATGACTTCACATATTTTTAAAATGAAGGGCTAGCAAAGTGGCGCTCGCTGTGTTGATGATTTGATTTTTTTTTTCTTTTTCAACGTGTGCACAATTTTCTCTCAAACGGCGTCACAGGGTGACGCCCCAACCATTAGTGTATACACAAAAACTCAAAGCAATTAGAGCTTCATGATCAGACCCACTCACTTAAATCTAACCGTCAACATAATAACTAACCTCACCGAAAGCACGTCTAGCAATTTTTAGAGGCAGACAGAAACTCTATCATCCGCGGAATCGAGGAGAGCCCACGTCTCCCATCAAAAAAGGAGAGCCCACGTTTCATCCAGCCCTGCCCCAATCGTTCCCCACTCCCCTCCCTCCCTCCTCTCTCCTCCTCGCCGCCAGCACAGGACGCCGCCGGGGTCCCTCCTCTCTCCGCCACACCGTCGCCGGGGACATGGCGGTGGTTAGAGGGCTGGGAAGGGGAGGAGGCGGACGCTGGGTAGGGAGCAGTGTTGGAGACCCAAGCACAAGGAGCGGAGAGAAACTGGGGCGCATGTCAAAATCACAATGTCCCTATAGGCAAGACCTTGGGCGCTCCATAGCCCAGCTCGCTACAGGTTTGGATCGACTTTCTCCAACCCAGCAGCCTTCACGCGCCTGGACGAGCGCTTGCCCTGGTTTTGAGCCAGCTTTTGAATATATATTTTTCGAGCATTCTTTTCAAACATTCTCACCAAAACATCATCAGTTTTCAAAATAGTACTCCCTCCATTTCAAATTAGTTGTCTTAGATTTTTTTTCTAATAAGTTGTCTTAGATTTATCTAAATACGGATGTTTTAATGTTATTTGAAATAATAAAATCTATGTTGCAGGAAATAATAAAAATGCACACATATTTAGATAAAATACTCATCGAGTTTAAAAAATGCATCATCTACTTGAAAAATGTTAATCGTGTATTTATATATTGCTCAACGCTTATTTAAATACATAGTGTTATTATGTACTCCCTCCGTTCCGAATTACTTGTCTTAGATTTATCTAGATACGGAGGTATCTAGCACTAAAATAAGTCTAGATACATCCGTATCTAGACAAATCCAAGACAAGTAATTCGGAACGGAGGGAGTACTATATATAAATTCAACGCCTCATTGAAAAATGTACGTTGCATATTTAGAAGAAAAAAATGTCAAGCCCATATTTTGAATTTTGTACCGTGTACCTAAAAATTGTTCCTTACATATTTGCAACACATTTATCCAATATTTGCAAAAACAATTTTTGCCTATTTAAAAAACACAACATATTTGAAAATGCTCACCAAGTATTTATATTAAAAAAACTTTTCGCCATGCATTTAAAAAAATTCATCGTCGTTCAAGAAATTTTCATCGCATATTGGCAAAAAAATCATGAGAAATGGAGAAACACAAATGGTAAGGTGGGCCGGCCCAATAACCGGTTAGACAAGTTTTGATCGGTATCTTTTATTTTTTTAATTAAGCATGCGTTATCTTTAGGGTTTGGCCGACACACTTGGCTAGGTCAACCCGGCGATCTTCTTTTTGTACCTATGAACATTATGATTCAGTAATAAAGCTTTGTGAGATTCTCAAAAAAAAAAATATGTAAAAGAAAAGGATAAAAAGACATGAATCTTAAGAAAGATCCAAAAGCATGATAGAATTTTGAAAAATGTTCACACACTATAAAATGTTTGCAATTTTTCGAAAAAAAAATATAAAACCTTCATCATTTCTTGGGAATATTCAAGAAATGTTTAGAAAGTGTCATGATTTCTCGTACTGCAGATGTCGCCCCATTAGCGACCACACACCGTAAATGACCCCAACCATTATCTATTGATACACGCGACCGGGGCGAGTCTTCGTAGCCAGCTCCAGTAAGATCCCAGCCTCACCCTTTGAACTACTAGTGGTGAATTGTCGCAAGCATGCGTTGTGGGGTGATGCCCAACTGATATTCCTTAAAGGGTTACTAGATCTTATTTCTAGCAGCAAATGGCTATCGCGGTCTTCATAGTCTAGTATGACAAGGCATTTGCAAGTTTCCTTTACTATTAGTTCGATGTGTTTTTCAAACTCAAGAGACGGTATTACTATGAAAAGGAAGAAGCCGGTCTATTATATGCAATTTATTTTTTTGATGATCCTTTTTTCCTATTATATCTTTGAGTTAATACCACATTTTGTACATAAACTTGTACCCGTGAGAACAGAATCATACAAGAACTAAAAAACCTATAAAAATGGTACAACAACTTACCTAACAGCACAAATTCATACAATTTCCGTCAAATATAACAGCGCACCGTCTCCTGTCGTTAAGTGCACCTATGTGCGTTCTCCATCTGTCCTTATGGGCCACCTGTCAGCGGCACAAATAAAGAAATAGAAAACACAAAAAGTGCACAGCAAAAGCCAGGATTCGAACCCGAGATGTTCAGACTTGCCTCTCTGTCGTGCAACCAACAGATCAGTAGCTAGTCTCTCTTACAAAAAAAAACAGATCAGTAACTAGTCTTATGCCCTTCATACGTAAACATAAAGTAGGTTTGCCATCAGTTTCGTGTCTAGTGTTCGCATTTGCACAGGGATTGTCACCATGGGGGAGGACTGCAAGCGAATTTTTTTCCGAAATTTCGTTGATTTCTTTTTTTTTTGCGTGAAACTTCCAAGCCATTCATTTGTGTTTTGTTTCCAAAATTTTGGTATTAACTTTTCTTATTTTATTTTTTGACTATTATTAACTTTTCTTATGAAAACAAGGAGAAATCTTGGCTGCTGTAAAGTCGTTCACTTAGTTCGGTGTATGACGATCTCCTCGCCTCCTTTTTTTCCATGGTGATATGTGTCTCATTAATAAAATAAAGATTCAGTTACAAACCACGTAAACACCGGCATTACAGGACTGAAAAGATAGAATAATCCTACATAAAAAACCAGCGCCTGTCCCTCTCCAGCAAGGAAAAGGCGACATATCACCTCTTCGCCCTAGCTCAACGCGGCTTCATCGCTGATCAACAGCTTTACGGACCTCTAAAGTAGTTTGCCTGAAGCAAAATCATTGTTGTTGAAAGAATCAGACCGGGGCATCGTGTCTCCGGATACGCCATCGAACTCCAAAACTGACACCCCGCACGTCTATGACGTTGGATGAGGAAATCATGACAACCTCCAACCACCAACCCATCACAAGATGCACCTTCTTCCGGCCGTCACATGCGTAGACAACCATCTGCGCCTACTCCCGGACAACAAAATCTCCCTAATCTACCGTGACGTCGGAGAGAAAACCATAGCAACAGGGATAGAGCATAAGGAGAGACACACCTGAAGGGGTTGCCGCCGCCACCTCGCCGACGCCATCCATGAACCCTAACGCTGCCGATCTGAAGGATCGACAAACACATGATGCCATCAACTCCGAGATGCCAGCATGAAGGACATCGCGGAGCTGAGGCGGATTTATTTGTCCGGGCACCGCTCCCACCACCCCAACGACGCACCACGAGCTACAAAACAAAACCCTAACTACAGAGCGGAGAAACGGAGTCCCCCTCTGTCATGGAATTGTCACGGCAGATGTCCTAGTATGAGGACTTAGTCGTGAGGCCAACACATCTATGTGGTAGCTTGAGAGGGGTTGATCGGGACGAGAGACGTGGGACGGATCAACACGCAAGACAAGGATTTAGACAGCTTCGAGCTCCGGGAAACGTCATCCGGTAATAGCCCTACATGTTGTTTGTGGCTAGGTCTCATTATCATCACGAGAGAGTCGCCGTAAACCGACTCTCCTCTAATTGTGTCTATCCCTAGAGATTGTTTCTTCTTGCCTTCTCCCTCTTTGGGGAGCCTTGCCCCTCCTTATATATGTTGAAGGGACGGGTTATATGACTAGTCCTAATAGGATTAGGATTACTCTATTACAAATGGAGTCCTGGTAGGATTAGGATTACTCTATTACAAATGGAGTCCTTCGTGAAACAGCAAACGCGTTTTGCGGATCGAATTTTTACGAAATCTGCTAGAGTTGCTCTAATGAAGGTCGGGTTCCAGGGAGTCCGGTTTCAAAATACCACACTTCCACAACACAAAAAATTGTACATACAAATGTATAACACATTCGACAAAAAAAATCATAACAGTATGCTTTCCTATGTGGCGTAGACTGAACTAAATGTTTTTTGTTGGGCCGGATTTTCTTTTTTGTAGCTTGCAAATTATAATATTTCCAAACAAAAAATTATAGATCGGTTGCGAAATGTATAAGTTTTCACAGATTTTTTCTATTTTGTTAAAAAAACTTGGACGTATCATTTTAATTTTATTAAATAAATGTTTCATCGTACTCATATTCACACGAATCCTATTCACTTTCTTTTACGGACCGGTCCTTTTCTCATTGAAATATAAGAAAACCTGCCTCCAGCTGAGGAAGAAATAGTGCTTGGCTAGTTGGTTCCGCGTGAGAGCTTCAAACCTGAATGTCTGCAGATCGAATCCCTCCCCTTGTGCACCATTTTACATTTCTGTTTCTTTCTCTGTCCCTCTGACAAATGGGACCCAGCCATTTAACGGGGAGAGCGCCGTGCAGTTAACGATCGGAGAGGATGTGCTGTTACATTTGACGGAAATTGTATGAATTTGTGCTGTTAGGTAAGTTGTTGGGCCATTTTTGTGGGGTTTTCTAGTTCTTGTATGATTCTGTTCCCACTGGTACAAGTTTATGTACTAAATGTGGTATTAACTCTATATCTTTTTGTTGTACTGTTTACTGTTTTCTTGATAATTATCATGTCTTTGGGTGCATCTCTTTGGTCATTAATGAATGGCTCACGAGAAGTTTGGACAATTTCGAGATAGAGGAACCTTTGAACGGCGGCTGCTGCGGGCGGCAACGAAGGAATGTTGGCCTTCGCCGCCGTTATCATCTCCCCCGCTCCCGGCGCGCTCTCCGGTAGAACAATCCGCTCCCCTTCTGTCTCCCGCCCAACCCTAGCTGGATGCGTTAAGAAAACCACCCCCGAACCACCCCGGTCTGTCTTGTCCTCACCGCGACCCGCGCGCTCCAGCCGACGGCCATGGGCGCCACGGTGCCTCCGCGCGCTCGCCGGCACCGCCGCCGCTCTCGCGCTCGTGCTATGTCCTCCGGATATCATCCCTGCCCATGCCTCCTCCATCGGCGAGCGTCTGAAGCCGAGTACCCCATATCCCTGCGAAGACGTCCGGAGGTATTATGGGGGCCTGGAGGGCTTGTCCGGTGACGTGCTGATGGCGAAGCTCGGCGCCGTCGTCTCGCCTCACGCCTCACTGCGCTACAAAGATGTTGGTTTGCATCTAGCTATCTGCTTTCCTGCTTAATTGGTGAGATACATTTGAGTTGGAACGAACAAACAATAATTACAAGTGATGGATGGATCTTTAGTAGGTGTGGGAGGCGCTCAAGATTCTGGATGCAGCTGATGCAGACCACCCAGAAGCGTCCTCTGAAGTGTATGGTTCTCCCCAACAGTCTATAACAGTCTAATACTGTTTACTGTATATCAGTTGCTCTTCGTTACTCACTTGACTTAAGCTGCGGTGCTTTGTTCTAGGATCGAGATATACTCGCAGAGAGCTGTGCCGAAGATCTTAGCAGGCAAGCCGGATGGATGGAACAGTGAGTTGCATAATTGCATTCTGAAATTTCGCTCGACTTGTCAAGACAGGATGGGTTCATCTTTTCTTTGTGTTATTTCCTAACCATATTGTGTGCATTTTGCTGTGTAGGAGAACACCTCTAGCCGCGATCATACGGGCTAGCCCGCCGTCCTTCTCTAACCGATCTGCACAACATTCGTCCTGCGGATGCCAATGGTCAGTTGCCAGTTGGCTTGTACTGTATAATTGATCCAAAGTACCCCATGAGCACACAGAACTCCTCTTTCAGATGATAACAATGCTCCATCAGTGGCAGATTTAATGGTTCACTTTTTTGCTTGAGGAGAAACAAATGTTTATCTGAATACACAAATCCCGTTTCAGTGAATTCGTCCAGGGGAAACAAGTATTATGGAGGATGTGCGGCGACGTCAAAAAAATGTTTGAGGCCAGCAAATCGCGAAGCTGCACCTGACACTGAAACAGACAGTGAAAGATGGGCACCCCCTTTTCAGGTACTCCCTCCGTCCCAAAATTCTTATCTTGGATTTGTCTAAATACGGATGTATGAAGTCACGTTTTAGTATTAGATACATCCGTATCTAGACAAATCTAAGACAAGAATGTTAGGACGGAGGGAGTATTAAAAACCTTTGTCCAAATAATGAAACACACATGTGTTATCTAGATTGTTCATCCATATTTGTGTCACATTTTATATGACCAGCTATAATATTCATTTTTAGCATTATGTTCAGTTACCAGAACTGAGAACTGCACTTATGTGCCATAAATAGGAGGGACTTATTCTAAAAATGGGTTTCAAGTTTCAGATTATATTAAATTAGTTGGAATGTCAACTGCAACCAGTGAAAGTCCAATGGCATGCACATGAATACCACTGATAAACTTATATCAGCTTTGACATGTGAAGAACAATTGTTCTTGTAAGGTTTCACAATTCGGAGTACCAATGTTTCCGGGTTTTCCTTTTTTACTTTCTTCAGGTGCGTGGAGATGTAGCTAGGTCCCTGATGTACATGGCTGTGAGCTATGGATCTGGACAAAAAGATGCAGCTCCACATTTAGAACTTTCTGATTCGCCAAGTATTCGTAAGTAGTTCATACATCTGGTGTTTTTTTTTGACTAACTGAGATAAAATAGTAGTATGCTCACCAACCATCTCTTTTTGAGCAACATAATACACCAGGAGAGGCTCCTACTTCTTTCTTAAATTAAAAATTAATATACCGTGTACATAGTGTCAGCAGAGGGGGGGGGGGGGGGGGGGATAAAACAGAGGAACAAGCAAAATAAACAGAGGATAGTGGGGATGAAGGTGTGCAGGAACTCAGCTAGCTGGGAGGGCACTCTATATTTGAGAAGGCCCAAGTCAGGGTCTCTTTGATTCGTAGGATTTTGAAAACGTAGGAATAGAAAAAGTATAGGATTGGAGTGGCATGCCCACTTGAATCCCATAGGATTAGCAATGAGTGTTTGATGGCACAGGAAAAACAAAGGAATTGTAAAAAGTGGTTGGAGTGGATGTTAAATTTCCTACGAAATGTAGTACAAAAGATTCCATAGGAAAAATTCCTATGAGATTCAATCCTATGAATCAAAGGACCAACATAGAAAAAAAATCCTAAGGATTTCAATCCTCCAATAATCCTATAAAATTCCTTTGAATCAAAGGAGCCCTCAATCTTGAGCATAGGAATCCAGGCATGGACCGATGGCTCCACACCATCAAAATGGTAGTTATTCCTTATTTCCAAAATGCTCCAAGCAGCAAGGAAAACAATCTCCTGGAATAGTGGGTGTGGCCGGGCGCTAGCTGCAGAGTCAAGCATGTCTTGCAATGACTGAGAGATGTTCCAATGGACATGTAGCACCTTCCAGCAAACAGTGCTAAAAGACATCTTTTACAATAGTTCCTCTAGTTTACAACAAGTTGACGTTTTCGAAAGATATGCTCTTCAAAACACCAATTTGACCACCAATTTCTGTCGTAATATATGTGTGTAAAACTCCAAAAAAAAAATACATGTTATGGATGTACCTTTCGAGACAAATCCACACTTATAATTTCCGGGTATTCTGCACAAATATTTAAAAAGACATCGGTGGTCATAGTTATAGAAGTTTGACTAGAACCATGTCCAAAACGACATGTTTTGTGAAATGGGGACAGTATTCATTAGCATTAGAGTGAATTGCAAAAAACCACCACATTTGGGGCATCATTTGCAGAAAACCACGAGGTCATTAATTTTTTGCAAAAACCACCACGCATTCAGTAATTCTTTTGCAAAAAGCACTGATCGAGTGATTTAGGTTGTTTAATAACTTTCTGACAAGTGGGACCGAATTGTCATGAGCTGACTTGCCAAAAAAATTACATACACCCCCTTAGATGAAAACAAAAAAAGCAATCACCCCCCTCCGGGTACAGAATTGCAGCGGGCCTCATGGCAAGGGGCGGCGTCATCGGGATTTCTTCGCCTCGCCTCCGAGTGTGCTCCGGAGAGCCGCCGCACTGTCTCCCTCTCCTCCTCCTTGCTCCATTTTTCTCGATCTAGAGCTCCTTCCCTTCGGTCATCTGGAGGTCGAAGTCGTGCTCCTCCGTCAACTGGAGGTCGAAGCCTGAGCCATGGCAGCTGCACACTCCTGCTCCTCCTTGACCTGGAGGTCGAAGGCAGATGGAGCTCTCGAGGCGGCGGCGGAACTTGAGGCACAGAGACAGGAGAGGAGGGAGGAAGGCGACAGGGCTGCAGCTAGCCAAGGGGCAGCCATGGCGGGCAAGAGGCGACCGGATCTGGTCCGTCCATTGGCAAGGATGCCAGCTAGGGTCGAGGGATATGCGGGTGGCGCCGGAACAGACCCACGGCGGCGACGCAAAAGATAAGAGAGAAGGGAAGGAGGGAGCCGGAGAAGAGAAGAGGCGCACAGAGGGGCGTGATGCGTTGCTCGTCCAGCCGGGGTTGCGGGACGCCGGCGACGCACTAGAAGAGTTGCTGTCCGCGGGAGAAAAGAGAAGAAGTGGAGGCAGGGGACGGCGGCGCGAGGGGCCTGCTGGTTGCGGGCATCAGCTTGCCGGAGGCGCCGAGCAGAGGAGGCCTCAAGGCGGCGGCGGCTTGTAGGATCGGAGGGAGGAGGGACTACACCCGCTGGGTTGGATTGCGTTTTTCCTTTTGATCCAGGGGGTGTATGTAAATGTTTTGCCCAGTCAGCCCCCGACAATCCGGCCCCACTTGTCAGAAAGTGATTAAACGACCTAAATCACTCGATCAGTGCTTTTTGCAAGAGGATTACTGAATGCGCGGTGGTTTTTGCAAAAAATTAGCGACCTCGTGGTTTTCTGCAAACGATGCCCCAAATGTGGTGGTTTTTTGCAATTCACTCTATTCACTAAGGATCTTTATATTCTAGTTATAATACTTCTTGTACCACATGCCTCAAGGATCTTTATATTCTAGTCATAAATTGAAGGATTAAACCAAATAACACATGAAAACACAAGTAATTCAATTCCTAATTTTTTGGAAAACAACTCTCCATTATACAATTCTTGTTTTCAAATTCAATACGAGGTTTTACCCAGGCACCAAAATTATCATTTTTTATATAAAATTCTATAAGAATATTAAAAAAATCAAACATGTGCAAATGTATTTGTTCATCCCTGCATCCGGGAGCCATTTTGTTGCGGTCCATCAGTTATATAACTATATTCATGTTGTGTAGTTCTTGCCACTCCTTAGCTAATATTAAGCATATACAAATCACCCTACATGATTGTATTGTCCTGTGCTTGATCATAAAGCATTCAAATACACCACAAAAGATCGAATAACACTGCATAGAATATTCCTTATTGTTTTCGTCAGTAACTCTCAAATTAAAAAGCACTTACTGAGCATAGAAAACATGACAAGACCTAAATAATTACAGTTATTTACTCTTACAATGATTGATTAATCCAACTAAAATTAAGAATTGCCTGGTTATAGCTAGATGGCTGCACAAAATCATTCAGATTTCAAGGTAGTGGTGATTTTTATATTGGTATAGATATAGATAAGAGATATATTGGCCTGACACACACATGCATTATTTGCTGCATACTACATGATATATGTCAATTATTTCGTACTTCAATAACATTGCATTGCTTCCTTGGTAATGCCAAATATTTGTTGCTTGTTTGTTTAAGAAAGGAGGAGGATGGGTCTCCTTTCAGCTCTTCTACAATGGAATGAACTAGATCCACCATCGAGATCAGAGCAACGTCGGAATGATAGAGTTTGTAGCCTTTACCAGCACAATCGAAATCCTTTTGTCGATCATCCCGAGTATGCTAATCTTATATGGAGGAACACTCCTAGCAAAATTCCAAGTGTGACTGGAAAAATAGTGAAAGGCTTGGGTCAATGAGTTCCACTACAAAAACAAAGGGAAATATGAGAATGAGGTGCTCGGTCATTGGTTGACCCTATTTTCTCTGGTATTTCTTGTTTTTTGTTTGATTATAGCTGCTTGAAATGCAGGTGACAGCAAATTACTAGTTGTGTGATGCAACATATTGTAGTTCAAAGAAATTATAAAGGGAAACCTACGGGGAATTTAATCACAGAGGCCGCCATCTCTGCCAATGTTCGTTTCGAAAGTTTTCCGGACACAAAATTCATCTCCGGGTTCCTCTGCGTTGACACCGCCACCACAACCTTCATCACTGCCATCATGCTTTCTCAGCCATGTGTGAGTAGACCGATATAGACACATAGGGTGAATGAGAATTAGATGATGCAAATATATAGACTTATAATTTACTATTGTTATTTTAAATACACACATTTGTCTATAACATACAAGTGAACAAATTTATTAGTTACTTTACAGATTTGGCGAAATAAAAACGAAAAATCAACAGCGGAAAGATCAGCCAAACTTTACAGATTTAACACAAACAATTAGTTACTCCCTCTGTATTATAGGTAGTATCGTCCATAGACAGACGCCGACACAGTTCACCAACGAAGTTTCATCAACATACACTGGTTGCAAGATTAATAAGAATATAAACAACGGCTGCCTCTAGGTATGTACTAGGTCAAAGTTTAAACCCTGTGCTCTGGAGACAGATCCTTCTCCGGCGAGCTTCCGGCGTCCGCGCGGGCTCTGTAGCCGGCGTATATGCAGCACCAGGCGAGTGCCATGGCGAGGCAGCCGAGCACGGTCAAGGCGAACTTGGGCGCCAGGTCCGGGGTGTCACCCGCGAGCTGCAGCACGATCATGCCGCCCACCGCCAGCGAGGCCGCCCACACTCTGAACCTGGCCCGCCGCTGCTCGGGCGCCGCCGCCGGGTCGTCGTCGCGGCGCAGGAGCTCGTGCCTCCTGATGCAGACGTAGAGCCCCCAGAGGCAGAAGTAAGTGGGGTAGTAGGCCATGATCACGAACGCGAGGTCGTGCGCGCTGTGCCGCGCCCGGTACAACCCCCACGCCAAGTTGCCGGTGACGACCCAGAGGATTGCCCAGAACGCCCATCCGCACCGGGGCTGCTCCGAGCCCTCACCTTGGCCCAGCTGCACCGTCTTTGGCGGCGGCGCGACGAGGAAGGAGGACTCTGTGGGCTCCATGGACGGCACTGGCCGCCGGGCAAGGTCGTGGTGAGCTTAAAGGGTGCAGCTGATGCTGGCCGGCGTACGTGGACGCAGTGGGTTAAGCTATGCTGCAGGTGTCGGCGCTGCGAGGGTGTTTCTCTGGCGCGAGCAGCGTTGGCCTTCACATAGTATATGGCCATGGTGAGAAGGAGCAGCTGGGCAGCGACTCGGTTCATGGTCGAGGCAAATCGGCAAGCGCGTTTGAATAGTATTTCTCCTCAGATTTGGTCATGGGATGGCTGAAAAATGCTGCTGAATAATTCAACTCGCTTAGTCTCGGGATGATTTTTCTTATGCAGCTATGCTGTATAAAATACTGTTCACGTCACTAGCATATGTGCCTGACGATACAAAGTGGGAAAATGTGTGATACCAGTTTTAGTTAATGGCCAATAATCTTGATCCCAAAGCACATGCCAGGTGCCCCCGCAACATGTCAATGTGGCGGCTTACCTTGGATGACATGGATTGCAAACCGCCGTGGATTCCATGTGGTGGTGTCTTGGAAGCAAGGGGTCACTCGACGAGTATGACGTTTACGGACTGAGATTGATCCCATGTCGTGGCGACTAGGAAGGCGGTCTGTGTGCACTGGCGGAGCTTAGGCAAGGCCAAATGGGCCATGGCCCGCCCAGCTCTGCAGCTTTTTCTCACAATATAGCTAGCCCATGGGTTGTAGAATGCCAGCTAGTAGTAATTCCTTGCAGCCTGGCCCATTCAGCCCGCCCAGCTTTTTTTGGCAAGCTCCGCCACTGTCTGTGTGGGCTCTATGGACGCCACTGGCCGCCGGGCAAAGTTGTCGTGAGCTTAAATGGTGCAGCTGATGCCGGGTCCATGTGCTAATGTCGACCATGAGGTAATACCAATGCCGCGAACAAGTAAAAATTCAGCCAGAAAACCATGAAACAACAAGAAATAAATAAACACATCACGAATAAATTTTTTTTTGACTTATTAATCCGGAGGGCTGCCGGGCCATTTGGAACTTGATATGGAAAACGGATATCCCCCAATAGTCAAAAACTTTGCTTGGAGAGTGGTCTCAGACTCCCTTCCTACTTGGGTTAATAAGCATAAGAGGATCTTGGAAATCACCAATATATGCCCGGTGTGTGGCGTGGAACCAGAAGACAACTTCCATCCATTATGTCGCTGCCCTAGAGCACGGGAATTATGGCTGTATATGTTGGAAGTTTGGAACCTTCCGGCGGTGGATACTGTGGTGAATGTCGGGAAGGAATGGTTGTTCCATGTGCTACAACCACTACATGAATTAGAGAGGTCCATGCTTCTTATGACACTCTGGAGGTGTTGGTTCATACGTAATGAGATAGTGCACAACAAGATTCCGCCACCTCTTGAAGTATCGAGGAGGTTCCTTGTTAGCTATCTGGAGTCTCTAATTGCTATTAAAATTAACACACATATGGATCCAACCAAGGGGAAATCAATCATCTCTTATGACTGCACATTACTTCAGGCTGATACAGCACCCTCACCGCCCGCCCCCCCAGTGGCTGCACCACCGGAGGGGTGGGTAAAGCTAAACACGGACGGATCTTTTGATGCTGGCAGGCTGGAGCAGGTATGGTACTACGGGACCCTTTGGGAGGCTTAATCTTTTCAGCATGCAGAACACTTTACTCGTGTTGTGAAGCTTTGAAGGCAGAGCTGTGTGCTTGCATGGAAGGGTTATCTCTTGCGATCCAGTGAAGTGATCGTCCAGTGGCCATTGAGATGGATTCACTGGTTGCTATAAAGTTGATCCAAGGGCAAGAGAAAGATAGGTCTATATATGCTTCATTAGTGAAAGAGATTAGATATCTCTTATCTCTCCATGAAAGTCGTATTACTCATGTAAACCGTACTCAAAATCAGGTTAGCGATAGTCTAGCAAACTTTGCTCGTACAGAGGGAAGAACCATGATTTGGATTGGCTCTGGACCCCCGAGAGTGCTTGAGCTAGTCACTGCTGATTGTACTTATTTGTTGGCTTGAGTAATACAATATTTCCATCCACAAAAAATATATAAAAAATCAGGCAATTTACAGATAAAGTGTTTTCACTTTGAGTCTCCATGTTGCCGATGTTTGTGAATAGGAGTATAATGAAAATATATCAATGTTTGTGAAACCAAGTAAAAGTACAATGAAAATATATTTTATCTAATATAAATGTTGGTGTATATTGTATGAATACAGTCAAACGTAAAAAAGTTTAACTTTTTAACAAAGTTGAAAGTACACTTTTTTAAGAACCGAAAGAGTACACGTGTAGTACCATACAGTATACAATCTACGAAGGGTCTATTTACTAAGGTGATGTTTAACTATGTCACATCTAAGGTGATGTTTACTTTGTTTATGGTCTATTTTTTTGTCTTAGTTTTATTTTGTTTCTTGTTGCTGCATTATATAGTAGCGAAAGTTTAGATATGACATCCTTAAGAAACATTAAAATGTGAATTAGACAAACTGATCTACGAATACGTACGGTCTAGGTCCGTCTCGGTCCAAAATGCAACGAGCACTCATTCCACATAGCTAGGCGCTCTGCTCCGGGGATTGCTCGTGCAAAGGCGTCTCCGGCCGGGGGGCGGCGGCCGATTGAGCACGCCCGTACTCCCCACCTATGCGGCTGAAAATGAAGAAGTACAGGAGGCCCATCGCCATGGCGGTGAGCCCAAACACGGCCAGCTTCAGCGCCAGGTTCGGCATCCTGTACGCGGCACTCAGCGCAACCGTGTTGCCCTGCGCCACCGAGACCGCCATGGCAGCGAGCCTGGTCCGCCGCCGCTCGGGCCCCGCGGCCGGGTTGTCCTCCAGCCGTAGGAGCTCGAGCTTCCTGAGGCAGCAGGAGAGCACGGCGATGAGGTAGTAGGTGGCGATCACGAACGCCAGGGCGCGCGGCCTGCGGTGCGTGTGGTACACAGCCCACGCGAAGCAGGCGACAACAAAGAGCACCGAGACCGCCCACCCGACGAGCCTGGCCCGGCGCCGCTCGGGGGCCAACGACGGGTCGTCGTCGAGCCGCAGGAGCTGGAGCTTCCAGACACAGCAGCAGAACACGGCGACGAACCAGTAGGTCGAGACCACGAACGCGAGGTCGCGCGGGCTGCGGCGCGTCCGGTGCACCGCCCACGCGAAGCAGGTAGCGAGGAAGAGCACCGAGACCGCCCACACGGCGAGCATGGACCGCCGCCGCCGGGTCGTTGTCGAGCCGCTGGAGCTGCAGCTTCCTGACGCAGCAGCAGAGCACGGCGACGAGGTAGTAGGCTGTGATCACGAACGCGAGATCGCACGGGCTGCGGCGCGTCCTGTGCACCGCCCACGCGAAGCCGGCGGTGAAGGCGAGCAGGGCGATCACCGTGTATGCGCGGCGTGCCCAGGCGCGCCAGCCACCCCCGCGCCGTCGCGCCTGGCCCAGGTGTACAGTCTGCGGCGGTCCCAACAACGCTTCTTGATCTTGCGGGGTCAATAGCTCCTGTGCGACGTTTTTGAGGTGAATTGGCAAGTGTGCGACGTTGTTCGAGCGAATGGCTGTGGTGCGACGCATTTGAGCAGGTAAATAGCCCACGCACGACATGGCTGTTAAATGTGGTTAAA
Source organism: Triticum timopheevii (assembly GCA_963921465.1). NCBI lineage: Eukaryota > Viridiplantae > Streptophyta > Magnoliopsida > Poales > Poaceae > Triticum > Triticum timopheevii. The sequence goes on from OY997266.1 coordinate 108,146,860, forward strand.
TTGGTCGTCAACCAAGCCCGCCCGTTTATGTTAGGACATGTGGGTCCAACTTAATTGTTTCTCAAAACAGCTGACCGTGCCCTGCCGCCCGACCGTGCCGGGCCAGCCACTCTGCCCCCCTTCTTCTCTGGTGGCGGCGGATCTTGCGTTCTCGGTGGCGGCGGCGGAGCCCTCGTTCTCAACGGCGGCGGAGCCTTCATCCCCAGAAAATGGTGAGTGAGTTTAAACCCTAGTCGCCTTCCCGTTCCTCTCTCGGGCCCGTAGATCTCAGCTAGTTTCCTCTGTTTTCGCTTGCGGAATCGATAGATTGTGAGGGGAGCCCGTGGGCATACTGAGATGGAGCCACCAGATTCAACTTCGAATAGGTAATGCGCCTCTCTCCGATCCAATTTTGCATGCAATTAGGGGGTGGCCTCGTCTGCTCTTTCTCACAAGCTCACACTGTCCGCCACTGATAGAGGGGATGCTGCCGCTCGGACCTTTGAATTGACAGTCAATTTCTTTTCATCAAAGGCAAAATTAGTTGATGGTAGCATACAGAACATTGAGAGAGACACAATTGTTAAATGGGATGTTGAGTTTACAGAGATTGATCCACAAGTTCTACAGAACATGGGAGAGACGGCAGTGAAGAAATGGGTGGAAAAAATTGGGGAGAATATTGTTTGGGGTCCAGAGCAAGAAGTATCACTGTTGCGGTTTGATGATTGGAAAGGAGAGTATGTTAGAATAGAAGATGGTGAACAGATTGTTGAAGAAATCGATCGGCAAAACGGCTGGACAAGCAAACGGGCTAATTTTTTTGCTGAGCTCGTTGATCTGAACATTTTTTCGAAGGTTGGATATGTGCCATCACAATTGGCTGCGCAGATGGTAGATGATGATTGGGCTACACAGAGGCCATTGATTCCCATGTGTACTGAACTTACAGTAATAGCCGAAGAGGGACATGTGGCTGGAACTGAAACTGAAACTGCAGCAACTGTTGATTGGAATGTAGTTGAATTAGATGAGCCTACTGATTTGGTCATTGCACCAATGCCTGACATTGAGATGGCCAAACTTTTTGGCATTCCAGTTGATGACAGAGATAAGCAGGAGAGGGGCGAATCTAGTTTGCCTGCTAATGCTGATGAAGAAGTAGATGGACAGTTGATGGAACAAGCTGCAGATGAAGTAGATGATGCACATGATGATGAGCTGGTGCATGTGTATGACAAAGAAAACCCTGTCATTGAAGTAGGCAAATTGTTCCCAAGCATGAAGGAGTTTAGGATGTGTTTCAAGACTTATGCAGTAAAACATGAGTTTGATGCCAAGACAGTTTGGACTGATAGAAAGAAGTTTTATGCGAGGTGCAGAGGATTTGATGGTAGTGTGAAGCCTTGCAAGTGGTACATATCTGCTAGACTGCAACCTGATGGAAGTACTGTCAGGGTTAACCAAATCCCCAATCAACATACTTGTATTACAAGTTCACAGACAGTATCAACCATGACATCACAACTTTGGGTTGCAGAAAAGATCACCCCAATTTTAGCCAAAACACCAAACACTACTGCCAAGAAACTCAAAGTAGACTTGGAAAAGATGTACCCCATTAAACTGAAATATACCACAGTGTGGAAGGCAAAACAAAGGGCAATGAAAAATTTATATGGTGATTGGGCAAATACATTTAGGATGCTTTACAACTTCAAAGCAGAGGTGGAAAAGAGGTCACATGGCAGTGTTGTGGAGATAGATACAGAGGTATCACCCTCAGGTGAAGTCAAGTTCTCCAAGTTTTTTATGGCTTTGAAGCCTTGCATCGATGGGTTCAAAGCAGGGTGCCGTCCATATTTGAGCATAGACTCATCATTTTTGACAGGCAAGTGGAATGGTCAGTTGGCAGCATGCAATGCTCTAGATGGATACAATTGGATGTTTCCTATTGCTGTTGGCTTGTTTCAGTCAGAAACAGAGGCTTCATGGACATGGTTCATGATCCAGTTGAAAAGATGCCTAGGGCCAGTGTCACCTTTGGCTATACACACAGATGCATGTAAGGGGCTTGAAAATTCAGTGAAAAATGTTTTCCCACATGCTGAGCAGAGGGAGTGCTTCGGTCATTTGTGGATGAATTTGATCAAAAAATTTAGAGGAGAAGAATTTGGGCGCATGTGGCTAGCAGCAAGATCTTACACTAGACAGACACACAAATATCATTTTGATAAGATAATGGCAGCATGTGATGAGTTTGGTCCATGGCTAAACACCTACCATTCTTTGTTATGGTACAGGTCAGCATTCAACACTGCCATCAAGTGTGACCACATCAACAACAATTTGGCAGAGAGTTTCAACAACAAGGTGAAGGAGTTAAAAGATTTGCCTGTGCATGACATGGTTGACCAAATTAGGATCATGCTCATGCAGTTGTGGGAATTGAGAAGAAGGATAGGTGATTGTCTGCAAGGTGATAAGCTTCCAGCAGTGGTACAACAGGTGGTCAATAAGAGCAGAAATCTTTCACATTTGTTTGTTGAAAAATCTTCACCTTGGGGTGCTGAAGTTAGAGATAACAAAACTGGAAGGAGACATGTTGTTAACACTGAATTGCATGATTGCACTTGCCTCGAGTGGCAACACACTGATAAACCATGTGAGCATGCCATTCTCTTCTTAGCATCCCAACCGAAGATAAACATGCACCCATATTTGCATGAATATTATTCGGTAGCAAGATTCAAAGCTGCATATGCTACTCCAATTCCAGCACTTACAGATCAGTCTCAGTGGCCTGAAGTGGGCATTGAATTTTCCATGTGTCCTCCCTTGACGAAAAGAAAGGCTGGCAGGCCTAAACAGAGTAGATTCAAGGCATGGTTTGAGAAAGGTGGGAGTAGTAAGAAGGAAAAGAAAGATGGAAAGCCAAAAAGGGCCCAAAAAGGTAACAAAAATAGATGCAAGTTGTGCCAGGAACTTGGGCACAGAGTGGGATCTGTCAAATGCCGTTACACTCCTGATAAGCCAAAGTATGTTCTTGTTTATTTGTCTGTGTTTTTATTTGGTTCTTTTTTCAAATTCCTATATCTATAACATTTTCCCAATGGCCAGGAGGAAGCGAGCAAGTCAGCCCCTTGTTGTTGAACAGTGTTGGCCAACAAAAAAAGCAAGAGTCAATGGCGGTAGAAAGAAGAGAAGTGTGCCTGAGCCTGAGCAGACTGAAGAAAATCCTGCTGCAGTCAACATTCAGACTGAAGAAACTGATGTGGAGGTGCACACCGAAGAAACTGAAATTGCAGTCAACATTCAGACTGAAGAAACTGCTCTCGAGGTTGAAACTGAACCTGAGCTTGTCGAGGTTCAGACTGAAGAAACCCATGTTGAGGTACACACCGAAGAAAATGAAACTGCTGTCAACATTGAAACTGATCATGAGGGTGTTGGCGAGGTGTTGAAAAGACCGGTGAAGAAAACCAAGATGATCAGTGAACTTGTGTGTGTAATAGAACCAAAAACAAGAAGTGCTAAGGTGAAGAAGGGCACGCGACGTGGTAGGAAGAGGTAGAACAGAGAACAATTTGAAAATTTGGGGCATGTGATAATATTTGTAACTTGATGCGTACTGGTAGTCACTATGTATCCCCGTATTTCTATTCGAACTTGTTTGTTGGTACCTTGTCTAAACCAGCCAAATAAAATTCAAATTTAAATTCAAATTTGGGCTCAAATTTGAATTAGAGATGGGGTATTGATGTTTTAATGCTATCTAAAGTACCTCAACTGAAATTATGTTTGCTTGCTGATCATTCCGAGCCCTTTTGGTAAGTTGAACTCATAGTCATGAAAAGTGTGTCTCAAATGACCTCCAAAGGTAGCGTAAACGGCCTCATATTTAAGCAAGTTTTTTTGGCACCTTGTCTAAACCAGCCAAATAATTTTTCTACACATCTATTGTACCTTTATAGTGTAAATCTAAAGTCTCACTATTTATTGAATTAATTTTCTATTATTTTCTTTTTTTTTGAGAAAACAAGGTTTAATAGAAAATTATATATAAAACAAGTTTAATGAGAAAAGTAAGTTAAGATCTTTCTTACTCAGTCCAAAATGAAGTTTTGGTGAGGTTTTCACACTTTTCATTTTCAAAACCCCACCTACTCTCTCGAGTGCCCACTACTCTCTCCCTTGAACTCCATACTACATTGTTCGAGGAATGACAATTTTGTGAAGGATTTTTCGTAAAAATGTATGTAAACCATATTTATAATTTTTTCTCGTTAGTACACAACATAATAAGACTATGTGCGCAAGCTTTATATTTTTTTGATTTTTTTTTTGAATTAGTTATGCTCAACCCTAATCAGCCAAAACCCCTCAAAACCCCTCAAAACCCCTCAAAACCCCGCACACTACCGGGCCGTCGATCGTTGTGCGTGGACGGTTGAGATCAGGCGCTAGGGTTAGCTACAGTGTGCATCGATCCGCATGAGACGCGCTGATTGGTTGAATCGGTGGGGTTTGGATCAGCCTCTCTCGTTGGGGCATCAGGACCGTTCATTTGAATCCAACGGCAAGAGTTGACACGGTGCATGGACCAAGCCTACGCAGTGCCCTTTCCATCATTGCATGCGTGCCTGAGCCTGCCCGCCCACCCGCGGCATGCATGCCCACCCGCAGAGCTGCGCCCATGCGTTGCATGCATGCCCCTCGACGTAGCCCTGCTCCGCCACCCCTATCAACGCAGTAATCTGTCGCATGCCTACCATTAGAACCAATGCATCGTCGCATCAAAGCATGCACTCGGCCACAATGCAGCAGCCCGATGAAGACAACCAAAAAGCCAACGCTGCATGGCGTGCTGTACATGGCGTGCTCCTCTTTGAGGACGCAATACTGGCATGGGGTATCGAGATGTGGGTATCGATGCAGTTCAAACGGCGTGCTGCCCGTTACAAGATGGGCAAATGAAGGCGTCCATTATTGTCGTGCAAATTAATGGGCTAGGGCCCGGCATGAATGCACGGGCGGCACACGCAAAGAACCCGGGGCAGGCGTGTCCTCTTGACCCACGACGGCACAGACGCGTGCGTGAGCCCGTCCCCCTTGACCCGCGACCGGTGGCACAGAAGGATTGCAGTCCGTTTCCCACGCTCCCACCAAACGCCGCCACCCCATCGTGTACGGGCCGTGTACACACTTTCATGGGGCGCCACGCCCCCACCAAACGCCGCCCGCCCATTAATTCTACGGGGTGAAACCACGTCGCACTTGGGCTATTTAAGCCGGGCACTATCGTCTTCCTCTCCCTCCTCATCCACACCCCATCCGCCTCCTCTGCCCTCCTTCTTCCTTCTTCTCCAGCAAACCCGATCGAGCCCTCGAGCCACCCCGCCACCATGCAGTACATCGGCCCCACCTACAGCTTCCCCCCAACCGTGCCGGAAAGGCTCTACCCGAACGGAGTGTATGTAGAGAGAACCCGTAGGGTTTGGGCGATCTCGAGGTGGAGGGGCGCAAGGGAGTTAACGGAGTTCTTCCTTGGTGCCGGCTTCCGCCACCTCCCCCGTGGCTCTCCTCGGATGTACCATCTTGAGGAGGTCAACCACAACGGCATTGTGGTTGCGCTCCTCGCCACGTTCACCAACCCTTTCGATGCTTTCCATCTCCTCGGGCGAGCGTATTGGGTTGGTTGTGAGTTCATAGCTTTCACAACCTACAATATCTACACCGACTTCAACGGCATCTTCCCCAACAACGGCGTTATGCACACGCTCCCGTACCCCATCAACAACGGGTGGGAGGAGTGAAGGGCGACGCCCGGAGGAGCGAGGTGGCCCCGGAGGAGGAGGAGAAGAAGAACCCGAAGAACCCGCGTTTGGTGCCCCCTATCTATCTAGCGAGATCTATCGTATTAGTTTTTTTAAGTTGTAACCTTATGCTACTATTATTAAGTTTTATTATAAGTTGTAAGGCTATCATGGAGTTGTAAGGCTATCGTGGAACTATGGGTTGCTATCTTTATGCTTCTATATAATCGTTATGCTACTATATATATTGTGTGTTTCGTGCTATTATTTGTGGATTTCTATGGGTTGTTTTTTCTTATTATTCGTGTATTGCTATGGGTTGCCACGGGCCCGGGTTTCTACACCCCAATCACCACACGGGTGCCCTCACCACACACACCATCTTCAAAATATTGGCCAAACCAATAACCATGGACATGCAACTAGGAGCCCCATGCAAACCCACTATGAACATGGGTGCAACTAGGAAATGCAAACTAATTTACTTAGGGCACTTCATGCAAGCATGCAACTCATTTAGTTCATGGAACCGTACACATGTATTAGTTTTAGTGCATCAAAAAAATATCCATCACAAAATTTAGTGCAAGAAAAGGGCCCGCAAGAAAAAGGCCAAAGTAAAAACAAGTAACATTTTATTTGCCGAAGTTAGAGGTGGGCTGGTGCCCTTACGCGGGTGGGCTGGTCTCCATTTGGGCATGGTTATTTTCTCAAGGCCCATTTTCTCACGGCCCAACATCTATTCGGCAGCCCATTTTTTTACTAGAAACTGAATTTGGGTGTGTACTCTGTTAACTGAAGAACAAAAACAGAGGAAACAGAGCATGAACACTGAATAGGGCCCCTGAGAATATCATTACAATAATTCAAGCAAGTTTTGCTTCACACAAATTCAAATTCATCTAACAAATGATCCCTGGCTACTGGGCACCCCTGAAACTAGCTGACTAACTAACTGAAACTCTAACAAATTCTAGCGATTAATGAACATCAAGTAAAATAAACCCATAGCAATGACACAACCATAAAATGCTCCAGCCATCATATTTGCTTGCTGCTTCAAATCAATCAGATGCTTTAGTTGCTTGCCGATTTTCTTCAATTCACACTTCAGTTCTGCATTGTGCATCATCGGATCGGCTCTATCCGCCATATTGGGGGCTTGTTCCACGGCAAGCCGCCCCCCAAAATTGAGCTCTTGGGTTGGGGTTGATCCCTCCAATTTCAACCTTTCAACATAGTCATCGAGCCACTCAAAATGCCCACATTTCTTCAGAACCTAAAAAACAGGGGGCCGGCGGCGCATGAATCCTAGATCCACCACCCAGATCCACCGCCCTAATGAAAAAAAGAAAGAAATCGGGAGAAATTAGACCATAGGATTGGTCAAGAACACAGATCTAACCTTCCCCGGCTGTGGCTTGCTCAAACATTTCACAAACTCGCGCCCACGGTTGCCATTTTCTTCCCCCACACAAGTCAAACGCTTCAGAGGCTCCATGCGCGGGCAATCGGGGCATCTTGTCAACGGCAGTGGACCGTACTGCGTCCATGATTGGCGGGTGGCCGAAGTCGAGCTAGACATCACTCGCCGGCGGCGCGCTTCGTTGCCGGAGCAGAGGAAGAAGAAGGTGGGAAAGGAAAGGGGCAGGGCAAGCAATGGAGGGGGGCGGGCTGGCTCGGGCTCGTGGCTGGCTCGGGTCGGGGCACGCTGATGAGCACGGGCATGCTTGTGTGGATAAGTCGTGGGTCCCACCCGCATGCGAGTAACTGGTGGGTCCCGCGTGTCATAACTCAAATCGCTAACCCCTCGTGTTTTTCATTTCACGGGTAAACGGAGCCATGTCGCATTGGAGCTATTGTTGGCTTCAAAGACGTCGCATCACAGCCATTCATTCGAACTACATCGCACTCCTTCCAATTCGCATGAAAAACGTCGCACAGGAGCTATTGGCCCGATCTTGCGCGAGGGGGGAAGAGGCGTACGTCGCGGGCCCCATTTGAGCAGCTTCCGGTGGGGACGGAGGAGCACTGCTCGACTGTTTCTCTTATCCTTTTCTTTGGCAACTGTGGGAGCGTTTATATTTCTTTACCGAGAGAGTGCTTTAAACTCACTCTGTCCCATAATGTAAGATGTTTTTGACACTATACTAAAATAAAAAAAGTCTTACATTATAAAACAGAAGGAGTAGTATATGTATATATAAACGGGAATGATAAATCTAAACTGAGTGAGATTTAATCAAATCTCAGTCGATGCAATATTGATGTGATCTTACATGAAGTTCTGTATAATTTTATTTATGTCTTTTAGATCACTTAACTGAGGCTTGATTAAGTCTTAGTCGATAGACACACTGATATACTCCCTCCATTCTCAAATATTTGTCTTTCTATAGATTTCAACAAAAGACTACATACTAAGCAAAATGAGTGAATCTACACTCTAAAATATGTCTACATACATCTATATGTTGTGTCCATTTGAAACGCCTAAAAAGACGAATATTTGGGAACAGAGGAAGTATAAAAAAACCTTATAAAAGTTTAGAGAGGGAGTACAGTAGCTACGTGCCTAGGAATATAAGACCGTCAATTAAACTAACGTGATTATTATAGATAAAGTAAAACAAATTAGTTTAATTTCACTTTGCGGATGGTGACGATCATGCGGACGGCGTCCACTTGCATCCACGAGTGTGACTCTTTCTGTGGAAGTTCCATGGAAGCACATCCTCTCACAATCACAGTTAAAATTTAACATGCTCCCTCCCCTTTCCTCCCTCGCGTCGCCCCACTTGTGCGACTCGAGGGCGAAACCTAGCCCCGCCGCCTCCTCTTCCCCCTCCTCGATCTCCCCTCGCCGCCACCGGAGGCAGCCGCCGGGCAAGCCTGGTGTGCTGCTGATGACGGTGGCGGCGGGGCCCTCGCTGCCTCGCCTCGCCCGCGGGGGACTGCGGGATCTGGGGCGGCGGCCCCGGTTGGTGTGACGCCTCCAGCTCGGCTTCTGGTGGCGCGGGCGTGGGCCGGCGATCTTGGCCGTGAGGACGGCGAGACCTCCGGAGGATGCGGATCGGGGCGCGGCGACGGCTACGGCTACAGTGGCGTCAGATCTGTCCGTCTCCTCCCCAACTCTCCACTAGCGGGCTCCTCCCCCCCTCATATCCGGTTTGCTACAGCGTTGGGGGCCGGTTTTGGTGGGTGGGAGCGGATGTTGGGGGTCCAGGACCAGGGAAAACCCTAGCCAGCCTTGCCGGCGCGACGGCGGCGACGCCCGTGGGCGCCGCTCACCTCCTTGGAGGCGTCGGTCAGGTCTTGTCCTCCCCATCCCATGCCCACTTGTTTCCCGGGTGAAAACCAAAACTTTGTTGGACGGCGGCGACGCCCTTGGCGCCGTAATCTTCTTGAAGACGCTGTTTTTGGGAACAAGTGGGGCGGTGGGCTTCGGTGTGGTGTGGTTGGTGTGCGGCGGCGGCTGTAGCAAGTCTCCAGCGGCGTGTCCTCCTAGAGCGGGGCTCTGTGTCTATGGTGCTCCTCGTGCGGCTGTTGTGCATGCTCCGGTGCCGTGGATTTCCAGGAAGGGAGACGATAGGGTTCCCCTCCTCCGGTGGTTTCCTCACCAGCTCGCCGAGGAAGCCGGAGCTTCTGAGTTTTGTTCTTGGCCCCTGCTGCTGTTTCATCCTGGCAGCTTACCCTCTTTCTTGCCCGGCCTCTGGTTTTGGGTCTGGTTGGCTCTAGGCGAGTCGCCGTCGACATGTCAGGAACGCCTGGTTCCGCTCCAGTGGCTTCCCTGGGTACCATCCAGGCAGGTTCTAGGGTGAACTAGTCCATCGCTCAACGGTGCGGCGCCTTTCGAGCCAGGCGAGGAGGCAGGGGTCTTCTTTGATGATGGACTTGTCTCGGTGTGTTTCCCACAAGTCCCTGGTGTTCTAGCAACGGCTTGCCTCTAATCGTCGTCGTCTCCTTGCATTGAGCCGGCAGATGCCTTCCCCATGGTTGTGTGCGTGCAAGAGGTCCCTAGCATCCCCTAGCTGTTAGCTTTCTCTGTTATCTAGCTGGTTGTGTGCTATGTGAGCTGCCTCCCAGCGCCTTTTGTATCTTTGCCGTTTTCCTTTTCTTTGTGTGGTTCGTGGTTGTAATCTTTATAATCCTGGCCGGTTGATGGCTTTGTTAATTCAAAGCCGGACTCTTTCTTGAGCCTTCGTTCTAAAAAAAATTAACATGCGCGTGTGACTCTTCCTGCGGTTATCCTTTTCTTTGGCAACCCGTGGTCAACTTCTGACTTCCGTTGTGCATTCGATTTATTCAGTTTTTAATATCTATGGTTCGGTTTCTATGCTTTTTTTGATTTACACAATATTGATGTTTTCGTAAATATAATATAAACTTAACGGAAAAGCTATTTTCCTGCCGACTGGCAGTATTCGAACTCTGGTCATCTACTTCTACCTCAGAAAGGTTAACCAACTAGGCTAGCATTACTTGTTGTGCACTTGACACTTGAACTCAATTGAACATTTTTATCCTTCTTTATTACGCACTGGGAAAAACCATTTATATCTTCTGATTTTTCATTTTTTCACTAGTGCGTCATGTTACTGACTATAGTGGGAGAGGCATACATGTTTACATCAATTTTAAATACATTTAAAAAAGTGTTTCACAATGGGATTAAACTGATGATTTAGGCACTGCCAATCTGATAAATTACGTATAAACACCGTGGTAGTTTTGACCGGGGAAAAACTTGTTGACAACACACCCTGGATTTTTTGTGTAAATAACATGATAATTTACGAAAGGTGGACCGGGTAACTTACGCACCCAGGGCCTGGGAACTTTTGATTGAGGAATTCTTTTTGTCGAAAGATACCCCGTTAACTTCTATATAAATAGCACGGTAATTTGCATGCCACCGACTTGGTAACTTGCATAAAAACACTGTGATAACTTCCATCCAAAAAAAATGTAAACTTACCCCTGGTAAATTTTTGTATAAATACCATAGCATGCCACGCCGGCCCGCAAGCCTCGAAACATTTAAGTACCAAACATTATGTTTACCGACAGTCCCGATCGACTCGACATCTGTCGGGTGAGATGCTCGCGGTTGCAATGGAGCTCCCAACTGCCCCCCCCCCCCCCCCCGGGACCTGCTATTCAACTATGCATGCATCACCATCACCGCTCGCGCACCCCGACGACTTCTGTGATAAGTAGTATGATAACGGACACAACACATATTCGATAACTTAGGTACAAACACCATGGTAACTTTAACCAAAGAAAAATGTTGTTATAACCAAAGTAACTTTAACCTCATGGGGGGTTAAAAAAGTTCCCCAAATAACTTTATATGTAAATAGCATGATAATTTACACACTATAAACATGATAACTAACATACAAATATCGCGATAACTTTGACCCCGAGAAAAAAGTTGTCGAAAACAACCCCCACCCCGGGTTAAATTTTTGTGTTAATTGCATGATAATTTAGTCACCACAGTTCCCGTAACTTGCGTTCAAACACAATGATAACTTTGATCCAAAAAAAAGTATTGAAAAGATACCCCGTAATTTCTGTGTAAATAGCATGTTAATTTACACACTACAAACATGATAACTTATATACAACACTGTGGTAAGTTTGACCGGGGGGAAAGTTGTTGGAAACATACCCCTAATAAATTTTGTATAAATAGCATGATACTTTACTCACAATGGATTTGAAAACACACCTCTGATAACTTCTATGTAAATAACATGGTAATATATTGCTATCCATGTTGATAACTCACGTACAAACACCATGGTAACTTTTGACTAAGTGTCTCCATAACTTCTGTGCAAATAACATGATAATACATGGACAACATTGCTGATAGCTCAGGTACAGATACCGCGGTAACTTTTGATCCCGGAATAAAAGTGGTTGAAAAAGATACCCCCGATAACTTATGTGTAAATAACATGGTAATATACGCACACCAGAACTGATAACTCACGTACGAACACCAAGGTAACTTTCACTCATTTTTTCTTTCAAGAAGACATAACCTCGATACCTTTTTGTGTAAATAATATGGTAATATTCGACAACAGACCGCGGTAAGTTTGATCCGGGGAGAACAAACTGAAAAACATACCCTCAATAACCTCGGTGTAAATGCCATGGTGTTCTACGCACCATAGACCTAAGCACTACATGGTCTGGCACATACCTAAACCGGTCTAGTCAAGCACAATGCACAATTTTTTGTTCTATATGTGGGTCATGCCATGTTGGCATGTGGACCTCACCTCATGGCCCAAGGACGATATTGATCGTAGACGATGGGTATTGCATAATTTACTTACAATACCATGGTAAATTTTGACCCAGGCAAAAAAAGTAGTTGAAACATACCCCTAATAACTTCAGTGTAACACCATGATATGTTACACACTATGGGCATGGTAACATTTGGCCTGGAAAAAAGTCATCAAAACATATCAACATGGGATCTTGTTTCGATGCTCTCATCGTGGCGAATTTTTTACGTAAAACATATTTTAAATTGGAGCGACGGTTTGAGTTACAGAACATTTTCAAGTTTCGAAATAGGGAGAATCTTTTGCTGACATCATCTTTTTTGTCTTTTATTTTGCATGCATGCATGAAATCATTAATAAGGCTGGTTGCATGTGTTTCCCCGCCACCACCTACGGGATTAGCTAGCAAGGTTGCATGCATGCGTGATTAGGTAGGAAGAAGGAGGCGTATGGATCTGTTGCTTATCTTCCGGTCAGTAGGAAGTTAGCACAGTCCTAAACTTAAAATACAATTTGATTTTGATATATATCAAATTATTTCAATATGCTTTAGCTATATATATTAGTAATACTATTCATCACCCAGGGTGCAGAATACGTTATTTTTCACATGAGATAATCTTACGATCGTTTCATACATAAATTACACTTCGTATACAAAAAGTTACTTTCATATTGATTTTACTACGTAAAATTTGGCATAAGAAAACAAAAATATAGGTCTTAAGTCTAGAAAATTTGCATTTTATGTATATGTTAAACTATGTTTTTACGTCTGTGATTTTAGATAACATAAAATAATTTTTATGGCGATTATATTTTTCTTATGTTCTCTTTTTAGTATGAAATAACATCAAATTTATGAAACGTAAAAATACAATATATTAAGGGGGGTGAAGAATAACTATTCCTCGTCCAGGGTGACGAATAACGCGACCTGTCCTACGCGCATTCTGCCCTGTCCTACGCTCCGGCCGATTCGAGCGAGCCGACCAGTACGCGCTAATTAGGCCGACGCACTAACCAGGTCGAAGTGCGTGGGCGACGTGGAAAAAAATTGATCGTAACGCTTACGACAAAAAGATCGCAGTAGTAAATGGCCCTTACGAAGTCGTAACAAACTACCATCACGTACAATTTTCTTTAAAATAATAAAGTGTCTATCGCAGTAGTATGCTTACTATTACTGCATGCGGCCTGTAAGATCAAGAGCAATGTACTATTCCTGCATGCACCCTCTACGATCAAGAGCAATCCATTTTTCAACAAAAATAGCACATGCATTACTTCATTACTACACATCAGCCTAGATTGAAACGTCTTTAAAATTTTCATTTTTTTCATACCATCCACACTTCATTTTTTTACTATTGCCAATTTGTGAGCACGTAGTAATACATTACTACATGTCTTGGGAAAGTTTTTTTTACATTTAGGGTCAGTGCCATTAAAAACGTAGGTCCATTATTATATATACTTAATCTATTACTAGCATTGTTTAGGGATGAACCCATCGCTGTCTCAGTGTCGGTAAAAAAAACCATGTCCATTACTATGTACACTTAATCTATTACCGACAATGATTAGGGATGAAACCTTCATATCTCCCCGCCGGTAAAAGACCTAGGTCCATTACTATATATACTTAATATATTACTGGCATAGGGATGAAATTATCGATGTCTTAGAGCCGGTAAAAAACCTAGGTCTATTACCATCCATACTTACTAATCTCTCCGTCCCATAATGTAAGACGTTTTTTGACACTACACTAGAGTCAAATAAACGTCCTATATTATAGGACGGAGGGAGTATATTACTAGCATTGAGTAGTCATTGTTTTACGTCTGGTAAAAAGACTAGGTCCATTACGATCCGTACTTACTATATTACTAGCAATGAGTAGTGACGCAAGATCAGATCAACACGTGGTAATAGAAATAAAGCGCGTTACTTTATTTTGTACATGCTGTTACCCTCAAAATCTACCTTCTCCATGACCCACGCGACCCGTGCACCCGCGCCTGATTAGGACCAGCGGCCGACGCGTAGATTAACTAAAAATGCGCGCACACTCAGAATAGCGCAGCCGTGTGCATCACCAATCCCCTCACCTCCACCTTCCTTGTCGGGCCTCCCACGGCCCCGTCCCGCGAGGCCGCCCCATCCCACCCACTGCCATGGCTTCCGGCCCCGCAACGGCCAGCCTCGGCGGCCCCAACCCCGCAACGCCGCCCCACCACGACCTCGCCCCTCCCACGCACCACCCCCATCCCCTCCCCCGATCCACTCCATCTTTTCCCTCCTGCCTCCTTCCTCGCTGTGCCGGAGCGACCCAAGCTTCCTTCCTCCCGGCACCACCTCTGACCATCGTCGCCTTCCCCTCCGATACGCCGCCAAGCCCCGCACCTCTGCTGCTGCACCCTGACGCCATCTCCCTCACGGCTCTGCCACAGACCCTCTCCCACAACAAATTTGGCCGCCCGCGGCCCACAACGCCGCGTGACTGCGGATCCAGGTCGTCGCGTTAACCTTCGGTGGAGTTGGTGTGCCGGAGAGGTGGCGCTGGCCTCCTCCAATGGTGTTGCTCTGCCGAACGCGCCCCAGCAACCCCTCCCCTCTGGCCTTGTCGAATACGGATCCATTTGCTCGCTTGCTCCCCCCACCCTCACCCCCACCCCCTTCAGTCCGGTAACCGCAGATGTGCAACTCGGTGGCGTGGGATGCGTTCAGTGCTCGTGTTGATGCAATCTGTGGGCGTGCTGGCGATGATGATAGGAATACAGCTCCACCCCGACAAGTTTCCTTCGTGCAGTATGCTCGTGGGTGTGAAGCAGTGCGCTCAGGTAATTTTTGTTTTGTTTCTCCTCACTGACAGCCATGGTGCAGTCCACATTTGTCGCCGACGCGCTGCGCAACACTGACCAAACACTCGCATTTTTTGCCTTCTGATGCGGTTCGCCACGGCCTCGCATGTGGCCCAGTGTCACAGCTGTTTTAGTGCTTGCATGCGCCAGGAGCACCCCCTGTGCTTCAATCCATCCCTGACACATGTGTGTGTGTGTGTGTGTTTTCTTCTTTCTGTTTTGCAGTGCGCTCCAGTGAAGTTAAAGTGTGGGTTTGCTCCAATGTGGTTTCAGATGGGACTGTCCTCGTGGTTCAGTTAACTATATTTTGCTGGAGAAGACGGACACAAAAAAATGATGCAGCTAATTAAACATTGACCATGTAGCTCAAATGTCCCCCTGGATGTTGGATGCATCCTCCCGTGTTGGAAGTTTTTTTGCCCTCCCCCCTGTGGTGAACGTGCGATAATGTGTGTTTTCAGTAGTGTACATGCAGTGCACATGTGCCGCCCCTGTAGTGCACTAGTCTTGTGTGATGAACGTGTGATAATGTGTGTTTTCAGTAGTGTACATGCAGTGCACATGTGCCGCCCCTGTAGTGCACTAGTCTTGTGTCATGCAGTGCAGAACGTGCGCCAATAAAAATATCATGGAGGAACGTATACAGATAACTACTCTCATCCTTGCAATGCAGAACACACGATGGAAAAAAGAAAAAGAAAACTTCCCAACAAGTAACGCGGTTTACTTGACCATTTAATGCAGTGCGGTTCACCAACTAAAGCAGTGCGGTCGGTTGTCTGAGGTTGTTCATCTTGTAAGTGCAAGAAAAATTATTACCGAACGACAAAGAAAGTAATGCAGTTCACTTCTCCATACTTTTGAGGGTCACTTACGCCCGTGTGAAGTCCGGTCCACCTCCTTGCCTGAGAAAATTTATGTCTAAATAAAGGAAGCCATGAAGTCCACTTGACTGTCTGATGCAGTGTATTTTTGAGTCTGAAGCAGTGCGGTTTTCTGTCGGATGCAGTACACACGACGATTTTGGTCTCGCGAGTGTCCGCTTTTCGGTAAAATCAAAACTGCTCTTAAACCGTAAGGAATTAAAGAGAGTGTTCTACATGAAAAAGTTGTGCCTCGTCGATATCTTTCCAACGGCGTATGATTTGAATCATTCTAATCAGCGCTTTGTAAAAATTTCATGAAAAACGGCCGCTGCCACTCGTCGTCAGCCACACGATTTTCAAAATTAACTTAAAACCGCAAGGAATCTTAAAAATATTTCAACACATGAAAGTAGCGCCTTGTACGTAGATTTCCAACGGCGCATCATACATCTCATTTCGACAAACGGTTCAAAACCTGGAGCAAAAACAGTACCAAAAATTGCAAAAAAAATTGAAAAGCAGAATTTCGTGATTTAGTAAATTTGAATCTGCTCTTAAACCGTAACGAATTAGAGAAAATAATAGATATGAAAAATATGCGCCTCGTTGATATCTTTCCAATGGTGTATCATTTGCTTCATTCCGACGAGCGGTTTAGAAAGAAAAATGTGAAAATACGCTCGGTGTATCCCGTCATGCGCGCACTGTTTTTGAAACTGCTTTTAAACCGTGATGAATCTCAAAAAGTGTTCAACATGACGAGGCTGTGCATTTTTCATAGGTATCCAACGGTATATTATACGCCTCGTTCCGACAAACTGTTTAGAAACTGGAGCAAAAGGAATGCCAAAAAAATGCATGCAGTTTTTTTTGGTGACATTGCAATGTTCGTTTGATAGGAATGCAGTTCCCTCGTGTTGAGCTTGCAGTGCGGAAGTTTGTGGCTAAAAACACATACTTGTTTATACCAATGGTATATATGCATGCATAGATTCATCCCTTGCTTTGTTATGGACGTGTTTCATTTTTTCAGAGAAAAATGACTGCTTTACAAGAAAAATGATCGTGTTTAGTACGGAACCTGTGCAAGAATAATGACTACATTACAAGCTTTTGTGGACCTTTGGTCTGTCCATTAACTTTTCCCTGGACCTGAGTGAGTAGGTCGCAACTCCTTTTATTCTTTTATATGCGGTATGGTCACCAGCCAGTTAGTGTATACACACTATGACAGTAACTTGAATACATTAATACCTCACATATTGACATGGTAAGAGTAGATGTGAGGTCTATATAAAAATGTTTGTAAATTATTTGTGGATTTTAAAATATTCATGAATTTCAAAATTAAAATTTTCAGGAATTTTAAAATATTCATGGATTTCAAAACTATTTTAAATTTGAGACAAGTTTGCAAATTAAAAATATTATAACTTCAAAAATGTTTGTGAACTTTAAAAGTATTCATGCATTTGAGAAATGATCGAGGATTTTAAATAATGTTAACAAATTTTAATAAAGTGCATGCATAATGTGTAAAAGAAATTTAAAATAAAGAGAAGAAAACCCCGAGAAAAACAAACCAACAACCAAAGACACACACCCTTACACACTGGCACACGTGATGCCACAACCCGACACACCAGGGTTCATGAATTAAAATGTGAAAAAGGAAAGAGAAAAAATCCTGAGAAAAGAAAATTAATGAAAATAGAACCAAACAAAAACCCGCAACCAACAAGACACACTCTTTCATTGGACCGCAACGTCCCCATGGCTTCGGACGCACTAGAAGACTTCAAATATAGGAAGCTTATAGAACATCTATAACTGGTCTCCTCAAACTCTACCCAAACATCTAGATGAACAATCTGGTGACTGCCCGAACAGAAGAGAGAAGGGAAAGGGTCGCTCAACTAGACCCTTCACTCTGTCCCCGTATGTTCAGGTTGTCCGTAAATTCCCATACCCAACCCATATGTGAGGAAGATATGGTGATGTTTGGACGTGCCAAGGCAATGCGCCACATAGGATTTGGCCCGCCACGGACCATATTTTCACTCATTATTGCGGCGATGATGCACCGCAGTGCCAATGAGGCCGCCCACATGGACAACCAGTGCCGCCGCCGCTCGGGCGCGGCCGCCGGGTCGTCCTCGCGCCGCAGGAGCACGAGCCTCCGGAGGCAGCAGCAGAGCGCCACGAGGAGGTAGGTGGTGGTGACCACGAGCCCGAGATCGCGCGCCCAGTACGGCCCGGACGCTAAGCCGCCGGTGACGACGAGCGAGAGGAGCACCGGGACCGCCCTTCGCGGGGCCCCGGACCTCGCCCGGCTGTACCACCTGCGGCTGTGGCTCTCGCGCGACGAGGAAGGAGGTCTCGGCGGGCTCCATGCGGTCGGCAAGGTCGCAAGCTTAAATGCAGCTCTGCCGGCATGGTGGGCGTTCACCTGTTGCGAGCGGCGGTTGCATTTTGTACATGGTCTACCGCGGAGATCGAAACAGCTGGGCGGCGACTCTGTATTTCCACGGTTTGAGGCAAATCGGCAAGCTCGTCGGTCGTCATGGCCAAGTGATTGGTAACAAAAAATAAGTTTATGACCGATTCGATCCCACTTCTTCTTCCACCATCTATCAATCTAACTGGAGGGAGGAGAGGACTCTTGCTCTCCGTCTCGTGTTTGTCCATGAATCCGTTTCCGACTACAACCTGATTCTGATTCTTAGACCTCACCCCTCCTCTCAATAAGTAGCACCACCAGTCCTAGATAGGAGCACGCCTGTGTGAGATCGCACAAGACCCACCATGTTGCACGAAGGCTATTACGAAGCCTCCTTGCGTCCGCCGGCCTTGGATGATGCGCCGGCGGCGACTGAGTGGGACTGGGGGGAAGTCCTCCTCGACCGCGTCGCTTACATGGTCGATCAGGAAAACCGTACTTCCGCCCACTGTCGATTCACCAGGGACCTGGACGGCAAGCGGCTGGAGATGCGGGTGACCTTGTGCTTGGCCCCGGCGCCTCGCGTCTCCTACTTCTGCTGCCACGCCTACTGCCCCAACGACGACGGAGGAGAAGAAGACACCCGCTTGTTCTTCCGCGAGCCTTTTGCGTTCGCCGCGGAGGGTAACCTCGCCATCATCACCCTCTGCCACGGGCACATTTGTCCCTCCGCCTTCGGGTCCAAGAAGGACAACTACGAATACTTGGTCTACCAGGCACCATCCTCGCCGGCGGGGGAGCCGGAACTCACCTGGGTCCCGCACATCCCCGCCAGCATGTTGCCAAGCACGGGAGTCGACTGCATCCCTTCCAGCTCGATTGGTGTCGTGCGTTACCGCAGCAACATTTTCACCCATGCTCACCCCCTCCCCAAGGAGGATGATGACTTTGATGCCTACAGAATCGTAGCGCTTGCCTACGACTATTACCACGACTCTGGCAATAGCCCACATGGGCCATACTACCTGTGCACCTACGACTCCAGGGCCAAGGTTTGGACCCGCAAGCCAGCTGCTATTCCGCAGCCGCTGCTGCATTCCGACTATATCTGCGACATCGACATGGTCATCACCATCGGCGGCTCCAGCCGTGGCATCATGGGCTGGGTCGACCTCTGGAACGGCATACTATTCTCTGACGTGCTCGCAGACCACACACCCTACAGCCCGCTTCGCTATGTCTCCCTTCCAAAGCCAAGGCAGCCCCAAAATTGGCTCCCTATTTCCCTGGACATTGGATGCCGCTTTCGGGACATTGTCTTTGTCAAAGACTCTGGCATCATCAGGTTCGTTGACCTGCAGGTCCACACCGACCCCAACATCCCTTACTCAGAAACCCCTAGTGGCTGGACGGTGGTCACATGGATCCTGGAGGGGCTCAATGAGGGTTTGGAAACCCGGGGTGATTTGTGGTTCCGGCAGGAGCACGAGCTCCATTCTCGTGATATCTCCGACTACAACTTGCCCCAGTCTCTGTTTGTTACCAACCCCGTTCTCAGCTCCCATGAAGATGGCTTCTTGTACCTCAGGACCAATGCCAGCAGCAGAACCTCCAGGAACTCAAGAGTGATCACTGTTGACATCAAGCAGGGGAAGCTGCTGGATGTGCAGGACTTCGATATGCAAAGACCCAACACCTACATGCGCACTGCAATCTCCAGCTATCTCATGCCTGTAACAGCCGGAGAGTAATCCCCTAGATAATATTTGCTTATCAAATTGATTGTGCATCTCATAAGCGTTGCATCCGCATCACCTTCCAAGATAAGTGCCGCAGTTTTAAACTAAGATTGTTATCGATCAGAGGAGTAATTAATTTGAATATTCAAATTATTTTGTTAAATAGTGAGTAATTAAATCTCTCTCTCTCTCTCTCTCTCTCTCTCTCTCTGCATTCTCGCCCTAGCTTCTTACCCCAACCGGACCCGAGACCTCGCTCACAACCGGAATAACCCTATATAATGACGGCATTTTCTATGCCGACGACTTTTATCGGGGCCGTCGGCATAGATAGAGATATGCCGATGGCGTTGAAAAAACCGTTGACACACATCCATCATATATCAACGGCCAAACCGTCAACATAGATCTAAGCAAGGGAGCACCAGGGGCCACCACGTGGCAAAGGTATGCCAATGGCTTGGAGTCAGCATAACTGTTGAACAGGAACCAACCAGGAGGTGCCACGTAGCACGGATATGTAGACGACCTTGCTGTCGGCATGTTGGCGCCAAGTGTCGCCTCCTAAATGGGTGGAACGACTTGGGTACGGGATGTTCAAAATGGGATCACACACACACACACACACAAAGAGAGAGAGAGAGAGAGAGAGAGAGAGAGAGAGAGAGAGAGATTCACCTGCCTAGGCCCTACCTATAGTAAGTTGCCTCCGTTCCACCTAAAGAAACTAGTCATGAGGTATATAACAATCAAAGGCTTTGGCCGGACGACAGTGCAATGTTCGGGATTTAGTGAGCAGGTGGTCGTGGGAGAGGGCAAAAGTGAGCAAAGTTAGTTGGCTTGGGCAAAACTGAGCACAATTAAGGAGACAGGGGCATGAAAATAGAAACTCCTTGCTTTTATGCAATTATTGATACATGCATGTGCAAATCAGTATTAGATCAACCTTTGAGTAGTTGAACTCTATCCATGAGCGATGCTAAAAATAGATTTTCAATTATTTTTTGTCCATTCAATTTATTTTCTTCTATAGTTTCAATAGCTAAGCAACCCGTAATAGTAGATGACTTGCTATATGATTTTAGTTTTTGGTCTAAAATGCACCTTTCACCAAAAAGTATTTTGATGAACTAATTTTTGTGTCAAATTAGTCATGTCTACTAAAGTGGATTGTATACTTGTGTATGTGTAGGAGTGGAAAATGTAGACACTAATAATATTGTCGGCCGCGAAGGGGATTTCTTGAGTGAGACTGTCGATGATTCGTTATTATCTCAGTATGTTGATGAAGGGTTGGTGAGTACGATTACTTTGGTAAAGATGTTGTACAATTTTCTTGCATGTGATATCCCCTTCATAAATCATTGTGTGTATTGAAGATAAGGATTGTACTAATTAGTTTCTTATTTTTTTTGCAATCTCTGTTTGGTTTGTTCATAAAAAGGCAAGGATTGTTCTAAACCAAATGCTTATGTAAGTATCCAATTTTTTCATGTAAATTGAGCTCTAGTGATGTGTTGAAACTTAATGTATTTACTTATACTAGTAAGCTTGCACGTGCAACGCACGTCTCGATCAAAGCAGCTTATTAAAATCACATGAGTATTGAATTCTTAATTCATATTCTAGAAATATGGGGAAAAAGAATATCTATAGTGCCTGATGATCCTGCATGTCTAAAGGTCAAGTTAATGCAAACCATCAATTATCTTTTGATGATGTCATTTGAAGTTCAAGAATACCAAAATGATTGTATAGTAAAGATTTCAGGATATCTAATTTTTCTTGTCTGAACTTGAAGGACTTATAATAGGTATAGGTATTGTCCAAGTGAACATGACTGCAAATTTTTAATAAATATAAAAAAATAGTTGTCCTGGAAAAACTAAACCCGTTCCCTCTTGGGTTTCGTGCTACATGTTATCATCACAAGTTGAATTGTTGGGCTTGACTACAACGCCACCAGTGGGAACGCGGCAAGCTAGAAGAGTTCGCTAGTAGTCATGACTATTTTGCTCCCATTCTGAGTTTGTCTCATCTCATGTAGTGCAACATATTCATGTACAAAAATGAAGAAATTTAATTTAACATTTTTGTATGACACAGGTGGCATGCAGCAAGCACAGTTTCTCTAAGCTAAGCTTAACTCTGGAATGATTAAACATGAATTAAACTTTTCATATCAACATCCTAACTGTGGACAAAATTCTAGTCTTCTAGAATGATAAACTGTGCAATAAGGTAAAAAGCCCTTAGTACAGCATGCGCTAGAATAATAATTGGTTAGCTAACCAAGAAAAAAAACACGCGAAATTTAGGAAGACAAAAGCCACACAAAATAAATTTCTGGTGAGATGAATATACCCTTAGGAAAATAAATCGCACCAATATCATGATGGACACACAAGTGGCAGGTTTAAAATGAAGCAAATGCATAATGTGATGCAACTATTAGTACATATTCCATTTGAAGCAACCTTATGTCAGTTAACTCGCAAAAAAGGGGGGACAAAACATACTGAAAATGCTAAATACTCGAATTTCCATGATAGCGATAGTGACTCACTTCCTGTGTAATGAAACTTCAGAGGTGTTCTTTAGAAAGTAAATGATTAGGTGGAAACCTGAAATACAGATACAAAATAGTCAAGTTATCTGTCATCATGGTTATCGAATCACGTAATGAAAAGCATGGAAGAAAGATAAGAAAAGTGCTTTCATTATGTATTGGAATATGAAATAGTTGTTCTGACTAAGCTTTTTAAGTGTAAGAAATGAACAGCATATCTTGCAAACTCTATACACAACATGCCTGCCCTATTTGGCTGCTGAACTTAAGCTCCTCCGTCCATTTTAGAGCCCCATTCTTAAAATAAAACAGGGTTATTGTTCATGCATAAAAATCCGATCATTCTACAAAGGGGGAGTGGTAGTTAAAAATTAATTCAGGAGCTATTATCAATATAAAATAAGAAGAAAAGAGAGAAATTTATTGTTAGCACTAATTCTGTACAATGTAAACTTGTCATAGTCTGGATCCTCCTTTATTTGGCCACTATTAGCAAAAAGTAGATCTATTTTTGTTGCAATTATTAACAAACGTATTGTTAGACCACAAATTAAATCGTCTTGCTGTTTAACATGTATGGCCACAAGCCCTAGCAGCAAAATAAAAGAAAAAATAGTTGTTGCAGCTAATTGTCGAAACTGCATGTATATATAGAACAGAAAAAAAATAGCAAAAAAATGGCAAAAAGTGCACTGATGATGGGCATATCTTTCCCCAATTGACATGTGGAAATTGTTGTCAGTGATAGGACCAAATGCACTGGCCAATTTGTGCCAGCAACTATGAATCAAAAATGGAAAAATAGACTCACCTGATTGAGCATCGAACGACAAAGAATACAGCTGCAAATACTCCACGGATAATGGTGCAGAGCATTGCGTAATACATGATTTATCTAGTTATTATCTAGTTACGGCTGGTGTAGGAACTTATTCTGAATTTTCTGAAACCCAAAGGCAAATTTCAAACAAACTTCCTCCAATCTAGAAATCTAGAAAGCCCGACCAGTCCGAAAAGAGATACTGTAATTAAAAGAAAAAAACATATATGCATCAGTACAGAGGGAGTTCTGTTTACGACAACGCATGAAAAATATAATGCATTAGTGCTACATCCCTGTAATAGCATCTATATGACAACCATATAGAGATTTGAACAATAAAAATGAATGATAAAGGGATCTACATGAAGCAATACAATGGTGTAGGATCATGGAGAAAAGTAAAATATCTGGGAACCTCAATCTTGCAGGCACACATAGCGTTGGCCTTGTTTCCTGCGGATCGTCGTTCTGGTAGGAACATTTGGCTTCAGGCCTTTGGCTCTTCACCTCAAACCATTTTATTAAGTAAATAATATGCAAATAAACCCACATCGAACCCACGAGTTGGCGCGGCGATGGTCGGCCTCGGCTGCGACCTCATTAATCTAGCAGGTATAGTTTGGCGATTACTGGGAGCGGCTTCGGTGGTGGCCCATCTTCCCAGCCACCAATGGAGGAATGCAAGGGAACGACCAGAGATGGGGAAGCCATGCTGGGGTAGAGCTCTTGTGCTGGAAAAGGACAAGAATACATCATATATTTGTCATGCTTATGGTCATCAATTTCTTATACGCACAAGGATACTTCAAGAGAAAAAACATCATCTGTTAATTCATGGAAGTACCTAAGCAAAATCCCTACTGATGATCCACTTCCCGTTTTGAAAATGGTGATAACCAAGGTCTATATGAAGTACTGAAATTTCAATAAGTGTGCTTAGTAAAGGTTATGCTGACATACTGGTTTCATTAGGGGTACACGAAATCAACAGTCACCTGGACGTACTTCCCTTCATGACACCAGCCGGGCCTCCCCTGAATCCATACATGGGTAATCAGATCCACAACATCAACCATGACAAGTCAACGACAAGAATTATTCAGGAAACACATCAAAGCAACAAAATCTAACAAGATATATCCTCAGATTTTCATCAGAGAAGAGACTGACGCAGTGCACTAACACCTTTTTAATTCAATAATGAACACCTACTTCCAATTTCAATTGGTCTCAGCTAGTGCTAAAGGAACGTGCAACTAGAGATCACTCGCACTTACCAGAGACATCACATATCACATTCTGCCCCCCTAGAGCCTAGCCACCAGAAAGCACGACGACTGATCTTGAGCAACTTCATTGCGGCCGGCTCAGCCGAAGGCTGGCCGTACAAGTTGGGGAACAGCTTGGCGATCTCATCTGCGACAGATCGAGTCATGGCCGTCAAAACCCAAAATAAAAGAAGCCCAGACCGCGATTCTGCAGGCCAAGGTCCGGGAGCGACGCATCCCAGGAAATAGGGAGTTCATTACTCACCGGGGCTTCCCGTGGCGGTGGTGGTTGGCCCGTCGGCGACGTGAAATAGAAGCGGAGGGCGCGGCGGCGACCTGTGGCGAAGGGCGCGGCGGCGATCGCGGCCCGCGGCGAAGGGCGGCTCCGGCGGCCTGCGGCCCGCGGCGAAGGGCGCGGCGGCTCGGGCGGTGAACTGCGGCGAAGGGTGGTGCGGCGACCGCGGCCCGCGGCGAAGGGAGGCTCCGGCGGCGGCTCGGCGACCTGCGGCCCGCGCCCGGCTGCGGGAGGAGGAACGGCGCGGGGGAGTCGTGCGGGCGAGGCGAGAATCATGTGAACGGTTTCTTTTTTTTAGCGGCGGAGTAGGTTTAGCGATCGATGGATTGTTGGCTTAATGCGTGGCTTGCTGCGTTAAACACGGAATGATTATGGGCCATCAGATTTTGTAGATGGACGGGTATTATTGTTTGGATCTGCCACCTCTCTTTCTTTTATAGGGGTAGTAGATCAACTTGCTTATTTAGTATATCATAACTAGTATTTCCGGCTCATTAGAATTTCGTAATGTTAGGCACATGATTAATTTACATGTTTTAGTTATATTAAGTATAATGCAAGTTATTTCAATATTTAGTTACTTAGCTCGGTCGGTTTACAAACTGATGTGTGTGCCACCGGGCCTTACCGGTCCCAATGTTGCCGAGTCAGCCGGCTTGCCGCCTTGTTCATCAAGAAGGTGGAAGCGCCCAGCCTAGCCGATGGGCACGAGCCCTCAGGCCATATGGTCAATGGGATGGTGCTGGGCCTCGTTTGCCCTACCCGGGTGCCACAACATCATCACACCCCGTTGATATTAGAGAGGTGTTGCGGATGCTCCCAAACGAAGAGCTCCTAATACACGCCTTTAGCATGCAATCGTCGCTATATCACGCACCCGGGCTATAGCCCAATAGCCCTCTCCCTCCCTTCCCTCGACTAGCTTGCTCATGTTCGATATTTTGATGGTGCACCTCACCATTCGAGGGCCCATAGATCTAGCTCAAAAAATCAGTAAAAAAATGTTAATATTTGTAAAATATTCACAGATCTAAAAACATGTGAATTCAAAAAATATTCATGAAATTTTAAAATGATCAAGAATTTTAAAAAGCATTCAAGAGTTTAATAATATCCATATCTTTCAAAATGTATATGAATTAAAAATTGTTCATGAATAACGAAATTAACTTGTCTATGTAGAAAAACTACCGTACATAAAACCTGTTGAAAAATCTGAAAATAAAAAACAAAGCAGAACAACATCGATGAAAATCAGAGAAAACCTGGTGTTAGTTTTTTTTAGAACATAAAACCTGCTGTTCATACACGAGCGGATAAGAAAATCGGTCTAAATGGGCCGGCCATGTCGCCTGGAGGGCCTACGTAGCGTACGGTTCTGCCTTAGAGCATCTCCAACAGACACCCAATACTAGGGTCGCGCCCAAAAAATTGCAAGTTTAGCGCGCGCGGAGTTAAAAGTAGCGCTCCAGCGGACGCTGCATAATAGTGCTCGCGGTAAAAAGTGTTGAGCGCGCCCAAAGAAACCGGACAAGAAGCTGTACATTTGAGGCGTGAGCTTCCGCGCGCTGTACTTCTCCCGCGCGCTGAACTCCTCGCGTGCGCCTGCCGGTAGCCTCCTCGCGTACGCGCGCCAGCCGGCCATGGGCGCGAGGCGCGGGCGCGGCCACGGCAGGGCACGGCCACGGCAGGGCGGCGCGACCACGGCCACGGGCGGCGGCGGGCAGGGGGCGAGCAGGGGAGGCGCGGGCAGGGGCGGCGCCACGGCGGGGCGAGCAAGGGAGGAGCAGGCCATGACGGGCGCGGCCACGGCCACGGCGCACGCGGGCGCGGGCAGGGGCGGGCCAGGCCACGGCGGGCGCGGCCACGGCGGGCGCGGGCAGGCGCGGGCGCGGGCAGGGGCGGGCCAGGCCACAGCGGGCGCGGGCAGGGGCGGGCGCGGCCACGGCGAGCTGGGTACGTGTTAATTTTGGGCGTTTGCTGGAGATGTCACCATTGCTAGCTTAGCTGTATATTTTTGGGCGTCTGCTGGAGATGCTCGATCATGCCGCGCGCTAAAACACTATTTTGACGCTGTAAAAGAAATTTAGCGCGCGGCTCGGTTGGGCGTCCGTTGGAGATGCTCTTAGCGTGGAATAGGGAAGTCTGCCGATCAAACGCGCCGCTAGCCACGAGAGAAGCCGGATTGTTGCAGCAGGCAGAGTCCAAGATGTTGCCGCCTCCGCCTCCGCCGCCATCTATCTAACGGGAGGACTCTCCGTCTCCGTCTCGGTCCCGTGTTATGAATCCGTTTCTGACCACAACCCTCTCTCAATAAGTACACTACTAGTCCCAGGCTCCTAGCTAGCCAGGAGTACGAACGCCTGTGTGAGATCACACAAGATCCACCATGTCGCTCAAAGGCTATTACGAAGCCTCGTTGTGTCCGCCGGCCGAGGATGATGTGTTTGCGGCGGCGGCGGCGGCGACAAAGTGGGACTGGGGGGAAGCCCTCCTGGACCGCGCCGCTTACATGGTCGACAAGGTAAACCACACCTCCGCCCGCTGTCGATTCAGGCGGGACGTCCTGGACGAGAGGGAGGTGGAAATGCGGGTCACCTTGTGCCTCGCCCCGCTCCTATTTCTGCTGCCACGCCCACTACACCGACGACAAAGGAGAAGACAACCGATTGTTCATCAGCGAGCCGTCCATGTTTGCCATGGAGGGTGACCTTGCACTCATCACCCTCTGCCACGGGAAATTCCACCCCTCGGCCATCAACGACAACAAGGGCTACTATGAAATATGAATACTTGGTGTACCAGGCAGGGAAGGAGGAACTCACCCGGCTCCCGCACCCCGACCCCTGGATGTTGCCAAATGAGAGATCCCACTGCTTCAATTCCACTTCGATTGCTGTCGTGCCTTGCAGCAGCAAAATTTCCACCCATACTCACCGCCACAAAATTTCTCATGATGGTGATGCCTGTGATGCCTACAGAATCGCAGCGCTTGGCAAGGACTTTTTCCACGACTCTGCTAATGGCCCGCACTACCTGTGCATCTACGACTCCAAGGCCGGGGCCTGGACCCGCAAGGCAGGTGCTATTCCACAGCCGCTGCCGCCGCCATCCGACTTCATCTCCGACATGTCCATCACCATCGGCGGCAACAGCGGTGGCATCGTGGGCTGGGTCGACCTCTGGAGTGGCATGCTCCTCTCCGACGTGCTAGCCGACGACACCCCCTTCCACCAGTTCCGCTATGTCCCCCTTCCCGAGCCGAGGCAGCCGCCAAATCGCCTCCCTCTTGCCGTTGACATTGCAACCGCCTTTAGGGACATTGTCCTTGTCAAAGAGACTGACATCATCAGGTTCGTCGACCTTCAGGTCCACGGCGAACCCGGCAACCCTTTCTCAGTAACCCCCAGTGGCTGGACGGTGGTCACATGGACAATGGAGGGGCTCCGTAGGGATTCGGTAACCCTGGGTGATATGCGTTTCAGGCTGGAGCATGAAGTCCATTCTTGTGACATTGAAAACTACGATTTGCCCAAATCTGTCTTTGTTTCCAACCCCATTCTCAGCTCCCACAAAGATGGCATGTTGTACCTCAGGACCACCGTCAGCAGCACAACCGACAGGAACTCGCGAGTTATCGCTGTTGACATCAAGAATAAGAAGCTGCTGGAGGTGGGTGCATTCGATATGCGAAGACCCAACACCTACAGGCGCACTACCATCTCCAGCTATCTCAAGCCCCCAGGTACCATATGCCATCGCCTCCCCATTATTAATGATAAATATACTACGTCAATATGCCTTGCTAAATTCATTCGAGATGTAGACCGACATGAATTGTAGTTTTATCATTTGAGGTCAATCTAGTGGCTATATTGACTTCAAAGTCGAAACCTTACCTTGGTGACCATGACATTCTAGAACTAGAAATTATTGTTCTAGACGCTTATCGCCGCTGCTGGTTTTTGTTAGTTGTGATTTTAAAAGGTAAGGGGGCAAGGGTTTTTTTCTCACACCAAAAATATGTTCTTCTTTGTGCAGTTTCAAAGGAGAATATGTAACGAGGAGCTCCAGTGTCCCTGGGATCCTACTCTCGCAAGAGGCCACAACAGCAGCCTGCCATCACTAACCCAACCGAAGGGGGAGAGGGTGATGCCGGGGATGCCATGGACTGGACTCACAGTAGATGATTTGTTTGGGTATGACTGCCTTCGAAGTCCATACCATCATTATGGTTTCTTTGCTTTTCAACCCACGCCAACCCACCATCCGACAAGTATCCAGGTGGAACGTGGAGAGAGTGTCTGCTTGTGCTTTCTTGTTAACTACTACCTCCGTTTCAGTTTACAAGTCCTGCGCATATATCTAGGTTACCAATTTTATCACCCTAATATAAACTATATAACACAAAAATTATATCTTTTGAAAGTAGAAACTCCGAAGTTTATGTTGGTATACTTTTTGTAATATATGACTTGTATTAGGTTGGTCAAATTAACGACCTGGGGGTACGCGCACGCTCTGTAAACTGAGAGAGAGGTAGTAGTCAGAATCAGAATTTTATTTATTGTTAAGGTCCTAGAAGATTCAGTAGGAATGTATGATGCATGGTGGTTGAGGCCGGAAGACGATTGTTACTCCCTCCGATTCAAAATAAGTGTATGTAGGTATTTAGAGCTTCTGCCTGTTTGCTCTACCAATTACTATTATTATTATTAAGTTCTAGTACAACCCGTTACAACACGACAGATACTGTGTCACGTAGGGCACCTTGGAGCCTTACCCTTTCCCCGTCCACAGTAGAGAAAGGGCGACTTTTGGGCGACCCCGGGCGATCCACCTCGCCGCCGCCAAATCGGCGGGCTCCTCACCCTCCGGCGGCTGCTCCGGCAGCGGGAGGATGGGGAGGCCCCGATCTGCGGCGTGTATATAGCGTAGGTCCGGTTTGGGAGTTAGCCGGCGGCGTTGGGGAGTGGGCGGCGCGTCCGGAGTGGCGTTTTGCGACGGAGGTCGGTGGAGGTCCGAGGAGCTCCGCTACCAATCTTCCGTCTTCCGCGTGCTCAGGGCTCGGTGGAGCTGCTGGGTGCACTTTTCCCTCGCCGGAGTCCGCGGGACGGCGGATCCGGGATCTCGAAGATCTGAATCGAGCTGGTGGTGTGGTGCAGGGCGTTGGCTTCGATGGCGCGGGATGGAGGCCTTCTGGGGCCGAGCTTCGTCGACTTCCCGTCCGTAGAGGGTCTGTTCCAAATCCAAGGCTTGTGTGGAGCAGCAGCGACGGCGCGCCGGCGATACGTCTTCGTCAACGGGGTGCTGGGGGGCTTCAATGTAACTTTTTCTTGTCTCAGGACCTTTCTTTAAGAACCCTGTGCTAAATATCAACAGTTCTTTTCCCGCAAAAAAAAGTTCTAGTACAATCTGATGTCCACGGTTTGTATTCGCCTACTTGTGTTAAGTTTTTTGTTTTTACAACGGGGAAAACAAATCCTTGTATGCACGTAGTAGCCCATTCAGCCCATTCATGTAGTGACTTCTCCTCTTCATGACCATCGCCGATGGTTGTCAGTCATCCACCATTTCACGACGACCATGATCAATCCCTAGGTGAGCTTTGTCATCACACTAACACACCGTTTTCGCGAGCCCCTCCCTTTGTCACATTGTCAACCAATTCAAGACGAATGTGGTATTCCATGAGCCAAATTGTTTAGCGGATATTGGTGAAGCAAACTGGGCAGCTGAAGAAAAATCATACGGAAGAAACGTTCCTTCCTTTATTTCCCAAGTGGCCGGTCGACAATGCTCCTTTAATCACGATGTGTTCATGCAGCGCCTACAATTCCGGAGATTTATTTTCCTTCACCCTAATACACATCTTTCCTTCCCGTGATATGTGCATGCATGGCAGCGCCCACAATTTTGGGAATTTATTTTCCTTCACCCTACAATCCCTCCTCCACGTGATGTGTGCATGCATGGCCCCAGGATTTATTTCAAGTCATAACCCTATTTAAATTGGTGGGTCTAAATGTGAAGTAGCGAGGTGGTATTATCTTTGAAAAAATCATCTCTCCTAAAGGTATAATGGAGTGCTAGCTCAGTGGTGTGCTCCCTTCGGTAGTTTACATCTGGTCGGGAGCACGGTCCCTCTCGGAGGCACATTTTTTTTTTTGAGCAACTGTATCCTTTATTAGAAGTTCAAATACATGGGGATACAGATTATGTCGGGCAAGATACTAAGCCACACATGGCGCCCGGTGCTAAGAGAGGCTGCTGCCTTTGCTAAAGCATGTGCTTCTCCATTGTGCTTTCTATTCTCATGAAGAAACTTTACATCTTCAAAGTGGTTCCTCTCGTGCTTGATATCTTGAAGGATGGAAAAATATCGACAAGGGACGTCATCGTGGATGTTCCTTATTACCTCCAGGCAATCTGAAGCCACGCAAAATGATTGAACCTGCAGATCCGCGGCGAGGTGGAGCGCCTCGCAGCATGCCTGTGCTTCGAGGATGGTTGGGTCGAGGCGACCGTCGTAGATGATGGCCGAGGCTCCCAAATACTTTCCTCCTTTGTCCCTGCATAAGACTGCTGCCGCTGCGCGATCACCAACCTTCGAAAAGCCTGCATCTACATTGAACTTTACATCATGATTCTCAGGCGGGAGCCACGCATGTGGGGGCGGGACCCTTGGTCTTCTTCCGATTGCATGCAGGTCCCTGGGGTTTGCATGCAAGTCCCCAGGCGTTGCAAGTAGGTCCTTGGTACTTATATTCTTGATCGGTAACATCTCTAGCTCCAGCAAAAACTTCTCAATGAAAGTGTGGGTGCTTAGTGGGCTCTGGTACTGATCGTCGTGGATAGCTCGGCGCCTTGCCCACCATATGGCCCACATTGTCACCAAAACCCTTGCTAGATCAGCAGAAGGAAGTGTGTCAACCAACCATAGCATCCAAAGTTTGGCATCCTGCTCCCTGTTTGATATAACTGTTTCCGTAAGATCCTCGTCCGATAGGGCCCAAACACAGCGTGCCATGCGGCAGTCAAAAAGGGAGTGGCGCCATGTATCGATCGCCGCGTGACAGATCCCGCACTCTGCTGAATCAGCCATGCTTCGGTGTTTTCTGACTTCTCCCGTTGGTATTGAGCTCTGGCTAGTCTCCATGCGAACACCCGTACCTTCGATGGGACTGCGGCACCCCATAGTGTAGACCAAGACCGGTGATCCGCCGTGGGCCGTGAATGACCCTCGGCGTGTTCAAGCCAATCCGTGCGCTGCTGTTTAATGGATGACATGAGTTTGTATGCCGACCTGACCGTGAAGACGCCCTTGCGCTCATAGTGCCAGGCCCAGAAATCATCATGGATTCGGGGGCTGAGAGGGATGTTGAGTATTGCTTCCTTGTCCATAGCATAGAGATGCGTGTCAATCACCTCGACGTCCCAGGAAGAGGTGATCGGGTTTATGAGTTCTGAAACCATCTGTGGAGGATTGGTCGTCTTCGGGCACACCGGTCGGAGCTTAAATTCTCGTGGTATCCAGTTGTCCGTCCAAATGTTGGTGTCCTCCCCCGAGCCGATGCGCTTTACAAGGCCAAGTTTCAGCGTGTCACGGCCTTCAATCAAGGAGCGCCAAACCTAAGATGGGTTCCTTCCCAGCTCGGCATCAAGGATCGACGATGTAGGGTAGTAAACCGCCTTGAGGATTCGCGCACTTAGAGAGTTTGGTTCCTGAAGGAGTCGCCAGGCTTGCCGTGCAAGCAAGGCTAAATTAAAGAGCTCGATGTCACGGAAGCCCACGCCTCCCATGAATTTTGGCTGTGTCATCACTTCCCAGGAGACCCAAGTCGTTTTCCTCTCGCCCTTCTTGGATCCCCACCAAAATTTCCTCAAGATGCCATTTATGTGTTGGCATAGACCGCGTGGAAGCTTGAAGCAGGCCATGGAATATGTTGGGATTGCTTGCGCCACGGACTTGATGAGCACTTCTTTCCCTCCAACCGAAAGTGTCTTCTCCATCCACCCTTGTACTTGCTTCCATATCCTGTCCTTCAAATATTTAAAGGAGCCCTCCTTTGCTCTTCCTACATCGGCTGGAAGCCCGAGGTACTTCTCGGAGAGCTTCTCATTTTGAACTTGGAGGAGTTGTTTGATTTCTTGCCTCGAGGCCTCGGAGCAGCCCTTGCTGAAGAAAATGGAGGATTTCTCCTTGTTGATGCGCTGCCCTGAAGCTGCACAGTACTTTTGGAGGAGAGTATCCACTCTATTGGCCATCTCCGGGGTAGCATTGAAAAATAGGAGACTATCATCCGCGAAAAGCAAGTGATTTACCTGTGGTGCGCCAGTCGCTACTGTAATGCCATCCACCCTTTCGCCGGCTCTGGTGGATTTCAGGAGACATGAGAGCCCCTCAGCAGCCAAAAGGAATAGGTATGGGGATATGGGGCAGCCCTGTCTGAGGCCGCGGGAGGGCCTGAACTCCTCCTGTTTGTCTCCGTTGAAGATAACCGAAAAGGACACAGAAGTGACGCATCTCATTACCGTAGTTGTGAAGCGTGGGCTTATACCCAATTTGAGCATTACTCTCTCCAAATAGTGCCACTCAAGCCTGTCGTAGGCCTTCATCATGTCCAACTTTAATGCACAAAACCTGTTGCCCTTTAGCTTCCTGGTTTTCATATAATGCAAACACTCATATGCTGATATGAAGTTGTCTGTGATAAGGCGGCCCGGAACAAATGCTGACTGTTCTTCGGAGATGACATGGGGGAGGATGATCTTAAGCCGGTTTGCCAGTGCCTTGGATGCAATCTTGTAGATTACGTTGCAAAGGCTTATCGGCCGGAATTGTGCTAAAGTTTTTGGGCTAGCAATCTTGGGAATTAAGACGATGAACGTTTTGTTGATCTCCTCCAGGGAATCTTCTCCATTAAGAACTCGAAGCACCATAGCAGTTACCTCGTCACCACAAAACTCCCAGTGTTGTTGGAAAAAGTGTGCAGGGAAACCATCGGGCCCTGGAGCCTTGGTCGGGAACATTTGAAACAAAGCAGTTTTTACCTCTGAATTGGT
Organism: Triticum timopheevii; assembly: GCA_963921465.1. NCBI lineage: Eukaryota > Viridiplantae > Streptophyta > Magnoliopsida > Poales > Poaceae > Triticum > Triticum timopheevii. The sequence continues at coordinate 108,180,902 of OY997266.1, forward strand.
GTACTAGGCATTCAGTGAGGCGTTCATGGAAGCATCCACTCTCGATGGTATATGCGAAAGGACCTCCTCAATGCCCACCATTGCTTCTGAGGCATATAGATTGCTGTAAAAAGATGTGGCCATATCCGCCATCTCCTGTTCGTTTGAGCAGGTAGAGCCGTCCGGCCTTTGCAGCCCCACAATGCGATTCTTAGCTCTCCTTGCGCTCGCCTTTCGGTGGAAAAATTGGGTGTAACTATCTCCTTCAGCTAGCCATTGGATCCTGGCCCGCTGACGCCACATAATTTCTTCCCTCAAACAAAGTTCAACCATGCATGTTTCCACCTGCTTCTCTTCAGCTGACGGACCCGCTCGGTCGGGTATTGAACGTAGTTCATCGAGCTTTTTGCGGAGTCGGCAGAGTTCAGCCCGAACTGCGCCAAAAGTGGAGTGTCCCCATCGTTGCAGCCTGCCAGCGACCGATGCCAGCTTGTCGGATAGTTCTGTGACGGTATGTGCTCTCTCCATTGAGTTCCAGGCCTCGTTGAGCACATCTCCAAAACGGGCATCCCGTTCCCACATACACTCATAGCGGAAGCGTTTCTGTTTTGCACGAACGCATGTATCGTCCAGGGTAGTCTGCAAGAGGATCGGGGAGTGATCCGACTTTGCGGCTGTTAGATGCTCAACTGAGGCGAACGGGAAAAGGCCAGACCAGCAAGGAGAAGCCAAAGCTCTATCCAGATGAACACGACAGAAATATCCTCCGGCTACCTTCTTCTCCCATGTCCAGTCCAGACCGCGGTACCCCAAGTCCGCAAGACCGCGGACGTCGACTGCTTCACGGAAAGCTTTGATCTGGGCGCTATCGCGCTCATTTGGACCATGTTGTTCTTCAGGCCGCAGGATCTCATTAAAATCACCGATGCACATCCACGGAAGGGTACTTTCCCCTCTTAAGCGCTTCATAGTGTCCCATGTTTTGTAACGCAAGTTTCTGGTTGCTTCTCCATAGAAGCAAGTCAACCTCCATTGCTCCTTCTCGGCCTCCGTTACCCAGGTGTCAACGTGGTACTCGGAAAAGTTTTTTATTGCAACATCCAAAGAGTTCTTCCAAAAGATACAAAGGCTGCCACTGCGACCACTACTCCCTACTCCAAAGCTGAAATCAAAACCTAACGACACACGGAGACCTTCCACACGGCTTTTCTGTAGCTGAGTCTCAACTAAACATAAAATAGATGGCGAGCTAATCTCCACGAGGTCACGGAGCTCACGAACTGTCGTGGGGTCGCCTATCCCGCGGCAGTTCCAGCTTAAGATTTTTATTGGGCCTGGCGGCGCTCCACGTCGGAGCCCGCCAATGATGCCATCTTGTTGGTGTTCTGCTTCTTCGGTGATGCTGCTGTTTTTGCCTTTTTTGCCTCTCTAGGGGATACATACTTTGCTGGTAGTGGAGGGATGGGAACCAGAGCCTGGCTATGATCGCCTGTCATGCCCACTGGCGATCCCTGTGAATGCTTGTCTCCACCGGGAGTCTCAGTGTTTTGGTCAAAAACCAGGTTCCTGCGTGCACCCGGTGACTCATCTTGCATCGTTCCCGCAACACTTGTTGGTTTCAGAGGGCTTGTGACATCATCTTCTTCCTCCTCAGCGTCCGAGTTCAGGCCCGCCTCTTGTGATGACCGTTTACGTACTGGGGAGGGTTGACGCGGCTGAGCTCCACGTCCTGATCTCCCTCTGCCCCGACCTCCGAACCTGCCCCCCCGAGGAGCTCGGCCTTGCTGCTCCTGCGGGTTCTGTCTGTGTTGCGCGAGCATCCAACCACCCCATTGCTTGTCTTTTGCCTCCCAAACTCCATCACCGCATTCCTCGTGGTTGTGACCCATGAGACCACAGATCTGACAAAAATATGGTATCTTCTCATACTTGACTGGTAACAATTTCCTGCCCTCGCCCAACACGTTCAGCGGGATCGCCCTCGTCAAGGGTTTACTGACCAAAATCCTAGCACCAACCCGGACGTAGTCACCTTCATAGAAAAGCCTAGGTGAGAGCTATGTTTCCTTAACTCGGCCAATGCGCCGGGCTAGTTGATCAACCACTTCTGCCTTGCGGTACAATTCGGGTATGCCGTGGATCTGCGCCCAAACGTACAGGCCATCAAAGACGAAAGATTCAGGATCCTGCTTGCCATCATAATCCTCGATTAGCATACCCATCCCTCGAAACAGCCAGGGTCCTCCATGAACTACTTTTTTCCAATCTCCCAAGCAAAACATATAGATTTTCTCCCGCTTCTCTATTCTTTGGCACTTGAGCTAGTCCCCAGATGGATTTCATCGTCTCGAACATCGACGATGAACTGAACTGTCGAGTCGTGTTGACCTTCCCAATTGCTAGCCAACGCGCATCTGCCGCATACTTCCTCGTATCCTCTTCCCCCACGACCACGTCGTCCAGCTCGTCGTCCTTGAGATCCAAGTGCTGCAGCATCTCCTCCAGCTTCTTCCCCGACCAGCCCTCGGAAGACGAACTCGCCTCGGCCGCCATCTAGGGTTTACCCTCGGGAGCCGCATGCCGAAATCACAAACACAACCAGAAAACCTAGCCGATCTCTTCTTCCCCCTCGACAGCACCAGAACGGGCTCAAGCGGAGATGAGGTCATCGGTAGATGTAGAACTCTAGGCGGCGATGAGAGTCGCCGCCAGAGGCGAAAACCCTAAACACGAGGGTACCCAGATAGAAATAGAGATAGATAGAAAAGACTGACACGCGGTGGAGGCACATTATTTTTGCGCCCCTGGCATCGGTTGTTTGGGCTGCCGCTTCAGCCGGGCGATCCGTCACAGTGAGGTCGATCCATGGGCTGAGGCCCAGCCAGTTGTGAGGCGCACCGGGACCAGGCCTAGGTGGGCGGTGCGAACGTGGCCCAAGCGGAAGTCTGGAAGCGTTTCTTTTCTTCAGCCGTACGTCGGACCCCAAATTAGTACCATCTCGCATTTGTTACGATTTTGTCCATACAAATTGTAAAAGCGCATTATGACATGAGAAGAAAGCGTATTGTGACGGTGAACCCGACAAAGTCAATCCGTGCTTTATTATTAGGGAGAGATATAAGGTTATTATGAATGAGACGGTGGATGTTTCAGGTGCGTTTTCTCAACTACATGAATGCCCCGGGCGTTGTTGCCGGAATTTGTATGCGGAGTAAAAACGATGATATGGACAATTTGTAGACGCATGATTAATAAGGAATATCATTTTTCAAACGATTTTTAGTATCCTAAAGTTTTTTTAGTATAAACACACTTCTCTTTATTGATCAAAATTAAGGTTCATGAGGATACAATTTATATCTGATGGATTTAAGACCCAAAAATGGCATCCTGCCGAAAGTCCTAAAGTGTGTCTAGCAAGGCTATGTGCCTTTATGTTGGTCTCACGTCCTTCAAAGATGAAGGAACACTTGGTGAACTGGCTTGACGTAGCTTGAATCCCCTTGATGATTGTAGCATATAACCCTCCTGTATCTCTGAGTATGTCATTGATCACTCCCTGACAATCAGAGAAAATTATCACATGTGATAACGACAAATCCTGTGCGAGAGCCAATGCTTCCCGGATTGAGAAGGCTTCGACTGTGGCCAGGTCGGACACCCATATAGAAGCCCTCAAGTACTTACCAGTATATATTAGATCTGATGGCTTGGTTCAAAATCATTTCTCTATGCACAGTATTATTCTCAGTTTACTAAATATGAATCATCCTCATGCATCTATATCTAACATACTAAATTTTATGTGGTGCATATGGAAAGCCAGAAATGATAAGCTTTCTGACAGGCGCAATTCTCAACCTCATCATGTTCACACCGCTGCAAAAGCTTTGTCTGACCAATATACGACTGTGTCAATTTCTTCTAATCAGGGACAAGCTATTGATCAAGTTCATCAGCAAGGAAATAGTTGTGTTATTCCTGCTCAAGGGCACACTCTCAAATCTGATCTTCTTATATTTGGAGCAAAAATTTATTTTGATGCTGCTTTTAAATGTGCAAAGGTTCCAGGATTATCACATGGCACAACAGCTACATGAGTAGGAGTGTTTCTCAGTTTTTTTCATGACCAAGCGGAAGTGAATGTGCAAATTCAAGCTTCTACCCAAAACACCAGCTCGCCACTTCAAGCGGAAGCTCTTGCTTTGCTTTTAGCAGCTCAAGTCGCCCGTAGACTTCAGATCTCTAGGCCTACTTTTCTTACTGATTGCCTCTCTTTGGCAAAAGCAGCGGCGGCAAGAAGTGTATTGGCAGATTCCACCCCTTGGACCATCAGAACTTCTCTAGCTGAATTTTTCTCCTTTACAAATGATCTCCAAGCACAGGTGTATCACATATCAAGAGAGATCAATGGTATTTCTCATAATGTGGCTCATCAGGTTCTTAGAAGTTTACCAGAATCTGACACTAGTTGTTTTGCTTCAGCTCATACAAACATGATATGCCCTGTTGTTTCTCTCCTGTCTAATTTCAATTTCCAGGGCTATGTAATTCACGTTGCAAGATGTTGCTGAGCTGAATGTATTGGTTGGCGCTTTGTGCGCCTTTCTATGTTAAAAAAAAAAGAAGTACTTACCAGTACAGTCCCTGCAAACAACATTGAAGTCCCGTCTCTAGAATTTATAGTTCCCAAAGTGAAATGCAAAAATAAATAACATAGGCCAATCAATCAATCAAATTAAGAGGTGGCAGGAAATGAATTAGTTGACATGTGTCACGCATGTCGGTCCTGGGAGGACAAAGGGAAATTGGTTCAATTGATGCCATCAATTTAGATCGAATGGTAATAATAACTGGGGTGATGTGGAAGCACGCATGCGCGTAGTGACTTGTAGCACTATAGGAAAAACATATGTTTCTTGTGTTTTTTTGTAAGCCGGGTGTAGTTTATCGGTTACTCCGCTTATGATGGTGTAAGCCGAGTATCAACGCCAAGACACACGGTGAAGAAAGAGCCCTCGGCTTACTACGTCCTATGACGGCGACTATCCGAAGTACACTCGGCTTATAAAAAAACTTGGCATATTGTGGCAACATCGCTCAACGGCTCCGTGACGGTGGTGGTTTGTATAAACCGAGTGCTGCCTATGTAGCTCACAACGTATCTAAAACCCTTCTGGCAAAAAAATACGAAAATGTTCCGTCTACTATAAATGAAATTTTTGTCCAAAAGGACCGGCTGCTGAGTCGAATTGACGAAAAATACTACCTCTTAAAACAATTGCCAGAAGAGACCGGCTCGGCCGTGGCGGCAGGCGCGCCAGCCGACACGTGGCACCTGCCGCCACGCGCGGAGGTGGCAGGACCTGCCGCCACGGCAGCAGGCGGCAACCTTGAAATTACGGGATACCAGGCGAGGCGAGCTGATGCAACGGAATTTTGGATGGACTGGTGGGCCCTGCCGCCATACCCCGTGGCGGTAGGTCTCCGGCAGCAGCACATCTGTCTGTTCTCTAGTTTACTCGGTGTTAGCAAATGTGAATATAGGCATATTTGACTGAGATTTAAATCAATTTGAAGGCTGATTTTGAAAATATTGCAGTTGAAGAAAAGATAAATCAAGTTAAGATCTATCCATTTTTATGTTTTTCGCTTACATACATGAACGTTTTGTACTTTCCAAATGCTCCAAAACACTTCAAAAAATTATTATCAAATGCCAACTACATCAGAGTATACAAAGTTAGAGACTAATCATACAGTACAAAGCCACCGTGGATGTGAGCGAAAAACGCAAAAATGGATACATCTTACCTTGATCTATCTTTTCTTCAACTGTGGCATCTTCAAAATCGATCTTTAAATTGATTCAAATCTCAGTGAAACATGCCTATTTCACACTTGCTAACAACACATGAAGAACAAAGAGCAGAACGAGAGCCAGTAGCTGCTGCTGGAGACCTGCTTGCCGCCATGGTCTGTGGCGGCAGGGCCTATCAAACACATGCTGTTCCGTTGCAGCAGCTAGCCTTGCCGGTTTCCCGTAATTTCAAGGTTGCCGCCTGCTACCGTGGCGGCAGGTCCTGCCGCCTCCGCGTGTGGCGGCAGGTGCCACGTGTCGGCTGGCGCGCCTGCCGCCACGCCCGAGCCGGTCTCTTTTGTCAATTGTTTACAGAGGTAGTCTTTTTCGTCAATTCGACTCAGCAGCCGGTCCTTTTGGACAAAATTTCCTATAAATGTGGCCAGTACTTGCCCGAACGATTTTTCCTAATTAGTTAGTTGCACTATTTGTTACTAATAATGATGCCTTTTGTTTTTATGCAGAAGAATGATTGTAGACACTGATAATTTAGTCGGTAGCGAAGGGGATTTCTTGAATGAGAATGTCGATGATTCATTGTTATCTCGCTATGTTTGATGGAAGGTTGGTGAGTATGATTACTTCTGTAAAGATGTTTTACATTTTTCTTGCATTTAAAGTCTCTTCATAAATCATTGTGTGTATTAAAGATATATTTCTAGTTAGTTTTTTATTCTTTTTGCCATCACTTTTTAGTTTGTTTCGTCTTTTTTCGAAAAGGGGTATCCCCGGCCTCTGCATCAGCATGATGCATACGGCCATCTTATTAAAAATAAATCATCCACAAAGTCTCGAAGTCTCAGTAGTAGCAAAATAAAGAGAAGACGAAAAGGCTCACACAGAACCCAAAGGCTAGATACATAAGCTAGCCCAACAAAGGATAAATCACAGCCGGTTGGCTCAACAGAAGACAGGTAAACTAATTGCCTATCCTATTACCAGTTTGTTTCGTCTAAAGGCAGGATTGTTCTAAACCAAATGCTTGTGTAAGTATCCAAAAAAAAATCATGTAAACTGAGTTCTAGTGATGTGTTGCAACTTTATGTATTTACTTATACCAACTTGCTTATTTTAGTACTCCCTCCGTTCGGAATAACTTGTCTCGAAAATGGATGTATCTAGAACTAAAATACGTCTAGATACATCCATTTTCACGACAAGTAATTCCGAACTGAGGGAGTATATTGTAACTACTATTTCTCTCCCATGAGAATTTGCTTTACAGTACATAAAACCTGGTGTTAGCAAACGAGCGGAGAAAAAGATGGGTCTAAATGGGCCCCTGTGTAGCGTACGTTTCTGCCTAGCGTCGTATAGGAAATTCCGCCGAACGCATCGCTAGCCACGGAGACGAGAGAAGCCGGATTGTTGCAGCACGCGGAGTCCTAGGCGGATTGCAGCAGGAGCACTCTTCGTCTCCGTCTCGTGTTTGTCCGTGAATCCGGTTCTCTCACTACAACCCTCCTCTCAATAAATACAGTACCGAGTCCTATAGCTAGGAGTATGCCTGCGTGGGATCACACAAGACCCACCATGTCGCTCAAAGGCTATTACGAAGCCTCGTTGCGTCCGCCGGCGGCGGATGATGCACCGGCGGCGACAGAGTGGGACTGGGGGGAAGTCCTCCTCGACAGCAAAGCTTACATGGCCGACAAGGAAAACCACACCTCCGCCCGCTGTCGATTCACCAGGAAGCAGGACGGCAAGCAGGTGGAGATGCGGGTGACCTTGTGCCTCGCCCCGCCTCCCCGCGTCTCCTATTTCTGCTGCCACGCCCGCTGCCCCGACGGCCACGGCGGCGAAGAGGAGGCCCGCTTGTTCTCCCGCGAGCCGTCCATGTTGGCCACTGAGGGTAACCTTGCCCTCGTCACCCTCCGCAACGGGCGCTCCCATCCCTCCTCCTCCTTCAGCACCTGCCCCATCAGTGACTACTACGAATACTTTGTCTACCAGGCGGGGGTGCGGGAACTCACCCGGCTCCGGCAACCATCCCCCGAGATGTTAACTGGCGGAGCTGACTGCTTCGATGCCGATTCGATCGGTGTCGTGCCTTACCGCAGCGACATTTCCACCCATGCTCACCCCCACAAAACCGTCACCGGCCCTTCTCCCAAGGATGATGATAATGCCTGTGATGCCTACAGAATCGCAGCGCTTGGCTACGACTATTTCCATGACTCTGCCAATGGCCCACACTACCTGTGCATCTACGACTCCAAGACCGGGGCCTGGACCCGCAAGCCAGGCGCTATTCCACGGCCGCCGCCGCCGTCCGAGTATATGTGTGACATGTCCATCACCATCGGCTGCGGCTCCAGCCGTGGCATCGTGGGCTGGGTCGACCTCTGGAGGGGCATGCTCCTTGCCGACGTGCTAGCCGACCGCACCCCCTTTCACCGGTTCCGCTATATCCCCCTTCCCAAGCGGAGGCATCCGCTAAATTGCCTCCCTCTTGCCATTGACATTGCACACAACTTTAGGGACATTGTCTTTGTCAAAGACTCCGGCACCATCAGGCTCGTCGACCTTCAGGTCCACGCCGACACTAGCAGCAACCCTTTCTCAGAAACCCCCAGTGGCTGGACGGTGGTCACATGGACCATGGAGATGGAGGGGCTTCACGGGGATTTGGAAGCCCTGGGTGGTTTGCGTTTCAAGCAGGAGCTTGAACTTCATTCTCGTGATATCAAGGGCTACAACTTGCCCAAGGCGCTCTTTGTCTCCAGCCCCATCCTCAGCTCCGGCAAAGATGTCATCTTGTACCTCCAGACCAATATCAGCAGCGAAACCGACAGGAACTCGCATGTGATTGCTGTTGACCTCAAGCTGAAGAAGCTGCTGGGGGTGAAGGAATTCGATATGCAAAGACCCACCAGCTACATACGAACTAGCATCTCCAGCCATCTCATGCCGCCAGGCACCGTACCATTGCCTTCCCATTAATGATAAATATACATCGAGATGCATTGCTCAAATTCATTCATGATGTAGAGTTGTAGACCATGACATGAGTTGTAGTTTTGACATTTGTAGTCCAAATATTTTTCTTACTTAGGAGGGGGAAAAGAGAAGTTTGTACACAAGAATTTTGGTGTAAGAATAGTCTAGATAAGAGGTGTAGCTACATGGCTACACAACCACAACTTTCCTACACTCTTCTCACGTTGCGGTCGTTGTTGGTTGTGATTTTAAAAAGAGAAGGGCACATGCTTATTTTTCATACCCATTTTTTTTCTCAGTTTTAAAGGAGAATATGAAACGAGCAACACTTGTGTCTCTGGGATCCTCTCGCAAGAAGCCTGCCATCACTAACCTAGCGCAAGGAGATGGTGATGTTGTTGGGGATCGTAGTAATAATTAAAAAAAAATTCCTACGTGTCGCCAAGATCAATCTAGGAGATGCTAGCAACGGGAGAGAGGGAGTGCATCTTCGTACCCTTGAAGATCGCTAAGCGGAAGCGTTACAAGAACGCGGTTGATGGAGTCGTACTCACGACGATTCAAATTGCGGAAGATCCGATCCAAGCGTCGAACACGTACAGCCCGGGGACGTCTCCTCCTTCTTGATCCAGCAAGGGGAGAGGAGAAGTTGAGGGAGAACTCCGGCAGCACGACGGCGTGGTGATGGAGCTCGTGGTTCTCCGGTAGGGCTTCGCCAAGCACTACGGAGGAGGAGGAGGTGTAGGATGAGGGAGGGCTGCGCCAGGGGGCAAGGGGTGCAGCTCGCATGCACCTCCCCACTATATATAGGCGTGGAGGGAGTTGGTTTCTTACCCTCCAAGTCCATTGGGGCGTTGGCAAAGGTGGGAGGAAAGAAATCCCATCCTTTCCCTTCCCCACCGATTGTTATCCCCCCTTTTTAGGGATCTTGATCTTATCCCTTCGGGATATGATCTTATTCCTTCTAAGGGGGGATCTTGGTGCGCCTTGAACAGGGGTGTGGGGCCTTGGCCCCACTACCCACGTTCATGTGGGTCCCCCCATGCAGGTGGGCCCTGTTGGGGAACGCATTAATTTCAAAAAATTTCTACGATCACGCAAGATCTATCTAGGAGAAGCATAGAAACAAGCGGGGAGACTGTGTCCATGTACCCTCGTAGACCGAAAGCGGAAGCGTCAAGTGATGCGGTTGATGTAGTCGGACGTCTTCATGATCCAACCGATCCTAATGCCGAAAGTACGGCACTTCTGCGATCTACACACGTTCAGCTCAGTGACGTCCCTTGTACTCTTGATCCAGTTGAGGCCGAGGGAGAGTTTCGTCAGCACGACGGCGTGGTGACAGTGATGATGAAGTTACCGGCGCAGGGCTTCGCCTAAGCACTACGACGATATGACCGAGGTGTGTAACTGTGGAGGGGGGCACCGCACACGGCTAAGACAAATCTTGAGTGCCTTTGGGGTGCCCCCTGGCCACGTATATAAAGGAGGGGAGGGAAGAGGTGGCCGGCCCAAGGGGGGCGCGCCAGGTGTGGGGAATCCTACTAGGACTCCCCAGTCCAAGTAGGATTCTCCTCCTCTTTCCTATTCGGAGTAGGAGAGAAGGAAAGAGAGGGACAAGGAGAAGGAAAGGGGGGTCACGCCCCCACCCCTTGTCCAATTCGGTTTGGGCAGGGGGGAGGCGCGTGCCACCTCTTGGCCCTTCTCCCCTCTCTCCACTAAAGCCCAATATGGCCCATTACTTCTCCCGGCGAATTCCCGTAACTCTCCGGTACTCCGAAAAATACCTGAATCACTTAGAACCTTTCCGATGTCCGAACATAGCCTTCCAATATATCAATCTTTATGTCTCGACCATTTAGAGACTCCTCGTCATGTCCGTGATCTCATCCAGGACTCCGAACAACCTTTGGTACATCAAATCACATAACTCATAGTACAAATCGTCATCGAACGTTAAGCGTGTGGACCCTACGGGTTCGAGAACTATGTAGACATGACCGAGACACATCTTCGGTCAATAACCAATAGTGGAACCTGGATGCTCATATTGGCTCCTACATATTCTATGAAGATCTTTATCGGTCAAACCGCATAACAACATACGTTGTTTCCTTTGTCATCGGTATGTTACTTGCCCGAGATTCGATCGTCAGTATCTCAATACGTAGTTCAATCTCGTTACCGGCAAGTCTCTTTACTCGTTCCGTAATGCATCATCCCGCAACTAACTCATTAGTCACATTGCTTGCAAGGCTTATAGTGATGTGCATTACCGAGAGGGCCCAGAGATACCTCTCCGAAACACGGAGTGACAAATCCTACTCTCGATCTATGCCAACCCAACAAACACCATCGGAGACACCTGTAGAGCATCTTTATAATCACCCAGTTACGTTGTGACGTTTGATAGCACACTAAGTGTTCCTCCGGTATTCGGGAGTTGCATAATCTCATAGTCATAGGAACATGTATAAGTCATGAAGAAAGCAATATCAACAAACTAAACGATCATAGTGCTAAGCTAACGAATGGGTCTTGTCCATCACATCATTCTCTAATGATGTGATCCCATTCATCAAATGACAACACATATCTATGGCTAGGAAACTTAACCATCTTTGATTAACAAGCTAGTCAAGTAGAGGCATACTAGGGACACTCTTGTTTGTCTATGTATTCACACATGTACTAAGTTTCCGGTTAATACAATTCTAGCATGAATAATAAACATTTATCATGAAATAAGGAAATAAAGAATAACTTTATTATTGCCTCTCGGGCATATTTCCTTCAGTCTCCCACTTGCACTAGAGTCAATAATCTAGTTCACATCGCCATGTGATTTAACACCAATAGTTCACATCTTTATGTGATTAACACCCATAGTTCACATCGCAATGTGACCAACACTCAAAAGGTTTACTTGAGTGAATAATCTAGTTCACATCGCTATGTGATTAACACCAAGAGTAATAAGGTCCGATCATGTTTTGCCTGTGAGAGAAATTTTTAGTCTACGGGTCTGCAACATTCAGATCTGCATGTATTTTGCAAATTTCTGTGTCTACAATTCTCTGCACGGAGCTACTCTACATAATTGCTCCCACTTTCAATATGTATCTAGATCGAGACTTAGAGTCATCCAGATCAGTGTCAAAGCTTGCATCGACGTAACCCTTTACGACGAACCTTTTTGTCACTTCCATAACCGAGAAACATATCCTTATTCCACTAAGGATAACTTTGACCGTTGTCCAGTGATCCACTCCTGGATCACTATTTTACCCTCTTGCCAAATTCATGATGAGGTACACAATAGGTCTGGTACACAGCATAGCATACTTTATAGAACATATCACTGAGGCATAGGGAATGACTTTTCATTCTCTTTCTATTTTCTTCCATGGTCGGGTTTTTGAGTCTTTACTCAATTGCACACCTTGCAATACAGGCAAGAACTCCTTCTTTGATTTTTCCATTTTGAACTGCTTCAAAATCTTGTCAAGGTATGTACTCATTGAAAAAACTTATCAAGCGTTTTGATCTATCTCTATAGATCTTGATGCTCAATATGTAAGCAACTTGACCGAGGTCTTTCTTTGAAAAAACTCCTTTCAAATACTCCTTTATGCTTTCCAGAAAATTCTACATCATTTCTGATCAACAATATGTCTTTCACATATACTTATCAGAAAAGCTGTAGTGCTGCCACTCACTTTCTTGTAAATACAGGCTTCACCACAAGTCTGCATAAAACTATATGCTTTGATCAACTCATCAAAGTGTATATTCCAACTCCAAGATGCTTGCATCAGTCCATAGATGGATCACTGGAGCTTGCACACTTTGTTAGCACCTTTAGGATTGACAAAACCTTCTTGTTGTATCATATACAACTCGTCTTTAAGAAATCCATTAAGGAATGCAGTTTTGACATCCATTTGCTAGATTTCATCAAATGTGGCAATTGCTAACATGGTTCGGACAGACTTAAGCATAGCTACAAGTGAGAAAATCTCATCGTAGTCAACACCTTGAACTTGTCGAAAACCTTTTGCGACAATTCGAGTTTTGTAGATAGTAACACTACTATTAGCGACCGTCTTCCTCTTGAAGATCCATTTATTCTCAATGGCTTGCCGATCATTGGGCAAGTCAACCAAAGTCCATACTTTGTTCTCATACATGGATCCCATCTCAGATTTCATGGCCTCAAGCCATTTTACAGAATCTGGGCTCATCATCGCTTCCTCATAGTTCGTAGGTTCATCATGGTCTATTAACATGACTTCCAGAACAGGACTATCGTACCACTCTGGTGCGGATTGTACTCTCGTTGACCTACGAGGTTCGGTAGTAACTTGATCTGAAGTTTCATGATCATCATCATTAACTTCCTCACTAATTCGTGTAGGCATCACTGAAAATGATTTCAGTGATGAGCTACTTTCCAATTCGAGAGAAGGTACAATTACCTCATCAAGTTCTACTTTCCTCCCACTCACTTCTTTCGAGAGAAACTCCTTCTCTAAAAAGGATCCATTCTCAGCAACGAATATCTTGCTTTCGGATCTGTGATAGGTGTACCCAACAGTCTCCTTTGGGTATCCTATGAAGACACATTTTTCTGACTTGGGTTCGAGCTTATCAGGTTGAAGCTTTTCACATAAGCATCGCAGCTCCAAACTTTAAGAAACGACAACTTTGGTTTCTTGCCAAACCATAGTTCATATGGCGTCGTCTCAACAGATTTAGATGGTGCCCTATTTAACGTGAATGCAGCTGTCTCTAATGCATAACCCCAAAACAATAGTGGTAAATCGGTAAGAGAAATCATAAATCACACCATATCTAATAAAATGCGGTTACGACGTTCGGACACACCATTACGCTGTGGTGTTCCAGGTGACATGAGTTGCGAAACTATTCCACATTGTTTCAAATGAAGACCAAACTCGTAACTCCGTTATTCTCCTCGACGATGAGATCGTAGAAACTTTATTTTCTTGTTACGATGATTTTCCACTTCACTATGAAATTCTTTGAACTTTTCAAATGTTTCAAACTTATGTTTCATCAAGTAGATATACCCATATATGCTCAAATCATCTGTGAAGGTCAGAAAATGATGATACCCGCCGCGAGCATCAACACTCATCGGACCGCATACATCAATATGTATTATTTCCAACAAATCTGTTGCTCGCTCCATTGTTCCGGAGAACAGAGCTTTAGTCATCTTGCCCATGAGGCATGGTTCGCAAGTATCAAGTGATTCATAATCAAGTGATTCCAAAAGCCCATCAGCATGGAGTTTCTTCATGCGCTTTACACCAATATGACCTAAACGGTAGTGCCAGAAATAAGTTAAACTATCAATATTAACTTTGCATCTTTTGGCTTCAATATTATGAATATGTGTGTCACTACGATCGAGATCCAACAAACCATTTTCATTGGGTGTATGACCATAGAAGGTTTTATTCATGTAAACAGAACAACAATTATTCTCTGACTTAAATGAATAACCGTATTGCAATAAACATGATCAAATCATATTCATGCTCAACGCAAACACCAAATAACATTTATTTAGGTTCAACACTAATCCCGAAAGTATAGGGAGCATGCGATGATGATCATATCAATCTTGGAACCACTTCCAACACACATCATCACTTCACCCTTAACTAGTCTCTGTTCATTTTGCAACTCCCATTTTGAGTTACTACTCTTAGCAACTGAACCAGTATCAAATGTCGAGGGGTTGATATAAACACTAGTAAAGTACACATAAATAACATGTATATCAAATATACATTTGTTCACTCTACCATCCTTCTTATCCGCCAAGTATCTAGGGCAGTTCCACTTCCAGTGACCATTTCCATTGCATTAGAAGCACTCAGTCTCAGGCTTAGGTCCAGACTTGGGCTTCTTCACTTGAGCAGCAACTTGCTTGCTGTTCTTCTTGAAGTTCCCCTTCTATCCCTTTGCCCTTTTCTTGAAACTAGTGGTCTTGTTAACCATCAACACTTGATGCTCTTTCTTGATTTCTACCTTCGTCGATTTCAGCATCGCGAAGAGCTCGGGAATTACATTTGTCATCCCTTGCATATTATAGTTCATCACGAAGTTCTAGTAACTTGGAGATCGTGAGTAGAGAACTTTGTCAATTACTATCTTATCTGGAAGATTGACTCCCACTTGATTCAAGTAATTGTAGTACCCACACAATCTAAGAACATACTCACTAGTTGAGCTATTCTCCTCCATCTTGTAGGCAAAGTATTGTCAGAGGTCCCATACCTCTTGATACGGGCATGAGTATGAAATACCAATTTCAACTCTTGGAACATCTTATATGCTCGGTGGCGTTCAAAACATTTTTGAAGTCCCGGTTCTAAGCCGTAAAGCATGGTGCACTAAACTATCAAGTAGTCATCATACCGAGCTTTTGTCAAAACGTTCATAACGTCTGCATCTGCTCCTGCAATAGGTCTGTCACCTAGCGGTGCATCAAGGACATATTTCTTCTGTGCAGCAATGATGAAAATCCTCACATCACGGACCAAGTCAGCATCATTGCTATTATCATCTTTCAACTCATATTTCTCTAGGAACATATAAAAAATAAATGGGGAGCTACATCGCGAGCTACTGATCTACAACATAGATATGCTAATACTATCAGGACTAAGTTCATGATAAATTAAAGTTCAATTAATCATATTACTTAAGAACTCCCACTTAGATAGACATCCCTCTAATCATCTAAGTGATCAGGTGATCCAAATCAACTAAACCATGTCCGATCATCACGTGAGATGGAGTAGTTTTCAATGGTGAACATCATTATGTTGATCATATCTACTATATGATTCATGCTCGACCTTTCGGTCTCAATGTTCCGAGGCCATATCTGCACTAGGCTCGTCATGTTTAACCCGAGTATTCTACATGTGCAAAATTGGCTTGCACCCGTTGTATGTGAACGTAGAGCTTATCACACTCGATCATCACGTGGTGTCTCGGCACGACGAACTGTAGCAACAGTTGATACTCAGAGAGAACACTTATACCTTCAAATTTGGTGAGAGATCATCTTATAATGCTAGCGCCAAACTAAGCAAAATAAGATGCATGAAGGATAAACATCACATGCAATCAATATAAGTGATATGATATGGCCATCATCATCTTGTGCCTTTGATCTCCATCTCCAAAGCACCGTCATGATCACCATCGTCACCGGCTTGACACCTTGATCTCCATCGAAGCATCATTGTCATCTCTCCAACTATTGCTACTATGACTATCGCTATCGCTTAGTGATAAAGTAAAGCAATTACATGGCGATTGCATTTCATACAATAAAGCGACAACCATAAGGCTCCTTCCAGTTGCCGATAACTTTAAACAAAACATGATCATCTCATATAGCAATTTATATCTCATCACGTCTTGACCATATCACATCACAACATGCCCTGCAAAAACAAGTTAGACGTCCTCTACTTTGTTGTTGCAAGTTTTACGTGGCTGCTACGGGCTTAGCAAGAACCGTTCTTACCTACGCATCGAAACCACAACGGTTTTTTGTCAAGTTAGTGCTGTTTTAACCTTCAACAAGGACCGGGCGTAGTCAAACTCGATTCAACTAAAGTTGGAGAAACAGACACCCACTAGCCGCCTGTGTGCGAAGCACGTTGGTAGAACTAGTCTCATGAACAATGTCATGTAATGTCGGTCCGGGCCACTTCATCCAACAATACCGCGAAATCAAAGTATGACATGCGGTAAGAAGTATGACTATTATCACCCACAACTCATTGTGTTCTACTCGTGCATATTGTTGGGGAACGTAGTAATTTCAAAAAAATTCCTACGCACACGCAAGATCATGGTGATGCATAGCAACGAGAGGGGGAGTGTATCTTCATACCCTTGAAGATCGCTAAGCGGAAGCGTTTATCAATGCGGTTGATGTAGTCATACATCTTCACGATCCGACCGATCCAAGTACCGAACGCACGGCAGCTCCGAGTTCTGCACACGTTCAGCTCGATGAGGTCCTCGCCTTCTCGATCCAGCAAGACGGGCGAAGTAGTAGATGAGTTCCGGCAGCACGACGGCGTGGTGACGGTGTTGGTGAAGAACAATCTCCGCAGGGCTTCGCCTAAGCACTACGGAAACTATGATGGAGGATAAACTAGAGGGGACGGGGTTGCCGGCACACGGCTTGGTGTTTCTTGATCTGTCTTTGGTGCTAGCCCTGCCCCTCTATTTATATGTTGAGCATTGGGGTCGAAACATGGAGTAAAAGCCTCCACAAAGTCGGTTTCACCCGAAAGGCAAGAGTCCTTCTCGGACTCCAGGGCCAGACGCCAGGGTTCCCGGCGTCTGGACCCAGACGCCAGGGACCCTGGCGTCTGGCCCCTGGACTCCGCAAAACTTCCTTTTGCACTTTCGAAAAACCTTGTGGGCTTTCCCCTTTGGCTCAAATAACGTGTTCTCGTACCCAAACATTTCGGGAAACATCCGGAACCCCTTCCGATGAATTCCGGAACCCTTTCGGAGATCAAACACTATTATCCCATATATCAAACTTTATCTCTGGACCATTCCGGAGTTCCTCGTCATGTCCATGATCTCATCCGGGACTCCGAACAACATTCGGTTACCAACATGCATAACTCATATAATACTATATCGTCAACGAAACATTAAGCGTGCGGACCCTACGGGTTCGAGAACTATGTAGACATGACCGAGACACGTTTCCGGTCAATAACCAATAGCGGGACCTAGATGCCCATATTGGCTCCCACATATTCTACGAAGATCTTTATCGGTCAAACCGCATAACAACATACGTTGTTCCCTTTGTCATCGGTATGTTACTTACCCGAGATTCGATCGTCGGTATCCAATACCTAGTTCAATCTCGTTACCGGCAAGTCTCTTTACTCGTTACATAATGCATCATCCCTCAACTAACTCATTAGTGACATTGCTTGCAAGGGTTATAGTGCTGTGCATTACCGAGAGGGCCCAGAGATACCTCTCCGACAATCGGAGTGACAAATCCTAATCTCGAAATATGCCAACCCAACATGTACCTTTGGAGACACCTGTAGAGCTCCTTTATAATCACCCAGTTACGTTGTGACGTTTGGTAGCACACAAAGTGTTCCTCCGGTAAACGGGAGTTGCATAATCTCATAGTCATAGGAACATGTATAAGTCATGAAGAAAGCAATAGCAACATACTAAACGATCAAGTGCTAGGCTAACGGAATGGGCCATGTCAATCACATCATTCTCCTAATGATGTGATCCCGTTAATCAAATAACAACTCATGTCTATGGTTAGGAAACTTAACCATCTTTGATTAACGAGCTAGTCAAGTAGAGGCATACAAGTGACACTATGTTTGTCTATGTATTCACACATGTATTATGTTTCCGGTTAATAAAATTCTAGCATGAATAATAAACATTTATCATGAAATAAGGAAATAAATAATAACTTTATTATTGCCTCTAGGGCATATCTCCTTTAGTCTCCCACTTGCACTAGAGTCAATATTCTAGTTCTCATCGCCATGTGATTTTAACATCAATATTCATATATGTATATGATTAACACCCATAGTTCACATCGTCATGTGACCAACACCCAAAGGTTTACTAGAGTCAATAATCTAGTTCACATCGCTATGTGATTAACACCCAAAGAGTACTAAGGTGTGATCATGTTTTTCTCGTGAGAGAAGCTTAGTCAACGGGTCTGTCATATTCAGAGCCGTATGTATTTTGCAAATATTCTATGTCTGCAATGCTCTGCACGGAGCTACTCTAGCTAATTGCTCCCACTTTCAATATGTATCCAGATTGAGACTTAGAGTCATCTGGATCGGTGTAAAAGCTTGCACCGATGTAACTCTTTACGATGGGCTCTTTTATCACCTCCATAATCGAGAAATATTTCCTTAGTCCTTACGAAGGATATTCTTGACCAATGTCCAGTGATCTACTCCTAGATCACTATTGTACTCCCTTGTCAAATTCAGAGCAAGGTATACAATAGGTCTGGTACATAGCATAGCATACTTTATAGAACCTATGACTGAGGCATAGGGAATGACTTTCATTCTCTTTTCTATTGTCTGCTGTGGTCAGGATTTGAGTCTTACTCAATTTCATACCTTTGCAACACAGGCAAGAACTCTTTCTTTGACTGCTCCATTTTGAACTACTTCAAAATCTTGTCAAGGTATGTACTCATTGAAAATCTTATCAAGCATCTTGATCTATCTCAATAGATCTTGATGCTCAATATGTAAGTAGCTTTACCGAGGTCTTTCTTTGAAAAAACTCCTTTCAGACACTCCTTTATGCTTTGCAGAATAATTCTACATTATTTCCGATCAACAATATGTCATTCACATATACTTATCAGAAATGCTGTAGTGCTCCCACTCACTTTCTTGTAAATACAAGCTTCACCGCAAGTCTGTTTAAAACTATATGCTTTGATCAACTTATCAAAGCGTATATTCCAACTCCGAGATGCTTGCACCAGTCCATAGATGGATTGCTGGAGCTTGCACATTCTGTTAGCACCTTTAGGATTGACAAAACCTTCTGGTTGCATCATATACAACTCTTCTTTAAGAAAACCATTAAGGAATGCAGTTTTGACATCCGTTTGCTAGATTTCATAAAATGTGGCAATTGCTAACATGATTCGGACAGACTTAAGCATCGCTACAGTTGAGAAAATCTCATTGTAGTCAACACCTTGAACTTGTCAAAAACCCTTTTGTGACAAGTCGAGCTTTGTAGATAGTAACACTACTATCAACGTCCGTCTTCCTCTTGAAGATCCATTTATTTTCTATGGTTTGCCGATCATCGGGCAAGTCCACCAAAGTCCACACTTTGTTCTCATACATGGATCCTATCTCAGATTTCATGGCCTCCAGCCATTTTGCGGAATCTGGGCTCATCATCGCTTCCTCATAGTTCGTAGGTTTATCATGGTCTAGTAACATGACTTTCAGAACAGGATTACTGTACCACTCTGGTGCGGACCGTACTTTGGAAGACCTACGAGGTTCTGTAGTAACTTGATCTGAAGTTTCATGATCATCATCATTAGCTTCCTCACTAATTGGTGTAGGAATCACTGGAACTGATTTCAGTGATGAACTATTATCCAATTCAGGAGAAGGTACAGTTACCTCATCAAGTTCTACTTTCCTCCCACTCACTTCTTTCGAGAGAAACTCCTTCTCTAGAAAGGATCCATTTTTAGCAACGAATATCTTGCCTTCGGATCTGTGATAGAAGGTGTAACCAACAATTTCTTTTGGGTATTCTATGAAGACGCACTTCTCCGATTTGGGTTTGAGCTTATCAAGATGAAACTTTTTCACATAAGCATCGCAGCCCAAACTTTAAGAAATGACAGCTTAGGTTTACTGCTAAACCATAGTTCATACGGTATCATCTCAACGGATTTAGATGGTGCCCTATTAAACGTGAATGCAACTGTCTCTAATGCATAACCCCAAAACAATAGTGGTAAACCGGTAAGAGATATCATAGATCGCACCATATCTAGTAAAGTACGATTACGGCGTTTGGACACACCATAACATTATGGTGTTCCAGGTGGCGTGAGCTGTGAAACTATTCCACATTGTTTTAATTGAAGACCAGACTCGTAACTCTAATATTCGTCTCCGCGATCAGATCGTAGAAACTTTATTTTCTTGTTACGATGATTCTCCACTTCACTCTGAAATTCTTTGAACCTTTCAACTATTTCAGACTTATGTTTCATCAAGTAGATATACCCATATCTGCTCAAATCATCTTGTGAAGGTCAGAAAATAACGATACTTGCCACGAGCATCAACACTCATTGGATCGCATACATCGGTATGTATTATTTCCAATAAGTCAGTAGCTTGTTCCATTGTTCCGGAGAACGGAGTTTTAGTCATCTTGCCCAAAAGGCACGGTTCGCAAGCATCAAATGATTCATAATCAAGTGATTCCAAAATCCCATCAGCATGGAGTTTCTTCATGCGCTTTACACCAATATGACCTAAACGGTAGTGCCACTAATAAGTTGCACTATCATTATTAACTTTGCATCTTTTGGCATCAATATTATGAATATGTGTATTACTACGATCGAGATCTAACAAACTATTTTCATTGGGTGTATGACCATTGAAGGTTTTATTCATGTAAACAGAACAACAATTATTCTCTGACTTTAAATGAATAACCGTATTGCAATAAACATGATCAAATCATATTTATGCTCAACGCAAACGCCAAGTAACATTTATTTAGGTTTAACACTAATCCCGAAAGTATAGGGAGTGTGCGATGATGATCATATCAATCTTGGAACTACTTCCAACACTCATCATCACTTCCCCTTCAACTAGTCTCTGTTTATTCTGTAACTCCTGTTTCGAGTTACTAATCTTAGCAACCGAACAAGTATCAAATACTCAGGGGCTACTATAAACACTAGTAAGGCACACATTAATAACCTGTATATCAAATATACCCTTGTTCACTTTGCCATCCTTCTTATCCACCAAATATTCAGGGCATTTCTGCTTCGAGTGACCATTTCCTTTGCAATGTAAGCACTCTGTTTCAGGCTTTGGTCCAGCTTTGGTCTTCTTCACGGGAGTGACAACTTGTTTGCCATTCTACTTGAAGTTTCCTTTTCTTTCTCTTTGCCCTTTTCTTAAAACTAGTGGTCTTGTCAATCATCAACACTTGATGCTCTTTCTTGATTTCTACCTTCGTCGATCTCAACATCACGAACAGCTCGGGAATCGTTTTCGTCATCCCTTGCATACTATAGTTCATCACGAAGTTCTAGTAACTTAGTGATGGTGACTAGAGAATTCTGTCAATCACTATCTTATCTGGAAGATTAACTCCCACTTGATTCAAGCGATAGAAGTATCCAGACAATCTGAGCACATGCTCACTATTTGAGCGATTCTCCTCCATCTTTTAGCTATAGAACTTGTTGGAGACTTCATATCTCTGAACTCAGGTATTTGCTCGAAATTTTAACTTCAATTCCTGGAACATCTCATATGGTCCATGACGTTCAAAACATCTTTGAAGTCCCGATTCTAAGCCGTTTAGCATGGTGCACTAAACTATCAAGTAGTCATCATATTGAGCTAGCCAAACGTTCATAACGTCTGCATCTGCTCCTGCAATAGGTTTGTCACCTAGCGGTGCATCAAGCACTACTGGAATCAGGGAAATTTGCCGTCTGCCAATTCTTTGCCATCAGCTAGCGGACGGCAAAGAAGGTCTTTACCATCAGCTACCAAGAAGCTGACGGCAAACAAATGGCAGACAGCAAAGAAGGTCTTTGCCATCTGCCATTTCTTTGCCGTCTGCTGGTTCTTTGCCGTCCGCTGGCTGACGGCAAAGAGGGAGGTGGCACCCACTAACGAAAAAACTAACGGCCACTTTATTTGCCGTCTGCTAGCGGATGGCAAAGAGCCCGAAAGCAGACGGCAAAGAAAATAACCTAACGTATCTAACGGCCGCCCCCGGCACACACCCACCCACGACCCACACAGCCTCGGGCCCCACCCACGATGCACACACGCCCAACCCACGCGCACACACACCCACGTTGGATCCCATCTCTCTCGTCTTCCTCGATCCCCTTTCTCCACCCCACACCGCCGCCAGATTTCGGCGATCCCCGCCGTTCCCCACCACCCAGCTCTCCTCCCCGGGGTCACCTCTCCCTGCTCACCATCTCCACCGACCGGTTTCTCTCCTCGCCTAGGAGAGTCCCGCCTCCTCGCCGCCAAGGCCGCCACCGCCCACCGCCTCGAGCGGCACCGCCTCCTCCTCGAGCGCCGCGCTGCAGACCTCGCCGCCCGCGCTGACATCGACGCCACCCACGCGCGCCGCCTCGCCGTCGCCCGCGACATCAGCTCGACCAACGGCGAGATCGAGGACGCGTAGCATAAGGCGGAGGAGTGGGACCGCTTCTACGAGTCTAAGAGGAAGGAGATGGAGGAGTTCCGGCCGTCGTCTCCACAGCCTCCATCCACCCGGCCACAGTCACTTCTCAACCCCATAAGCAGCCTCCTGGCCTAGTTCCTCATCACCATCCTCCTCCCGGTCCCTGTCCACCTCCGTCTCCAACGGTCCAGCCCATACGCGAGATCTCCGGTGCCGTGCAGCTACCAGGGCCGAGCATAGAGAGAGACGCACCCACCCCACCCCGAGCCCTTCAACTTGCCTCCCGCCTTGACGGCTGCAGGCCCGCACGTACGTCCATGGTACCAACCCTCGACTCCTCTCCCTATGCACTCCTCTCCTATGCATCTACCTCTGATCCATGTATGCCGCGGCGGCGGCAGTGAGGAATCCATGTCGCGTCGGCCATGGCTGGACCAGTTCTGCCTACATGCGCATGTGCTGTGTGTGCTTGTGTATCCTTGCTTTGTATATTTTTTTACTGTTCTTTCAATGTTCAGTTATTTCATCTTTAGAATTTGGAGAAACACCAAATATTTATGTAGCTAAATTTCATCCTTTAGCTGTTGCCAAGTAGATACCATTGCTAATGGAAGAACAACCACAAATATTTGCAGTTGGTAAACACAATATTCTACTTTCTTTGCATGAGGCAAAGCACGCAGCTGCACGCAACTAGTAGCAACATCTCCCTAATATTTTTGTTATTTCTGTATAGTTCTCTCCAGACTATTGATTTGATTTCTACTACGCAAAGAGCAATTCTTTTTTTAGACATGGCATATGCAGTTCGCATAATGATTCTTATGTGCTTGGCTCATATGCAGCATGATGATTCAGTACAGAAATGTGAATGTTCTTTATTAGGCTTTAGTTGCATTTTTGTGCTCATTAGCAGTTGTGACTGACAATGGTGAATGTGATAATTAATCTTCCCTTGAGGGGTGGGTAAGAGTGGTATTATTTTCTTAATTATTCACCAATAAAAAATATATATCCCGTTGCCCCTGAAACCAAGTTGCTACTATCCAAGTTTAATACGGATGTATCACCTTGTTTATGTCTGTTCCTATTGATAAACTGCATGTAAGTTATTTCAGTAACCTACTTTCTCACATTAGAAATAGATTCAGACAAGCTGTTAATTTGTAAACTTCTTTACTTGTTGCATATAAAAGGTCTGTCGTTTGTTTTGGAGGGTGGTAATTTTCTACACCTAAGTCCACGCCATCTATCATGCGGAAACACTGCACCTTTTGTGCCCTCTCTCAAACATAATTGACTGAAGCTTTGGTATAGCGTTTTACTTGCAGTATTTCTACTTTCCTTGTTTGCTTACAAGTTGTTTTTTCTTTTTGACTCTGATGAATCCCCGAGGTCATTTTTAAGGACCCGTTCAGGAGGGGTGACAACCTCCTTGTAAGTCCTCGCTACTTTTTATCTTCCATGCTTCTTTCAAACTTTTTATGCACCAAAGATGCTGGATGCCATAAAGTAGGAAAAGTAAGATGCAGATGGGTCTTTGAAAAAAAAATCACAGGAAAACATTGTTTCTGGGCACCGCTAAATTTTAAAAATAAAAAACTGAATTTTGTGGCTTAATTTTAAAAATGAAAACTGAATTTTGTGGCTGTTTGATGTGCTTGGACATATGTGTGATCTGGTGGACAAAATAACCAGGTGTTTGCGCCCTGTTGTGTAAACACCCTAAAATTCCACTAGTTGACCTACTTGGCTCATAATTAATTGCTTATGAGACTATCTCTTCAGAGAAACAACTTGGCCTTTCAGACAACTGTTTGACTAACACAAATCTTAAATACTTGAACTGAGAAAAAAAAGCTTCAGCTAAATGAGAGCCCAAATTTCTACTGTATTTGGTGCAAAGTCGTTGGTTTGTTGATATTTTCCTATTTATTACTCCTTGTAGGTTATGTGCGACTGTTACACACCACAAGGTGTTCCAATCCCCACCAACAAGAGGCACAATGCTGCCAAGATCTTCAACACCTCGAAGGTTGCAGCTGAGGAGACATGGTATGAATACCTCCGTCGATATATCAAGTTTTTTGTTGTTGCAGTGTTTCATATAAAAGTTGTAGTAGTGCTCTTGTGTCTTAACACACATACACACGTGAGAACATAATAAGTTGTACAATATAGATTAGCACTGATTAGGCCTATCTCTGAACCCAACATGAATGGAATTGAGCAGGAGTACACTCTCCTCCAGAAGGATGTGAACTGGCCCCTTGGCTGGCCCGTTGGTGTCTACCCTGGTCCTCAGGCAAGAAAACTCTCAGCATGCTCTCCAGCTTTCCATGTGTTAAACTTACATAAAAAATGAACATTGCATTTCACCAAGTGAAATGCTACATTTCTACTCCTAACCCATTCTCTCTTTCTTAGTGTTTTTGTTATGCAGGTTGGAAGAAAAGAAGAAGATCCACAGAAGATCTTAGTAATAAGATACTCCCTCTGTAAACTAATGTAAGAGCATTTAGATCACTATTTTAGTATTCTAAACGCTCTTATATTAATTTACAGAGGGAGTAGTTTTTAGGAAAATAGATATTTAGTTTTAGGTCATTTCTTGTAATTTCAGATATGGAGTGCTTGTCTATAGTTTTTGTTTTGACTTTGTGAAACTTGCTACCTATGGATGAAACTTTGTAATATTGATGAAACTATGTATATGTATGGATCAAACTTGCTACTATGTGTTCATGACTATTGGTCATATATATCTGTGAGTGTGTGTTTGATTTTCTGTGAAAATGAATTGATATAAGAAAAAACAGAATTAAATGAGGAAATATAGGCTCTTTGCCATCTGCTGGCTCTTTGCCATCTGCTGGACAAATTTTGCCGTCAGCGGCGGACGGCAAAGGCTGCCGTTAGCCACCTGACGGACTAACGGCGTAATTATTGCCGTATGCTTTCTTTGCCGTCAGCTGCTGATGGCAAAGGCCCCTTTGCCGTCAGCCGCCGAAAGCAGACGGCAAAGTAGCTCTTTGCCGATCCTTACATTGCCGTCCACTTTTGCCGTCCGCGGCGGACGGCAAAGACCTTTGCCGTCCGCCATCCATGCCTTTGCCGTCCGCCGTGGCTGATGGCAAAGTAGCTGATTCCTGTAGTGAAGGACATAATTCTTTTGTGCAACAATGAGGATAAACCTCAGATCACGGATCCAATCCGCATCATTGCTACTAACATCTTTCAACACAATTTTCTCTAGGAACATATCAAAATAAACATATGAAAGCAACAACGCAAGCTATTGATCTACAACATAATTTGCAAAATACTATCAGGACTAAGTTCATGATAAATTTAAGTTCAATTAATCATATTACTAAAGAACTCCCACTTAGATAGACATCCCTCTAGTCCTCTAAGTGATTACGTGATCCATATCAACTACACCATGTCCGATCATCACGTGAGATGGAGTAGTTTCAACGGTGAACATCAATATGTTGATCATATCTACTATATGATTCACGCTCGACCTTTCGGTCTCCGTGTTCTGAGGCCATATCTGTTATATGCTAGGCTCGTCAAGTTTAACCTGAGTATTCCGCGTGTGCAACTGTTTTGCACCCGTTGTATTTGAACATAGAGCCTATCACACCCGATTATCACGTGGTGTCTTAGCACGAAGAACTTTCGCAATGGTGCATACTCAGGGAGAACACTTCTTGATAATTTTAGCGAGAGATCATCTTAAAATGCTACCGTCAATCAAAGCAAGATAAGATGCATAAAGGATAAACATCACATGCAATCAATATAAGTGATATGATATGGCCATCATCATCTTGTGCTTGTGATCTCCATCTCCGAAGCACCGTCGTGATCACCATCGTCACCGGCGCGACACCTTGATCTCCATCATAGCATCGTTGTCGTTTCGCCATCTATTGCTTCTACGACTATCGCTACCGCTTAGTGATAAAGTAAAGCAATTACAGGGCGTTTGCATTTCATACAATAAAGCGACAACCATATGGCTCCTGCCAGTTGCCGATAACTTTGGTTACAAAACATGATCATCTCATACAATAAAATATAGCATCACGTCTTGACCATATCACATCACAACATACCCTGCAAAAACAAGTTAGACGTCCTCTACTTTGTTGTTGTTGCAAATTTTACGTGGCTGCTACGGGCTGAGCAAGAACCGTTCTTACCTACGCATCAAAACCACAACGATAGTTCGTCAAGTTAGTGCTGTTTTAACCTTCGCAAGGACCGGGCGTAGCCACACTCGGTTCAACTAAAGTGAGAGAGACAGACACCCGCCAGTCACCTTTAAGCACGAGTGCTCGTAATGGTGAAACCAGTCTCGCGTAAGCGTACGCGTAATGTCGGTCCGGGCCGCTTCATCTCACAATACCGCTGAACCAAAGTATGACATGCTGGTAAGTAGTATGACTTGTATCGCCCACAACTCACTTGTGTTCTACTCGTGCATATGACATCTACGCATAAAACCAGGCTCTGATGCCACTATTGGGGAACGTAGTAATTTCAAAAAAATTCCTATGCACACGCAAGATCATGGTGATGCATAGCAACGAGAGGGGGAGTATATCTTCATACCCTTGAAGATCGCTAAGCGAAAGCGTTTATCAACGCGGTTGATGTAGTCGTACGTCTTCACGATCCGACCGATCCAAGTACAGAACGCACGGCACCTCCAAGTTCTGCACACGTTCAGCTCGATGACGTCCTCGCCTTCTCGATCCAGCAAGACGGGCGAAGTAGTAGATGAGTTCCGGCAGCACGACGGCGTGGTGACGGTGTTGGTGAAGAACAATCTCCGCAGGGCTTCGCCTAAGCACTACGGAAACTATGGCGGAGGATAAACTAGAGGGGACGGGGTT
This sequence comes from Triticum timopheevii, assembly GCA_963921465.1. Taxonomy (NCBI): domain Eukaryota; kingdom Viridiplantae; phylum Streptophyta; class Magnoliopsida; order Poales; family Poaceae; genus Triticum; species Triticum timopheevii. The sequence continues at coordinate 108,208,637 of OY997266.1, forward strand.
GCCGACACACGGCTTGGTGTTTCTTGATCTGTCTTTGGTGCTAGCCCTGCCCCTCTATTTATATGTTGAGCATTGGGGTCGAAACTTGGAGTAAAAGCCTCCACAAAGTCGGTTTCACCCGAAAGGCAAGAGTCCTTCCCGGCATCTGGACCCAGACGCCAGGGTTCCCGGCATGTGGACCCAGACGCCAGGGACCCTGGCGTCTGGCCCTTGGACTCCGCAAAACTTCCTTTTGCGCTTTCAAAAAACCTTGTGGGCTTTCCCCTTTGGCTCAAATAACGTGTTCTCATACCCAAACATTTCTGGAAACATCCGGAACCCCTTCCGGTAAATTCCGGAACCCTTCCGGAGATCAAACACTATTATCCCATATATCAAACTTTATCTCTGGACCATTCCGGAGTTCCTCGTCATGTCCATGATCTCATCCGGGACTCCGAACAACATTCGGTTACCAACATGCATAACTCATATAATACTATATCGTCAACGAAACATTAAGCGTGCGGACCCTACGGGTTCGAGAACTATGTAGACATGAACGAGACACGTTTCCGGTCAATAACCAATAGCGGGACCTGGATGCCCATATTGACTCCCACATATTCTACAAAGATCTTTATTGGTCAAACCGCATAACAACATACGTTGTTCCCTTTGTCATCGGTATGTTACTTACCCGAGATTCGATCGTCGGTATCCAATACCTAGTTCAATCTCGTTACCGGCAAGTCTCTTTACTCGTTACATAATGCATCATCCCGCAACTAACTCATTAGTCACATTGCTTGCAAGGCTTATAGTGATGTGCATTACCGAGAGGGCCCAGAGATACCTCTCCGACAATCGGAGTGACAAATCCTAATCTCGAAATACGCCAACCCAACATGTACCTTCGGAGACACCTGTAGAGCTCCTTTATAATCACCCAGTTACGTTGTGACGTTTGGTAGCACACAAAGTGTTCCCCTGGTAAACGGGAGTTGCATAATCTCATAGTCATAGGAACATGTATAAGTCGTGAAGAAAGCAATAGCAACATACTAAACGATCAAGTGCTAGGCTAACGGAATGGGTCATGTCAATCACATCATTCTTCTAATGATGTGATCCCATTTATCAAATGACAACGCATGTCTATGGTTAGGAAACTTAACCATCTTTGATTAACGAGCTAGTCAAGTAGAGGCATACTAGTGACACTATGTTTGTCTATGTATTCACACATGTATTATGTTTCCGGTTAATGCAATTCTAGCATGAATAATAAACATTTATCATGAAATAAGGAAATAAATAATAACTTTATTATTGCCTCTAGGGCATATTTCCTTCACATATAACATCTACGCATAGACCTGGCTCGGATGCCACTGTTGGGGAACACAGTAATTTCAAAAATTTCCTACGATCACGCAAGATCTATCTAGGAGAAGCATAGCAATGAGCGGAGAGAGTGCGTCCATGTACCCTCGTAGACCTAAACCGGAAGCGTCAAGTGACGCGGTTGATGTAGTCGAACGTCTTCACGATCCAACCGATCCTAGTACCGAAAGTACGGCACCTCTGTGATCTGCAGACGTTCAGCTCGGTGACATCCCTCATACTCTTGATCCAGTTGAGGCTGAGGGAGAGTTCAGTCAGCAAAGACGGCGTGGTCGCAGTGATGATGAAGTTACCGGCGCAGGGCTTCGCCTAACCACTACGACGATATGATCGAGGTGTGTAACTGTAGAGGGGGGCACCGCACATGGCTAAGACAAATTTTGAGTGCCTTTGGGGTGCCCCCTGGACACGTATATAAAGGAGGGGAGGGAAGAGGTGGCCGGCCCAAGGGGGCTCGCCAGGTGTGGGGAATCCTACTAGGGCTCCCTAGTCCAAGTAGGATTCCCCTCCTCTTTCCTATTCGGAGTAGGAGAGAAGGAAAGAGAGGGACAAGGAGAAGGAAAGGGGGGTCGCGCCCCCACCCCTTGTCCAATTCGATTTGGGCTGGGGGGAGGCGCGCGCCACCTCTTGGTCCTTCTCCCCTCTCTCCACTAAAGCCTAGTAAGGCCCAATACTTCTCCCGGCGAATTCCTGTAACTCTCCGGTACTCCGAAAAATACTCGAATCACTCGTAACCTTTCCAATGTCCGAATATAGCCTTCCAATATATCGATATTTACGTCTTGACCATTTCAAGACTCCTCGTCATGCCCCTGATCTCATCTAGGACTCCGAACAACCTTTGGTACATCAAATCACATAACTCATAATACAAATCATCATCGAACGTTAAGCGTGCGGACCCTACGGGTTCGAGAACTATGTAGACATGACCGAGACACATCTCCGGTCAACAAACAATAGCGGAACCTGGATGCTCATATAGGCTCCTACATATTCTATGAAGATCTCTATTGGTCAAATCGGATAACAACGTACGTTGTTCCCTTTGTCATCAGTATGTTACTTGCCCGAGATTCAGTCGTCGGTATCTCAATACCTAGTGCACCTTTATATTCACTCAGTTTTGTTGTGACGTTTGATACACCCAAAGCATTCCTATGGTATTCGGAAGTTGCACAATCTCATGGTCTAAGGAAATGACAATTGACATTAGAAAAGCTCTAGCAAACGAACTACACGATCTTGTGCTATGCTTAGGATTGGGTCTTGTCCATCACATCATTCTCCTAATGATGTGATCCCGTTATCAACAACATCCAATGTCCATGGTCAGGAAACTATAACCATCTATTGATCAATGAGCTAGTCAACTAGAGGTACACTAGGGACATGTTGTGGTCTATGTATTCACACATGTATTACGGTTTCCAGTTAATACAAATATAGCATGAACAATAGACAATTATCATGAACAAGGAAATATAATAATAACCATTTTATTATTACCTCAGGGCATATTTCCAACAGTCTCCCACTTGCACTAGAGTCAATAATCTAGTTACATTGTGATGAATTTAACACCCATAGAGTTCTGGTGTTGATCATGTTTGCTCGTGGAAGAGGTTTAGTCAATGAATCTGCGACATTCAGATCCGTATGTACTTTAAAAATATCACATGTAGATGTTGCCACGATGCTTTGCTTGCAACTGCACCAGCTGACTGCCCCACCATTCAAAATATGCACATATCCGGCTTGTGACTTGGAGTCATCTGGATCTGTGTCGAAGCTAGCATCGACGTAACCCTTTACGACGAGCTCTTAGGCACCTCCATAAACGAGAAACATATCCTTAGTCCTTTTCAGGTACTTCAGGATATTCTTGACCGATGTCCAGTGTTCCATAGTGGGATCACTTTGGTACCCTCCTACCAAACTTATGGCAAGGTTCACATCAGGTCTAGTACACAACATGGCATACATAATAGAGCCTATGGCCGAGGCATAGGGGATGACACTCACCTTTTCTCTTTTTTCTGCCGAGGTCGGGCGTTGAGCTGTGCTCAATCTCACACCTTGCAATACAGGCAAAAACCCCTTCTTGGACTGATCCATATTTAACTTCTTCAATATCTTGTCAAGGTATGTGCTTTGTGAAAGACCAATGAGGCATCTCGATCTATCTCTATAGATCTTGATGCCTAATATCTAATGAAAGTGCAACTATCCCAAGGTGGTTTTGGTAATTCCTAACAACATATAGCTCATTGAGCTAACATTATTCCAAGATAAATATTTTAGGAAAATCTCCATGAATGGCATGGCATGGATGAGAAAAGTGGATCCCTCAAAATACTAAGGATAAAAGGATTGGCTCAAGCTCAAAGCTCAAGACTCTACATTTTATATTTTAGTGATCCAAGATCACATTGAGTCTATAGGAAAAGCCAATACTATCAAGGAGGGATGAGGTGTTGCTTAATGAGGTTCTTGCTTCATGGTGCTTAGTGATATGCTCCAAAACCCTCAACTACTTTCCCACATCCACATATGACCTAAACCAAAAGTCAAACTCGGCCCTACCGATTCTTTCTATCCGGCGCCACCGAGTTTAGATGTCATAGCCACTGCCACAAACCCTAGGCAAATCGGTCTCACCGATAGGGATCTCGGTCTCACCGATTGTAATCCCTTTGTAACGTTTCGGTACCACCAAGATGAGCGATCGGTCCCACCGAGATTGCAATGTAAACTCCCTGTTTCCTTTTCGTAACATTTCGGTCTCACCGAAATGAGCGAACCGGTCCCACCGAGTTTACCTGATCAACTCTCTGGTTAGCTTATTACCAAAATTGGTCCCACCGAGTTTGTGTAATCAATCTCACCGAGATTACGCTATGCCCTAACCCTAACCATATCAGTCCTACCGAGTTGCATGTCGGTCCCACCGAAAATCCTAATGGTCACTAGATTTGCTGAATCGGTCCGACCGAGTTTATCAATTCGGTCCCACCGAGATTGGCAATTTGTGTGTAACGGTTAGTTTTTGTGTGGAGGCTATATATACCCCTCCACCTCCTCTTCATTCGTGGAGAGAGCTATCAGAACGAACCTACACGTCTAGCATACATTTTCTGAGAGAGAGCCACCTACACTTGTGTTGAGGCCAAGATATTCCATTCCTACCATATGAATCTTGATCTCTAGCCTTCCCCAAGTTGCTTTCCACTCAAATCTTCTTTCCAACAAATCCAAATCCTGTGAGAGAGAGAGTTGAGTGTTAGGGAGACTATCATTTGAAGCACAAGAGCAAGGAGTTCATCATAAACACACCATTTGTTACTTCTTGGAGAGTGGTGTCTCCTAGATTGGCTAGGTGTCATTTGGGAGCCTTTGACAAGATTGTGGGGTTGAACCAAGGAGTTTGTAAGGGCAATGAGATCGCCTACTTCGTGAAGATCTACCGCTAGTGAGGCAAGTCCTTCGTGGGCGACGGCCATGGTGGGATAGACAAGGTTGCTTCTTCGTGGACCCTTCATGGGTGGAGCCATCCGTGGACTCGCACAACCGTTACCCTTCGTGGGTTGAAGTCTCCATCAACGTGGATGTACGATAGCACCACCTATCGGAACCACGACAAAAACATCCGTGTCTCCAATTGCGTTTGATTTCTCCAAACCCTTCCCTTTACATTCTTGCAAGTTGCATGCTTTACTTTCCGCTGCTCATATACTCTTTGCATGCTTGCTTGAATTGTGTTAAGATTGCTTGACTTGTGCTAAGTTAGCTAAAGTCTGCCAAAGACTAAAATTGGGAAAAGGATAAGTTTTTATTTGGTCAAGTAGTCTAATCACCCCCCCTCTAGACATACTTTCGATCCTACAAGTGGTATCAGAGCTTTGGTCTCCATTTTCTTTGATTTCCATAGCTTTTGGTGGTCATAGCCTTGGTTTCACAACCTAGGAGAGTATGGCGTCTAGCGAGGGAAACTATCACCGTAGAGGTCCTTACTTTGATGGTACTAGTTTTGCTAGTTGGAAGCATAAGATGAAAATGCATATTCTTGGACATAACCCCGCCATTTGGGCTATTGTGTGTATTGGCTTGCAAGGTGAATTCTTTGATGGGAGAGAACCAAACCGTGAAGCTAACGCGGAAGTGTTGAAGATGATGCAATACAACGCTCAAGCTTGTGATATCCTCTTCAACGGATTGTGCCCCGAAGAATTCAACAAAATCAGCCGTCTTGAGAATGCAAAGGAAATTTGGGATGCTTTGATTTATATGCACGAAGGTACTGACTCCATCAAGGAATCCAAGTTGGATGTGCTTCAAAGTGAACTTGACAAGTTCAAAATGAAGGATGGTGAAGGTGTCGCTGAAATGTACTCTAGGCTTGCTCTTATCGCAAATGAGATTGCCGGCTTAGGAAGTGAAGAGATGACCGACAAATTGATCATCAAGAAGATCCTAAGAGCTTTGGACAGAAAATATGATACCGTGTGCACATTGATCCAAATTATGCCCAATTACAAAGATCTCAAGCCAACAGAAGTCATTGGAAGAATTGTTGCTCATGAGATGTCACTCAAGGATAAGGAGGAACTTCACAACAAGTCAAGTGGTGCTTACAAAGCCTCATGTGAAGCCCCCACATCATCAAGTGAGAAACAAACCTTCAATGAAGAATTCAGCCTAATGGTGAAGAACTTCAACAAATTCTACAAGAGTAGAAGCAAAGAGAAAAGCTCCAAGTCAAGGTCCTACAATGACAAAGGATCTTCTAGTCGAGAGCGTAATTGCTACAATTGTGGAAGACCCAGACACTATTCCAATGAGTGTACGACACCCTACAAAAGAAGAGAAGAATCACCTAACAGGAGAGGTAGAAGAGAAGAATCACCACCAAGAGAGAGGAGGAGTAGAGATGATCGTTATGAACGAAGAACATCCCGGAGAAGCAAGGACTAGGAAAGGAAGGACAAGTCATCAAGGAGCTACACAAAACGAAGACATCAAGCTCATGTTGGCGAATGGGTATCCGGCTCCGACTCCGACAATCACTCCGAGAGAAGCTATCACTCCGACTCCGAATATACTCAAGATGAAGGTGTTTCCGGTCTAGCACTTGTGTCAACCAACTCCTACGACATATTTGATTCACCAAATGAAGGACTTGGAAGATGCTTCATGGCTAAAGTCCCAAAGGTATCACACCCCGAGTATGTTGATTTCAATAGTGATGAAGATGACTTGTTAGGTGATGATGATTTACTTGTTGACAACTCTAGTGATGAATACTATGATGAAACGTCAATTAATCATGCTAATCAAGATAAAACGAATGACAATGATAAGGAGAAGATTGATCTTCTAACTAAAGAACTAAACACTCTTAAGTTAGCTCATGAAACTATCTTAGAAGATCATAGAGAACTTTTTAGGACTCATGAGAAGTTACGCTTTGAAAAGCTCAACCTTGATCAAGAGCATGAGTTCTTAAAGGCAATCAATGATGATCTTCGCAAGAAAAGTTCTTCTTACATTGCCAAGCGTTTAGTCTTATCTACTTACATGCCTCATGTCAAGTCTAGTAACAAGAACAAGAAGGATTCTTCCTCTAGTAGTAACAATAATCATGCTAAATCCAATGTTGTTGCTTCTAGTAGTTATCTTGATTCCACTAATGATTCTCTTAGCAAAGTTACACTTGAGCAAGAAAATAGCTTATTGAAGGGAATTATAGAGAAAGGTGTTTACAAGAGCCTTGCTGGGAGTAAGCAATTCGAGGAAATTGTACGCAAGCAAGGAAGGCACCGGAAGAACCAAGGTGTTGGTTTTGAAGAAAAGTTCAATGCCAATGGAGTTGAGTGAGAAGAAGATCAATACCCCAAGACAAAGTTTGTTCCTCAAGAAGATAAGTATGATCCTACTTCCTTCAAAGGGACACAAGCCCAAGATGATCTTCCACCACAAGACCACAAGCAAAAAGGCAAGGACAAGCTTCAACAGGAGATTGATGCATTTGAAGAAGCTCCCATGGCCTTGGTCAAGTGGGTTCCCAAGACTACATCAAGCTCTACTTCATCAAGTACGACTACAAATCCAAGGATTCCCATCAACCTAGTGTGGATCCCGAAGAAGAAGAACTAGAGAGTTCTCGAGGGTGACTCCGCCAACATATTTCACTCATATCATTTTGGCAATAACAAGTGCAATCAACTTCCACATCTTGCACTAGTTCAAGGAGTCACAAACCCTCTTGTTGGTAAGACAGGGGACAAGGTAACCTAATGCTTTCATAGACATCATCTTGTGTGTGCATCACTCTATGTCTATGGATATCCTTGTTTGTTCCTTGTGGGACTAACCCGTGTAGGTATCGAAAGTGCAACTCACTCCAAAGGATTGCTCCAAATGATCTACATCAACATTGAGCATCCACATCTTCAACATCTACATGAAGTCATCATCGACAAAACCCAAGATTAGTTCATCCCTCTTAAGGGGGGATCTCACATCTAGGGGGAGCTTTACTCTAAGAATTGACTCAAAGCAACTCTAATGGTGTGAACACATCAATGCATTATGTAAAAGTGGTAACCCCACTTGAGCTTAAACGATGAGTATGACCTATGATCAAATGTTCTCATTTGACTCCTAAGTCAATATACTCATATATAGATGACCTAGTCATCGCCAATTGCTTGATAGATGCTAGAATTGGTTGTGCATGCTTTGCCACATATTTCATTTGCCATTTTATTGTGTGAGCATCTTGGTTGCATATTTTACTCATTCGAGGACATCCACTTGTTGTTTTGATTGATTGGTTTCTTTTCCTTTTGCCAAGTGGATGGACAAGAATGCCTAAGAACATTCTCTAGATATCTATGCTTTTCTTGTCTCAAACTCTATTCATGCTACATCACAAAATTTGATCAAGTCAGATTCAAACCACTCTGTGTGAGGAGCACTCGGAGTCCCCGATTCGTCATAGACTTAAACTTCCAAAACTTCTTTGTGCTTTTCGGTCTGACAGATACTTCCATTTCGGTCATACTGAGATCACTAAGTCGATCTAGGTTTTCAATCTCGATGCAACCGATTTGAACTTTTCGGTCACACCGAGTTGCTCTAACTACTAGCAGTTATGCATCCCGGTGCCACCGAGTTGTTCCACTCGGTCACACCGACAGGGTCGGGATATATATACCCACGGGCAAAACTTTGGAAATTTTCTCCGAACTCTTTCGCCGCGCTTAGCCCACTCTGCCTCCAGGGTCTCCGGATCGTCCTCCTCGTCGCCAGCCGCCTCTTGCCGCTGGTCTCCGCAGCCGTCAACGGAAATCATCTCCGCCGTTGCCGCCGTAGCAAGTCCATCGCCGAACTAGGGTGTGGACTTGATCACTGTGCTATCCCTATCTGATTCCTAGCACATTGTGTTCGCCATGAAACTTGCCACGATTGAAACTATCTTATCTAGTCAAAACACTCCGTAGATTAGGTTTGGATTGAAAATTTAGGGTTAGGTTTCTGCCGAAACCATATCGGACCAACCGAGCTGTAGAACTCGGTACCACCGATTCGGCTAAGGCCATTGCACATGTGATTCTCGGTCTGACCGAGAATTGCAAATCGGTGCAACCGAGTTCAGGAATTTGTGAAACCCTAGCAGTCTCGGTGCCACCGAACTATGACTCGGTCTGACCGAGTTCACTAGTTTAGGTTCCAAAAGCTGCTTCGGTACCACCGAGTTTACAAATCGGTAGATCCGAAATGCTTTCTGTGGAAAACTAAAACTAAGTTTTTGATTCATTCTTTTGCAAAAACCTCTGTATTTTGTGATGCTCATCCACTCTATCTCATCTATATCTATTCACAGGGTCTGCTGTCAGTGTTTGCAATATGTCTGATCAGAGTGACAGTCAGAACAAGTCAGAGGAGTAGGTTTAGGTGAGTGAGGGCACTAATCCCTCTAGCAGCTATGATGATGGCAGCAGGAGCACCCCAAGCAACTTACCCAAAGCTGCCGCCAGGGCCAGAAAGAAGATAACCTCAGAATCTGAGGATGAATACTATGTGGCTGTTGAGGATGAGGCCACTTCCAAGAAGAACGTGCTCAAGAAAGAATATGGCTCAGCTGTAGCCACTAAGCCAAGAATGCAGAAGAAGGCACCTGCAAGAAGGATTCCCACTTCCAAACCTAGGAAGGTTGCCACTGGAGAAACCATGAAATTCACCCTTGAGTCAGAAGATGAAGCTGTTGGCCAAGATAAGAAGAAGAAGAGAGTCAGAACCACCACTGCCAAGGTTCTTGGCAATCCCTCTATGAGGAGAGACTCAGAAGAGGAAGAAGAAGAGGTTGCTGCACCAGCACCTAAAGCTCAGAAGCTTATGGGTGATGCTATCAGGTCAGGGGCTGCTTCATCAAAGCCCAAAGAAGCACCCAAGGCTGCCTCCAAGCCCAAGACTGCACCTAAGAGGAATACCAGGAACATATCAGCTGCTGAGAAGAACAAGGCCCCAGTGCCTGAAGCTGTTGCTGAAGAGGAAGATGATGAAGAGCATGTCTTGAGAAAATTGAAGCCTAAAATTCCAGATCATAATGATGCTCATCCTGTAGCTGAGAACATGAAGCTGAGAAAGGATGCAGGATTCAGATAGTGGAGGTTGACTGATCCTTATGCAGTTAGGAGGAGAACTGCTGTAGACTACAGGTTCCATACAAAGGAACAACAGGATTTCTATGAGACAGTGCTGTTGGACAAGAAGCCAATAGTGTGTGACATGAGATGGGTGGACTGAAAATACATCAAGGAGAATGAAGAACACTATCCTAGTGTGTATGAAAGATTCAGTGCTTGTGGAGTAGTAGACTTTGTTGGGCAGAAGCTCAGAAAGTGGAATGATGAGCTAATAATGCAATTCTACTCCATATCACACTTCTATCCATATGGCAGGATAGTATGGATGTCTGAAGGTACTAGGTACCAATCATCAATTGAAGAATGGGCTAATCTGATCAATGCACCTAAGGAGAACGAGGATGACTTGGATGTCTATGCCAAGAAGAAGATGAATTACAACACTATGGCACATATGTACAAGGAGATCCCAGATGCTGCTGTTGAAACACACAAGTTTGGATCAGTACATTACCTTCTGTCAGGAATGCCAACCATCAACTGGATCCTCGGGCACACTCTTTTGCCCAAGTTAGGTGATCACAATATGATCAGAGGCCATGCAATCAATCTGTTACACTTATTTGATGTGCCACAAAAGTTCAAGGTCATGAGTCTTATAGTTGAAACTATCAAGAGGACAGCTGCTGACCAAAAGAGAAGTTGTGGGTATGCCCCACAGATCTAGGAGCTGATTAACTCCAAGATGGGCACTGGCACATACTTGTTGGACAAAGATCACATGCCTATTTATCCAGATTTTGAGGACAACGAAGTGGTTATGGATGAAGATGAACCATCTTCTGTGCAAGCACAAGCAAAGAAGGAGAAGGCAAGGACCGAGAAGGCTACCAAGATGCCAACCATTGATGAGGCATCACAGTACTTCTTGAAGAGCAAGCAAGATCAGCTTGGCTACTTGATTGCATCCACTCTGAGGATTGAGAAGGGACTGGCCACCCTGACTCAAAACTAGGAGAGCCTGGAGAGGATCATGGAGCAGAAGTTCTATGACTTGGATGTGAAGGTAACTGAGATCTAGTCTGTTGTTGAGCAACTCCAGGATGGTATGCAGGAGAGGAAGGGCAAGACAACTACTGAGGCGTTTACCAGAGTGCCTAGAGCTCAGAGATCAGCTGCAGTGCCAGTGACAGACACCAGAGCCACTTCATCTGCACCAGCTACAGCTTCTGTGCAGCCAGCTCTAGCACCTACTCCACCAGCTCCATCCACATCTACTGAAGTCTTTGTCCAAGGAGCCATATCTACACCACCACCTGAAGATCAAGCCTGAGAGACGATTTAGTGCTATGCATTTTCTATGAACTTTTTGGTAACTTGTTGCCAAAGGGGGAGAAAAATGTATAGATCATAGGCTTCGAGAGAGAGCGTTGCTTTTTATTCTCTCTTGTTTTGGTGGTTGAACTTTATTTGCTTGTTTGAGATACTTTATGTCTGTGTGATACTTGGATGATCATGTGTTTGATCATATGCTACATTAATGCTTGTTGGATGACATTATCCTTTTATCCCTATATGATCATTCACTTTGCTTGGTGATGAGTGCATGTATTCAACTATTATCATTTTGAGAGCTCCACCTAGATGTATGTGACATGGAAGAGTAACCCATGAGCCTAACTCTTTGTGCATTTGCAGTCCAAAGCAAATCTTAAACTATGCACAAATTTAGGGGGAGCTCTTGCTTATCACATACTTCTCAAAGCGACAATGTTTTTCACTCTTATTATCATTTGTCGAAGCTTTGATCTATATGTTGTCATCAATTACCAAAAAGGGGGAGATTGAAAGTGCAACTATCCCTAGGTGGTTTTGGTAATTCCTAACAACATATAGCTCACTCAGCTAACATTATTCCAAGATAAATATTTCAGGAAAAGCTCAATGAATGGCATGGCATGGATGAGAAAAGTGGATCCCTCAAAATACAAAGGATAAAAGGATTGGCTCAAGCTCAAAGCTCAAGACTCTACATTTTATATTTTAGTGATCCAAGATCACATTGAGTCTATAGGAAAAGCCAATACTATCAAGGAGGGATGAGGTGTTGCTTAATGAGGTTCTTGCTTCATGGTGCTTAGTGATATGCTCCAAAACCCTCAACTACTTTCCCACATCCACATATGACTTAAACCAAAAGTCAAACTCGGCCCTACCGATTCTTTCTATCCGGTGCCACCGAGTTGAGATGTCATAGCCACTGCCACAAACCCTAGGAAAATCGGTCTCACCGATAGGGATCTCGGTCTCACCGAGATGGGATTGTAATCTATCTGTTTCCCTTCGTAATGTTTCTGTAGGACCTTGAAGTATGTCTAGAGGGGGGGTGATTACACTACTTGACCAATTAAAAACTTAACCTTTTCCCAATTTTAGAGTTTGGCAGATTTTAGCGATCTTTGGACAAGTCAAGCAATCTTCACACAATTCAAGCAAGCATGCAAAGACTATATGAGCAGCGGAAATTAAAGCATGCAACTTGCAAGAATGTAAAGGGAAGGGTTTGGAGGATTCAAACACAATTGGAGACACGGATGTTTTTGTCGTGGTTCCGATAGGTCGTGCTATCGTACATCCACGTTGATGGAGACTTCAACCCACGAAGGGCAACGGTTGCGCGAGTCCACGGAGGGCTCCACCCACGAAGGGTCCACGAAGAAGCAACCTTGTCTATCCCACCATGGCCTTCGCCCACGAAGGACTCGCTCACTAGCGGTAGATCTTCACGAAGTAGGCGATCTCCTTGCCCTTACAAACTCCTTGGTTCAACTCCACAATCTTGTCGGAGGCTCCCAAGTGACACCTAGCCAATCTAGGAGACACCACTCTCCAAGAAGTAACAAATGGTGCATTGATGATGAACTCCTTGCTCTTGTGCTTCAAATGATATTCTCCCCAACACTTAACTCTCTCTCATAGGATTTGGATCTGGTGGAAAGAAGATTTGAGTGGAATGCAACTTGGGGAAGGCTAGAGATCAAGATTCATATGGTAGCAATGGAATATCTTGGCCTCAACACATGAGTAGGTAGTTCTCTCTCAGAAAATGTAGGTTGGAAGTGTAGGATTGTTCTGATGGCTCTCTCCACGCATGAAGAGGAGGTGGAGGGGTATATATAGCCTCCACACAAAATCTAACAATTACACATAATTTACCAAACTCGGCGGGACCGAATCAACAAACTCGGTCGGACCGATTTAGTAAACCTAGTGACCGTTAGGATTTTTGGTGGGATCGACATGCAACTCAGTAGGACCGATATGGTTAGGCTTAGGGCATAACATAATCTTGGTGAGACCGATTACACAAACTCGATGAGACCGATTTTGGTAATTATCTAACCAGAGAGTTGGTCAGGTAAACTCGGTGGGACCGATTCGCTCATCTCGGTTGGACCGAAAAGTTACGAAGGGGAAACAGAGAGTTTACATTGCAATCTCGGTGGGACCGGTCGCTCACTTCGGTTAGACCGAAACGTTAGGAAGGGAAACACAGAGATTACAATCCCATGTCGGTGAGACCGAGATCCCTATCGGTAAGACCGATTTTCTTAGGGTTTGTGGCAGCGGCTATGACATTTGAACTCGGTGGCGCCGGATAGAAAGAACCGGTGGGGCCGAGTTTGACTTTGGGTTTAGGTCATATGTGGATGTGAGAAAGTAGTTGAGGGTTTTTGGAGCATATCACTAAGCACTTGAAGCAAGAGGCTCATTAAGCAACACCTCATCCCTTCTTGATAGTATTGGCTTTTCCTATAGACTCAATGTGATCTTGGATCACTAAAATGTAAAATGTATAGTCTTGAGCTTTTGAGCTTGAGCCAATCCTTTGTCCTGAATATTTTGAGGGATCCACTTTCATCATCCATGCCATGCCATTCATTGAGCTTTCCTGAAGTATTTGTCTTGGAATAGCATTAGCTCAGTGAGCTATATGTTGTTATGAATTACCAAAACCTCCTAGGGATAGTTGCACTTTCAATCTCCCCCTTTTTGGTAATTGATGACAACATATAGATCAAAGATTCGACAAATGATAATAAGATTGAAAAACATCGTCGCTTTGAGAAGTATGTGATAAGCAAGAGCTCCCCCTAAATTTGTGCATAGTTTAAGATTTGCTTTGGACTGCAAATGCACAAGGAATTTTAGGCTCATGGGTTACTCTTCCATGTCACATACATCTTGGTGGAGTGCTCAAAATAATAAAGATTGAATACATGCACTCATCACCAAGCAAAGTGAATGATCATATAAGGATAAGTAAGATAATATCATCTAACAAGCATAAGTGTAGCTTATGATCAAACACATGATCATCAATATCTCACAGATAATAGCATAGTATCTCAAGCAATCAAAAGGAAACAAAGTTTAACCACCTAAGCAAGAGAGAACATAAAGCAACACTCTCTCTCTCTCGAAGCCTATGATCTATACATTTTTCTCCCCCTTTGGCAACAAGTTATCAAAAAGTTCATAGAAAATGCATAGTACTAGATCGACTCTCAGGCTTGATCTTCAGGTGGTGGTGTAGAGATGGCTCCTTGGACAAAGGCTTCAGTTGATGTGGATGGAGCTGGAGGTGTAGGTGCTGGAGCTGGTTGCACTGGAGCTGTAGGAGTTGTAACTGGTGTAGATGAAGTGGCTCTGGTGTCTGTCACAGGCACTGCAGCTGATCTCTGAGCTCTAGGCACTCTGGCAAATGCATCAGTAGTTGTCTTGCCCTTCCTCTCCTGCATGTCATCCTATAGCTGCTCCACAACTGACTGAATCTCAGTTACTTTGATATCTAAATCATAGAATTTTTGTTCCATGATTCTTTCCAGGCTCTCCTGGTTTTGAGTTAGGGTGGCCAACCCATTCTCAATCCTCAGAGTTGATGCTATCAAGTAACCAAGCTGCTCCTGCTTGTTCTTCAAAAAGTACTCAGATGCCTCCTCTTGAGTTGGCATCTTGGCAGCCTTCTCTTTCTTTGCTTTCTCCTTCTTCTCTTGAGCTTGTACTGATGATGGTTCATTCTCATTCATCACAACTTGATTGTCCTCAAATTCTGGATAGATAGCAAAATGTTCCTTGTCCAGCAAGTATGTGCCTGTGGCCATCTTTGAGTTAATCAACTCCTGAATTTGTGGGGCATATCCACAACTTCTCTTTTGGTCTGCTGCTGTCCTCTTGATAGTCTCAACCATGAGGCTCATGACCATGAATTTCGGTGGCACATCAAACAAGTGTAGCAAGTTTATAGCATGGCCTCTTATCATGTTGTGGTCACCTGACTTGGGAAATAGAGTATGCCTTGGGATCCACTTGATCGTTGGCAGCCCTGACAGAAGAAAATGGACTGACCCAAACTTATGTGTCTCAACTGCAACATCTGGGATCTCCTTGTACATATGAGCCATGGAATTATGATCCATATTCTTCTTGGCATAGACATCCAAGTCATCTTCCTGCTCCATGGGTGCATTGATCAGATTGGCCCATTCCTCAATGGTTGATTGGTACCTTGTACCTTCAGACATCCAAACTATCCTGCCATCTGGATAGAAATGTGCTGTGGAGTAGAATTGCATAATGAGCTCATCAATCCACTTTGTGAGCTTCTGCCCAACATAGTCTGCGACTCCACAAGCAATGAAACAGTCTTGCACTCCAGGATAGAGTTCTTCATTCTCCTTCATGTAGGTCTAGTCGACCCACCTCATATCACACACTATAGGCTTCTTGTCCAACAACACTGTCTCATAGAAATCCTGTTGTTCCTTTGTGTGGAACCTATAATTGAAAGCACAAGTGCTCCCTAGGTGGTTTTGGTAATTAATGTCAACATATCTCTTGTTGGACTAACACTTTTATCTAGTATGTTTCAGATAAGTTCAACAATTGAGTGGCATGGACTAAAAGTATGTGGGAACTCCTTCAAGATGCTAAGGACAAAGGATTGGCTCAAGATTCAAGCTCAAGACTCTTCATTTTACATTCTAGTGATCCAAGATCACATTGAGTCTATAGGAAAAGCCAATACTATCAAGAAGGGATGAGGTGTTGCTTAACGAGTTTCTTGCTCCACAGTGCTTAGTGATATGCTCCAAAACCCTCAACTACTTTCCCACTTCCACACATATGACCTAAACCTAAAGTCAAACTTGGCCCCACCGATTCTTTCTATCCGGCGCCACCGAGTTCAGATGTCATAGCCACTGCCACAAACCCTAGGCAAATCGGTCTCACCGATAGGGATCTCAGTCTCACCGAGATGGGATTGTAATCTCTCTGTGTATGTCCATTACCAAAATCAGTCTCACCGAGTTTGAGCAATCGGCACTACCGAGATTACAATGCAAACTTCCTGGTTGACTCATTACCAAAAATCGGTCCTACCGAGTTTGTGTAATTGGTCCAACCGAGTTTGCCTGACCAACTCTTTGGTTAGCTAATTACCAAAATCGGTCTCACCGAGTTTGTGTAATCGGTCTCACCGAGATTACGTTATGCCCTAACCCTAACCATATTGGTCCTACCGAGTTGCATGTCGGTCCCACCGAAAATCCTAACGGTCACTAGGTTTACTAAATTGGTCCGACCAAGTTTGTTGATTCGGTCCCACCGAGTTTGGTAAATTGTGTGTAACGGTTAGATTTTGTGTGGAGGCTATATATACCCCTCCACCTCCTCTTCATTCGTGGAGAGAGCCATCAGAACGTGCCTACACTTCCAGCATACATTTTCTGAGAGAGAACTACCTACTCATGTGTTGAGACCAAGATATTCCATTCCTACCATATGAATCTTGATCTCTAGCCTTCCCCAAGTTGCTTTCCACTCAAATCATCTTTCCACCAGATCCAAATCCTATGAGAGAGAGTTGAGTGTTGGGGAGACTATCATTTGAATCACAAGAGCAAGAAGTTCATCATCAACGCACCATTTGTTACTTCTTGGAGAGTGGTGTCTCCTAGATATGCTAGGTGTCACTTGGGAGCCTCCGACAAGATTGTGGAGTTGAACCAAGAAGTTTGTAAGGGCAAGGAGATTGCCTACTTCGTGAAGATCTACCGCTAGTGAGGCAAGTCCTTCGTGGGCGATGACCATGGTGGGATAGACAAGGTTGCTTCTTCGTGGACCCTTCGTGGGTGGAGCCCTCCATGGACTCACGCAACCGTTACCCTTCGTGGGTTGAAGTCTCCATCAACGTGGATGTACGATAGCACCACCTATCGGAACCACGACAAAAACATCCGTGTCTCCAATTGCGTTTGAATCCTCCAAGACCCTTCCCTTTACATTCTTGCAAGTTGCATGCTTTACTTTCCGCTGCTCATATACTCTTTGCATGCTTGCTTGTTATGTATTGTGAATGTTAAACTTGTGCCTAAACTCCACTTAAACTTATAGAAGTTAAAAACTACAACTTTGATACTTAGTGTCTAATCACCCCCCTCTAGACACCTCTTCTCAAGGTCCTACAAGTGGTATCAGAGCATTGGTCTCCATTGCCTTGGTTTAATCACCATTGTAGGAAGATGGATGAGTCTACTTTGGGGAGTCTTAGACATAGAGTGCCTATTCTTGATGGAGAGTATTTTCATGAGTGGAAAAATGAGATGCTTGTAATTTTCAATCAATATCATTTGAACAAGTACATTGCTAGCCCTTGTGCACCTCATGTTGATCCTATGCATCCTACTCTTGATGAGTCAATTGACATGATTAGGAATCTTAGAACTGTTAATGTTATCATTAGAAGATTGCCTAGAAACTTGATTGGATGTTTGCCTACTCTTAAGTGTGCCTACACTATATGGAAATTTCTTGAGGAACGCTTTCCAAATTATTTCTTGAAAAATCTTGATGAAATTCTCCATAAGCCCATTGCTTTGAGTAAGATGAATACTAGTGATCCTATGTTTGGTGATCGTTTGTTTGAACTTACAAACCTTATGCGTGCCAAAGAAGATGTTGGAATTATTGGTGATATTATTTCTGAAGCTATAAAAATTCATAAGCGAGATCATTGTCGAACTCACTCTAACGAATTACCCTCTCTAGGATTTGATCCACCACATGATGTTGAACATGGATACTATGATGAGGATGATGATAGTGACTTCGATCTTGACGATGCAATGAGACATTTTGGTCTTATGGCAAATCTTCGGGGATATATGTCAGGAGGAAAGGAATGGGTTCTTGATAGTGGATGTACAGATCACATGACTGGAGATAAAGACATGTTTCGTGAGCTTGCTGAAAACGATGGTCCTCGAAAGTATGTCACTTTCGGTGACAACTCAAAGGGTAAGGTGGTTAGCCTCGGTAAGGTGGCCATATCACATGATAGCTCCATACAAAATGTCATGCTTGTTGAATCTCTTGGCTACAACTTACTTTCAGTATCTAGACTTGCTGATTTCCGTTTCAATGTCCTATTTACTGAAGTAGATTGCCAAGTGTTTCGTAGAGATAATCATAAAATGGTCTTTACCGGTGTGCGTAGAGGTGATCTATACATTGTTGATTTCACTAAAAAGGCTCAACCTAAAACTTGCTTCATTGCTAAATCCTCAAAAGTTTGGTTATGGCATAGACGACTAGGTCATGTTGGTATGCGAAACCTTGACAAGCTTATTAGAGGGAATCATATCCTTGGTGTTAACGATGTCATATTTGATAAGGATAGACTTTGCAGTGCTTGTCAGGCAGGTAAATAGGTTGGAGGAAGGCATCCCGTGAAGAACATCATGACCACAAGGAGGCCACTCGAGCTACTTCACATGGATCTCTTTGGTCCCAACGCCTACAAGAGTCTTGGTGGAAATTCTTTTGGTCTAGTTATAGTTGATGATTTTTCAAGATTTACGTGGGTGTTCTTTCTCGATGATAAATCGCAGGTCCAAAAGATCTTCAAAAACTTCGCTAGGAAGGCCCAAAATCAATTTGAAGTGAAGATCAAGAAGGTTCGCAGCGACAACGGATCGGAGTTCAAGAACGCAAATGTGGACACCTTTCTTGACGAAGAAGGGATTTCACACGAGTTCTCGGCTACGTACACACCTCAACAAAATGGAGTTGTTGAGAGGAAGAACCGGACGCTCATCGAAATGGCGAGAACGATGCTTGATGAGTACAAGACACCGAAGCACTTTTGGGCAGAAGCGGTTGAGACAGCTTGTCATGCAACAAATCACTTGTATCTTCATAAGCTACTCGGCAAGACGGCATACGAGCTCCTCACCGGTAACAAACCCCAAGTTGGATACTTTCGAGTATTTGGCTCAAAGTGCTACATTCTTGATAAGCATCGTCGTTCTAAATTTGCTCCTAAGTCTCATGAAGGTTTCCTACTAGGTTATGGCTCAAACTTTCACACTTACAGTGTCTATAACAATTTCACCCAAAAAGTTTAAGAGACGGTAGATGTGAAGTTTGATGAATCTAACGGCTCGCAAGTAGAGCAATTGCCAATTGATGTAGGAGACAAAGATCCTTCGGAAGCAATCCAAGACTTGTCTATTGGCAAGGTCCGTCCAACAGAGGTGAAGGAGAGTACCTCGTCCATCCAAGTGGAAGCTTCTACTTCACGACAAGGTGAACCAAGAGTTGATATGGAAGCATCCACAAGTGGGACACACCAAGATGAAGAAAACAAGGAAGTGCATCAAGATGAACGTCAACAACCTGCTTCTCCACCTCGACAAGAGAACGAGAACGTCAACAATTTAGAAGGCCAAGAAGAAGAATAAGATGAAGAAGAAGTTCAACCAAGAACCAAGCAAAATCTTTCACGAGTTCGAGCAAGAATTGCTAAAGACCACCCCATCGAGCAAATCTACAATGATATTCAAACCGGGAGAATCACTCGCTCTAAAACTCGTTTAGCTAACTTTTGTGAAAACTATTCTTTCATCTCCAGCATTGAACCTATGAAGGTCGAAGAAGCATTTGAAGATCCGGATTGGATAAATTTTATGCATGAAGAGCTACACAACTTTGAGAGGAACCAAGTTTGGACATTGGTTGAGAAGCCCGACAACAACCACAACATCATTGGTACCAAATGGGTGTTTTGCAACAAGCAAGATGAAGATGGAAAATTAGTTCGCAACAAAGCACATCTCGTTGCCCAAGGCTACACACAAGTCGAAGGTATGGTCTATGGTGAGACTTACGCTCCCGTTGCTAGACTTGAGTCCATTCACATCTTACTTGCCTATGCTAATCACCATGATATCACCTTGTACGAGATGGACATTAAAAGTGCTTTTCTAAATGGTGAAATAGAGGAGGAAGTTTATGTTAAGCAACCTCCCGGCTTTATCAATCCTAAGAAACCAAATCATGTTTACAAACTTCACAAAGCCCTTTATGGTCTTAAACAAGCTCCTAGAGCGTGGTATAAATGCTTGACCAAGTTCCTTATTGAAAAAGGCTTTGAAATTGGGAAAATAGATTCTACTCTTTTTACTAAAAGGGTTAATGGAGAACTATTTGTATGCCAAATATATGTTGATGATATTATATTTGGTTCAACTAACCTTCATTTTAGTGAAAAGTTTGGGAAGCTAATGTCGGAGAAGTTTGAGATGTCTATGATGAGTGAACTCAAATTCTTTCTTGGGTTGCAAATCAAGCAAACTAAGGAAGGTACTTTTGTTTCTCAAACGAAGTACACCAAGGACTTATTCAAGAAGTTCAATATGCAAGAGTGCAAAGGTATGTCTACACCCATGCCTACTAGTGGACATCTTGACTTGACCAAAGATGGTGAACCGGTTGATCAAAAGGTTTATCGCTCTATGATTGGTTCATTGTTATATCTATGTGCTTCAAATCCCGATATCATGCTAAGTGTGTGCATGTGTGCACGATATCAAGATGCTCCTAAAGAATGTCATCTTAAGGCCGTGAAAAGGATAGTGAGATACTTAATCCATACACCAAATTTTGGCATTTGGTATCCTAAGAGGGCCTCTTTCGATCTTGTTGGCTACTCCAACTCGGACTATGTCGGAGATAAGGTTGATAGAAAGTCCACTTCGGGTACTTGTCAATTTCTTGGTAGATCTCTTGTGTCTTGGTCCTCCAAGAAACAAAACTCGGTATCCTTATCCACCGCCGAAGCGGAATACATTGCCGCTGGTTCATGTTGTGCTCAATTACTTTGGATGACCCAAACTCTTAAAGATTATGGGATATATGTGAAACATGTTCCATTGCTTTGTGACAATGAAAGTGCTATCAAAATTGGTCATAATCCCGTACAACATTCTCGAACTAAGCATATTGAAGTTTGTCATCATTTCATTCGAGATCATGTTGCTAAGGGTGACATTAATCTTAAGCATGTTCACACCGAAAAGAAATTAGCGGATATATTCACTAAACCTCTTGATGAGAAAGTGTTTTGCAGGTTGAGAGGAGAATTGAACATCATATATGCTTCAAACTTGGAGTAGAAACTCCATTGGACACATGCAAGACATGACCTTATGACTAATCCTTGATATTTCTCTTATGATGAAGATCTTATGTCTTGGATATATTTGCATCTTGCATGTTATATAACCCATCTAGGTACTTGGTTGAATCAAATTCCATGAGATTGAAATCTACTCACATCTTGAGCAATCTCTACATCACCAAGTTTCTACACTATGGTGGTTGAAGACAAGGAAGCACGGAACCATTCGAACATATCCTTTGACAAATTCTATGTTGAGCTTCATGATTGTCATTTTTGGATACACAAGTGCTCTTCCTTGCAAGAACTAACCCATGTAGGTAGATGGACTCAAATTCCAAGTGGTGCTCCCAATTCTTGATGAGCTACATCAACCTTGAGCAACCCACACAAGTTCAACTTCATGTTCAACACCACCAACCAAGGTATGTTATTCCATCTTAGAGAAGCTTTACTCCAAGTCATGAGCTAAAGCAACTCGACAAGATGTGAATACATCAAGATGCTTAAACGAAAAATGGCAACCCCATTTTGAGCTTAAACGATGAGTATGACCTATGATCAAGTGATCTCACTTGACTCCTAAGTCAATATACTCTAACATAGGTGACTTTGTCGCCGACCATCTCTAGATGAAGTTCTATTGTGTTCTTTTCTGTGCTTTTGCATTTGTCTCATGCATATTTGTTTCACCTTTCAAAAAAACTTCATCTAGATTTCTTTCTGTTTGCTCTGCATTTTCTGCATCCAATTCATTGCATATCATTCAGTAAATTCCTTGCAAATCTTTGTGAGATCTTACTAGTCTAGTGATCTGAGGTGACAAGTGTTTTCTCTGCGATGAACTCGGTTTCACCGATTTGTTGTTTTCGGTCCAACCGAATCCTTTCGGTACAACCGAAGCATACCACTCGGTGCCACCGATTTCACAACAGGAAAAACAGTTTGCCCCTTATTCTGTGTTTCTTCTAATCCAGCTCCACTCAATGAATCTTGTCCTCTACAAGCATCACATTTATATAAATGCTTTGTGCTGTGACTCAAGGATCAAACCCTTCTTGGAAATTGATGTCAAAGGGGGAGAGAGAGATCACATCAAAGCTTATCACTTATAGAGATCACATCAGAAAGGGAGAGTATCACCTCCACAGGGGGAGAAAGAGATCTCCAGGGGGGGGAAATACTCAAGTAGAAAGTATTTCTCAAGGATCCCAGATGCTTGGTGTTCAAGAGGAGAGATGCCACATGTCTTCTTGAGGGGAAATACATGTTCATATGTGCTTATTTGCATTAGCTCTGTTCATCTATATCTTTCAGCTCTGATTTTCGGTTCCCTATCTTCTCCCAGTATCCCATGCTAGATTCAGGGGGAGCAAGACATCTAAGGGAAGGAAATCACTTAAATTCATTGCATATCTTTACTATTGGGGACATTTCTAATCCAATGTGGTACTTAGTACTCACTCTCTACATGTCATCCCAGTCTTGGTATTCTTGTGGTTTCTTCTGCTTGCTCTGGCTAGTAGATGTACCTGTGTCATCTAACCTTGTTTACGCAGGTTCATTCCATCCTAAGCCAACTCAAGACTACAAGGTAAGTATATGCATCACAGTCATGTGTATGAGGAATTCTTGCAGATGTACATACTGTTTGCAAGAAGGACTCATGAGCATGAAGGTATTTTCTTTAATATTCTTTGCTCTGATGCATATGGCCAAGATACATGTAACACCTTGTATACTCTATCATGGTTATGCTCTCACATGCTTCTATATTCCATATTCACATGATTTCATGCATGTAGGGGGAGCCTATGCTTGTTACATGTCTTTCCAAAGCTTTACTTGCTATTCTTTATATCTTTATCTAAAGCTTTGATGTATGTTGTCATAAATTACCAAAAAGGGGGAGATTGAACGCACAAGTGCTCCCTAGGTGGTTTTGGTAATTAATGTCAACATACCTCTTGTTGGACTAACACTTTTATCTAGTATGTTTCAGATAAGTTCAACAATGGAGTGGCATGGAGTAAAAGTATGTGGGAACTCCTTCAAGATGCTAAGGAAAAAGGATTGGCTCAAGCTTCCAGCTCAA
Organism: Triticum timopheevii; assembly: GCA_963921465.1. Classification (NCBI taxonomy): domain Eukaryota; kingdom Viridiplantae; phylum Streptophyta; class Magnoliopsida; order Poales; family Poaceae; genus Triticum; species Triticum timopheevii. The sequence continues at coordinate 108,232,293 of OY997266.1, forward strand.
GACTCTTCATTTTACATTTTAGTGATCCAAGATCACATTGAGTCTATAGGAAAAGCCAATACTATCAAGAAGGGATGAGGTGTTGCTTAATGAGTTTCTTGCTCCATAGTGCTTAGTGATATGCTCCAAAACCCTCAACTATGTTCCCACTTCCACACATATGACCTAAACCTAAAGTCAAACTCGGCCCCACCGATTCTTTCTATCCGGCGCCACCGAGTTCAGATGTCATAGCCACTGCCACAAACCCTAGGCAAATCGGTCTCACCGATAGGTATCTCGGTCTCACCGATATGGGGTTGTAATCTCTCTGTGTATGTCCATTACCAAAATCGGTCTCACCGAGTTTGAGCAATCGGCACTACCGAGATTACAATGCAAACTTCCTGGTTGACTCATTACCAAAATCGGTCCTATCGAGTTTGTGTAATCGTTCCAACCGAGTTTGCCTGACCAATTCTCTGGTTAGCTAATTACCAAAATCGGTATCACCGAGTTTGTGTAATCGGTCTCACCGAGATTACATTATGCCCTAACCCTAACCATATCGGTCCTACCGAGTTGCATGTCGGTCCCATCAAAAATCCTAACGGTCACTAGGTTTACTGAATCGGTCCGACCGAGTTTGTTGCTTCGGTCCCACCGAGTTTGGTAAATTGTGTGTAACGGTTGGATTTTGTGTGGAGGCTATATATACCCCTCCACCTCGTCTTCATTCGTGGAGAGAGCCATCAGAACGTGCCTACACTTCCAGCATACATTTTCTGAGAGAGAACTACCAACTCATGTGTTGAGACCAAGATATTCCATTCCTACCATATGAATCTTGATCTATAGCCTTCCCCAAGTTGCTTTCCACTCAAATCTTCTTTCCACCAGATCCAAATCCAATGAGAGAGAGTTGAGTGTTGGGGAGACTATCATTTGAATCACAAGAGCAAGGAGTTCATCATCAACGCACCATTTGTTACTTCTTGGAGAGTGGTGTCTCCTAGATATGCTAGGTGTCACTTGGGAGCCTCCGACAAGATTGTGGAGTTGAACCAAGAAGTTTGTAAGGGCAAGGAGATTGCCTACTTCGTGAAGATCTACCGCTAGTGAGGCAAGTCCTTCGTGGGCGATGACCATGGTGGGATAGACAAGGTTGCTTCTTCGTGGACCCTTCGTGGGTGGAGCCCTCCATGGACTCACGCAACCGTTACCCTTCGTGGGTTGAAGTCTCCATCAACGTGGATGTACGATAGCACCACCTATCGGAACCACGACAAAAACATCCGTGTCTCCAATTGCGTTTGAATCCTCCAAGACCCTTCCCTTTACATTCTTGCAAGTTGCATGCTTTACTTTCCGCTGCTCATATACTCTTTGCATGCTTGCTTGTTATGTATTGTGAATGTTAAACTTGTGCCTAAACTCCACTTAAACTTATAGAAGTTAAAAACTACAACTTTGATACTTAGTGTCTAATCACCCCCCTCTAGACACCTCTTCTCAAGGTCCTACAGTAATCAACAGTAGTCCTTCTCCTGATAGCATAGGGATCAGACAACCTCCACTGTCTGAGTCTTGCATCCTTTGTTAGCTTCATGTTCTCAGCCACAGGATGAGCATCATTGTGGTCTGGAATCTTTGGCTTCAGCTTCCTCGGGACTTGTCCTTCATCATCTTCCTCCGCAGCAACTTCAGGCACTGGGGCCTTGTTCTTCTCAGCAGCTGGTATACTCCTGGTATTCCTCTTTGGTGCATTCTTGGGCTTGGGGGCAGCTTTGGGTGCTTCTTTGGGCTTTGATGATGCAGCCCCTGACTTAATAGCATCACCCATCAGCTTTTGCGCCTTGGGTGCTGGTGCAGCAACCTCTTCTTCCTCTTCCTCATTAGAGTCTCTCCTCATAGAGGGATTGCCAAGAACTTTGGCAGTGGTGGTTCTGACTCTTTTCTTCTTCTTGCCTTGACCAGCGGCCTCATCTTCTGACTCAATAGTAAACTTCATGGTTTCTCCAGTGGCAATCTTCCTGGGTTTGGAAGTGGGAATACTTCTTGCAGGTGCCTTCTTCTGCACAACTGGCTTAGTGGCTGCAGCTGACCCATATTCTTTCTTGACCACCTTATTCTTAGAAGTGGACTCATCTTTAGCAGCCACAAAGTCCTCATCCTCAGATTCTGAGGTTCTTTTCTTCCTTGTCCTGGTGGCAGCCTTAGGCAGATTGCTTGGGGTGCTCCTGGTGCCATCATCTGAAGTGCTAGAGGGACTAGTGCCCTCACTCATGTGAATCTGCTCTTCTTCCCTGTTCTGACTATCACTTTGGTCTGACATGCTGAAAATACTGACTGCTGACCCTGTGAATAGTTATAGATGAGATAGAGTGGATGAGCATCACAAAATGCAAAGATTTTTGCAAAAGAATGATTCAAAAACTTAGTTTTATTTTTCCACAGAAAGCATTTCGGATCAACCGATTTTCAAACTCAGTGACACCAAAGTAGTTTTGGAATCTAAACTAGTGAACTCGGTCAGACCGAGTCACAGTTCGGTGGCACCGAGACTGCTAGGGTTTCACAACGTTCTGAAATCGGTCACACCGATTAGCAATTCTCGGTCAGACCGAGAGTTAGTAGTGCACTGGCGTTAGCCGAATTGGTGGGACCGAGTTTTTCAACTCGTTGGGTCCGAGATGGTTTCGGCGGAAACCTAACCCTAAATTTTCAAATCGCATCTATTCTAAGGATTGTTTTGACTGGATAGAGATGTTTCAATCATGGCAAGAATCATAATGAACACAATGTGCTAAGAATCAGACGAGGATAGCACTGTGATCGAGTTCATACCCTAGTTCGGTGATGAACTCGCTATGGCGACAACGATGGAGTTGAAATCCATTGACAGCGGCGGAGACCAGCGACAGGAGGCGGCTGGCGACGAAGTTAACGATCCGGAGACCTAGAAGGCAGAGCGAGCTATGCGCGGGCGAAGAGGTTTCTAGAAAGTTTTCCAAAATTTTGCCCGTGTGAATATATAGCCCGACCTGTTGGTGTGACCGAGTGGAACGACTCGGTGGCACCGAGATGCATAACTGTTGACAGTTACAGCAACTCGGTGAGACCGAAATGTTCAAATCGGTTGCATCGAGATTGAAAACCTAGATCGACTTAGTGATCTCGGTATGACCGAAATGGAGGAATCGGTCAGACCGAAAAGCACAAAGTTTTGGAAGTTTAAATCTATGACGAATCGGGGACTCCGAGTGCTCCTCACACAGAGTGGTTCGAATCTGACTTGATCAAATTTTGTGATGTAGCATGAATAGAGTTTGAGACGAGAAAAGCATAGATAGCTAGAGAAGGTTCTTAGGCATTCTTGTCCATCCACTTGGCCCAAAAAAATCCAATCAATCAAAACAACAAGTGGATGTCCTTGAATGAGTAAAATATGCAACCAACATGCTCACACAATAAAATGTCAAATGAAATATGTGGCAAAGCATGCACAACCAATTCTAGCATCTATCAAACAATTGGCGATGACTAGGTCATCTATATATGAGTATATTGACTTAGGAGTCAAATGAGAACATTTGATCATAGGTCATACTCATCGTTTAAGCTCAAGTGGGGTTACCACTTTTACATAATGCATTGATGTGTTCACATCATTAGAGTTGCTTTCACTCAGTTCTTAGAGTTAAGCTCCCCCTAGATGTGAGATCCCCCCTTAGAGGGATGAACTAACCTTGGGTTTTGTTGATGATGACTTCATGTAGGTGTTGAAGATGTGGATGCTCAATGTTGATGTAGATCATTTGGAGCAATCCTTTGGAGTGAGTTGCACTTTCAATACCTACATGGATTAGTCCCACAAGGAACAAACAAGAATATCCATAGACTTAGAGTGATGCACACATAAGATGATGTCCATGAAAACATTAGGTTACCTTGTCCCTTGCCTTACCAACATGAGGGTTTGTGACTCCTTCAACTAGTGCAAGATATGGAAGTTGATTGCACTTGTCCTTGCCATAATGATATGAGTGAAGAATGTTGGCGGAGTCACCCTCAAGAACACTCTAGTTCTTCTTCTTCGGGATCCACATCATCTTGATGGGAATCCATGGAGTTGTAGTTGTACTTGATGAAGTAGAACTTGACGTAGTCTTGGGAACCCACTTGACCAAGGCCTTAGGTTCTTCTTCAAATGCATCAATCTCCTCTTGAAGCTTGTCCTTGCCTTTGTTCTTGTGGTCTTGTGGTGGAAGATCATCTTGTGCTTGTGTTCCATTGAAGGAAGTAGGATCATACTTCTCTTGTTGAGGAACAAACTTCGTCTTGGGGTATTGATCTTCTTCCCACTCAACTTCATTGGCATTGAACTTTCATTCAAAACCAACACCTTGATTCTTCCGGTGCCTTCCTTGCTTGCGTACAATTTCCTCGAATTGCTTACTCCCGGCAAGGCTCTTGTATACACCTTTCTCTATAATTCCCTTCAATAAGCTATTTTCTTGCTCAAGTGTAACTTGTCTAAGAGAATCATTAGTGGAATCAAGAGAACTACTAGAAGCAACAATATTGGATTTGGCATTATTATTGTTACTACTAGAGGAAGGATCTTTCTTGTACTTGTTACTAGACTTGACTTGAGGTCTGTAAGTAGATAAGAGTAAACGCTTGGCAATGTAAGAAGAACTTTTCTTACGGAGATCATCATTGATTGCCTTTAAGAACTCATGCTCTTGCTCAAGATTGAGCTTTTCAAAGCGTAACTTCTCATGAGCCCTTAAAAGTTCTCGATGATCTTCGAAGATAGTTTCATGAGCTAACTTAAGAGTATTTAGTTCTTTAGTTAAAAGCTCAATCTTCTCCTTATCATTGTCATTCGGTTTATCTTGATTAGCATGATTAATTGACGTTTCATCATAGTATTCATCACTAGAGTTGTCAACAAGTAAATCATCATCACCTAGCAAGTCATCTTCATCACTATTGAAATCAACATACTCGGGGTGCATTACCTTTGGACCTTTGGCCATGAAGCATCTTCCAATTCCTTCATTTGGTGAATCAAATATGTTGTAGGAGTTGGTTGACACAAGTGCTAGACCGGCAACACCTTCATCTTGAGTATATTCAGAGTCGGAGTGATAGCTTCTCTCGGAGTGATTGTCGGAGTCAGAGCCGGATACCCATTCACCAACATGACCTTGATGTCTTCGTTTTGTGTAGTTCTTTGATGACTTGTCCTTCCTTTCCGAATCCTTGCTCCTCCGTGAGGGTCTTCATTCATAACAATCATCTCTACTCCTTCTCTCTCTTGGTTGTGATTCTTCTCTTCTACTTCTTCTTTTTGGAGAATCTTCTCTTCTTTTGTAGGGTGCCGTACACTCATTGGAATAGTGTCTGGGTCTCCCACAATTGTAGCAATTGCGCTCTCGACTAGAAGATCTTTTGTCATTGTAGGACCTTGACTTAGAGCTTCTTTCTTTGCTTCTACTCTTGTAGAATTTGTTGAAGTTCTTCACCATTAAGCTCAATTCTTCATCGAAGGTCTGTTTATCACTTGATGATGTGGGGGCTTCACATGAGGCTTTGTAAGCACCACTTGACTTGTTGTGAAGTTCCTCCTTATCCTTGAGTGACATCTCATGAGCAACAATTCTTCCAATGACTTCCGTTGGCTTGGGATCTTTGTAGTTTGGCCTCATTTGGATCAATGTGCACACGGTATCATACTTTTCATCCAATGCTCTTAAGATATTCTTGATGATGAATCTGTCGGTCATCTCTTCACTTCCTAAGCCGGCAATCTCATTTGTGATAAGAGCAAGCCTAGAGTACATTTCAGCGACACCTTCACCATCCTTCATTTTGAACTTGTCAAGCTGACTTTGGAGCACATCCAACTTGGATTCCTTGACGGAGTCGGTACCTTCATGCATATCAATCAAAGTATCCCAAATTTCCTTTGCATTCTCAAGACGGCTGATTTTGTTGAATTCTTCGGGGCACAAGCCATTGAAGAGGATATCACAAGCTTGAGTGTTGTATTGCAGCATCTTCAATTCTTCCGTGCTAGCTTCACGGTTCGGCTCTCTCCCATCAAAGAATTCACCTTGCAAGACAGTACACACAATAGCCCAAACGGCGGGGTTATGTCCGAGAATATGCATTTTCATCTTATGCTTCCAACTAGCAAAATTAGTACCATCAAAGTAAGGACCTCTACGGTGATAATTTCCCTCGCTAGACGGCATACTCTCCTAGGTTGTGAAACCAAGGCTATGACCACCAAAAGCTATGGAAATCAAAGCAAATGGAGACCAAGGCTCTAATACCACTTGTGGGACCTTGAAGTATGTCTAGAGGGGGGGTGATTAGACTACTTGACCAATTAAAAACTTAACCTTTTCCCAATTTTAGAGTTTGGCAGATTTTAGCGATCTTTGGACAAGTCAAGCAATCTTCACACAATTCAAGCAAGCATGCAAAGAGTATATGAGCAGCGGAAATTAAAGCATGCAACTTGCAAGAATGTAAAGGGAAGGGTTTGGAGGATTCAAACACAATTGGAGACACGGATGTTTTTGTCGTGGTACCGATAGGTCGTGCTATCGTACATCCACGTTGATGGAGACTTCAACCCACTAAGGGCAACGGTTGCGCGAGTCCACGGAGGGTTCCACCCACGAAGGTTCCACGAAGAAGCAACCTTGTCTATCCCACCATGGTCGTCGCCCACGAAGGACTCACTCACTAGCGGTAGATCTTCACGAAGTAGGCGATCTCCTTGCCCTTACAAACTCCTTGGTTCAACTCCACAATCTTGTCGGAGGCTCCCAAGTGACACCTAGCCAATCTAGGAGACACCACTATCCAAGAAGTAACAAATCGTGCATTGATGATGAACTCCTTGCTCTTGTGCTTCAAATGATAGTCTCCCCAACACTTAACTCTCTCTCATAGGATTTGGATCTGGTGGAAAGAAGATTTGAGTGGAAAGCAACTTGGGGAAGGCTAGAGATCAAGATTCATATGGTAGGAATGGAATATCTTGGCCTCAACACATGAGTAAGTAGTTCTCTCTCAGAAAATGTAGGTTGGAAGTGTAGGATTGTTCTAATGGCTCTCTCCATGAATGAAGAGGAGGTGGAGGGGTATATATAGCCTCCACACAAAATCTAACCGTTACATACCAAACTCGGCGGGACCGAATCAACAAACTCGGTCGGACCGATTTAGTAAACCTAGTGACCGTTAGGATTTTTGGTGGGACCGACATGCAACTCGATAGGACCGATATGGTTAGGGTTAGGGCATAACATAACCTCGGTGAGACTAATTACACAAACTCGGTGAGACCGATTTTGGTAATTAGCTAACCAGAGAGTTGGTCAGGTAAACTCGGTGGGACCGATTCACTCATCTCGGTTGGACCGAAAAGTTACGAAGGGGAAACAGAGAGTTTACATTGCAATCTCGGTGGGACCGGTCGCTCACTTCGGTTAGACCGAAATGTTATGAAGGGAAACAGAGAGATTACAATCCCATGTCGGTGAGACCGAGATCCCTATCGGTAAGACCGATTTGCTTAGGGTTTGTGGCAGCGGCTATGACATTTGAACTCGGTGGCGCCGGATAGAAAGAACCGGTGGGGCCGAGTTTGACTTTGGGTTTAGTTCATATGTGGATGTGAGAAAGTAGTTGAGGGTTTTTGGAGCATATCACTAAGCACTTGAAGCAAGAGGCTCATTAAGCAACACCTCATCCCTTCTTGATAGTATTGGCTTTTCCTATAGACTCAATGTGATCTTGGATCACTAAAATGTAAAATGTATAGTCTTGAGCTTTTGAGCTTGAGCCAATCCTTTGTCCTTAATATTTTGAGGGATCCACATTCATCATCCATGCCATGCCATTCATTGAGCTTTCCTGAAATATTTGTCTTGGAATAGCATTAGATCAATGAGCTATATGTTGTTATGAATTACCAAAACCACCTAGGGATAGTTGCACTTTCAGTTTCGGTACCACCGAGATGAGCGATCGGTCCAACCGAGATTGCAATGTAAACTCCTGTTTCCTTTTCGTAACATTTCGGTCCCACCGAAATGAGCGAACCGGTCCCACCGAGTTTACCTGACCAACTCTCTGGTTAGCTTATTACCAAAATCGGGCCCACTGAGTTTGTGTTATCGGTCTCACAGAGATTACGTTATGCCCTAACCCTAACCATATCCGTCCTACGAGTTGCATGTCGGTCCCACCGAAAATCCTAACGGTCTCTAGAGTTGCTGAATCGATCCGACCGAGTTTATCAATTCGGTCCCACCGAGATTGGCAAGTTGTGTGTAACGGCTAGTTTTTGTGTGGAGGTTATATATACCCCTCCACCTCCTCTTCGTTCGTGGAGAGAGCCATCAGAACGAACCTACACTTCCAACATACATTTTCTGAGAGAGAACCACCTAAACTTGTGTTGAGGCCAAGATATTCCATTCCTACCATATGAATCTTGATCTCTAGCCTTCCCCAAGTTGCTTTCCACTCAAATCTTCTTTCCACCAAATCCTAATCTTGTGAGAGAGAGTTGAGTGTTGGGGAGACTATCATTTGAAGCACAAGAGCAAGGAGTTCATCATCAACACACCATTTGTTACTTCTTGGAGAGTGGTCTCTCCTAGATTGGCTAGGTGTCACTTGGGAGCCTCCGACAACATTGTGGACTTGAACCAAGGAGTTTGTAAGGGCAAGGAGATCGCCTACTTCATGGAGATCTACCGCTAGTGGGGCAAGTCCTTCGTGGGCGACGGCCATGGTGGGATAGACAAGGTTGCTTCTTCGTGGACCCTTCATGGGTGGAGCCCTCCGTGGACTCGCGCAACCTTTACCCTTCGTGGGTTGAAGTCTCCATCAACGTGGATGTACGATAGCACTACCTATCGGAACCACGACAAAAACATCTGTGTCTCCAATTGCGTTTGATTTCTCCAATCCCTTCCCTTTACATTCTTGCAAGTTGCATGCTTTACTTTCCGCTGCTCATATACTCTCTGCATGCTTGCTTGAATTGTGTTAAGATTGCTTGACTTGTGCTAAGTTAGCTAAAATCTGCCAAAGACTAAAATTGGGAAAAGGATAAGTTTTTATTTGGTCAAGTAGTCTAATCACCCCCCTCTAGACATACTTTCGATCCTACATATAAGCAGCTTCTCCAAGGTCCTTCATTGAAAACACTTATCCAAGTAGGCCTTTATGCTGTCCAAAAGTTTTATATCATTTCCTATCAATAGTATGTCATCCACATATAATATGAGAAATGCTACAGAGCTCCCACTCACTTTCTTGTAATGTAGGCATCTCCATAAGTTTGTATAAACCCAAACACTTTGATAATTTCATCCAAGCGAATGTTCCAACTCCGAGATGCTTGCACCAGCCCATAGAGGAGTGCTGGAGCTTGCATACCTTGTCATCATTCTTAGGATTGACAAAACCTTCCGGCTGCATCATATACAATCCTTCCTTAAGGAAAACTTTAAGGAATGCCGTTTTGACGTCCATTTGCCAGATATCATAATCATAAAATGCGGCAATTGCTAACACGATTCGGACGGACTTCAGCTTCGCTACCGGTGTGAAGGTCTCATCGTAGTCAACCCCTTGAACTTGTCGATAACCCTTAGCGACACGCCGAGCCTTATAGACGGTCACATTACCATCTGCGTCAGTCTTCTTCTTAAAGATGCACTTATTCTCTATGGCTCGACGACTATCGGGCAAGCACACCAAAGTCCATACTTTGTTCTCATACATAGATCCTATCTCGGATTTCATGGCTTCAAGCCATTTGTTCAAATCTGGGCCCGCCATCGCTTCTTCATAGTTCGAAGGTTTCACCGTTGTCTAACAACATGATTTCCGCGACAGGGTTGCCGTACCACTCTGGTGCGGAACGTGTCCTCCTGGACTGCTACCTCTTGAGCATGCATTGGTTTTCCCTTGAAGAGAAAAGGGTGATACAGCAAAGTAGCGTAAGTATTTCCCTCAGTTTTTGAGAACCAATGTATCAATTCAGTAGGAGGTTACACGCAAGTCGCCTAGTACCTGCAACAACAAATAAGAACCTTGCAACCAACGTGATAAAGGGATTGTCAATCCCTTCACGGCCACATGCAAAAGTGAGACCTGATAGAGATAATAAGATAAATATTTTTGGTATTTTTGTTGTATAGATTGAAAAGTAAAGATTGCAAAATAGTAAATGAGATGCGACGTAAATAAAAGAGATATAATATGATAGAAAAGAGACCCGGGGGCCATAGGTTTCACTAGTGGCTTCTCTCAAGATAGCATATCTTACGGTGGGTGAACAAATTACTGTCGAGCAATTGATAGAAAAGCGCATAGTTATGAGAATATCTAGGCATCATCATGTATATAGGCATCACGTCCGTGACAAGTAGATCGAAACGATTATGCATCTACTACTATTACTCCACACATCGATTGCTATCCAGCATGCATCTATAGTATTAAGTTCATACAAATAGAGTAACGCATTAAGCAAGATGACATGATGTAGAGGGATAAACTCAAGCAATATGATATAAACCCCATCTTTTTATCCTTGATGCAACAATACAATACGTGCCTTGCTGCCCCTGCTGTCACTGGGAAAGGACACCGCAAGATTGAACCCAAAGCTAAGCACTTCTCCCATTGCAAGAAAGATCAATCTAGTAGGCCAAACCAAACTGATAATTCGATGAGACTTGCAAAGATATCAAATCATACATATAAGAATTTGGAGAAAAACCAAATATTGTTCATAGATAATCTTGATCATAAGCCCACAATTCATGGGTCTCGATAAACACACCGCAAAATAATTACATCGAATAGATCTCCAAGAGGATCGAGGAGAACTTGGTATTGAGAATCAAAGAGAGAGAAGAAGCCATCTAGCTAATAACTATGGACCCGAAGGTCTGTGGTAAACTACTCACACATCATCGGAGAGGCTATGGTGTTGATGTAGAAGCCCTCCGTGATCGATTCCCCATCCGACGGAGCGCCGGAAAAGGCCCCAAGATGGGATCTCACGGGTAGAGAAGGTTGCGGCGGTGGAAATAGGGTTTCGTGGTGCTCCTGGATGTTTTTGGGGTATATGAGTATATATAGGCAAAAGAAGTAGGTCGATGGAGCCACGAGGGGACCACGAGGGTGGGGGCGCGCCTACCGCCCTGGTCGCGCCCTCCTACCTCGTGGCCACCTCGTTGCTTCCTTGACGTCCACTCCAAATCTCCTGGATTGTGTTTGTTCCAAAAAGGATTCTCCCGAAGGTTTCATTCTGTTTGGACTCCGTTTGATATTCCTTTTCTGCGAAACATTGAAATAGGCAAAAAAAAAGAAATTTGCACTGGGCCTCCAGTTAATAGGTTAGTCCCAAAAATAATATAGAAGTGCATAATAAATCCCATTAAACATCTAAAACAGATGATATAATAGCATGGAACAATCAAAAATTATAGATACGTTTGAGACATATCAAGCATCTGAAGGAGATATGCCCTAGAGGCAATAATAAGTTATTATTTATTTCCTTATATCATGATAAATGTTTATTATTCATGCTAGAATTGTATTAACCGGAAACATAATACATGTGTGAATACATAGACAAACATAGTGTCACTAGTAAGCCTCTACTTGACTAGCTCGTTGATCAAAGATGGTTGTGTTTCCTAACCATAGGCATGAGTTGTCATTTGATTAACGGAATCACATCATTAGGAGAATGATGTGATTGACTTGACCCATTACATTAGCTTAGCACTTGATCGTTTAGTATGTTGCTATTGCTTTCTTCATGACTTATACATGTTCCTATGACTATGAGATTATGCAACTCCCATTTACCGGAGGAACACTTTGTGTGCTACCAAACGTCACAACGTAACTGGGTGATTATAAAGGAGCTCTATAGGTGTCTCCAAAGGTACATGTTGAGTTGGCGTATTTCAAGATTAGGATTTGTCACTCCGATTGTCGGAGAGGTATCTCTGGGCCCTCTCGGTAATGCACATCACTATAAGCCTTGCACGCAAATGTAGCTAATGAGTTAGTCGCGGGATGATGCATTACATAACGAGTAAAGAGACTTGACGGTAACGAGATTGAACTAGGTATTGAGATATCGACGATCGAATCTCGGGCAAGTAACATACCGATGACAAAGGGAACAATGTGTGTTGTTATGCGGTTTGACCGATAAAGATCTTCGTAGAATATGTAGGAGCCAATATGGGCATCCAGGTTCCGCTATTGGTTATTGAGCAAAGAGATGTCTCGGTCATGTCTACATAGTTCTCGAACCAGTAGGGTCCGCACGCTTAACGTTTGTAATGTCCGAAGTCTCATCCCGACTTGTGGGGGAATCATAGTCTTTATCATCCTTTCCTCACTAGGACAATGCTCTAATAATGAAGATCTTCACACTTTTATGGATTTACAACTCAAGAATTACAACTCAAAGCTAGAACAAGATATGACTCTATATGAATGCCTCCGGCGGTGTACCGGGATATGCAATGAATCAAGAGCGACATGTATGAAAATTATGAAGGTGGCCTTGCCACAAATACAATGTCAACTACATGATCATGCAAAGAGCAATATGACAAAAGTAATGCGTGTCATATGAACGGAACGGTGGAAAGTTGCATGGTAATATATCTCGGAATGGCTATGGAAATGCCATAATAGGTAGGTATGGTGGCTGTTTTGATGAAGGTATATGGTGGGTGTATGGTACCGGCAAAAGATGTGCGGCACAAGAAAGGCTAGCAATGGTGGAAGGGTGAGGGTGCGTATAATCCATGGACTCAACATTAGTCAAAAGAACTCATGTACTTATTGCAAAAATCTAGAAGTCATCAAAAACCAAAGAACTACGGACATGCTCCTAGGGGGATAGATAGGTAGGAAAAGACCATCGCTCGTCCCTGACCGCCACTCATAAGGAAGACAATCAATAAATAAAATTGTGCTCCAACTTCATCACAAAGCGGTTCACCATACGTGCATGCTACGGGAATCACAACCCTTAACACAGGTATTTTTCATAATCACCTCAACTAGCATGACTCTAATATCACTACCTCCATATCTCAAAACAATTATCAAGCATCATATTGATTATAGCATCTAATTCTTTTTCTATGATAGTTTTTATTATACCCAACTTGGATGCTCATCATTCTAGGACTAACTTTGTAACCATAGCAAATACCATGCTATTCTAAAAGACTCTCAAAAAGATATAAGTGAAGCATGAGAGACTAGTAATTTCTACAAAATATAACCACCGTCGTGCTCTAAAAGATATAAGTGATGCACTAGAGCAAATGACAAACTACTCCGAAAGATATAAGTGAAGTGTCAGTGTACTAAAGTAGGGGGGTACCTTAGTACCCCGAACTTGTGCACGGGCAGTCGCAGCGACCCGCGGCAGGGCTTGCCGGGCGTCCGCCAAGATCCTCCACGGCTACTTTGATGCCATTCAAGATCGAAGTACTCAAACCAAGGCCCCGGCAAGAGGAGCTTGCCGGGAAGGCAAACCAAGGCCCCGGCAAGAGGAGTTTGCCGGGAAGGCCGACCAAGGCATCTCCAGAAGACTTGCCGCGGCGCCCCGCGCGTCCCGGCAAGGCCCGACGGCCGGCAAGCTTGCCGGCACGACAAGAGAAGGGCTGCGGCAAGGCACTTGCCGCGGCAAGACTGCCACCCAAACTCCAGCGCATCCGGCGACGTGTCATCACAGGGCCATCCCAAGGGCACGTGGCGAGGCACTACGCAGCCATGCGGGGCGAGGTGGCAAGCGGAGATGACAGAGACGCCATCGTGGCAACCGGTGGCTCACTTAACGGTCGCTTCTCTGCACTGTTGGGGCGATCGGACGGGCATTAAATGCCCTTGTCTCTTGCCGTCAGAGTTAGGTAGGGGACACTGTTGGTCACTGTTACACCAACCTGCATTTTTACCTTTCTACCCCCTCTTCTTACGCTGCCACCTGTTGGTCCCCCTTCAGACTATAAAAGGGAGGCCCATGCGCACGTAGAAAGGGTTCGGTTTGGTTCGGTTCGGTCCATTGGACACAGGCAACACCACCATACGCTCGCACCCTCGAGCAAAATCGAATACGAACACAAAGCAGCAGTAGGAGTTTTATCTCTCCGGAGAGCTCCGAAGCTGGGTAAAAATCGCCCGTCTCCCCCAGCGCGCGCCCGACCTCGATCTGCTCTGCACGCGGCCTACGCCCCCCTTGCCGGACCAGAAGGGCCCCCCGTGCCCCATAGGTGCCCGGGGCCGCAGATACCGGCGACCCCAACATCTTTGGCGCGCCAGGTAGGGGGAGCGTCGAGGTCGTGAGCATCTGATCCGGTCTCTGCGCGCGCTGCATCAACGCCTTCATCAACATGCCACCGAAGAAGAAGCCTTCGGAGGTGGCCGCTCCGTCTACATCGATTCCGCCACCACCGTCGGAGCAAACGGGCGGTGGAGTGGACGCCGGCGGAGGAGCGGGCGCCGACGGAGGGACTCACGTCGTCACCAGATCCAAAAACAAGGCCCCGCAAGCGTCGGCGACCGTGCAGACACCGCACCCTTCCCAGGAGGTGCAAGGTCAACAACGCCCCGGTGCTCCTAGCACCGTGCTCGCATTGGAACAAGGCCAAGCTGGTGGGTCGCGGGACGCTCGAGGTCAGCATGCACGCCCGCATGCCGGCGCGAGCGAGGTATGGTCGCCCGGACGGGGTGTTGCACCTCCCAATCCAGTTGGGAGTCCGAGCACATCCCGCTCCTCGCGCCGCTCGTCACCACCGCCACCCAAGACAGCAGAGGAAGCACTGGCCCGAGCCCAGCTGCTTCTAGACTACCCTCCGGCGCCGCACAAGATCGACGACTGGAGGATGACCATATACAGTCTCATCAACTTCGCCAACGGCGACAAACCCCGGCAGTCGAGCGCATCGAGGTCGCGACAAGGCGCCCAGGCGCAAGCCGACGCCGACAAGACCGCTGGGGGTGCCACCTCCGTGCACTCCCAGCCCCGAAGGCCAAGATCGCCGGCTCGTCGGGCCAACCCCGGCGGCGACCCCACCGTGTCGTCGGACCCGCGAACCCGACGCGATCAACGCCACGTTCTCCAAGAACGGCGGCACGAAGACGCTCGCACTCATATCGAGCACAGAAGGGAAGCGCGACGTCAATCCGACCAGCGCGCTGGGCCCAGTGTCGACATGCACGCACCCGGGGAACCGAGCGACTTGCCGTACGCGGCAGGTTGCCCTGCGTTCACCCGCGAGTTGCGGCAAGTCCAGTGGCCCAGAACCAAGAACTTCAAGCCAGACGTGCCCGAGAAGTACGATGGCAGGATACATCCATCGGAGTTCCTCAGCATCTACACCAGCGCGGTGCAGGCTGCCGGAGGGCGCGACGAGAAGATCCTCGCCAATTACTTCCCGCTGGTGCTCAAGCCCAATGTCAGATCTTGGCTCATGCACTTGCCGGACGGTTCCATCTCTTCATGGGCGGACCTGTGTCATCAGTTTGTCGGCGCCTTCACAGGTGGCCACAAGCCTCATGGCCAGGAGAGTGACCTCCACTTGCTCGTCCAGAAGGAGGGAGAACCCCTGCGCAAGTACATACAGAGATTCAGCCAAGTACAGCGCAACATCCCAGACGTCCACCCTGCCGCAGTTATCAGCGCGTTTCATCAGAACGTGCGTAACCGCAGGATGAGGGAGGAGATGGCGATGTGCAAGATCAGAGACGTCAGCGAGCTCTATGCTCTGGCCGACAAGTGTGCACGGGCTGAGGAGGGGAGGAAAATCCCCAGAGAGGTTGCAGGAGCAGAAGGATCTGACAGTGAGGGTGCCGCCCCGGCAAGGAAGAACCGGAGGCGGAACAACAGGAAGAGAAAGGCTAAGGATGTGCTAGCTGTTGAGCATTCCGGCAACGGAGGCAGCTCCGACAAGGCCAAAGCCGATGACTCCAGCGAGGCTGTGGTAGCCGCCGACAAGCAGGGTGGCTCTGGCAAGCGGTACTGCAAGATCCACCGCACCAAGGGCCATGATCTCCAAACCTGCAAGAAAGTGGAGCAAATGGCGGAGCTACAGAAAGCCGAATATGAGCGCCGCGACAAGGAGAGAGCCCAGGGAGGTGGCGGAGGATCCGGCAAGAAGCTTCCCGCCCGGGGAGGACACCGCGGCAAGGCCAAGCCGCGGCAAGGAGATAGGCCTCCCCGCGGCCGCGACAAGGACGAAGATGAGGATGAGGATGATGAGATGGAGGAAGATGAGACCGATGAGCAAGAGTTTCAGAAGGCAACAGAGGTGTTGTGCATCGACGGTGGTGCCTCTCTGCACGCCTCGCACCGCCAACTCAAGCAGTGGGTGCGAGAGGTGAATGCAGCGGAGCCGTCCGTCGAGGCGCGCAAGCCTCTGAAATGGTCCGGCACGCCCATCATCTTCGATGTTGAAGACCACCCTGATCGCATCACTGTGGTCGGGTGCTTGCCGATGTTGGTCTCACCAACAATCCGCAACCTCAAGGTCACGAAGATGTTGGTTGACGGCGGGGCCGGCCTGAACCTGATTTCCTCCACAGTGCTCAAGAAGCTCCAGATCCCCGACAGCGAGCTCGAAGAAACTGGTACCTTTCAAGGGATAAATCCGGGAAGGAGCAAGCCAAAGGGGAAGATCATGCTGCCGGTGACGTTTGGCAGCGAGCTGAACTTCAGGATAGAGAGGGTCACCTTCGATGTTGTTGATATCCCATTACCCTACAATGGGATACTCGGCTGTCCAGCGCTTGCCAAGTTCATGGCAGCCTCTCATTACGCATACAACGTGCTCAAGATGCCTGGTCCGATAAGTGCCATCTCTGTCCAAGGCGACAAGAAGGATGCACTTATCTGCACCGACAAGATCTACCGGGAAGCAGCAGCCGCAGCAGAGTGCAAGCCACTTGCCGCTGAAGCTCCCCGGGGGAGGAAGAAAGTCAAGACCGGCAAGAGCAGCTCTGATGCCCACTCCGGCAAGCGCACCTCCCGGAGTGCTGCGCTGCCGTCGAGGGCGCACCATCGAGCTCCACCGGTAAGTGCAAGAAAGCAAAGGCAGATCCACCAAAGACTAAGCCCGGTAAGAACAGCTCTGGTGCCTGCTCCGGCAAGCGCGCCTCTCCGGAGTGCCACGCTGCCGTCGAGGATGCGCCATCGAGCTCCACCGGCCAGTAGGGCGAAGAAAGCGTCCAGTTTCGAGCTTTTGAGTTGTATTCCCTGAGAATCCACAACTTGTATGAAGAACCTGTGCGCAGAAGGGTCGAATCGTGGCTAAGTTGCGCCCTTGATCTGTTTCGAGTCCGCTCAATGGTGAAAGCGCGCCGCAACTAGCCCGACAAGTTTTTCTTGCCGGAGGCAACACCGCCAGCGGGCTGCTGATGTTCCGCACTTAGCAAGTGTGCTTGCGCCGGCAAGGTTCCCCGAAAGCGTGAGGGTGAAAGCATACAAGGGAGGGAATCAAGGGAGAAGTGCGGCCTTGCCGGAGCGCGGAAGACAGAAAAGCTAAGTCGCCCGAACTTGAGTACAGAGCACTCTTTAGTTCTAAGCTCTTATGTTATATTCCTCGAACGTTCGTCCCTTGTATGAAAAACCTGTGCGCGGAGGAACCCCCTCGTAGCTGAGTTGCGCCCTTGCTTTGTTTCCGAGTCCGCTCAACAATACAAGTGCGCTGCAACTGGCCCGAGAAGGTTTCTTGCCGGGTACAACACCGCCAGCGGGCTGCTGACGTTCCGCACTCAGCAAGTGTGTTAGCACCGGCAAGTTCCCTAGAAGCGTAGGGTAAAAACGTACAAGGGATGTAATGAAGTAGGGGACGTAACATAGCAAGCCTTGTCGTGGGACGTCCTTTGTATGAGAAACTTGTGCGCAGAGGAGCTGACTCGTGGTTAAGTTGCGCCCTTGCTTTGTTTTCGAGTCCGCTCAACAATACAAGTGCGCTGCAACTGGCCCGAGAAGGTTTCTTGCCGGGTACAACACCGCCAGCGGGCTGCTGACGTTCCGCACTCAGCAAGTGTGTTAGCACCGGCAAGTTCCCTAGAAGCGTAGAGTGTAAAAATACAAAGGGCGAAACATGGCGTTGAATTGCCAAACTTGAAGTTACGTTGCGAAAGAGTAACTTATTACAGCGCTGTCTTAGTTATTTTTGTGACTATAATAACAGCAACAAGGAAAAACCAGAAGGGCGCACTGGCGCAGAGGCCCCGGCAAGCCGATTTCACTGGGGGCTGCGATTGCCAAGATTCCTCCGCGGCAAGTCAGGGTCCCCGGAGGCTGCGACGCCGGCGGCAAGGACAAAGCAAGGCGCACCGGCACCTGTGTCGCGGTGAGCCAGAGTTGCCGGGGGCTGCAAACACCAAGATTCATCCCCGGCAAGCTAGAGTCACCGGGGGCTGCAGTATCAGATAAGTTTTTCATCCCTCGTCATGCATCCTCTTATGGGCTAGGGAATGCGAGGCCGCGCCCTTGAACGAATGTGTCTTGTAAAAAAAAACCCCTGAGCGCGGAGGAGCCAACCCGTGGTTAAGTTGCGCCCTTGCTTTGTTTTCGAGTCCGCTCAACAATACAAGTGCGCCGCAACTGGCCCGAGAAGGTTTCTTGCCGGGTACAACACCGCCAGCGGGCTGCTGACGTTCCGCACTCAGCAAGTGTGTTAGCACCGGCAAGTTCCCTAGAAGCGTAGGGTGGGAACATACAAGGCGCAAAATCAAGTAAAGGGCATAATCCGGCAAGCATTCCCCTCTTTTCATTAAAAAACATCCCAATTTAGTGCAAGTCCATAGAGGATGAAAAACATGATAGAGAGGATTACAAATTTTAAATACAGCTAAGGCCCGAAGGCTTACAAATTAAAAGATAAGATGCCCGTAATCCCTCTCCTGTTTCTCTCTTCAGGAGGTAGGTCAAGGAGGCCCCGGCAAGAGAAGCTTGCCGGGGAGGGCAAAAGAAGCGCCTAGGCGAGCTACGGGTGCCAGAAGACACCAAGAGAACTTCCCGGGGGCCGTCCAGGAGCTTGGCGGAGACGGAGGCGCCAGAGGCAGAGCTCGAAGACGGGGCGGCAGGACGTCAGCACGCTGTCGAGGGCACCTCGCCCTCGTACTCCGACTTGACGGCCTTGCCGCCACCCCTCTTCCTCTTCCGCCGCCTCCCTACGCCAGCCACCCAAGGAGACGGCCCCGGGGAGTTTAGAAGGCCGGCGACCCGGATGATGGGTCGCCGGTGGCGCGCGCGAGGCAGCGTCCGACGCCTAGTCGGACCCGCCGTCCTCGCCGTCGCTGTCGCTCCCCTCCTCGTCACTCTCGCTCGAGGAGGGACCTTCGCTATCGGAGGAGCTGTCCACGCAGCATCTCGCCCGGATGCCGGAGTCCCCGAAGACCTTGACGGCGAGAAGGTTGCCCTCCATTAACTTAAAATGGAGGGTAAATCCCGCCGTCAAGCTATGGATGCGGGCGAACGTCTTCCACCCTCGATCGAAGTACATCACGCCGGGGGCTGGGGATACGACACTAACTCGAGTGCCGCTGATCCCGCAGCCCCTCGTGCGTAACTCCAGCATCTCGGGCGGGTCCGGTTCCATCGCGCTCGCAAACGGAGCCGGAAGCCGGAGGCGTCGACGAGGTGCCCGACGCAGCTTAACGAAGAACTCCCAGGGGTCGTCCCCGATGTGGACCGCCTCGAGGAGAGGAGCCGCCGGCGGATACGGGGGTCGCGCACCACCCCGGCCGCCTCTTCCCCGAGCACCTCGGCCACGCCCTCGACCTCGTCCACGGCCTCGCCCCCTCCCTCTTCCCCTCGCGGCCGGCTCCGCCACCGCAGGGGCGAGAGGGAGAGGGGTGCGCTGTCTGGCGGCAACCCTCGCCGCCACCGATGAAGGGCCAGGGTTCCCTTTCTCCATGGCGAATGGGAGAAAGGGGAGCAGTAGTTAAAAGAAAGAAGGAGATGAGGGAGTGCGGGCTTCCGTGCCCCCCCCCTCCTGCTCTTTATAAAGGAGCAGGGTGGGAGCCCGGCCGCCCTGCTCGGCGAATCAAGGCACGGGAGAGCAGGGAATCGGGGCCGACCCGCTGCCTCTGCTCACGCCGGCCCGGATTCCCAATCTCACCGTTCGTGACCCCAAGCGCATGGGAGCCGCGTGGCAGGGATGCAGTGTCGAGTGGACGGGTGAGGCGGTCTCGCCCCACCCCGTGAGCATGGGAGTGGACGCCTCAAAAGACGCGCACTGGCCCCGTCCAGTAAATGCACCACGCCCCACGCCTACCTCCGTTTAGGTAGGAGGGCGTGAGCCGTCCCCTTCATCATGGCTTGATGCATGCTCGCGAGGCTCATGTTGGAAATATGCCCTAGAGGCAATAATAAAAGTATTATTATATTTCCTTGTTCATGATAATTGTCTTTTATTCATGCTATAACTGTATTATCCGGAAATCGTAATACACGTGTGAATACATAGACCACAATATGTCCCTAGTGAGCCTCTAGTTGACTAGCTCGTTGTGATCAACAGATAGTCATGGTTTCCTGGCTATGGACATTGGATGTCGTTGATAACGGGATCACATCATTAGGAGAATGATGTGATGGACAAGACCCAATCCTAAGCATAGCACAAAGATCGTGTAGTTCGTTTGCTAGAGCTTTTCCAATGTCAAGTATCTCTTCCTTAGACCATGAGATCGTGTAACTCCCGGATACCGTAGGAGTGCTTTGGGTGTATCAAACGTCACAACGTAACTGGGTGACTATAAAGGTGCACTACAGGTATCTCCGAAAGTGTCTTTTGGGTTGACACGGATCGAGACTGGGATTTGTCACTCCGTGCAAACGGAGAGGTATCTCTGGGCCCACTCGGTAGGACATCATCATAATGTGCACAATGTGATTAAGGGGTTGATCACGGGATGATGTGTTGCGGAACGAGTAAAGAGACTTGCCGGTAACGAGATTGAACAAGGTATCGGTATACCGACGATCGAATCTCGGGCAAGTAAAATACCGCTAGACAAAGGGAATTGTATACGGGATCGACTGAGTCCTTGACATCGTGGTTCATCCGATGAGATCATCGTGGAACATGTGGGAGCCAACATGGGTATCCAGATCCCGCTGTTGGTTATTGACTGGAGAACGTCTCGGTCATGTCTACATGTCTCCCGAACCCGTAGGGTCTACACACTTAAGGTTCGATGACGCTAGGGTTATAAAGGAAGCTTGTATGTGGTTACCGAATGTTGTTCGGAGTCCCGGATGAGATCCCGGACGTCACGAGGAGTTCCGGAATGGTCCGGAGGTAAAGATTTATATATGGGAAGTCCTGTTTTGGTCACCGGAAAAGTTTCGGGGTTTATCGGTAACGTACCGGGACCACCGGGAGGGTCCCGGGGGTCCACCAAGTGGGGCCACCTACCCCAGAAGGCTGCGTGGGCCAAGTGTGGGAGGGGACCAGCCCCTAGGTGGGCTGGGGCGCCCCCCACCAAGGCCCAAGGCGTGGGAAGAGTGGGAGGGGGCAAACCCTAGGGCAGATGGGCCCTAAGGCCCACCCTGGGTGCGCCTCCCCCTCTCTCCCCCTCTGGCCGCCACCCAGATTGGATCTGGAGGCTGGCCGCACCCCTTGGGGGTGGGAAACCCTAAAGGGGGCGCAGCCCCCTCTCCCCCTATAAATAGTGAGGCATAGGGCTGCCCAGAGAATACACAGAATACACATGATTCAATCTCTGCCTTTGGTTGCAGCCCTCTCCTCTCTCCCAAGTACTCCTCCTCTCCCGTGGTGCTTAGCGAAGCCCTGCTGGATTGCCACACTCATCCACCACCACCACGCCGTTGTGCTGCTGCTGGATGGAGTCTTCCTCAACCTCTCCCTCTCTCCTTGCTGGATCAAGGCGTGGGAGACATCGTCGGGCTGTACGTGTGTTGAACGCGGAGGTGCCGTGCGTTCGGCACTTGATCATCGGTGATTTGAATCACGACGAGTACGACTCCATCAACCCCGTTCACTTGAACGCTTCCGCTTAGCGATCTACAAGGGTATGTAGATGCACTCTCTTTCTACTCGTTGCTGGTCTCTCCATAGATAGATCTTGGTGACACGTAGGAAAATTTTTGAATTTCTGCTACGTTCCCCAACAGTGGCATCATGAGCTAGGTCTATTGCGTAGATTCTTTGCACGAGTAGAACACAAAGTAGTTGTGGGCGTTGATGTTGTTCAATATGCTTACCGTTACTAGTCCAATCTTGTTTCGACGGTATTGTGGGATGAAGCGGCCCGGACCGACCTTACACGTACTCTTACGTGAGACAGGTTCCACCGATTGACATGCACTTCGTGCATAAGGTGGCTAGCGGGTGCCAGTCTCTCCCACTTTAGTCGGAACGGATTCGATGAAAAGGGTCCTTATGAAGGGTAAATAGCAATTGGCAAATCACGTTGTGGTTTTGCGTAGGTAAGAAACGTTCTTGCTAGAAACCCATAGCAGCCACGTAAAACATGCAACAACAATTAGAGGACGTCTAACTTGTTTTTGCAGGGTATGCTATGTGATGTGATATGGCCAAAAGAATGTGATGAATGATATGGGATGTATGAGATTGATCATGTTCTTGTAATAGGATTCACGACTTGCATGTCGATGAGTATGACAACCGGCAGGAGCCATAGGAGTTGTCTTTATTTATTGTATGACCTGCGTGTCATTGAACAACGCCATGTAATTACTTTACTTTATTGCTAACCGGTAGCCATAGTAGTAGAAGTAATAGTTGGCGAGACAACTTCATGGAGACACGATGATGGAGATCATGATGATGGAGATCATGGTGTCATGCCGGTGACAAGATGATCATGGAGCCCCGAAGATGGAGATCAAAAGGAGCAAAATGATATTGGCCATATCATGTCACTATTTGATTGCATGTGATGTTTATCATGTTTATGCATCTTGTTTACTTAGGACGACGGTAGTAAATAAGATGATCCCTTACAAAATTTCAAGAAGTGTTCTCCCCTGACTGTGCACCGTTGCTACAGTTCGTCGCTTCTAAGCACCACGTGATGATCGGGTGTGATGGATTCTTACGTTCACATACAACGGGTGTAAGACAGTTTTACACAGCGAAAACACTTGGGGTTAACTTGACGAGCCTAGCATGTGCAGACATGGCCTCGGAACACGGAGACCGAAAGGTCGAGCATGAGTCGTATAGTAGATACGATCAACATGAAGATGTTCACCGATGAGACTAGTCCGTCTCACGTGATGATCGGACACGGCCTAGTTGACTCGGATCATGTAATCACTTAGATGACCAAAGGGATGTCTATCTGAGTGGGAGTTCATAAGATGAACTTAATTATCCTGAACATAGTCAAAAGATCTTTGCAAATTATGTCGTAAGCTCGCGCTTTAGTTCCACTGTTTAGATATGTTCCTAGAGAAAATATAGTTGAAAGTTGACAGTAGCGATTATGCGGACAGTAGAAAGCTTATGTCCTTAATGCACCGCTCAGTGAGCTGAACCCCAAACGTTGTTTGTGGATGTTGCGAACATCAGACATACACGTTTTGATAACTACGTGATAGTTCAGTTAAAATGGTTTAGAGTTGAGGCACCAAAGACGTTTTCGAAACGTCACGGAACATATAAGATGTTTCGAGGGCTGAAATTGAGATTTCAGGCTCGTGCCCACGTCAAGAGGAATGAGACCTCCGACGATTTTCTTAGCCTGCAAACTAAGGGAGAAAAGCTCAATCGTTGAGCTTGTGCTCAGATTGTCTGAGTGCAAAAATCACTTGAATCGAGTGGGAGTCGATCTTCCAGATGAGATAGTGATGTTTCTCCAAAGTCATTACCACAAAGCTGCTAGAGCTTCGTGATGAACTATAACATATCAGGGATAGATATGATGATCCTTGAGGTATTCACGATGTTTGACACCGCGAAAGTAGAAATCAAGAAGAAGCATCAATTGTTGATGGTTGGTGAGACCACTAGTTTCAAGATGGGCAAGGGCAAGAAGGGATACTTGATGAAACGGCAAATCAGCTGCTGCTCCAGTGAAGAAACCCAAGGTTGAACCCAAACCCGAGACTAAGTGCTTCTGTAATAAGGGGAACAACCACTGGAGCGGAATTACCCTAGATACTTGGTAGATGAGAAGGCTGGCAAGGTCGATAGAAGTATATTGGATATACATTATGTTAATGTGTACTTTGCTAGTACTCCTAGTAGCACCAGGGTATTAGATACCGGTTCGGTTGCTAAGTGTTAGTAACTCGAAATAAAAGCTACGAAATAAAAGGAGACTAGCTAAAGGAGAGCTGACGATAAGTGTTGGAAGTGTTTCCAAGGTTGATGTGATCAAGCATCGCACGCTCCCTCTACCATCGAGATTTGGTGTTTGCGTTGAGCATAGACATGATTGGATTATGTCTATCGCAATACGGTTATTCATTTAAGGAGAATAATGGTTACTCTATTTATTTGAATAATACCTTCAATGGTCTTGCACCTAAAGGAATGGTTTATTGAATCTCGATCATAGTGATACACATTTTCATGCCAAAAGATATAAGATAGTAATGATAGTACCACTTACTTGTGGCACTGCCATGTAAGTCATATTGGTGTAAAACGCATGAAGAAGCTCCATGGATCTTTGGACTCACTCGTTTTTGAAAAGTTTGAGACATGCGAACCATGTCTATTGGTGTATACGCATGAAGAAACTCCATGCAGATGGATCGTTTGGACTCACTTGATTTTGAATCACTTGAGATATGCAAATTATACCACATGGGCAAGATGACTAAAAGGCCTCGTTTTTCAGTAAAATGGAACAAGATAGCAACTTGTTGGAAGTAACACATTTTGATGTGTGCAGTCCAATGAGTGCCGAGGCATGCAGTGAATATCGTTATGTTCTTACTTCACAGATGATTCGAGTAGATGTAGAGTATATTTACTTGATGAAACACAAGTCTGAATTATTGAATGGTTCAAGTAATTTCAGAGTGAAGTTGAAGATCATCGTGACAAGAGGATGAAATGTCTATGATATGATCATAGAGATGAGTATCTGAGTTACGAGCTTTGGCACGCAATTAAGACATTGTGGAAATTGTTTCACAATTAATACCGCCTGGAACACCATAGTTTGATGGTGTGTCCAAACATCATAGTTGCACCCTATTGGATATGGTGCGTACCATGATGTCTCTTATCGAATTACCACTATCGTTCATGGGTTAGGCATTAGAGACAACCACGTTCACTTTAATAGGGCACCACGTAATTCCGTTGAGATGACACCGTATGAACTATGGTTTAGAGAAACCTAAGCTGTCATTTCTTAAAAGGTTTGGGGCTGCGACGCTTATGTGAAAAAGTTTCAGGTTGATAAGCTCGAACCCAAAGCGGATAAAATGCATCTTCATAGGACACCCAAAACAGTTGGGTATACCTCCTAATTAAGATCCGAAAGCAATAGGGATTGTTTCTTGAATCGGGTCCTTTCTCGAGGAAAAGTTTGTCTCGAAAAGTTGAGTGGGAGGATGGTGGAGACTTGATATGGTTATTGAACCATTACTACAACTAGTGTGTAGCAGGGCACAGGAAGTTGTTCCTGTGGCACCTACACCAATTGAAGTAGAAGCTTATGATAGTGATCATGAAACTTCGGATCAAGTCACTACCGTGCCTCGTAGGGTGACAAGGATGCATACTACTTTAGAGTGGTACAGTAATCCTGTCTTGAAGGTCGTGTTGCTAGACAACAATGAACCTACGAGCTATGGAGAAGAAATGGTGGGCCCAAATTCCGACAAATGGCTAGAAGCCATGAAATCCGAGATAGGATCCATGTATCAGAACAAAGCATGGACTTTGGTGGACTTGCCCGATGATCAGCAAGCCATTGAGATAAATGGATCTTTAAGAAGAAGACGGACATGGACGGTAATGTCACCGGCTGTGAAGCTCGACTTGTGGTAAAGAGTTTTTCACAAGTTCAAGGAATTGACTACGATGAGATTTTCTCATCCGTAGCGATGCTTAAGTCCGTCGGAATCATGTTAGCATTAGCTGCATTTATGAAATCTGGCAGATGGATGTCAAAATGAGTTTCCTTACCAGTTTTCGTAAGGAAAGGTTGTATGTGATACAAATCAGAAAAGTTTTGTCGATCCTAAGGATGCTAAAAGGTATGCTAGCTCCAGCGATCCTTGTAAGGACTGGAGTAAGCATCTCGGAGTTGGAATATGTACTTTGATAAGATGATCAAAGACTTTGGGTTTATACAAATTTATGAGAAACTTGTATTTCCAAAGAAGTGAGTGGGAGCACTATAAAATTTCTAGTGAGTATATGTTATTGACATATTGTTGATCAGAAATGATGTAGAATTTCTGGAAAGCATATAGGGTTATTTGAAAAGTGTTTTTCAATGGAAAACCTGGATTAAGCTACTTGAACATTGAGCATCAAGATCTATGAGGATAGATCAAAAACGCTTAATGGTACTTTCAAATGAGCATATACCTTAACATGAT
Organism: Triticum timopheevii; assembly: GCA_963921465.1. Lineage (NCBI taxonomy): Eukaryota > Viridiplantae > Streptophyta > Magnoliopsida > Poales > Poaceae > Triticum > Triticum timopheevii. Next base: position 108,258,937 of record OY997266.1, read on the forward strand.
CTTGAAGGTGTTCAAGATGGATCAGTCAAAGAAGGAGTTCTTGCCTGACATGTAAGGTATGAAGTTAAGACTTAAAGCTCGACCACGACAGAAGAGAAAGGACGAAGGTCGTCCCCTATGCTTTATACATAGGCTCTACAGTATGCTATGCTGTGTACCGCACCGGAAGTGTGCCTTGCCATGAGTCAGTCAAGGGGTACAAGAATGATCCAGGAATGGATCATTGGACAGCGGTCAAAATTGTCCTTGGAGTAAATAAGGACATGTTTCTCGATTATGGAGGTGATAAAGAGTTCGGCGTAAAGGATTACGTCGATGCAAGCTTTAACGCCTATCCGAGTGACTCTGAGTAGCAAACCGGATACATATAGTGGAGCAACCATTTGGAATAGCTCCAAGTGGAGCGTGGAAGTAGCATTTACAGAATGACCTAAAGATTTGCAAAGTACATACGGATCTGAAAGTTGCAGACCCGTTGACTAAAACCTCTCTCACGAGCAAAACATGATCAAACCCCAGAACTCATTTGATGATGTTGGTCACATGGCGATGTGACCTGTCAATGTTAAATCACATGGCGATGTGAACTAGATTATTGACTCTAGTGCAAGTGGGAGACTGTTGGAAATATGCCCTAGAGGCAATAATAAAAGTATTATTATATTTCCTTGTTCATGATAATTGTCTTTTATTCATGCTATAACTGTATTATCCGGAAATCGTAATACACGTGTGAATACATAGACCACAATATGTCCCTAGTGAGCCTCTAGTTGACTAGCTCGTTGTGATCAACAGATAGTCATGGTTTCCTGGCTATGGACATTGGATGTCGTTGATAACGGGATCACATCATTAGGAGAATGATGTGATGGACAAGACCCAATCCTAAGCATAGCACAAAGATCGTGTAGTTCGTTTGCTAGAGCTTTTCCAATGTCAAGTATCTCTTCCTTAGACCATGAGATCGTGTAACTCCCGGATACCGTAGGAGTGCTTTGGGTGTATCAAACGTCACAACGTAACTGGGTGACTATAAAGGTGCACTACAGGTATCTCCGAAAGTGTCTTTTGGGTTGACACGGATCGAGACTGGGATTTGTCACTCCGTGCAAACGGAGAGGTATCTCTGGGCCCACTCGGTAGGACATCATCATAATGTGCACAATGTGATTAAGGGGTTGATCACGGGATGATGTGTTGCGGAACGAGTAAAGAGACTTGCCGGTAACGAGATTGAACAAGGTATCGGTATACCGACGATCGAATCTCGGGCAAGTAAAATACCGCTAGACAAAGGGAATTGTATACGGGATCGACTGAGTCCTTGACATCGTGGTTCATCCGATGAGATCATCGTGGAACATGTGGGAGCCAACATGGGTATCCAGATCCCGCTGTTGGTTATTGACTGGAGAACGTCTCGGTCATGTCTACATGTCTCCCGAACCCGTAGGGTCTACACACTTAAGGTTCGATGACGCTAGGGTTATAAAGGAAGCTTGTATGTGGTTACCGAATGTTGTTCGGAGTCCCGGATGAGATCCCGGACGTCACGAGGAGTTCCGGAATGGTCCGGAGGTAAAGATTTATATATGGGAAGTCCTGTTTTGGTCACCGGAAAAGTTTCGGGGTTTATCGGTAACGTACCGGGACCACCGGGAGGGTCCCGGGGGTCCACCAAGTGGGGCCACCTACCCCAGAAGGCTGCGTGGGCCAAGTGTGGGAGGGGACCAGCCCCTAGGTGGGCTGGGGCGCCCCCCACCAAGGCCCAAGGCGTGGGAAGAGTGGGAGGGGGCAAACCCTAGGGCAGATGGGCCCTAAGGCCCACCCTGGGTGCGCCTCCCCCTCTCTCCCCCTCTGGCCGCCACCCAGATTGGATCTGGAGGCTGGCCGCACCCCTTGGGGGTGGGAAACCCTAAAGGGGGCGCAGCCCCCTCTCCCCCTATAAATAGTGAGGCATAGGGCTGCCCAGAGAATACACAGAATACACATGATTCAATCTCTGCCTTTGGTTGCAGCCCTCTCCTCTCTCCCAAGTACTCCTCCTCTCCCGTGGTGCTTAGCGAAGCCCTGCTGGATTGCCACACTCATCCACCACCACCACGCCGTTGTGCTGCTGCTGGATGGAGTCTTCCTCAACCTCTCCCTCTCTCCTTGCTGGATCAAGGCGTGGGAGACATCGTCGGGCTGTACGTGTGTTGAACGCGGAGGTGCCGTGCGTTCGGCACTTGATCATCGGTGATTTGAATCACGACGAGTACGACTCCATCAACCCCGTTCACTTGAACGCTTCCGCTTAGCGATCTACAAGGGTATGTAGATGCACTCTCTTTCTACTCGTTGCTGGTCTCTCCATAGATAGATCTTGGTGACACGTAGGAAAATTTTTGAATTTCTGCTACGTTCCCCAACAGCTCAGCCCCGCACGCGCCGCCCACGTCGCCCACGACGCCGCGTTTGACGCGTGCCACTCTGGGCGTGCGCGGTGGAAGCGGAGCCCGATTCTGTGTGGACCCAGGCCACGCGTGCCCGTGCACTGTTTTGGGCCTGGCCCAACAACGCTCGGCACCGTGTATGGCCCAGGCCCGGGGGCTCCTGTCGGTGTACTAAAGTAGGGGGGTACCTTAGTACCCCGAACTTGTGCGCGGGCAGTCGCAGCGACCCGCGGCAGGGCTTGCCGGGCGTCCGCCAAGATCCTCCACGGCTACTTTGACGCCATTCAAGATCGAAGTACTCAAACCAAGGCCCCGGCAAGAGAAGCTGGCCGGGAAGAATACAAAGGCCCCGGCAAGAGGAGCTTGCCGGGAAGGCAAACCAAGGCCCCGGCAAGAGGAGTTTGCTGGGAAGGCCGACCAAGGCATCTCTAGAAGACTTGCCGCGACGCCTCGCGCGTCCCGGCAAGGCCCGACGGCCGGCAAGCTTGCCGGCACGACAAGAGAAGGGCTGCGGCAAGGCACTTGCCGCGGCAAGACTGCCACCCAAACTCCAGCGCATCCGGCGACGTGTCATCACAGGGCCATCCCAAGGGCACGTGGCGAGGCACTACGCAGCCATGCGGGGCGAGGTGGCAAGCGGAGATGATAGAGGCGCCATCGTGGCAACCGGTGGCTCACTTAACGGTCGCTTCTCTCCACTGTTGGGGCGACCGGACGGGCATTAAATGCCCTTGTCTCTTGCCATCAGAGTTAGGTAGGGGACACTGTTGGTCACTGTTACACCAACCTGCGTTTTTACCTTTCTACCCCCTCTTCTTACGCTGCCACCTGTTGGTGCCCCCTTCAGACTATAAAAGGGAGGCCCATGCGCACGTAGAAAGGGTTCGGTTCGGTTCGGTTCGGTCCATTGGACACAGGCAACACCACCATACGCTCGCACCCTCGAGCAAAATCGAATACGAACACAAAGCAGCAGTAGGAGTTTTATCTCTCCGGAGAGCTCCGAAGCTGGGTAAAAATCGCCCGTCTCCCCCAGCGCGCGCCCGACCTCGATCTGCTCTGCACGCGGCCTACGCCCCCCTTGCCAGACCAGAAGGGCCCCCCCGTGCCCCATAGGTGCCCGGGGCCGCAGATACCGGCGACCCCGACATGAAGAACAATGAGTAGTCGAATAATTGTGCAACTATGTGAAGACCCTCTAACATTAAGGAATTTCAGATCTTGGTATTATATTCAAGCAGAAATAAAAACTAACAAAAGAAAATGACGCTCAAAGCAAAACACATATCATGTGGTGAATAAAAATATTGCTCCAAGTAAAGTTACCGATGAACGAAGACGAAAGAGGGGATGCCATCCGGGGCATCCCCAAGCTTAGGCTCTTGGTTATACTTGACTATTACCTTGGGGTGCCTTGGGCATCCCCAAGCTTAGGCTTTTGCCACTCCTTATTCCATAGTCCATCGAATCTTTACCCAAAACTTGAAAACTTCACAACACAAAACTCAACAGAAAACTCGTAAGCTCCCTTAGTATAAGAAAACAAAACCACCACTTAGGGACTGTAATGAACTCATTCTAAATTCATATTGGTGTAATATCTACTGTACTTCAACTTATCTATGGTTCATAACCTCCGATACTACTTATAGATTCATCAAAATAAGCAAACAACACATAGAAAACAGAATCTGTCAAAAACAGAACAGTCTGTAGTAATCTGTATCAAACGTATACTTATGGAACTCCAAAATTCCTACCAAATTGGGAAGTCCTAAGATATTCGTGTACCAATCCAGAGCAAACAGAATCAGATCATAAGCACGTTTCTGTGAATTAAAAAAACTAATTTACTGGGTGCAAAAGTTTCTGATTTTCAGCAGGATCAACACAACTATCACCATAAGCTATCCTAAAGGTCTTACTTGGCACTTTATTGAAACAAAAGCTATAAAACATGATTACTACAGTAGCATAATCATGTGGACACACAAAAACAGTAAGGATAAATATTGGGTTGTCTCCCAACAAGTGTTTTTCTTTAATGCCTTTCTTGCTAGGCATGATGATGACAATGATGCTCACATAAAAGATAAGAATTGAAACATAACGGGAGCATCATGAAGCATATGACTAGCACATTTAAGTCTAACCCTCTTTCTATGCATAGGGATTTTGTGAGCAAATAACTGATGGGAACAATAATCAACAAGCATAGGAAGGTAAGACAAGCATAGCTTCAAGATTTTCAACACATAGAGAGGAAACTTGACATTGTTGCAATTCCTACAAGCATAAATTCCTCACTCATAATAATTTTCAGTAGCATCATGAATGAATTCAACAATATAACCATCACCTAAAGCATTCTTTTCATGATCTACAAGCATAGAAATTTTACTACTCTTCACATAAGCAAAATTCTTCTCATTCGGAATAGTGGGAGTATCATAAGAGACTTGAACACTAAAAATTGTTTCCACATTATAAGAGTAATGTTCAGAAAAAGGGTAATAATAATCATGACAAGATTTGTAAATATAATCATCACTACTTTTTATAGCATAAGTTTCATCACAATAATCATCATAAGTAGCAACTTCATTCTCATCATAATCGATTGAAACCTCTCCCAAGATAGTGGAATCACTAAATAAAGTTGACACTCTTCCAAATCCATTTTCATATTCATCACAATAAGATTCAACATCCTCCAAAATAGTGGGATCACTAATTCCTAAAGTTGACACTCTTCCAAACCCACTTTCATCAATATAATCATCATAGGTAGGAGGCATGCTATCATCATAACAACTTTGCATATCAAAACTTGGGATGCTAAAAATATCATCTTCATTAAACATAGCATCCCCAAGCTTGGGACAAACATTAATTTCAGCAAATATATTCTCAAATATTTTATCCTCATCAAACATAGCTTCCCCAAGCTTGGGCCCTTTCATATCATAAGCATAATCACTCTCATCATTAAAAATATGGATAGCACCAATAGTATAGCAATTATCATCATCACAATGAGTAGTAGGAGCAACATCATTTGGGAGGGATACCTTTTTACCTTTATTTCCCATTCTTTTCCTTTTCTTTTTCACATTATGTGTGGGTTCAACCTTCCTCTTTGAGCTCCTTATTGACGAGATTGGTTGATAGAAGGCTCCTCCTCGTTACCTGATTCATCATAAGAAATAATAGGAGGAGATTGGGAAGTCTCTTCCCTTTCATTAGTATTCTCTTCATCTTCTGTTTGCTTTCTTTTCTTTATGTAATTGGCAATATAAGGATTTTCAATGCAATCCACCGCACAAAACATATAAATATCCTCTAGATCAAAATCAAGAAATCTATCAAGATTAAATTTTGGAATGCCCTCAGTTATACGTTTCATTTCTTCATACCCCAAAAGAAGACTAAGCTCTTTATGATGCCCAAGGGTAATCAAATTATCACAAGTTTTGGACACAATTAGATCATGAAACAATTTGCATTGGAGGTTTAAATGACCATGTTCATTGCAAAGTTCACAAGGGCACGAAAAATATTGAATCTTTTAGCACAACATCAAGCCTTTCTTGTAAACATTTAGTTTTTAAATACTTATGCCTCTTGCAATATCTATTTTCTCTATTTGGTGTGTCCATGCAAACCCATTCTACTCCACAAAAATCAACATGCTTATAAGAGACATTTTCATCATAACTAGTGCAATCATCATTAGTACTATGGATATTCAAAGAGTTCATACTAACAACATTGCAATCATGCTCATCATTCAAAGATTTATTACCAAGCATTTTAATGCATTCTTTTTCTAGCACTTGAGCACAATTTTGCTTTCAATCATACTCACGAAAGATATTAAAAAGACGAAGCGTATGAGACAAACTTAACTCCATTTTTTTTGTAGTTTTCTTTTGTAAACTAAACTAGTGATAAAACAAGAAACAAAAAGATTCGATTGCAAGATCTAAAGATATACCTTCAAGCACTCACCTCCCCGGCCACGGCGCCAGAAAAGAGCTTGATGTCTACTACATAACATTCTTCTTGTAGACGTTGTTGGGCCTGCAAGTGCACAGGTTTGGTGGACAGTAGCAAATTTCCCTCAAGTGGATAACCTAAGGTTTATCAATCCGTGGGAGGCGTAGGATGAAGATGGTCTCTCTCAAGCAACCCTGCAACCAAATAATAAAGAGTCTCTTGTGTCCTCAACACACCCAATACAATGGTAAATTGTATAGGTGCACTAGTTCGGCGAAGAGATGGTGATACAAGTGCAATATGGATAGTAGATATGGGTATTTGTAATCTGAAAATATAAAAACAGCAAGGTAACTAATGATAAAAGTGAGCGTAAACGGTATTGCAATGATAGGAAACAAGGCCTAGGGTTGATACTTTCACTAGTGCAAGTTCTCTCAACAATAATAACATAGATAGATCATATAACAATCCCTCAACATGCAACAAAGAGTCACTCCAAAGCCACTAATAGAGGAGAACAAACGTAGAGATTAGGGTAGGGTACAAAACCACCTCAAAGTTATCCTTTCTGTTCTATCTATTCAAGAGTTCGTAGTAAAATAACATGAAGCTATTCTTTCCGTTCAATCCATCATAGAGTTCATACTAGAATAACACCTTAAGACACAAATCAACCAAAACCCTAATGTCACCTAGATACTCCATTGTCACATCAAGTATCCGTGGGCATGATTATGCGATATGCGTCACACAATCTCAAATTCATCCAACCAACACAAAGTACTTCAAGGAGTGCCCCAAAGTTTCTACCGGACAGTCAAGAAAACGTGTGCCAACCCTTATGCATAGGTTCATGGGCGGAACCCGCAAGTTGGTCACCAAAACATACATCAAGTGGCACATGATATCCCATTGTCACCACAGATAAACACGGCAAGACATACATCAAGTGTTCTCATCATAAAGACTCAATCCAATAAGATAACTTCAAGAGGGAAACTCAATTCACCACAAGAGAGTAGAGGGGGAGAAACATCATAAGATCCAACTATAATAGCAAAGCTCGCGATACATCAAGATCGTGCCACAGAGAGAACACGAGAGAGAGAGAGAGAGAGATCAAACACATAGCTACTGTTACATAACCTCAGCCCCGAGGGTGAACTACTCCCTCCTTGTCATGGAGAGCGCCGGGATGATGAAGATGGCCACCGGTGATGGGTTCCCCCTCCGGCAGGGTGCCGGAATGGGCTCCCGAGAGGTTTTTGGTGGCTACAGACGCTTGCGGCGGCGGAACTCCCGATCAATCTTGATATTCGATGTTTTTAGGGTACGTAGGCTTATATAGGCGAAAGGAGCCGGTCGGGGGAGCCTCGAGGGGCCCACGAGACAGGGGGCGCACCCTACAGGGGGGGTGCGCCCTCCTATCTCGTGGCTGCCTCGAGGATCTTCTGACGTGAACTCCAAGTCTCCAGGATCATATTCTTCCAAAAAAATCACGCTGCCAAAGGTTTCATTCCGTTTGGACTCCGTTTGATATCCCTTTTCTTTGAAATACTGAAACAGACAATAAAACAGCAATATGGGTTGGGTCTCCGGTTAATAGGTTAGTCCCAAAAAATGATATAAATGTGTAAAATAAAGCCCATAAACATCCAAAAGGGGTAATATAATAGCATGGAACAATCAAAAACTATAGATACGTTGGAGACGTATCAGCTGCCGAAACTCATCTACTACTTCGCCCGTCTTGCTGGATCAAGAAGGCGAGGACGTCATCGAGCTGAACGTGTGCAGAACTCGGAGGTGCCGTGCGTTCGGTACTTGGATCGGTCGGATCATGAAGACATACGACTACATCAACCGCGTTGTCATAACGCTTCCGCTTAGTGATCTTCAAGGTACGAAGATACACTTCCCCTCTCGTTGCTATGCATCACCATGATCTTGCGTGTGCATCTGAGCCAGGTTTTATGCGTAGATGTTATATGCACGAGTAGAACATAAGTGAGTTGTGGGTGATACAAGTCATGCTGCTTACCAGCATGTCATACTTTGGTTTGGCGGTATTGTTGGATAAAGCGGCCCGGACCGACATTACGCGTACGCTTACGCGAGACTGGTTCTACCGACGTGCTATGCACATAGGTGGCTGGCGAGTGTCAGTTTCTCCAACTTTAGTTGAACCGAGTGTGGCTACGCCCGGTCCTTGAGAAGGTTAAAACAGCACTAACTTGACGAACTATCATTGTGGTTTTGATGCGTAGGTAAGAACGGTTCTTGCTAAGCCCGTAGCACCCACGTATAAACTTGCAACAACAAAGTAGAGGACGTCTAACTTGTTTTTGCAGGGCATGTTGTGATGTGATATGGTCAAGACGTGATGCTATATTTTATTGTATGAGATGATCATGTTTTGTAACCAAGTTATCGGCAACTGGTAGGAGCAATATGGTTGTCGCTTTATTGTATGCAATGCAATCGCCCTGTAATTGCTTTACTTTATCACTAAGCGGTAGCGATAGTCATAGAAGCAATAGGTGGCGAAACGACAACGATGCTACGATGGAGATCAAGGTATCGCGCCGGTGACGATGGCGATCATGACGGTGCTTCGGAGATGGAGATCACAAGCACAAGATGATGATGGCCATATCATATCACTTATATTGATTGCATGTGATGTTTATCCTTTATGCATCTTATTTTGCTTTGATTGACGGTAGCATTATAAGATGATCTCTCACTAAATTTCAAGGTATAAGTGTTCTCCCTGATTATGCACCGTTGCGAAAGTTCTTCGTGATGAGACACCAGGTGATGATCGGGTGTGATAGGCTCTACGTTCAAATACAACGGGTGCAAAATAGTTGCACACGCGGAATACTTAGGTTAAACTTGACGAGCCTAGCATATGCAGATATGGCCTCGGAACACTTAGACCGAAAGGTCGAGCGTGAATCATATAGTAGATATGATCAACATAGTGATGTTCACCATTGAAAACTACTCCGTCTCACGTGATGATCGGACATGGTTTAGTTGATTTGGATCACGTGATCACTTAGATGATTATAGGGTTGTCTATCTAAGTGGGAGTCCTTAAGTAATATGATTAATTGAAATTTAATTTATCATGAACTTAGTCCTGATAGTATTTTGCAAATTATGTTGTAGATCAATAGCTCGCGTTGTTGCTTCCCTATGTTTTATATAAGTTCCTAGAGAAAACTAAGTTGAAAAATGATAGTAGCAATGATACGGACTGGGTCCATAATCTGAGGTTTATCCTCATGGCTGCACAGAAGAATTATGTCCTTAATGCACCACTAGGTGACACACCTATTGCAGGAGTAGATGCAGACGTTATGAACGTTTGGCTAGCTCAATATAATGACTACTTGATAGTTTAGTGCACCATGCTTAATGGCTTAGAATCGGGACTTCAAAGATGTTTTGAACGTCATGGACCATATGAGATGTTCCTGGAGTTGAAATTAATATTTCAAGCAAATACCCGAGTTGAGAGATATGAAGTCTCCAACAAGTTCAATAGATAAAAGATGGAGGAGAATTGCTCAACTAGTGAGCACGTGCTCAGATTGTCTGGGTACTACAATCACTTGAATCAAGTGGGAGTTAATCTTCCAGATAATATAGTGATTGATGGAGTTCTCTAGTCACCATCGCCAAGTTACTGGAACTTCGTGATGAACTATAGTATGCAAGGGATGACGAAAACGATTCCCAAGCTCTTCGTGATGTTGAAATCAACGAAGGTAGAAATCAAGAAAGAGCATCAAGTGTTGATGATTGACAAGACTACTAGTTTCAAGAAAAGGGCAAAGGGAAAGAAAGGGAACTTCATGTAGAATGGCAAGCAAGTTGTCACTCCCATGAAGGAGCCAAAGCTGGACCAAAGCCTAAAACTGAGTGCTTCTGCTGCAAAGGAAATGGTCACTGGAAGCGGAAATTCCCTGAATATTTGGTAGATAAGTAGGATGGCAAAGTGAATAAGGGTATATTTGATATACAGGTGATTAATGTGTACCTTACTAGTGTTTATAGTAGCCCCTAGGTATTTGGTACTTGTTCGGTTGCTAAGAAATTAGTAACCCGAAACAGAAGTTACAGAATAAACAGAGACTAGTTGAGGGTAAAGTGTCGATGAGTGTTGGAAGTAGTTCCAAGATTGATATGATCATCATCGCACACTCCCTATACTTTCGGGATTAGTGTTAAACCTAAATAAATGTTATTTGGCGTTTGTGTTGAGCATGAATATGATTTGATCATGTTTATTGCAATATAGTTATTCATTTAAAGTCAAAGAATAATTGTTGTTCTGTTTACATGAATAAAAACTTCAATGGTCGTACACCCAATGAAAATAGTTTGTTGGATCTCGATCGTAGTGATACACATATTCATAATATTGATGCCCAAATATGCAAAGTTAATAATGATAGTGCAACTTATTTGTGGCACTGCCGTTTGGGTCATATCGGTGTAAAGCGCATGAAGAAACTCCATAAAGATAGATTTTCTGAATCACTTGGTTATGAATCACTTGATGCTTGCGAACCGTGCCTTTTGGGCAAGATGACTAAAACTCCGTTTTCCGGAACAATGGAATGAGCTACTGACTTGTTGGAAATAATACATACCGATGTATGCGGTCCAATGAGTGTTGATGCTTGTGGCGAGTATCGTTATTATCTGACCTTCACAAATGATTTGAGCAGATATGAGTATATCTACTTAATGAAGCACAAGTCTGAAACATTTGAAAAGTTCAATGAATTTCATTAGTGCAGTGGAGAATCATCGTAACAAGAAAATAAAGTTTCTACAATCTGATCGTAGAGGAGAATATTTGGGTTACGAGTTTGGCCTTCATTTAAAACAATGTGGAAAAGTTTCACAGCTCACGCCACATGGAACACCATAGCGTAATGGTGTGTCCAAACGTCATAACCGCACTTTATTGGATATGGTGCGATCTATGATGTATCTTACCGATTTACCACAATCATTTTGGGGTTATGCATTAGAGACAGCTGCATTCACTTTAAATAGGGCACCATCAAAATCCGTTGAGACTACGCCTTATTAACTGTGGTTTGGCAAGAAACCAAAGTTGTCGTATCTTAAAGTTTGGGGCTGTGATGCTTGTGTGAAAAAGTTTCAACTTGATAAGCTCAAACCTAAATCAGAGAAGTGCATCTTCATAGAATACCCAAAGGAAACTATTGGGTACACCTTCTATCACAGATCCGAAGGGAAGTTATTCATTGCTAAGATGGATCCTTTCTAGAGAAGGAGTTTCTCTCGAAAGAAGTGAGTGGGAGGAAAGTAGAACTTGATGAGGTAACTGTACCTGCTCCCTTATTGGAAAGTAGTACATCACGTAAATCAGTTCCTGTGATTCCTACACCAACTAGTAAGGAAGCTAATGATGACGATCATTAAGCTTCAGATCAAGTTACTACCGAACCTCGCAGGTCTTCCAGAGTAAGATCCGCACCAAAGTGGTACGGTAATCCTGTTTGGAAGTCATGTTACTAGACCATGATGAACCTATGAACTATGAGGAAGCGATGATGAGCCCAGATTCTGTGAAATGGCTTGAAGGCCAAGAAATCTGAGATGGGATCCATATATGAGAACAAAGTGTGGACTTTGGTGGACTTGCCCGATGATCGGCAAGCCATAGAAATTAAATGGATCTTCAGGAGGAAGACAGACGTTGATAGTAGTGTTACTATCTACAAAGCTCGACTTGTCGCAAAAAGTTTTTCGACAAAGTTCAAGGTGTTGACTACGATGAGATTTTGTCACTCGTAGTGATGCTTAAGTCTGTCCGAATCATGTTAGCAAGTTGCCACATTTTATGAAATCTGGCAAATGGATGTCAAAACTACATTCCTTAATCGATTTCTTAAAGAAGAGTTGTATATGATGCAACCAGAATGTTTTGTCAATCCTAAAGGTACTAACAAAATGTGCAAGCTCCAGCGATCCATCTATGGACTGATGCAAGCATCTCGGATTGGAATATACGCTTTGATGAGTTGATCAAAGAATATGGTTTTATACAGACTTTTGGAGAAGACCTGTATTTACAAGAAAGTGAGTGGGAGTCCTGTAGCATTTCTAAAACTATATGTAGATGACATATTGTTGATTGGAAATGATATAGAAATTCTGGATAGCATAAAAGGATACTTTAATAAGAGATTTTTCAAAGAAATACCTCGGTGAAGCTTCTTACACATTGAGCATCAAGACCTATAGAGATAGATCAAGACGCTTGATACAAAATTTCAATGAGTACATACCTTGATAAGATTTTGTAGTTCAAAATAGAACAATCAAAGAAGGAGTTCTTGCCTGTGTTGTAAGTTATGAAGTTGAGTAAGACTCAAAAACCCGACTATGGCAGAAAATAGAAATAGAATGAAAAATCATTCCCTATGCCTCAGTCATAGGTTCTATAAAGAATGCTATGCTATGTGCTACCTCTTGAGCACTGCGTTGGATTTCCCCGAAGAGGAGAGGATGATGCAGCAAAGTAGCGTAAGTATTTCCCTCAGTTTTTGAGAACCAAGGTATCAATCCAGTAGGAGACCACGCACGAGTCCCTCGTACCTACACAAAACGATAGCTACTCGCAACCAACGCGATTAGGGGTTGTCAATCCCTTCACGGTCACTTACGAGAGTGAGATCTGATAGAGATGATAAATAATATTTTTGGTAGTTTTGATAGATAGATGCAAAGTAAAAAGTAAAAGGCAAAGTAAAAAACAAAACAAGTAAATAAAGTGATAGAGATTGATATGATGAGAATAGACCCGGGGGCCATAGGTTTCACTAGTGGCTTCTCTCAAGAGCATAGATATTCTACGGTGGGGAACAAATCACTGTTGAGCAATTGACAAAATTGAGCATAGTTATGAGCATATCTAGGCAATGATCATGTATATAGGCATCACGTCCAAGAAAAGTAGATCGAAACGATTCTGCATCTACTACTATTACTCCACTCATCGACCGCTATCCAGCATGCATCTAGAGTATTAAGTTAAAAACAGAGTAACGCCTTAAGCAAGATGACATGATGTAGAGGGATAAATTCATGCAATATGATAAAAAACCATCTTGTTATCCTCGATGGCAACAATACAATACGTGCCTTGCAACCCTTTCTGTCACTGGCCAAGGACACCGCAAGATTGAACCCAAAGCTAAGCACTTCTCCCATTGTAAGAACTACCAATCTAGTTGGCCAAACCAAAAAGGATAAAGAGACTTGCAAAGATAACTCAATCATACATAAAATAATTCAGAGAAGAATCAAATATTTTCCATAGATAATACTAGATCATAAACCCACAATTCATCGATCTCAACAAACACACCACAAAAACAAGATTACATCGAATAGATCTCCACAAGAGAGGGGGGGGGGGCATTGTATTGAGATCAAAAAAGAGAGAAGAAGCCATCTAGCTACTAGCTATGGACCCGAAGGTCTGAAGTAAACTACTCACACTTCATCGGAGGGGCTATGGTGTTGATGTAGAAGCCCTCCATGGTGGATGCCCCCTCCGGCGGAGCTCCGGAATAGGCCCAAAATGGGATCTCGTGGATACAGAAGGTTGCGGCGGTGGAATTAGGTTTTTGGCTCCTGTTCTGATCGTTTGGGGATACGTAGGTGTATATAGGAGGAAGGAGTACGTTGGTGGAGCAGTAGGGGGCCCACGAGGTAGGGGGCGCGCCCAGGGGGCGCCCTCCACCCTCATGACCGCCTATGGCACTTCTTGGAGTAGGGTCCAAGTCTCCTGGATCACGTTCAGTGAGAAGATCACGTTCTCGAAGGTTTTATTCCGTTTGGACTCCGTTTGATATTCCGTTTCTTCGAAACACTGAAATAGGCAAAAAACAGCAATTCTGGGCTGGGCCTCCGGTTAATAGGTTTGTCCCAAAAATAATATAAAAGTGGAAAATAAAGCCCAATATAGTCCAAAACAGTAGATAAAGTAGCATGGAGCAATCAAAAATTATAGATACGTTGGAGACGTATCAGGCATCCCCAAGCTTAATTCCTGCTCGTCCTCGAGTAGGTAAATGATAAAAAAAAGAATTTTTGATGCGGAGTGATACTTTGGCATAATTTCAAAGTAAAACTTCTTAATTGTGATATGAATATTCAGATCCAAAAGATTCAAGACAAAAGTTCATATTGACACAAAAATAATAATACTTCGAGCATACTAATCAAAACAATCACGTCTTCTCAAAATAACATGGCAAAAGAAAGTTCATCCCTACAAAATCATATAGTTAGGCTATGCTTCATTTTCGTCACACAAAGATGTTCCCAACTTCTATACCCCCGATGACAAGCCAAGCAATTGTTTCATACTTAAATAATCTCAAACTTTTTCAACCTTCACGCAATACATGAGCGTGAGCCATGGATATAGCACTATGGGTGGAATAGAATATGATGATAGGGATTGTGTGGAGAAGACAAAAAAAAGGAGAAAGTCTCACATTGACGAGGCTAATCAACGGGCTATGGAGATGCCCATCAATTGATGTCAACATGAGGAGTAGGGATTGCCATGCAACGGATGCACTAGAGCTATGAATGCTCAACAAAAGAAAACTAGTGGGTGTGTATCCAACTTGCTTGCTCATGAAGACCTAGGGCATTTGAGGAAGCCCATCGTAGGAATATACAAGCCAAGTTCTATAATAAAAAATTCCCACTAGTATAAAAAGACAACTTATGAGACTCACTACATGAAGAACAAGGTGCTACTTTCAAGCACAATATATGAGACTCACTACATGAAGAACAAGGTGCTACTTTGAAGCACAAGTGTGGAAAAAGAGATAGTAGCATTGCCCTTTTTGGGCCTTTCTTTTTTTTGTCCTTTCTCTTCTTCTTTTTTTTATTTGGGCAATGCTCTAATAATGATGATCATCACACTTCTATTGATTACAACATACGGATTACAACTCGAAACTTTAGAACAAGATATGACTCTATATGAATGCCTCCGGCGGTGTACCGGGATGGTGCAATGAATCAAGAGTGACATGTATGAAAATAGTGCATGGTGACCTTGCCACAAATACGATGTCAACTACATGATCATGCAATGGCAATATGACAAAAGTAATGTATGTCATGATGATGATGGTGGAAGTTGCATGGCAATATATCTCGGAATGGCTATGGAAATGCCAAGATAGGTAGGTATGGTGGTTGTTTTGTATAAGGAGGTTTATGTGTGATAGAGCGTATCGTATCACGGGGTCTGGATGCACCGGCGAAGTTTGCGCCAACTCTCAAGGTGAGAAAGGGCAATGCACGGTACCGAAGAAGCTAGCAAAGACGGAAAGGTGAGAGTGCGTATAATCCATGGACTCAACATTAGTCAAAAGAACTCATATACTTATTGCAAAAATTTAGAAGTCATCAAAAATCAAGTACTACGCGCATGCTCCTAGGGGGATAGATTGGTAGGAAAAGACCATCGCTCGTCCCCGACTGCCACTCATAAGGATGCACAAGCTAGGTACACTTCATGTTTTAAATTTGTTACACAACTTTAACCATACGTGCATGCTACGGGACTTGCAAACTTCAACAAAAGTATTTCTCAAATTCATAATCACCCAACTAGCACGACTTTGATATTATCACCTCCATATCTCAAAAACAATTATCAAGCATCAAACTTATCTTAGTATTCAATTCACTCAAAACAAAGTTTCACATATCTTGAAGACCAAGTATATTAACATTAAGCAAATTACCATGCTATTAACGACTCTCAAAATAATCTAAGTGAAGCATGAGAGATCAATAGTTTCTTTAAAACAAATCCACCACCATGCTCTAAAATATATAAGTGAAGCACTAGAGAAAAAATTATCAAGCTCAAAAGATATAAGTGAAGCACTATGAGCAAAAACTATCAAGCTCAAAAGATATAAGTGAAGCACATAGAGTATTATAACAAAGTCCTATTCATGTATGGCTCTCTCAAAAGGTGTGTACAGCAAGAATGATTGTGGTAGACTAACAAGCAAAGACACAAATAATACAAGACGCTCCAAGCAAAACACATATCATGTGGTGAATAAAAATATAGCTCCAAGTAAATTACCGATGGAAGTGGATGAAAGAGGGGATGCCTTCCGGGGCATCCCCAAGCTTTGAATTTTTGGTGTCCTTGGATTATCTTGGGGTGCCATGGGCGTCCCCAAGCTTAGGCTCTTGCCACTCCTTGTTGCATAATCCATCAAAAGAATTCTTCACAACACAAAACTCAACAGAAATCTCGTGAGCTCCGTTAGAGAAAGAAAACAAAGAACTACTTAAGGTACTGTAATGAGCTCATTCTTTATTTATTTTGGTGTTAAACCTACTGTATTCCAACTTCTCTATGGATTATAAACTATTTTACTAGCCATAGATTCATCAAAATAAGCAAACAACACACGTAAAACAGAATCTGTCAAAAACAGAACAGTCTGTAGCAATCTGTAACTAACGCAAACTTATTGAACTCTAAAAATTCTACCAAAATTGGAAGTCCTTTAAAATTTGTTTATTTAATAGCATCAAAAAGAATCAACGCAAAAGCACGTTTCTGTGATTTAACATAACTATATTCGTGCATGCAAAGTTTCTGTTTTTCAGCAGAATCAAATCAACTATCATCGTAGGTTATCCTATAGGTTCTACTTGGCACAAACACTAACTAAAAGATAAAACCACATCCAAACAAAAGCTAGATGGATTATTTATTCCTAAACAGAAGCAAAAACAAAAAAGACAAAATAAAATTGGGTTGCCTCCCTACAAACGCTATCGTTTAACGCCCCTAGCTAGGCGTAAAAGCAAGGATAGATCTAGGTATTGCCATCTTTGGTAGGCAATTCTTTAATGAGGCATCTTCCTCCTTTAGAATTTTCTTTCTTCCTAGTAATTGTCGAATTTTCAGGCAAAAGATCGAAAAATTCATCTATAGCAAATGGTTCCTTAATGATGGTAAAAAGATTGGGATGAACACTTATAGATTTAAGATCCGCAGTTTCCTTACTAGATGATTCACCCTTATTCTTAGGAACATAAATAAGCTTAGTATTTTTAGTAGAAGAACTTGGAGTGTTTTGAACGGAAGAAAAAGCGGTTCCCAAGTTGGTAATGATACCCTCAAGTTTATCGATTCTTGTGGAATCTAGATTTATTTTCTCATTAACTATGGGTTCTTTTTCTTTAATATTTTTCAAAGTCATTCCTACCTTAGATCCATATTGGGTAATTTGGTTGTGGATCTTTTTATCAAGATTTTCAATTGATTCAATGGTAGCAACTTTATTTTCAACAGTTTCAAGCCTTTACATAACATGCTCCAAAGTTAACGTAGTTCCATTAATCAAAAGGGGTGGTGAGCCAAATATATCTATTAAAGCATTATAAGAATCAAAAGTATGGGTACCCAAAAAATTCCCTCCGGTAATGGTATCAAGGATATATCTATACCAAGGATTAGCACCTACGTAAAAATTGCAAAGAAGAACTGAAGTAGATTGCTTCGTGGTAGATCTATTTTGAGCATTGCAAATTCTATACCAAGCATCTTTTAGATTTTCTCCCTCCCTTTGCTTAAAATTTAGAACTTCGTTCTCGGGAGATAACGGAGAAGATATGAGACTAGTCATGATGACAAGCAAGCAAACTAGCACACGAGCAAACAGAAAGGCAACGGAAAAAAAGGCAAACGGGAAGGAGAGGAGGAGATTGGGAAAGAGAGGACGAATAAAACGGCAAGGGTGAAGTGGGGGAGAGGAAAACGAGAAGCAAATGGCAAATAATGTAATGCGAGAGATAGGGATTGCGATGGGTACTTGGTATTGTTGACTTGCTTGCGTGAGCCTCCCCGGCAACGGCGCCAGAAATTCTTCTTGCTACCTCTTGAGCACTGCGTTGGATTTCCCCGAAGAGGAGAGGATGATGCAGCAAAGTAGCGTAAGTATTTTCCTCAGTTTTTGAGAACCAAGGTATCAATCCAGTAGGAGACCACGCACAAGTCCCTCGTACCTACACAAAACAATAGCTACTCGCAACCAACGCGAATAGGTGTTGTCAATCCCTTCACGGTCACTTACGAGAGTGAGATCTGATAGAGATGATAAATAATATTTTTGGTATTTTTGATAGATATATGCAAAGTAAAAATTCAAAGGCAAAGTAAAAACAAAGCAAGTAAATAAAGTGATAGAGATTGATATGATGAGAATAGACCCGGGGGCCATAGGTTTCACTAGTGGCTTCTCTCAAGAGCATAGATATTCTACGGTGGGTGAACAAATTATTGTTGAGCAATTGACAGAATTGAGCATAGTTATGAGCATATCTAGGCAATGATCATGTATATAGGCATCACGTCCAAGACAAGTAGATCGAAACGATTCTGCATCTACTACTATTACTCCACTCATCAACCGCTATCCAGCATGCATCTAGAGTATTAAGTTAAAAACAGAGTAACGCCCTAAGAAAGATGCCATGATGTAGAGGGATAAATTCATGCAATATGATAAAAAAAACCCATCTTGTTATCCCCGATCGCAACAATACAATACGTGCCTTGCAACCCTTTCTGTCACTGGCTAAGGACACCGCAAGATTGAACCCAAAGCTAAGCACTTCTCCCATTGCAAGAACTATCAATCTAGTTGGCCAAACCAAAAAGGATAATTCGAAGAGACTTGCAAAGATAACTCAATCATACATAAAAGAATTCAGAGAAGAATCAAATATTTTCCATAGATAATACTAGATCATAAACCCACAATTCATCAGTCTCAACAAACACACCGCAAAAAGAAGATTACATCGAATAGATCTCCACGAGAGAGGGGGAGAACATTGTATTGAGATCCAAAAAGAGAGAAGAAGCCACCTAGCTACTAGCTATGGACCCGAAGGTCTGAAGTAAACTACTCACACTTCATCGGAGGAGCTATGGTGTTGATGTAGAAGCCCTCCATGGTGGATGCCCCCTCCGGCGGAGCTCCGGAACAGGCCCCAATATCTCGTGGATACAGAAGGTTGCGGTGGTGGAATTAGGTTTTTGGCTCTTGATCTGATCATTTGGGGATATGTAGGTATATATAGGAGGAAGAAGTACGTCGGTGGAGCAGCAGGGGGCCCACGAGGTAGGGGGCACGCCCTCCACCCTCGTGACCGCCTATGGCACTTCTTGGAGTAGGGTCCAAGTCTCCTGGATCACGTTCGGTGAGAAAATCACGTTCCCAAAGGTTTTATTTCGTTTGGACTCCATTTGATATTCTGTTTCTTCGAAACACTGAAATAGGCAAAAACAGCAATTCTGGGCTGGGCCTCCGGTTAATAGGTTAGTCCCAAAAATAATATAAAAGTGGAAAATAAAGCCCAATATAGTCCAAAACAGTAGATAAAGTAGCATGGAGCAATCAAAAATTATAGAAATCTTGGAGACGTATCACTGTACCAGACATATTGTATACCTTGCTCTGAGTTTGGCAAGGGAGTACAATTTTGATCTAAGAGTAGATCACTGCACAGTCGTTAAGAATATCCTTAGTGAGGACTAAGAAAATATTTCTCGATTATGGAGGTGATAAAAGAGCCCGTCGTAAAGAGTTACATCGGTGCAAGCTTTTACAACAATCCAGATGACTCTAAGTCTCAATCTGGATACATATTGAAAGTGGGAGCAATTAGCTAGAGTAGCTCCGTGCAGAGCATTGTAGACATAGAATATTTGCAAAATACATACGGCTCTGAATGTGATAGACACGTTGACTAAACTTCTCTCACGAGCAAAACATGATCATACCTTAGTACTCTTTGGGTGTTAATCACATAGCGATGTGAACTAGATTATTGAGTCTAGTAAACCCTTTGGGTGTTGATCACATGACGATGTGAACTATGAGTATTACTCACATACAGATGTGAATATTGGTGTTATCACATAGCGATGTGAACTAGATTATTGACTCTAGTGCAAGTGGGAGACTGAAGGAAATATGCCCTAGAGGCAATAATAAAGTTATTATTTATTTCCTTATATCATTATAAATGTTTATTATTCATGCTAGAATTGTATTAACCGGAAACATAATACATGTGTGAATACATAGACAAATATAGTGTCACTAGTAAGCCTCTACTTGACTAGCTCGTTGATCAAAGATGGTTGTGTTTCCTAACCATAGACATGAGTTGTCATTTGATTAATGGGATCACATCATTAGGAGAATGATGTGATTGACTTGACCCATCTGTTAGCTTAGCACTTGATCGTTTAGTATGTTGCTATTGCTTTCTTCATGCCTTATACATGTTCTATGACTATGAGATTATGCAACTCCCGTTTACCGGAGGAACACTTTATGTGCTACCAAATGTCACAACGTAACTGGGTGGTTATAAAGGAGCTCTACAGGTGTCTCCAAAGGTACATGTTGAGTTGGCGTATTTCGAAATTAGGATTTGTCACTCCGATTGTCGGAGAGGTATCTCTGGGCCCTCTCGGTAATGCACATCACTATAAGCCTTGCAAGAAAATGTAGCTAATGAGTTAGTTGCAGGATGATGCATTACATAACGAGTAAAGAGACTTGCCGGTAACGAGATTGAACTAGGTATTGAGATACCGACGATCGAATCTCGGGCATGTAACATACTGATGACAAAGGGAACAATGTGTGTTGTTATGCGGTTTGACTGGTAAAGATCTTCATAGAATATGTAGGAGCCAATATGGGCATCCAGGTTCCGCTATTGGTTATTGGCTAGAGAGATGTCTCGGTCATGTCTACATAGTTCTCGAACCCGTAGGGTCCGCATGCTTAACGTTCGTTGACGATATAGTATTATATGAGTTATGTATGTTGGTGACCGAATGTTGTTCGGAGTCCCGAATGAGATCACGGACATGACGAGGAACTCCGGAATGGTCCGGAGATAAAGTTTAATACATGGAATAATGTTGTTTGGTCTCTGGAAGGGTTTCGGAATTCACCGGAAGGGGTTCCGGATGTTTCCCGAAATGTTTGGGTACGAGAACACGTTATTTGGGCCAAAGGGGAAAGCCCACAAGGTTTTTGGAAAGCGCAAAAGGAAGTTTTGCGGAGTCCAGGGGCCAGACGCCAGGGTCCGTGGCGTCTGGGTCCAGACGCCGGGAACCCTGGCATCTGGCCTTGGTGTCCGAGAAGGACTCTTGCCTTTCGGGTGAAACCGACTTTGTGGAGGCTTTTACTCCAAGTGTCGACCCCAAGGCTCAACATATAAATAGAGGGGAAGGGCTAGCACCAAAGACACATCAAGAAACACCAAGCCGTGTGCCGACAACCCCGTCCCGTCTAGTTTATCCTCCGTCATAGTTTCCGTAGTGCTTAGGCGAAGCCCTACGGAGATTGTTCTGCACCAACACCGTCACCACGTCGTCGTGCTGCCGGAACTCATCTACTACTTCGCCCGTCTTGCTGGATCAAGAAGGCGAGGACGTCATCGAGCTGAACGTGTGCAGAACTCGAAGGTGCCGTGCGTTCGGTACTTGGATTGGTCAGATCGTGAAGACGTACGACTACATCAACCACGTTGTCATAACGCTTCTGCTTAGCGATCTTCAAGGTATGAAGATACACTCTCCCTCTCGTTGCTATGCATCGCCATGATATTTTTGGGGCCTTTCCCTTTTATTCTTTGGACTTTATTTTTTTTATTTTTTTTATTTGGGACAATGCTCTATTAATGATGATCATCACACTTAAATACTCAATGATTATAGCTCGATACTAGAACAAAATATGACTCTATATGAGTGCCTCCGGTGGTGTACCGGGATGGGCAATGAATCAAGAGTGACATGTATGAAAAATTATGCATGGTGGCTTTACCACAAATACGATGTCAACTACATGATCATGCAAGGCAATATGACAATGATGAAGCATGTCATAATAAACGGAACGGTGGAAAGTTGCATGGCAATATATCTCGGAATGGTTGTCGAAATGCCATAATAGGTAGGTATGGTGGCTGTTTTGAGGAAGATATAAGGAGGTTTATGTGTGATAGAGCGTATCATATCACGGGATTTGGATGCACCGGCGAAGTTTGCACCAATGCACGGTACGGAAGAGGCTAGCAATGATGGAAGGGTGAGAGTGCGTATAATCCATGGACTCAACATTAGTCATAATGAACTCACATACTTATTGCAAAAATCTACAAGTCATCAAAACAAAGTACTACATGCATGCCCCTAGGGGAAGGGTTGGTACGAGTTAACCATCGTGCGATCCCGACCTCCACACAAAGGATGACAATCAAAGAAATACATCATGCTTCAAATTTGTCACACAACGGTTAACATACGTGCATGCTACGGGACTTGCAAACCTCAACACAAGTATTTCTCAAATTTAGAAATACTCTACTAGCATGATTCTAATATCACCATCCTCATATCTCAAAACGATCATCAAGCATCAAACTTCTCATAGTATTCAATGCACTTTTTATGAAAGTTTTTATTATACCCATCTTGGATGCCTATCATATTAGGACTAATTTTATAGCCAAAGCAAACTAACATGTTGTTCTAAAGGACTCTCAAAATAATATAAGTGAAGCATGAGAGATCAATAATTTCTATAAAATAAAACCACCACCATGCTGTAAAAGATATAAGTGAAGTACTAGAGCAAAATTATCTAGCTCAAAAGATATAAGTGAAGCACATAGAGTATTCTAAGAAATTTCGATTCATGTGTGTCTCTCCAAAAGGTGTGTAAAGCAAGGATGATTGTGATGAACTAAAAAGCAAAGACTCATATCATACAAGACACTCCAAGCAAAACACATATCATGTTGTGAATAAAAATATAGCCTCAAGTAAAGTTACCGATAGACAAAGACGGAAGAGGGATGCCTTCTGGGGCATCCCCAAGCTTAGGCTTTTGGTTGTCCTTGAATTTTACCTTGGGGTGCCTTGGGCATCCCCAAGCTTAGGCTCTTGCCAATCCTTGTTCCAAAATCCATCAAATCTTTACCCAAAACATGAAAACTTCACAACACAAACTCAACAGAAAATCTCATGAGCTCCGTTAGTGTAAGAAAACAAACCACCACTTTAAGGTACTGTAATGAACTCATTCTTTATTTATATTGGTGTTAAACCTACTGTATTCCAACTTCTCTATGGTTCATACCCCCCGATACTAGCCATAGATTCATCAAAATAAGCAAACAACACACGAAAAACAGAATCTGTCAAAAACAGAATAGTCTGCAGCAATCTGTAACTTTCGAATACTTCTGGAACCGCAAAAATTCTACAAACTTAGGAAGTCCTGGGTAATTTGTTTATTAATCTTCTTCAAAAAGAATCAACTGAAAATCACGTTTATGTGATTTATGTGATTTAGGAATCGTGTGGAAACACTACCACCCAAATCACATAAAGCATAGCATTCATGATCTTTAATCTTAATTTTAATAGTAGATTCCCACTCATCATAAAGTTTTGTAGGGATAGAAACTTCTAATTCAAGTTTTTCTTCGTAAGATTGCATTAAAGCATCAACGATATGTTTGGTAAAAGCTTTATTTTGACTATAAGCATGAGGAGAATTTAACATGGATTGCAATAAGGAAATACAATCTATCAGAGAGCAATTATCATAATTAAATTCCTTGAAATCCAAAATAGTGGGTTCATTGCTATGTAAAGTTTTGACCTCTTCCATCCCACTTTTACCAATTTTTGTATCAAGATCTAAAAACTCCGAATCATTGGGACGCCTTTTAACTAAAGTTGACTCATCTCCAGTTCCATCTTTATCAAGATTCATATTGGAAAACAAAGATTTAATAGGAGACACATCAATCACTTTTAGATCTTCATCCTTATTATCATGAAAACTAGAAGAACACGCTTTCACAAAAGCAATCCTTTTTAGCACGCATCCTAGCGGTTCTTTCTTTGCACTCATCAATGGAAATTCACATGGCTTTGAGAGACTCATTGATATCATGCTTAGGTGGAATAGATCTAAGTTTCAAAGAATCAACATCAAGAGAAATTCTATCCACGTTCCTAGCCAACTCATCAATCTTAAGCAATTTTTCTTCAAGCAAAGCATTGAAATTCTTTTTCGAAATCATAAATTCTTTAACACTAGTCTCAAAATCAGAGGCCATCTTATTAAAATTTCCATAAGAGTTGTTGTAGGAATTACCATAATCATTAGAGGAATTACTCGGGAACAGCCTAGAATTGAAGTTTCCTCTATACGCGTTGTTACCAAAATTGTTCCTACCAACAAAATTCACATCCATAAATTCATTATTATTCTCAATCAAAGTGGACAAGGGAATATCATTAGGATCATAAGAAACACTCTTATTAGCAAACAATTTCATAAGTTCATCCATCTTTCCACTCAAAACATTAATCTCTTCAATTGCATGAACCTTTTTACTAGTAGATCTTTCAGTGTGCCATCTATTTATATATAAAAAGTACTTGATGGGTTAACCAGAGAAAAGATAAATATGTTAGAAAACCCATAAAAATTAGAAATATCTAGCCTTTAATTTAATCCTATAGAAAATTACTACCGTTAGATCTACTTAATGGAACAAAATTTACCCACCATGCCATTAAAGACTGCATGACTCTATCATATATGACCTTCTCTAGAAAACCTAATATGTATTTTTCTTTAACTTACACGTGTGGATCATGGGTTGGAGCTTGCACCGGCGGCTCGCAAAGAGAGAGAAGGTGTATGCATGCCCTTTCGATCAATCTGTCCCTTTCGCAATCACCCAATATGGTTTTGGTCGGTTATCAGCAGAGGCACAAGGTGGATCGCGGTTCTGGTCAGTCATCAGCGGAGCCACAAGGTAGATCAGTTCCATGGCCACCACGTTCAGTAGGGTTGTTGCATGATCTCCGGCTATCAGCTCCCGAATCAGGTATATACTTAGCGGCGCATGTAGCAGATCTTTTTGCCCGATCTGCTGTCAATGGAGGATTAGCAGGAAACATGATGAAGATAAATCCTGAATCAGGTATACATAATCCATATGCATAATTACTTAGTGTTGCATGAAGAAAATCGTCTTGCATGATCTGCCGTTAATTGAGGATTGGCAGGAAACAAGCGCAACATATTCTAGCGGCAGGGATGGCTTGGAGGCGCTGACTTGCTAGGGCATGAGACTCTCCTCCAGCACATCCGATCTTGCTGACCTGCTAGGGCATGAGACTCCTCCAGCACATCTGATCTTTGTGATCAAGTCCCGATCTGCTCCAATATCAGCACGTCTGTTGCATGGTTTTTTGTTGTTGAAGAATTTCCACGTATATGGTGCTTGAGAGATTAGGTGCCATGTAAACGCCTGGAATCAGTACTGGAATCCCACATCAAAGAAAACAGCAACTGGGTTGAGGAACAGGCCAGCGAAGTAAGCGCGGACATGGTTGAGGAATGGGCCAACGAAC
The DNA here is from genome assembly GCA_963921465.1 of Triticum timopheevii. NCBI lineage: Eukaryota > Viridiplantae > Streptophyta > Magnoliopsida > Poales > Poaceae > Triticum > Triticum timopheevii. The sequence goes on from OY997266.1 coordinate 108,284,974, forward strand.
TAATTAAGCGCGGACATGTTTGGGGAACTGGCTAGCACAGGATTTTTTGGATGGGCACTTTAGGAGGCTAGGATCATCACCTTCATGTTTGACGGTAAGCAGCAGGTTGGTTCCTTCCGGATTAATCCGCTAATACCTATACATGTTTTTTGATAGTTAACTAATTGCAGACATATGATTTGCGGTAGATAAGCGATTTGACTTTCATCTACAGATTGATATTTAATTCCTTGGAGTTCATTAGACAGCTCAATTTGATGTATAAAAAGTGATTTGATTTATAGTTACGCATGCCCAAGTTTCTGGTGTTCTAGCATTAGATAGCAACCTCAGTATTAGGACTGCAATGCCAGTTTGCCACTAGAATGTGCCGAGCTCTACAAATTGCCAAAGAATCGTTAAGCATGTAGAGACCCAAGCAAGCTTTCAAAATCAGTGTGGTAAATATGTATTTTCTAGAGTGCAGATCTGTCTATTTATCATATAGCAATTAGATGTCATTAATCTAATCTTACTTGCATGCTACCATGACGACCTGAGCATCTCCATGCACCCTCGACCAGCACCTCCTCCCCGTCCTGATCCGTTGATTCCTCTGCCGCACCCCTCATGGGAGTCGCCACAAATGATCGACTTGGATGCCCCAGGGCTCCTCCCCGAGGTATTCGACCCCCTCCTTGAGTTCCATCAGTTCCTCTGCTGCACCGTAATGTTTGCCGCCACAAACGCTCAATCTGGGAGGGCCAATCTGGACCCTAACGGGACTGAAGATTGCACGTGATGACAACCATCATCTATGTTCCACGGGTACCATAGTATCGGGTGTTGCATCATCCTCTTTGATGTGTCCAAGAAATCTGCCAGATGGGGTTGTTACTGGTCATCTAGAATAGATATAGACGGCCTTTATTTTGGGGAAACGTTTGGAAACGGCGCACCGGCCGAAGCTTCGGCCGGTCGCCCGAGCCCAGGAAATCGCCCAGCCCCGCTGCACGCCAATCTCGCCGGCGAGGCCGCTCCCTACCCCCGCATCGCCCCTCCCACCCCTCCCGCCTCCCCCTACCGCCCCTCCCACCCCTCCCCCCCCCCCCCCCCCCCACCCACCCACCCATTGCAGCCCAATTTCGTGGGTGAGGCCGTCATCTCCCCCCGCATCAGCCTCATCGCAAGATCAATGAAATGCTGCAACCAGCGTGATGATTTGCTGGAACCACTGTCGCGGTTTGCTGGAACCAGCTTTTTTCCTCCCTCAATGGTGACCATGGTGGCCACGATGACCGCGGGGAATGTAGTGCATTTTTGCTACAACCACATCCTATTTTGCTACAACCATATCCTGTTTTTGCTACCACCGATGACTTTTTTTGGTACATGCATGGCAGACGACGGCGTTGATGCTTCAACCTGACATGGGAAAAAGCTTCAACTGGCCTACAAGAAGTTACCACCGGTCCCCAAAAAGCTTCAACAGGCATAGCGGAAAGAGCTTCAACCCCCCATGAAAAAGCTTCAGCAGGGGAAAAAAAGCTTCAATCGGCATAGGAAAAGCTTCAACCAAAGGTCAAAAAAGCTTCAATCGGCATAGGAAAAGCTTCAACCAGAGGTCAAAAAAGCTTCAACCGGAGGACGGAATCTGTGGACGCACAAGTGGCGATGGCGACGAGCGGCGAACGGCGAAGGGGGAGAGGACGCAAGTGCTGCGACGAGCGGCAACGGCGAGGGAAGAGGACGCGGGTGCTTTCACATCTCACCGGAGCACACGCACATCGAGGGCTGGGGAAGGAAGGTCGCGCTGAAACGGTCTGATGCGGGGAGGAAGAAAGAAGATGGCGTGGGGAGCGAGGATCGGACGGCTCCTGCCTGGTGGATCGCACGGCTGCGGTGCGACCGGCCCAAATTTGGGCCGGCGCACCGGCGCCTAGCGGTTCCCTTTATTTTGTCGCTCTGTACCTAATAGCAAGTGATGTATGTGTTAGAGTTGTGTCGAATATAGTGTACAAGGTAGGTTACAGTTGGACTTGTAGTTGTATTGTGTTTATATAGGATGTGGAGTCGTGTCCTAGTAGGACACTAGTATCCTAGGTCTCTCTTATATATGAGGAGGCACCCCACGTTGTAACTTATGACGACTAGATAGCGACAGGCTCACAAGGGGGTGCCGGCGTCTTGTGCCGGCGCCCGGGTGGCCGGTGTTGCGGTATCTCGGGGAGGAGCGCCCGTAGTCATTGCCCCGGGGAGTAGGCGAGTTCGCCGAACCTCGTTAACAAATCTCGGTGTCGTCATTGTCTGTGATTGCTTGTTCCTCGGATGATCGACCGCGTACCTCGGATTTATTCTAACAAGTGGTATCATGAGTAAGGTTCGAAGAGGCCGTTGATGTTGATCTAGAGGAGATGAAGCTGGTTTGCTGTTTATTTCGTCGCGGCGGCGAACGGATCAGCGGACGGAAGGCTCGGTTGATAAGCAATCGGAATTATCTGGATGTCGGCGAGATCGAAGCAAATCGGATTCGGCGGCATACGGCGCAAGCAGCAGGATTGTCTATTGACGCAGCGGCTGGAAGCGGCCTCGTTAGGTGCGCGTGGCGCAGTGATCTGCCCAGCTGAGCAGCGGCGCGGCTAAGGCCCAGGTGTGCGCACAAGGGCACAAGGCTGCCCGAGCTGGCTTGTGGTGCACGGTCAACGGGCAAGGCTGAGGTGCTGCACGGAGGTGTTGCTGTGCAGATTGGATTGAGACTCCAGAGGCAAGGTATGCGTGTGGGATTTGTTTTGGACCAAAAGAGGACCGAGTCCTCGTATTCGTATACGACGCAAGGCAACAGATCAAATCGGCAGAATATAGAATATCCATCGTGATACGCATCCATCAGGGAGCTCTATTTGTGTAGGGCTTGAGGCAAAAAAAAGCAATTAGCTTAGCATCAGAAGTTGAGCCAAGACAGGAGCAAAATTCACGTGAGGACCAGAAGGAATTTTTTGGTTGGAATTGCTAGCAGCACGCAGAGGGCCGGAGAGTCCGATTCTATTCGTGTACTTAAGGCATCGCGTGGAAAGCTCAGATAATTTTTCACAGGGTCTGCTGTATAAAGAACTATGGCGTCAATGGATACCAGGTTTGAGGTGGAGAAGTTCGACGAAACTAGAAGCCTTGGGTTATGACATAAGAGTGAAAGATTTGTTGGCACAACATGGATGCTTGAATGCGTTGCGGGAAGTCATGTCAGCTGAGATGGAATTATTATGTGATGGATGGAAATTCGTGGAAGACGATTTGAGAGCCTCGAGCGTGTCATGCAGTCGGAAAAGTTCGGCTGGGTCGGACTGGACAGTATGACGGATCGACGCAAGTCGGTTGGTACAGAAGACGGTGGTGAGATCGGCGACGACGCCATAGGAGCGTGATGCTGATGGTGACCGACTTCTGGGCGTGAAAACACGTGGCGCAGGCCCCGAGGGCTTGTGCGGCTTCGACAAGACTATGGCACGGGATTGATTCAAGGTGGTGTATACACGGAGCCTGAAGTCGATGAGGCGCGGGAGTGGATTGATCATCTACCATGGAGTCATGTTGAAGGTGGAGCTGGATTGAGGGGCTACGGTGTAAGTCGACGGGGCCGATGCCTATTCAGCGGGCGGGAAAAAAAACGAGTGACACGCAGTTCGAACTGGAGCCCAGTGGTCTGATGGAAGCGTGAAACTCGTCATCGGTCGGTGATGATCGATGGTACTCTGCAGTGGGGGTTGAGTGGTGTGGGTTCGCGGCCCTTGAGACTCGACCGGGACAGCGGAGGCTCGACGCGGTAATAGCGGCGAGGCGTGCGGTATGCACGGGACATGGAGACGGGCCAAGGTTCTGGTGGTCATACATGTGGTGAGACAACTGCGAATTTGACTCGGGATGACTACAAGCAATAGTGAAATTCCTTCAAGTTTCAGACAGGCGGTCAAGAAAGGAGCGGTGATGTTGAGTTCAGGTAACTCTTATGTGTGACACCCAATATGTGAGTTGTTCACTTTCACGCAGGTCAGTGATCGGTGTGTGATGGCGTTGGACTGATATTCTGGAAGTTGGGAGCACAAACTAGAGTAACAAGGAACTTAATTTTGCTCGAGTGTTGACTGTCGTCAAGAAAAGAAGGGACTACAAGTTGCAGGTGGAGTCACATGGAGCCTTTGGAGTAGCAGCGGTACTCATGGGATAAGCTCAAGTCCAATGTACATGGAAGTTTGACGCATGGACAAATCCAGGGTGGTGGAGTATATTCGCCAAGGTGGAGTTTGTTAGAGTTGTGTCGAATATAGTGTACAAGGTAGGTTACAGTTGGACTTGTAGTTGTATTGTGTTTATATAGGATGTGGAGTCATGTCCTAGTAGGACACTAGTATCCTAGGTCTCTCTTATATATGAGGAGGCACCCCACGTTGTAACCTATGACGACTAGATAGCGACAGGCACGCAAGGGGGTGCCGGCGTCTTGTGCCGGCGCCCGGGTGGCCGGTGTTGCGGTATCTCGGGGAGGAGCGCCCATAGTCATTGCCCCGGGGAGTAGGCGAGTTCGCCGAACCTCGTTAACAAATCTCGGTGTCGTCATTGTCTGTGATTGCTTGTTCCTCGGATGATCGACCGCGTACCTCGGATTTATTCTAACAGTATGCAGTTTTTTTTAGTTCTGGTATAAACCCTTAGTTTGATTCCTACAAACTGTGTTGAACTGTTGACCAAGAATCATGCAACATACCTTGATAAAAATTGGTTTCGTCTATATAATGGATCCATCTATTTTTGCTGTGGTATGTTTAAACCATGGATTTATTTATTTATATTCTGATGTGAACCCTGATTTTGATGCTAGCTACTATACACCACAGATATAAATTTATTTGATTCAGTTTTGTTTCATCATTTCTTATATTCTTTCTATTTGACGTGGTCCATACAAAAAAAAGAATGTTGTTGCAGTACAGTCGAGCGAATTAAGGCCTCTAGCGTCAGCGGGGAAGAGTGATCTATGCGCCACCGAGAGAATGGCATGGGAAGACATCTTATTTTTTCTTGGCCCAAGCCAGGTGCATAAGTTGTGAAGCAGCTGGTCATCCAAGACAATATCTCGAATATACATGCAATACATACGGCAAGTTCCTCCATCCAACGCAATATCTGGAATATACATGCAATACATACGGCAAGTTCCTCCATCTCTAATTATTTAATCGTGTCTATGTGGAATTAGACAGCCACGGATCTACTATATTTTCCTCTCAAAATTGCACGGAAATTTTCCATTGATGTTGGAGGGATTGCGGTATTCCTGCTGGCTAACATGTACATTATGGCTTTACGCAGTACATTATCTTAACAGAATTTGGAAGATCGCAATTACATTTACATATGAATGGTATGGTTTCTATAGGCAAACAGTGCAGAAAACATATTCATTTGGTAGGTATATTCCGTTCCGAAATCTATAGTATGCTTTTACTAACATATATAACGTGCATATTCATCTATTGTTTCCCTGGTGCTCTTAATTAGGTAATATCATCTTTCAAATTGGTGGCACAATTAGCTTTGCCAGGTATCATCCGAAAAAAAAAAACCTTTGGTAGATAGCCTCATGCATAGCTATTGTAGTTTCCTGCTCTGCGACTAGCTGGCATGTCATTCTATCTCGACATGCCCTATTTTGATATACCGGTCGCCTCAAATTGATGATGAGGTACAACAACTATATGCCCTATTGGCTTTATATTATGTTTCGATTTTACAGTTAGTTCGGTAATCTCATATTATTAGCGATATTTTCTCTCCATATTTAAGAACCCTGATTATTTCTTTCTTTATGACACTCACATCTCTCCTTATGTATCTCCGTCGCAGCAAGTCTATCAGTGGATACATGTCCGATACATGTCCACTGTGTGTTTGCTCCTCTGCATGGTCGCTGGGAGAAGTTGGATCAAAGTTCATGACTAAGACTCGGGGATCAGCGATCCCCAAGACGTGCGTGCAAAGATGAAGACAATGGCTCCCCATAATGATGCAAGTGCAATGAGTCCACGTGCAACAACCTGATTATGGTGTTCGTGTCTTTGAACAAGAGGATAACAACCTTCATACCCGGCGTGAGGCCACACTTGCCGCAAGAACATGTCTTTTATAGGAGTTTAGAGAATGTCATCTAACGTAAATTATTTATTTAGAAATAGATGTGCACTATATGCTTGAGCTAGGCTATTATTTGGTCGCTCGATTTGACTTCTTTGTTTCCACAGATAATCGTCCTTACGCTTAAGATTGTTAGAGATACCATTTCTTGCTAAGTGGTGTATTTGTCAATACAGTAGAAGCTTTCTATCTGTTTGACATGTTATTTGATCAATCTTTCTATTATATAGAATTGGAATGTGCTTTCTGGGTGAGAAGAACATTGGATAAACCAATGATAAACTATATTGAGATTATCAAATAGTACTTCTTTTGCAAAAATGGTTGGCATTTTACTAGAGTGTAAACAACTAAAACAAAAATCAATACATTTAAAGTTTAAACAATGCCTTGATGTGGTGAAAATAATCCAATGCTTGCTGGACAATAATCAATGACTTGTACATATAATATTGTTCATCTTTTATTAAGCTTTCTTATTTTGTGCTATTACTAAATAATGAAAACATGCTACATGGCAACCATATGAAATAACAATACAAATTGATTTTTATTCAAAATAATAATTATTATTATTCACTTTCACATATCATTTCGTAATAAATAATTTCTTTTTGCCCAATAGAAAATATACGTTATTGTAGACTTACATACAATGTGATTAACTCCTTATATGTGTGATGGTCTCGAATGAATACATGTGATGTCATAGATCTAGCAAAGAATAGACTCCATTTATTTCTCCTTCCTAATGTCTTACACAACATATCTTTGTTAAGTGGAAGCACTCAAAAGTTTGAAGTAATTGGCTATTCACACTGATATTTTACACAATATACACGGTGAACATATACACCTTACATCGTGAAGTTTTTGTAAAAAAAAATGCACCTTAGATAAAGGAACGGAGAGAGTATTTCATAAAAACCTTTAAAGATGACAAAATAGCATTAATGCTTTAATAAGATTTACACAATTCTAGCCCGCGCATCGAGCGGGCCACTTTGCTAGTTGAGAATAATTAACCATAATATTATCTAGGAGTTTAGATGCTTCTCCTAAAGTGATTTCCATAAAAGTGCCTCCCGCGGTCGAATATAAAAGATTTCAAGAAGCAAAATTCAATCCAGCATAATTTTTTTGTATAATCATCCATAAATTCAAACCATGTGTAGGGCAATTACGTATCATTAGTTTCATCCTCTCCCAAGCTTGCGCAACATGCTCATGATCAAGTTGCTTAAAATTCATAATATCATTTCTAAGAGAGATGGTCTTAGCGGGAGGAAAATACTTAGAGATAAAAGCATCTTTGCACTTATTCCATGAATCAATACTATTTTTAGGCAAAGAAGAGAACCAAGTTTTAGCATGATCTCTAAGCGAAAACGGAAATAACTTCAATTTAACAATATCATTATCCACATCTCTCTTTTTTTGCATATCGCACAAATCAACAAAGTTGTTTAGATGTGTAGCGGCATCTTCACTAGGAATGCCAGAAAATTGATCTTTCATGAAAAGATTCAATAAAGCAGCATTAATTTTGCAAGATTCAGCATCGGTAATAGGAGCAATCGGAGTGCTAAGAAAATCATTGTTGTTGGTATTGGAAAAATCACACAATTTAGTATTGTCTTGAGCCATATCGACAAACAATCCAACACACAAGCACACAAGAAGCAAGCAAAAAGAGACGAACGGAAAAAGGGCGAATAAAACGGCAAGGGTGAAGTGGGGGAGAGGAAAACGAGAGGCAAATGGCAAATAATGTAATGCGAGGGATAAGAGTTTGTGATGGGTACTTGGTATGTCTTGACTTGTGCGTAGATCTCCCCGGCAACGGCGCTAGAAATTGGCGAGTTGTCGGGAGATCAAATCTTGACTTGACTTGGCATAAGCCTCCCCGGCAACGGCGCTAGAAATCCTTCTTGCTACCTCTTGAGCATGCGTTGGTTTTCCCTTGAAGAGGAAAGAGTGATGCAGCAAAGTAGCGTAAGTATTTCCCTCAGTTTTTGAGAACCAATGTATCGATCCAGTAGGAGGTTACACGCAAGACGCCTAGTACCTACACAAACAAATAAGAACCTTGCAGCCAACGCAATAAAGGGGTTGTCAATCCCTTCACGGCCACTTGCAAAAGTGAGATCTGATAGAGATAATAAGATAAATATTTTCGGTATCTTTGTTGTATAGATTGAAAAGTAAAGATTGCAAAATAGTAAATGAGATGCGATGTAAATAAAACAGATATAATATGGTAGAAAAGAGACCCAGGGGCCATAGGTTTCACTAGTGGCTTCTCTCAAGATAGCATATCTTACGGTGGGTGAACAAATTACTGTCGAGCAATTGATAGAAAAGCGCATAGTTATGAGAATATCTAGGCATGATCATGTATATAGGCATCACGTCTGGGACAAGTAGATCGAAACGATTCTGCATCTACTACTATTACTGCACATCGACCGCTATCCAGCATGCATCTAGAGTATTAAGTTCATAAGAACAGAGTAACGCATTAAGCAAGATGGCATGATGTAGAGGTATAAACTCAAACAATATGATATAAACCCCATCTTTTATCCTCGATGGCAACAATACAATGCGTGCCTTGCTGCCCCTGCTGTCACTGGGAAAGGACACCGCAAGGATGAACCCAAAGCTAAGCACTTCTCCCATTGCAAGAAAGATCAATCTAGTAGGCCAAACCAAACTGATAATTCGAAGAGACTTGCAAAGATATTAAATCATACATATAAGAATTCAGAGAAGAACCAAATATTGTTCATAGATAATCTTGATCATAAACCCACAATTCATCGGATCTCGACAAACACACCGCAAAAGAATTACATTGAATAGATCTCCAAGAGGATCGAGGAGAACTTGGTATTGGGAATCAAAGAGAGAGAAGAAGCCATCTAGCTAATAACTATGGACCCGAAGGTCTGTGGTAAACTACTCACACATCATCGGAGAGGCTATGGTGTTGATGTAGAAGCCCTCCATGATCGATTCCTCCTCCGGTGGAGCGCCGGAAAAGGCCCCAAGATGGGATCTCACGGGTACAGAAGGTTGCGGCAGTGGAAATAGGGTCTCGTGGTGCTCCTGGATGTTTTCGGGGTATATGAGTATATATAGGCAAAAGAAGTAGGTCGGTGGAGCCACTAGGGGCCCACGAGGGTGGGGGCGCGCCTACCCCCCTGGGCGCGCCCTCCTACCTCGTGGCCGCCTTGTTGCTTCCTTGACGTCCACTCCAAGTCTCTTGGATTGTGTTTGTTCCAAAAACGATTCTCTCGAAGGTTTCATTCCGTTTGGACTCCGTTTGATAATCCTTTTCTACGAAACACTGAAATAGGCAAAAAAAATAGCAATTTGCAATGGGCCTCCGGTTAATATGTTAGTCCCAAAAATAATATAAAAGTGCATAATAAAGCCCATTAAACTTCCAAAACTGATAATATAATAGCATGGAACAATAAAAAATTATAGATACGTTGGAGACATATCATGGACCTACAAAGTTCAGTAGCAACTTGATCTGAAGTTTCATGATCATCATCATTAACTTCCTCTCTAGTCGGTGCAGGCACCACAGAAACATTTTCCTGTGTTGCACTACTCTCCGGTTCAAGAGGGGGTACCTCATCAAGTTCTACTTTCCTCCCACTTACTTCTTTCGAGAGAAACTCTTTCTCCAGAAAGGATCCATTCTTGGCAACAAAGATCTTGCCTTCGGATCTGAGGTAGAAGGTATACCCAATAGTTCCCTTAGGGTATCCTATGAAGACGCACTTTTCCGATTTGGGTTCGATCGTTTCAGGTTGAAGTTTCTTGACGTAAGCATTGCATCCCCAAACTTTCAGAAACGACAGCTTATGTTTGTTCCCAAACCATAATTCATATGGTGTCGTCTCCACGGATTTAGACGGTGCCCTATTTAAAGTGAATGCAGCAGTCTTTAAAGCATAACCCCAAAATGATAGCGGTAGATTGTTAAGAGACATCATAGACCGCACCATATCCAATAGAGTGCGATTACGATGTTCGGACACACCATTACGCTGAGAAGTTCCAGGCGGGGTGAGTTGTGACACAATTCCACATTTCCTTAAGTGTGTGCCAAACTCGTGACTCAAGTATTCTCCTCCACGATCTGATCGTAAGAACTTTATTTTCCTGTCACGTTGATTCTCTACCTCGCTCTGAAATTCCTTGAACTTTTCAAAGCTATCAGACTTGTGTTTCATTAAGTAGACATACCCATATATGCTTAAGTCATCAGTGAGGGTGAGAACATAACGATAGCCACCGTGAGCCTCAACACTCATTGGACCACATATACCAGTACGTATGATTTCCAACAAGTTGGTTGCTCGCTCCATTGTTCCGGAGAATGGAGTCTTGGTCATTTTGCCCATGAGGCATGGTTCGCACGTGTCAAATGATTCATAATCAAGAGACTCCAAAAGTCCATCTGCATGGAGTTTCTTCATGCGTTTGACACCAATGTGACCAAGGCGGCAGTGCCACAAGTATGTAGGACTATCATTATCAACCTTACATCTTTTGGCATTCACACTATGAATATGTGTAACATCACGTTCGAGATTCAATAAAAATAAACCATTGACCAACGGGGCATGACCATAAAACATATCTCTCATATAAATAGAACAACCATTATTCTCGGATTTAAATGAGTTGCCATCTCGCATTAAACGAGATCCAGATACAATGTTCATGCTCAAAGCTGGCACTAAATAACAATTATTGAGGTCTAAAACTAATCTCGAAGGTAAATGTAGAGGTAGCATGCCGACGGCGATATCATCGACCTTGGAACCATTCCCAACGCGCATCGTCACCTCGTCCTTCGCCAGTCTCCGCTTATTCCATAGCTCCTTTGGCATTGTTGGCCTTCTTATCCGCTAAGTACTTGGGGCAGTTCCGCTTGTAGTGACCATTTCCCTTGCAATAAAAGCACTCAGTCTCGGGTTTGGGTCCATTCTTTGGCTTCTTCCCGGCAACATCCTTGCCATCCTTCTTGAAGTTCTTCTTACCCTTGCCTTACTTGAAACTAGTGGTCTTATTCACCATCAACACTTGATGTTCCTTTTTGATCTCCACCTTCGCTGACTTCAGCATCGAATATAACTCAGGAATGGACTTCTCCATCCCTTGCATATACTGTAGTTCATCACAAAGCTCTTGTAGCTAGGTGGAAGCGATTGGAGGATTCTGTCAATGACCGAGTCATCTGGAAGATTAACTCCCAGCTGAGACAAGCGTGAAGGAAATATGCCCTAGAGGCAATAATAAAGTTATTATTTATTTCCTTATTTCATGATAAATATTTATTATTCATGCTAGAATTGTATTAACTAGAAACTGGGTACATGTGTGAATACATAGACAAAACATAAGTGTCCCTAGTATGCCTCTACTTGACTAGCTCGTTTATCAAAGATGGTTATGTTTCCTAACCATAGACATGTGTTGTCATTTGATGAACGGGGTCACGTCATTAGGAGAATGATGTGATGGACAAGACCCATCTAATAGCTTAGCATTATGATCGTTAAGTTTTATTGCTATTGCTTTCTTCATGACTTATACATATTCCTCTGACTATGAGATTATGCAACTCCCAAATACCGGAGGAACACCTTGTGTGCTATCAAATGTCACAACGTAACTGGGTGATTATAAAGATGCTCTATAGGTGTCTCTGAAGATGTTTGTTGAGTTGGCATAGATCGAGATTAGGATTTGTCACTCCATGTATCGGAGAGGTATCTCTGGGCCCTCTCGGTAATGCACATCACTATAAGCCTTGCAAGCAATGTGACTAATGAGTTAGTCACGGAATGATGCATTACGGAACGAGTAAAGAGACTTGCCGGAAATGGGATTGAACTAGGTATGATGATACCCACGATCGAATCTCGGGCAAGTAACATATCGATGACAAAGGGAACAACGTATATTGTTATGCGGTTTGACCGATAAAAATCTTCTTAGAATATGTACCAACCAATATGAGCATCTAGGTCCGGCTCTTGGTTATTGATCGAAGACGTGTCTTGGTCATGTCTACATAGTTCTCGAACCCGTAGGGTCCGTACGCTTAAAGTTCGATGACGATCAGTATTATGAGTTTATGTGTTTTGATGTACCGAAGGTAGTTCGGAGTCCTGGATGTGGTCACGGACATGACGAGGAGTCTCAAAATGGTCGAGACATAAATATTGATATATTGGATGGCTATATTCGAACACTGGAATTGTTTCGGAGAAGTTTCGCATAAAACCGGAGCGTCGGAGGGTTATCGGAACCCCCGGGGGAACTAATGGGCCTCGATGGGCCTTAGTGGAGAGAGAGACGGGCGGCTAGGGCAGGCCGCGTGCCCCCTTCTCCTTGAGTCTGATTTGGACTAGGAGGGGGGTGGCGCCCCCCTTTCCTTCCCCCTCTCCCTCTCCTTCCTTCCCCCTCTCTCCCTTTAGGTGGAAACCTACTACGACTTGGAGTCCTAGTAGTATTCCTGTCTTGGGGGCGCACCAAGGAGGACCGGCCGGCCTCCCCTCCCTCCTTTATATACGTGGGGTGGGGTCACCCTAGAACACACAAGTAGACAATTGTTTAAGCCGTGTGTGGTGCCTACCTCCACAGAATTCCACCTCGGTCATATTGTTGTAGTGCTTAGGAGAAGCCCTGCGTCTGTAACTTCATCAACACCATCAACACACCGTCGTGCTAACGAAACTCTCCCTCGGCCTCAGCTGGATCCAGAGTTCGAGGGACGTCACCGAGTTGAACATGTGCAGATCGCGGAGGTGTCGTGCTTTCGGTACTTGATCGGTTGGATTGCAAAGACGATTGACTACATCAACCGCGTCACTAGACGCTTCTGCTTACGCTCTATGAGGGTACGTGGACAACACTCTCTCACTCATTGCTATGTATCACAAAGATCTTGCGTGATCGTAGGAAATTTTTTGAAATTACTACGTTCCCCAATAGTGGCATCAGAGCCAGGTTTATGCGTAGATGTTATATGCACGAGTAGAACACAATGAGTTCTGGGCGATAATAGTCATACTGTTTACCAGCATGTCATACTTTGATTCGTCGGTATTGTTGGATGAAGCGGCCCGGACTGACATTACGCGTACGCTTATACGAGACTTATTCTACCGACGTGCTTCGCACACTGGTGGCTGGCGGGTGTCAGTTTATCCAACTTTAGTTGAATCGAGTGTGGCTACGCCCGGTCCTTGTTGAAGGTTAAAACAGCACACTTGACGAAAAATCGTTGTGGTTTTGATGCATCGGTAAGAACGGTTCTTCTTCAGCCCGTAGCAGCGACGTAAAACTTGCAACAACAAAGTAGAGGATGTCTAACTTGTTTTTGCAGGGAATGTTGTGATGTGATATGGTCAAGACATGATGCTAAATTTTATTGTATGAGATGATCATATTTTGTAACAGAGTTATCGGCAACTGGCAGGAGCCATATGGTTGTTGCTTTATTGTATGCAATGCAATCGCCCCTGTAGTTGTTTTTACTTTGTCACTAAGTGGTAGCGATAGTCGTAGAAACAATAGTTGGCAAGACGACAACGATGCTATGATGGATATCAAGGTTTCGCGCCGGTGACGATGGTGATCATGACGGTGCTTTGGACATGGTGATCAAAGGCACAAGATGATGATGGCCATATCATATCACTTATATTGATTGCATGTGATGTTTATCCTTTATGCATCTTATTTTGCTTAATTTACGGTAGCATTATAAGATGATCTCTCACTAAATTTCAAGGTACAAGTGTTCTCCCTGAGTATGCACCGTTGCTACAGTTCATCGTGCCGAGACACCACGTGCTGATTGGGTGTGATAAGCTCTACGTTCACATACAACGGGTGCAAGCCAGATTTGCACATGCAGAATACTCGGGTTAAACTTGACGAGCCTAGCATATGCAGATATGGCCTCGGAACACTGAGACCGAAAGGTCGAGCGTGAATCATATAGTAGATATGATCAACATAGTGATGTTCACCATTGAAAACTACTCTATCTCATGTGATGATCGGACATGGTTTAGTTTATATGGATCACGTGATCACTTAGATGATTAGAGGGATGTCTATCTAAATGGGAGTTCTTAAGTAATATGATTAATTGAACTTTAATTTATCATGAACTTAGTCCTGGTAGTATTAGCATATCTATGTTGTAGATCAATAGCTCGCAGTGTAGCTCCCCGTTTATTTTATGATATGTTTCTAGAGAAACTTAAGTTGAAAGATGTTAGTAGCAATGATGCGGACTAGGTCCGTGATCTGAGGATTATCTTCATTGCTGCACAGAAGTATTATGTCCTTGATGCACCGCTAGGTGACATAACTATTTCAAGAGCAGATGCAGACATTATGAACGTTTTGACAAGCTCGGTATGATGACTACTTGATAGTTTAGTGCACTATGCTTTACGGCTTAGAACCGGGACTTCAAAAATGTTTTCAACGCCATGGAGCATATAAGATGTTCCAAGAGTTGAAATTGGTATTTCATACTCATACCCATGTCAAGAGGTATGAGACCTCTGATAGTACTTTGCGTACAAGATGGAGGAGAATAGCTCAACAAGTGAGCATGTGCTCAGATCGTCTGGGTACTACAATTGCTTGAATCAAGTGGGAGTTAATCTTCCAGATAAGATAGTAATTGACAAAGTTCTCTAGTCACTATCACCGAGTTACTAGAACTTTGTGATGAACTATAATATGCAAGGGATAACGAAAACAATTCCCAAGCTCTTCGCGGTGTTAAAATTGGCGAAGGTAGAAATTAGGAAAAGCATCAAGTGTTGATGGTTAAGAAGACCACTAGTTTCAAGAAAAGGGCAAAGGGATATAAAGGGAACTTCAATAAGAATGACAAACAAGTTGTCACTCCCGTGAAGAAGCCCAAAGCTAGACCCAAGCCTGAAACTGAGTGCTTCTACTGGAAAGGAAATGGTCACTGGAAGTGGAACTGCCCTAGATACTTGGCGGATAAGAAGGATGGCAAAGTGAACAAAGTATATTTGATATACATGTTATTGATGTGTATTTTTCTAGTGTTTATAGCAACCCCTCGGTATTTGGTACTGGTTCAGTTGCTAAGAGTAGTAACTCGAAATAGGAGTTGCAAAATAAACAGAGACTAGTTAAGGGCGAGGTGATGATGTGTGTTGGAAGTGATTCCAAGGTTGATAAGATCACCATCGCACACTCCCTTTACCTCCGGAATTGGTGTTGAACCTAAAATAAATGTTATTTGGTGTTTGCGTTGAGCATGAATATGATTGGATCATGTTTATTGCAATACGTTTATTCATTTAAGTCAAAGAATAATTGTTGTTCTATTTACATGAATAAAACCTTCTATGGTCATACACTCAATATAAATGGTTTATTGAATCTCGATCGTAGTGATACACATATTCATAGTATTCAAGCCAAAAGATGCAAAGTTAATAATGATAGTGCAACTTATTTGTGGCACTGCCGTTTAGGTCATATTGGTGTAAAGCGCATGAAGAAACTCCATGCTGATGGGCTTTTGGAATCACTTGATTATGAATCACTTGATGCTTGCGAACCATGCCTCATGGGCAAGATGACTAAAACTATGTTCTCCAGAACAATGGAGCGAGCAACTGACTTATTGGAAATAATACATACTGATGCATACGATCCGATGAGTATTGAGGCTCACGGTGGGTATCGTTATTTTCTTACCTTCACAGATGATTTGAGAAAATATGGTATATCTACTTGATGAAACATATGTCTAAAATATTTGAAAAGTTCAAAGAAATTTCAGAGTGAAGTGGAAAATCATCATAACAAGAAAATAAGGTTTCTATGATCTGATCGCGGAGACGAATATTTGAGTTACGAGTTTGGTCTTCATTTGAAACAATGTGGAATAGTTTCGCAACTCACGCCACCTGGAACACCACTTCGTAATGGTGTGTCCGAACGTCATAACCATACTTTATAAGATATGGTGCGATCTATGATGTCTCTTACCAATTTACCACTATTGTTTTGGGGTTATGCATTAGAGACAACTGCATTCACGTTAAATAGGGCACCATCTAAATCCGTTGAGACGACACCTTATGAACTGTGGTTTGGCAAGAAACCCAAGTTGTCATTTCTTAAAGTTTGGGGCTGCGATGCTTATGTGAAAAATCTTCAAACTGATAAGCTCGAACCCAAATTGGAGAAATATGTCTTCATAGCATACCCAAAGGAGACTGCTGGGTACACCTTCTATCACAGATCTGAAGGCAAGACATTTGTTGCTAAGAATGGATCCTTTCTAGAGAAGGAGTTTCTCTCGAAAGAGTGAGTGAGAGGAAAGTAGAACTTGATGAGGTAACTGTACCTTCTCCCGAATTGGAAAGAAGTTCATCACAGAAATCAGTTCTAGTGATGCCTACACCAATTAGTGAGGAAGCTAATGATCATGATCATGAAACTTCAGATCAAGTTACTACCGAACCTCGTAAGTCAACCAGAGTACATTCCACACCAGAGTGGTACAGTAATCCTGTTCTGGAAGTCATGTTACTAGATCATGATGAACATATGAACTATGAGGAAGCGATGATGAGCCCAGATTCCGCAAAATGGCTTGAGGCCATGAAATATGAGATAGGATCCATGTATGGGAACAAAGTATGGACTTTGGTTGACTTGCCCGATGATTGATGTCTACTATGCAACCTTCTTCTTGTAGATGTTGTTGGGCCTCCAAGTGCAGAGGTTTGTAGGACAGTAGCAAATTTCCCTCAAGTGGATGACCTAAGGTTTATCAATCCATGGGAGGCGTAGGATGAAGATGATCTCTCTCAAGCAACCCCGCAACCAAATAACAAAGAGTCTCTTGTGTCCCCAACACACCCAATACAATGGTAAATTGTATAGGTGCACTAGTTTGGCGAAAAGATGGTGATACGAGTGCAATATGGATGGTAGATATAGGTTTTTATAATCTGAAAATATAAAAACAGCAAGGTAACTAATGATAAAAGTGTAGGATCGAAAGTATGTCTAGAGGGGGGGTGTCGGTGTCAAAACCGGCGGATCTCGGGTAGGGGGTCCCAAACTGTGCGTCTCGGCGGATGCTAACAGGAGACAAGGGACACGATGTTTTTACCCAGGTTCGGGCCCTCTCGATGGAGGTAAAACCCTACTCCTGCTTAATTAATATTGATGATACGGGTAGTACAAGAGTAGATCTACCACGAGATCAAAAAGGCTAAACCCTAGAAGCTAGCCTATGGTATGATTGTTGTTCGTCCTACGGACTAAAACCCTCCGGTTTATATAGACACCGGAGAGGGCTAGGGTTACACAGAGTCGGTTACAATGGTAGGAGATCTATCCATATTGCCAAGCTTGCCTTCCACGCCAAGGAAAGTCCCATCTGGACACGGGACGAAGTCTTCAATCTTGTATCTTCATAGTCTAGGAGTCCGGCCAACGGTGATAGTCCGGCCATCCGGACACCCCCTAATCCAGGACTCCCTCAGTAGCCCCTGAACTAGGCTTCAATGACGACGAGTCCGGCGCGCATATTGTCTTCGACATTGCAAGGCGGGTTCCTCTTCCGAATACTTCATAGAAGATTTTGAACACAAGGATAGTGTCCGGCTCTGCAAAATAAGTTCCACATACCACCGTAGAGAGAATAACATTTACACAAGTTCAATCTGCTGACGTATCCCGTGGCGTGACATCACACCACGGCCAGGCCTTTATTCGAATCGTTTTTACTGTTCCACCTCAGCGCGTTTAGCGAAGCGGTTTCCTTGGCACGTCTTGTCAAAGAAGAGATCGTGTCCCCTTATTCCGGGATTCTCATCAATACGGGCATGGGTAGCCCAACCGCGCCATTGAGGCACTTAGGGAATAAGCGAGTTTTACCAGGCTGGTGGGGACGCATAGTTTCATCCGTCCATATAAGGGGATAAGGATCCACCATTTTACCTATGCCTTCTTCCTCCTTTGCTTATCCATTTCCGTGTACTCGAGCTCCAGCGCCCAAGTCCGCACATCTCGCCTCAACCTTCTCCAGCCATGTCCGGAGCGGGAGGCAAGTGGATGGCCTCCTCCGTCACAGAGGGGCACATCAAAAAGTTGAGGAAAGCCGGATACCTGCACAACGACATCGCGCACCGGCTTCCAGACGAGGGGCAGCTCGTCCCCACCCCAGGCCCCATGAGAGGGTGGTGTTCCTTCCCCATTTCCTCTGCGGACTAGGCTTCCCACTCCACCCATTTGTCTGGGGGCTCATGTTCTATTACGGCCTGGATTTCCACGATCTGGCCCCGAATTTCATCCTCAACATCTCGGCGTTCATTGTTGTGTGCGAGGCCTTCCTCTGCATCCAGCCCCACTTCGGCTTATGGCTGAAGACCTTCAATGTCAAGCCGAAGGTAGTGGGCGGCCGCCAAGCGGAGTGCGGAGGTGCCATGGTGGGCAAGATGCCCAATGTCCTATGGCTTGAGGGCTCCTTTGTTGAGACCATAAAGGGGTGGCAATCGGGGTGGTTCTACATCACCGAGCCGCATGACCTTAAATGGGCAGCGGCCCCCGAATTCCGATCTGGCTTCCCTACACGGCTCACCTCATGGAAAGATAAGGGCCTATCATGGGGTGATTCGGAGGTGCTGACCGGACTCCAATCCTGCGTCCAAACCTTGGTGAACAAGAAGCTCAAGCTTGTCAACGTAGTCCGGGTCATGCTCATCCGCCGGATCCTCCCGTGCCAGAAACGGGCCTTTAACTTGTGGGAGTTTGATCCGGCACAGCACCAAACCTTGAGCAGGCTCTTCGACACTACGTATGAAGATGCCTGGAAGGTGCTGTTCAAGGGCGCCGAGGCTCCCGCATCCGCTACCGAAGATCGCGGACTCAGCTCGCAGTGTCAAGCCGGCGAGGTAAGCTATTTTACCCTTTACAGGACGCTTATTTTCCATAGTTTGACTCTATGCGGAATCTAAACTCCCTTTACCTTTGACAGGTCCGGCAAAAGACGTCCGGGCAGGTTAACTGTCCGGCTCCCTTGCCAGAAGACCCAGCGGACGCCCAATTAACGGGGCTGCTGGCTCCGGCACCTTATGTGGTGCCGGAGAAGAAGGTCAAGAAGAAGGCCACGGGAACCCGAAAGAGTTCTCGGTGTCAGGTGTTATCGGACTCATCGTCTGATGACTCCGAGGCGGACTCCTCCCGCAAAGACGAGGAGGAGAAAAATGAGGCCTCTCCCCCAGTGAGGGGAGAGAAGAAAAGGAAGGCTTCCCCAATGGGGGAGGCCAAAGGGTCCAAGAAGGGAAGGACCCTCCCCCTGGACTACTCCACCAACGCCGACGATGATGAAGAGGAGTAGCCACCAAGGACTAAGCCCCTGGTGGCTTTGTAAGTGTCCGTATACCAGAATAACTCATGGTGTTTCATTTGTTGCATAGAATCTCTTAACGCCGAATATAAACTGCAGCCCGCCCAAGGACGGGCTTGATATTTCAACGAGCGGCTCCCTGGCTCCATCGGACGTGAATAGTACTTCACTTCCGGCGGCCTCCTCTCCTCGCGTTGCTGATGACGTCGAGGTGGGGTCCCAAAAGGGGCCCGGCCAGGAGGAGGAGGTCCCGGAGGTGCCGCAAGGCAACCTCCCGGACTTTGGGCACGAGGGGGATCAATCCTCAAAGGGTTCTGAGTTCGGCCCTGGGCCGGACTTCGCATTGGAACCTTTAGTGGTTCCGGAGTCCGGCGGGGGGGCCCTTTGTAAGAAGGGCGAGACTGCGACACCGGTGACCTTCGTCCAACCGGAGGCACCGGATAATTTGCTGGAGGCACTCAATGGCGCCTCCATCGACGAGGAGCACCGCACTGTTATGAGTGCGGTGATTCAGAAAGTTCAGTCCGCCAAGAGCGGGCTGACTGAAGCCTGTACCAGCCTTCTAACAGGCTTTGAGGTATGTAATTAAGATATGTAAAAATAGTACCACATAGACAGTAGCCCCTGATGCTCAGTTTGTTATTCAGAAAGAAAAGCCGAACTGAGGATCTAAAAAGATATACGCAGGAGTCTAACATAAGCATGTCAATATTGGAATGCAGGCTACGCTGCTGACCTCTGCCGCACTGACTGCGGAGGTCAATGTATTGAAGTAGAGCCTCGA
Source organism: Triticum timopheevii (assembly GCA_963921465.1). NCBI lineage: Eukaryota > Viridiplantae > Streptophyta > Magnoliopsida > Poales > Poaceae > Triticum > Triticum timopheevii. The sequence goes on from OY997266.1 coordinate 108,305,388, forward strand.
GCGGTCCGAGAACGAGCTCGGCCGTGCCAAGAAGCAGCTCGAGGATAAGGAAGGTAAGTAATACCTTATTAAAGTAATACCTTATAGAAAGGATTTGGTTGCAAAAAATGACAGGAATAACATGAGTATTGCAGGGGCCACGAACGAGGTGGCGACCCTGAAGGAGGCGGTGTCCAAGGCCGAAAAAAGTGCGGCCATGGAGCACACCGAGTGAGAGAAGCAGGAGGCGCAGGTGGCGGAGGTGCGGCAAGAGCTCCAGGCTTTCGTGGAAAAACACGAGAGTTTGGAGCGTGACTCGAAGACTCGAGAGTCCGAGCTCGCCTTGGCTCTTGAGAGTGCCAAAGCCGCTAAGGCCGAAGCCCAGAAGGCCCTCCAGGAGATTGAGGCGATAAAAAAGATAGCGGCGGGTAAGGCATTCTTCATGCAAAGCAAGCATGTAAAAGTGAATTATCTGTTACTTACCTGAATTCGGAGCTCTCCAGGAGCGTTCACATATCTGCCCCGTAGTGTGTCTGATGCTGCCGCGTTCTACCGAGCCGAGGAGGGGAGCTCGACGGAAAAGGTGTTCTGGTCTCAATATGCTGAGGCCGGACATCTGGTGCCCCTAAGCGACCAGCTGAAGCAGCTGGTCGAGCTCCACAAGGTGGCCGAACAGGCCATGAAGGGCCTCATAGTTCGGCTGTGGCCTAAAGAAGCCATGCCTGGGAGCTACTTCGGTCTGGTGCGGCGGCTGGTGGATGCCTGTCCATGGATTGAAGTCATCAAGTCCGTCTGCATTGAAGGTGCCCGTCGGGCCCTTGCCCGCGCTAAAGTGCACTGGGGCAAGATGGACGCCGAGAAGCTTGTGACGGACGCGCCATCGCCGGGCAAGGAGTATCGCATGCCCGAGATGTACTATAAGGGTGTCCTGAAGGGTGCCTGCCTTATAGCGGGTGAGTGCTCCAAAGATGTAATGTTTAAGTAGACTCGCATTTGTTATCTTGTATGCTAAAAACTTTGTTCATATGCGCTAAGCAACGCTTGTTAATTTAAAATATTACCTTTTGTGCGGTCGTTTATCAAATTTGAGAGATGGCAAGTCGTTGGCTTCAGCCCCCATGCCACGAGTGCTGGGGTGTTCAGGATAAACTTGAGCGCTCTTGTTCCCATTCTTGGGTCCTTCGAGGGAGGCGCTCAACACAACGAACAAGGCAACCGGACTATAATGCTTGAACACTCCCACTTAGCCATAGAATTCTATAATTTTAAATTTCGGCGAAGCCCCTAGTGTTCGAAAGATCGAATTCGGGGCGCTATCCACGCCTGGGCCAGACAAAAGCCGGCTCCTCGCTCTAAGCGGCATAAGTCTTTAGGGACTCGAAAAAACCTCTCGAACAGCGACCGGCTCTCGCCCTATCATGACGGTCAGTTTTAGCTTTCTCCACTGAGGTGCTCAACCCAGCTCAACCGGGGCACAATCGCAGTGGTTCTCCCAGCGCTACCTTAGCCGATATAACGGAACGTAAGGTACCAAAACATGGGAGCCGGGCAAACCCAGCTATTGACCCAAGACATGATTCGGAGCCGATGCATATAATGCTATAAGTTCGGGGTGCCGCACTTGTTAAAGTGTTCGGACTTATCACACCATATTTTGGGGTACTTAAGCCCCTGGTGTATTTGTCCGTACCAAAGCATACGGATGCAACATGTCATAAGTGAACATATATAGATATAAAAAGGAATGCAATAATAGGCAAAAAGTGATGCATTGTTCATTCAAAAAATACTGCAATGAAAGCAGAACGATACAAATAATGCGATAAGCAAGGGATGGGACTATTTAACATGTCCCCCTGCAGGGGTTGGCTGCGGGATGGTATGTAAAACACGTATACTGCTCGTAATAGAGACCACCTGGACACTCGAGGTAGCTTTTCTGCTTCCCTGGCTATTGCATCGTGAGTTCGGCAATTCTACTGCCGGATAGGGCTTCTGGAAAACGGAGTCCTGAGAATAAGAAAAAAAAGAATGACACAATCGGGAGCCCCTGGTGTGGTTGAGCCGCTCTCCGGGCATGCCGTGGTCGTGCCCCTACCCCTATGCCCATGGTATCTCCAGAGCATAGTTATGTACGCGTGGTACTGGTCTCGCGATTTCGCGAGGGCTAGGGTTGGGGCCGCTACGCGTACTCGGAACGTGCTAGGCGGTCTTGTTGTAGGTTACTCCGGGCGCGCTTGACGGTGTCAGGACGTTTAGTAGTCGGACTCAAGAATTGCCTTAAGAGGCAGCTTTGTACTTCCGCCGCGGGGGCCGCCGTATGCTCCTTCGTTCGAAGAGAGCGTTCAATGTTTCCGTTGACCGTGATTACTCCTCGGGGGCCTAGAATTTTGAGCTTGAGGTATGCGTAGTGCGGCACCACATTGAACTTTGCAAATGCGGTTCGTCCGAGCAGTGCGTGATAGCCGCTGCGGAACGAGACTATGTCGAAGATTAATTCCTCGCTTCGGAAGTTATCCGGGGATCCAAAGACCACTTTGAGTGTGACTGAGCCTGTACAGTTGGCCTCTACACCTGGTATGACGCCTTTAAAGGTCGTTTTTGTAGGTTTGATCCTTGAGGGGTCTATGCCCATTTTGCGCACTGTATCCTGGTAAAGCAGGTTCAGGCTGCTGCCCCGTCCATCAGGACTCTAGTGGGGTGAAATCCGTCAATGATTGGGTCAAGAACCAATGCGGTGAATCCGCCGTGGCGGATGCTAGTGGGGTGGTCCCTTCGATCAAAAGTGATCGGGCAGGAGGACCATGGGTTGAACTTTGGGGCGACTGGCTCCATCGCATATACGTCCCTGAGTGCACGCTTCCGCTCCCTTTTGGGTATGTGGGTTGCGTATATCATGTTCACCGTCCACACTTGTGGGGGGAAACCCTTCTGTCCTCTATTGTTCGGCAGCCGGGTCTCCTCCTCGTCATCGCTATGCAGCCCCTTGTCATTGTTTTCGGCAGTTAACTTGTCTGCCTGCTTGAACACCCAACAATCCCTGTTGGTGTGATTGGCTGGCTTTTCGGGGGTGCCGTGTATCTGGCATGAGCGATCGAGTATTCTGTCCAAATTGGACGGGCCCTGAGTATTTCTTTTGAATGGCTTTTTCCACTGACCGGGTTTAGAGCCTCTGAATCCGGCATTGACTGTTGTATCTTCAGTATTATTGCCGTTAGTGCGGCGCTTGTGCTTATTGCGACGCGACCTGCCGTTGTTGTCCTTGTATCTGAACTACCAGGGTTTTTGGTCAGGTTGTTACTGCGAGCTAGCCAGCTGTCCTCTCCCGCATAGAAGCGGGTCATGAGTGATGTGAGGGCTGCCATGGATTTCGGCTTTCCCTGTCCTAGGTGCCGGGCAAGCCACTCGTCGCGGATGTTATGTTTGAAAGCTGCAAGGGCCTCTGCATCCGGACAGTCGACGATTTGATTTTTCTTGGTTAAGAACCATGTCCAGAATTGTCTGGCCGATTCATCTGGCTGCTGAATTATGTGGCTTAGGTCATCAGCGTCTGGTGATCACACATATGTGCCCTGGAAGTTATCAAGGAATGCGGCTTCCAGGTCTTCCCAACAACCAATTGATTCTGCTGGCAAGCTGTTGAGCCAATGCCGAGCTGGTCCTTTAAGTTTGAGTGGGAGGTATTTGATGGCGTGTAGATCATCACCGCGGGCCATGTGGATGTGAAGGAGATAGTCCTTGATCCAAACCGCAGGATCTGTTATGTTGTCGTATGATTCAATGTTTACGGGTTTGAAACCCTTGGGGATTTGATGATCCATTACTTCGTCTGTGAAGCATAGTGGGTGTGCGGCGCCTCTGTATTGGGCTATAGTTGGGGAACGTAGTAATTTCAAAAAACTTCCCACGCACACGCAAGATCCTGGTGATGTATAGCAACGACAAGGGAAGTGTATCTTCATACCCTTGAAGATTGCTAAGCGGAAGCGTTTATCAACGCGGTTGATGTAGTCGTACGTCTTCACGATCCAACCGATCCAAGTACCGAACGCATGGCACCTCCGAGTTCTGCACACTTTCAGCTCGATGATGTCCTCGCCTTCTCAATCCAGCAAGACGGGCGAAGTAGTAGATGAGTTCCGGCAGCACGACGGCATGGTGACGGTGTTGGTGAAGAACAATCTCCGCAGGGCTTCGCCTAAGCACTTCGGAAACTATGACGGAGGATAAACTAAAGGGGACGGGGTTGCCGGCACACGGCTTAGTGTTTCTTGATGTGTCTTTGGTGCTAGCCCTGCCCCTCTATTTATATGTTGAGCCTTGGGGTCGAAACTTGGAGTAAAAGCCTCCACAAAGTCGGTTTCACCCGAAAGGCAAGAGTCCTTCTCGGACTCCAGGGCCAGACACCAGGGTTCCCGGCGTTTGGACCCAGACGCCAGGGACCCTGGCGTCTGGCCCCAGGACTCCACAAAACTTCCTTTTGCGCTTTCCAAAAACCTTGTGGGCTTTCCCCTTTGGCCCAAATAACGTGTTCTCGTACCCAAACATTTCGGGAAACATCCGGAACCCCTTTCGGTGAATTCCGGAACCCTTCCGGAGATCAAACACTATTATCCCATATATCAAAGTTTATCTCCGGACCATTCCGAATTTCCTCGTCATGTCCATGATCTCATCCGGGACTCCGAACAACATTCGGTTACCAACATGCATAACTCATATAATACTATATCATCAATGAAACGTTAAGCGTGCGGACCCTACTAGACATGACCGAGACACGTTTCCTATCAATAACCAATAGCGGGACCTGGATGCCCATATTGGCTCCCACATATTCTACGAAGATCTTTATCGGTCAAACCGCATAACAACATACGTTGTTCCCTTTGTCATCGGTATGTTACTTACCCGAGATTCGATCGTCGGTATCCAATACCTAGTTCAATCTCGTTACCGGCAAGTCTCTTTACTCATTACATAATGCATCATTCCGTAACTAACTCATTAGCTACATTGCTTGCAAGGCTTATAGTGATGTGCATTTCCGAGAGGGCCCAGAGATATCTCTCCGACAATCGGAGTGACAAAACCTAATCTCGAAATACGCCAACCCAACATGTACCTTTGGAGACACCTGTAGAGCTCCTTTATAATCACCCAGTTATGTTGTGACCTTTGGTAGCACACAAAGTGTTCCTCCGGTAAACGGGAGTTGCATAATCTCATAGTTACAGGAACATGTATAAGTCATGAAGAAAGCAATAGCAACATACTAAACGATCAAGTGCTAGGCTAACGGAATGGGTCATGTCAATCACATCATTCTCCTAATGATGTGATCCCGTTAATAAAATGACAACACATGTCTATGGTTAGGAAACATAACCATCTTTGATTAATGAGCTAGTCAAGTAGAGGCATACTAGTGACGTTATGTTTGTCTATGTATTCACACATGTATCATGTTTCCGGTTAATACAATTCTAGCATGAATAATATATCATGAAATAAGGAAATAAATAATAACTTTATTATTGCCTCTAGGGCATATTTCCTTCAGTCTCCCACTTGTACTAGAGTCAATAATCTAGTTCACATCGCCATGTGATTTAACACCAATATTCATATCTGTATATGATTAACACCCATAGTTCACATTGTTATGCGACTAGCACCCAAAGGGTTTACTAGAGTCAATAATCTAGTTCACATCGCTATGTGATTAACACCCAAAGAGTACTAAGGTGTGATCATGTTTCGGTCATGAGAGAAGTTTAGTCAACGGGTCTGTCACATTCAGAGCCGTATGTATTTTGGAAATATTCTATGTCTACAATGCTCTGCACGGAGCTACTATAGCTAATTGCTCCCACTTTCAATATGTATCCAGATTAATACTTAGAGTCATCTGGATCACTGCAAAACTTGTATCGACGTAACCCTTTACGATGAACCTTTTTGTCACCTCCATAATCGCGAAACATATCCTTATTCCACTAAGGATAATTTTGACCAATGTCCAGTGATCTACTCCTAGATCACTATTGTACCCCCTTGCCAAACCAGGGCAGAGTATACAATAGGTCTGGATCATAACATGGCATACTTTTATAGAACCTATTACTGATGCATAGGGAATGACTTTCATTCTCTTTCTATTTTCTGTCGTCGTTGGGATTTGAGTCTTACTCAATTTCATACATTTGTAACACAGGCAAGAACTCTTTCTTTGACTGTTCCATTTTGAACTACTTCAAAATCTTGTCAAGGTATGTACTCATTGAAAATCTTATCAAGCGTCTTGATCTATCTCAATAGATCTTATGCTCAATATGTAAGTAGCTTTACTGAGGTCTTTCTTTTAAAGAACTCCTTTCAAACACTCCTTTATGCTTTGCAGAATAATTCTACATTATTTCCGATCAACAATATGTCATTCACATATACTTATCAGAAATGTTGTAGTGCTCCCACTCACTTTCTTGTAAATACAGGCTTCACCGTAAGTCTGTACAAAGCTATATGCTTTGATCAACTTATCAAAGCGTATATTCCAATTCTGAGATGCTTGCACCAGTCCATAGATGGATCGCTGGAGCTTGCACATTTTATTAGCACCTTTAGGATTGACAAAACCTTCTGGTTGCGTGATATACAACTCTTCTTTAAGAAAACCATTAAGGAATGCAGTTTTGACATCCATTTGCCAGATTTCATAGAATGTGGCAATTGCTAACATGATTCGGACAGACTTAAGCATCGCTACAGTTGAGAAAATCTCATTGTAGTCAACACCTTGAACTTGTCAAAAACCTTTTTGCGACAAGTCGAGCTATGTAGATAGTAACACTACTATCAACGTCCGTCTTCCTCTTGAAGATCCATTTATTTTCTATGCCTTGCCGATCATCGGGGCAAGTCCACCAAAGTCCACACTTTGTTCTCATACATGGATCCTATCTCAGATTTCATGGCCTCCAGCCATTTCGCGGAATCTGGGCTCATCATCGCTTCCTCATAGTTCGTAGGTTTATCATGGTCTAGTAACATGACTTTCAGAACAGGATTACCGTACCACTCTGGTGCGGACCGTACTCTGGAAGACCTACGAGGTTCTGTAGTAACTTGATCGGAAGTTTCATGATCATCATCATTAGCTTCCTCACTAATTGGTGTAGGAATCACTGGAACTGATTTTAGTGATGAACTATTTTCCAATTCGGGAGAAGGTACAGTTACCTCACCAAGTTCTACTTTCCTCCCACTCACTTCTTTCGAGAGAAACTCCTTCTCTAGAAAGGATTCATTTTTAGCAACGAATATCTTGCCTTCGGATCTCTGATAGAAGGTGTACCCAACAGTTTCCTTTGGGTATTCTATGAAGACGCACTTCTCCGATTTGGGTTCGAGCTTATCAAGTTGAAAACCTTTTTCATATAAGCATCGCAACTCCAAACTTTAAGAAACGACAGCTTAGGTTTAGTACTAAACCATAGTTCATACGGTTTCGTCTCAACGGATTTAGATGGTGCCCTATTAAACGTGAATGCAGCTGTCTCTAATGCATAACCCCAAAACGATAGTGGTAAACCGATAAGAGACATCATAGATCGCACCATATCTAGTAAAGTACGATTACGACATTCGGATACACCATTACATTGTGGTGTTCCAGGTGGCGTGAGTTGCGAAACTATTTCACATTGTTTCAAATGAAGACCAAACTTGTAACTCAAATATTCGTCTCTGCGATCAGATCGCAGAAACTTTATTTTCTTGTTACGATGATTTTTCCACTTCACTCTAAAATTCTTTGAACCTTTCAACTATTTCAGACTTATGTTTCATCAAGTAGATATACCCATATCTGCTCAAATCATCTTGTGAAGGTCAGAAAATAACGATACTTGCCACGAGCATCAACACTCATTGGATCGCATACATCGGTATGTATTATTTTCAATAAGTCAGTAGCTTGTTCCATTGTTCCGGAGAACGGAGTTTTAGTCATCTTGCCCAAAAGGCACGGTTCGCAAGCACCAAATGATTCATAACCAAGTGATTCCGAAAATCCATCTTTATGGAGTTTTTTCATGCACTTTACACCGATATGACCCAAACGGCAGTGCCACAAATAAGTTGCACTATCATTATTAACTCTGCATCTTTTGGTATCAATATTATGAATATGTGTATCACTATGATCGAGATCCAACAAACTATTTTCATTGGGTGTATGACCATTTGAAGGTTTTATTCATGTAAACAGAACAACAATTATTCCTGACTTTAAATGAATAACCGTATTGCAATAAACATGATCAAATCATATTCATGCTCAACGCAAATGCCAAATAACATTTATTTAGGTTTAACACTAATCCCGAAAGTATAGGGAGTGCGCGATGATGATCATATCAATCTTGGAACTACTTCCAACACTCATCGTCACATCCCCTTCAACTAGTCTCTGTTTATTCGGTAACTCCTGTTTCGAGTTACTAATCTTAGCAACCGAACAAGTATCAAATACTCAGGGGCTACTATAAACACTAGTAAGGTACACATCAATAACTTGTATATCAAATATACCCTTGTTCACTTTGCCATCCTTTTTATCCACCAAATATTCAGGGCATTTCTGCTTCCAGTGACCATTTCCTTTGCGGTGTAAGCACTCAGTTTCAGGCTTTGGTCCAACTTTGGTCTTCTTCATGGGAGTGACAACTTGTTTGCCATTCTACTTGAAGTTTCCCTTTCTTTCCCTTTGCCCTTTTCTTGAAACTAGTGGTCTTGTCAATCATCAACACTTGATGCTCTTTCTTGATTTCTACCTTCGTCGATTTCAACATCACGAAGAGCTCGGGAATCATTTTCGTCATCCCTTGCATACTATAGTTCATCACGAAGTTCTAGTAACTTAGTGATGGTGACTAGAGAATTCTGTCAATCACTATCTTATCTGGAAGATTAACTCCCACTTGATTCAAGCGATTGAAGTACCCAGACAATCTGAGCACATGCTCACTAGTTGAGCGATTCTCCTCCATCTTTTAGCTATAGAACTTGTTGGAGACTTCATATCTCTCAACTCGGGTATTTGCTTGAAATATTAACTTCAATTCCTGGAACATCTCATATGGTCCATGACGTTCAAAACGTCTTTGAAGTCCCGATTCTAAGCCGTTAAGCATGGTGCACTAAACTATCAAGTAGTCATCATATTGAGCTAGCCAAACGTTCATAATGTCTGCATCTGCTCCTGCAATAGGTCTGTCACCTAGCGGTGCATTAAGGACATAATTCTTCTGTGCAGCAATAAGGATAAACCTCAGATCACGGATCGAATCCGCATCATTGCTACTAACATCTTTCAACACAATTTTCTCTAGGAACATATCGAAATAAACATATGAAAGCAATAACGTGAGCTATTGATCTACAACATAATTTCCAAAATACTACCAGGACTAAGTTCATGATAAATTTAAGTTCAATTAATCATATTATTTAAGAACTCCCACTTAGACAGACATCTCTCTAGTCATCTAAGTGATCACGTGATCCAAATCAACTAAACCATGTCCGATCATCACGTGAGATGGAGTAGTTCAATGGTGAACATCACTATGTTGATCATA